>CAOKZL010001103.1:0-713077 GCA_948472985.1 Iguana delicatissima | reverse complement strand
GCTGCCAGATGTCCAGTGACTAGATGGGCACTGAAGCCTCCCAAAGAGGTCTGCTGGAGGGGTATGCCACCCTGGGAAAGGGGGCTGTCCTTTCCCCGCCTCCCCTTCTCTCCCCTCCCTCTTTCCCTCCCAATCTGGAGTCAAATCTGTTTCCAGCCAAAGCGGCAAACCTTGGGCAGACCTCTGGGTTGGGCAGAGAAGGACAAGGGCGAAAAGGAGGAGAGGAGAGGAGAGGAGAGGCTCCAAGGAGGCGGGGAGAGGTGCCCACTTTTCCCCACCGCACCTCTGAGACCAGGATGAGCCCAGCCCAGCTGACCCTCCAAGGAGGAAGGGGGAGAGAAAGAGAGCAGGAATGCTGGCATGTCAGAGCACCCCCTCTGAGTGTGAACACCTAGAGCCCAATCACCCAAGGCCAATCCAGCAGTTTTTATTTGGTTTTCTGGATAAGTCCTCCCTCCCCTGAGAAGGGTGACAAACTCAGGGACCACCCCTGGGCGGCAAAAGCTCCAGCTACACCACTGTGTACAGGATTGTTGCTTTCTAGCTTTTCCTAGCTTCTTTTAACTTTCTCAGTTCTGTTTCCACCTTCCTCATCTTAAATGAAATGGTAGAAGTTTGACTAGTAAGCCAATTTCGAGATAACCAAGCCCAGGAAAGTTGCCAAGAGAAGTAGATGTCCAGCATGACCAAAGAATCAGAAACAGGCAATCAACAGATATAAACTATGCATTGGGGCCAGACAGATATGCCAAAGATGTAGCTTCAAAAAAAGAAATTTTGGCCTGATGCAGTGAAGGGATCTCCTACAATTTATCTTATTAGAAACGGTATAATAAAGTCTGGAGTCCAAATAGGCAAGGCCATCTCCTGAATGATGAGCCAGAAGTCACTTCCCTTTTTGAGAGTGTGCTGAAGACATGAAGTTTCATTGCTTTGGGGAGTAAATCTGGTTTTTAACCTGTTCAGTGAAGAGTGAGGAAAAAATTTCTCATAGATTTTGTGTTTTTACGTAAAGGATATGCTCTGAGTAACATGTGTTTGATGCTTAATGTCATCACCAGGACCTGCCTGCTATGAGAGCCTCCTAGGTTGTTCCTAGGTGTCTGGATTTGGCCTGAAATGTCAGGCCCAGGAATGCCCCTTACTTGGCATCCCTAATCCAACAATGCTGCTTGGGCCCCAGTCACTGCAGCAGTAAACTTCATGGTAGTGCTAGCATTGTCACGCTAGAATTTTATACATATTGGTCTGCAGCAGCTACTGACAAAAACCATTGAGCACAATACAAGCAAAACTGATTTCAATAAAACTTTGACATCCTTAGGAATTTTTTTCCCCATAGGCTTTATATTTTTATAAGGACTTCTGATATTTTTTTTTCCTTGACAAACAATCTTTCATGCTATGTTGCAAACTGCTTTTTAGACTCTCCTGAATTTAAAAAGTTCTATCTCTTTTGGCATGGGGGCTGTTATTGACTATATACACAGCCTGCCATTGGAATTTAGCATTTCTTCACATGTTACACAGTGTAAAACATGTTTGCTACCCCATGCAGATCTGCCAAGTGTACACAATTAAGACGCAGAGACTCACTGGCACCATAAAGGCAACAATAAAGTCACAGTATGCAGGTGGTCCATAAACAGCATTGATTCAGCACAGCTGTATTGCAACTACTGTATTAAAAGCAATAATGAAGACGTGAGGCAACGAATTTCCAAATCATAATGTGGATTTTTAAAGAACAGAGCCATGTATCAGCAACACAGTTGCATTTATAATTTATTGTTAATGAAATGTAGACTCTTAATAAGTACAGGTACTTATGTTTTCATTTCAAACAATTTCTTCTAAAGATAGTCTTGAAATCTAGGTGGTGTTATAAGTCTATAAGCAGATCACTTTTAACGAAACTAATCCCTTGAACCATGTGATTCAAGACCACTGGGGGAAACATCATTAATATGAAATTCTAATTTTGGTGTCAACCTATTACTTTGACATCTATGAATTGCTGCAGTAAATATCTAATTTAGGAGTGGAAAGAAAAATCATAAAATTACAGTTTGCATTAAGGCGCAAACATAAAATACAGTTATCGTCTAAGAAACATGTACATGGACACATTCTTTGAATAATGCATCTTTCATTCACTCTTCCAGAAGACATAAGAGCACTACAGCTACTTGCCAAGTTTCATCCTAATGTGCCATGGGGCAAATGAAGTCCCTAAACTGTCACCCCTTATTTAGATCATACATATTGGTTAAAAAGCTACTTCAGTTGCTTCACATATTAAATTTCTATTACTTTACTCTTATTTCTGTATGGACAATCAACAAATTCAAATAATTTTTTTTTTTACAAAAGGGCGTTGTTTTTGGAAGAAAAATTATCTCTTCTCCTACCTAAAATCCATCCTACTATCACACTGTGGGAAAATGAAAGCAAATAATGAAATACAGAAGTGTATGATACAACAGAACACTGTTGTTTTGACTGCCTTTTTCAGAGCTGACATCAAGAAACCAAAATATGGTTTTCCAGAATGACATAGTTCACTGTTTGTTTGTTTGTTTGTTTTTCTGTGCAAATCATACTGGAAATAAAGGGACTTGTAAAGCTGAAATTCCCGATGGATTGTCATTACTGGTTGTCATAAACTCCTTTCTCAGGCAGCTGGCATATAGCAACTATGTTAAAAAATAGCTGGGAATCACCCTTGGCATCTCCTGAACATTTCCATGGATCAACTAAATTCTCAGTCATCACAGTTTCTATGTGCAGCCCAAGTTACATCCATACACTCATAGAATAATAGAGCTGGAAGAGACTACAAGGGCAAACCAGTCCAACCTCCTGCCATGAAGAAATGCACAATCAAAGCACTCTCAACAGATGGCCTTCCAACCTCAACTTCAAAAGAAAGAGACTCCAGAGGCAGTGTATTCCACTGTCAGATTGCTCTTACTGTAAGGAAGTTCTCTGTAATGTTTAGATGGAATCTCTTTTTCTGTAGTTTGAAGCTGTTGCTGTGTGTCCTAGGCTCTAGAGCAGCAGAAGATAAGCTTTCTATCTTGTCACCTCTTAACCTTCACTCTTCTAAGCTATACATACCCAGCTCCCTAAGTTGCTCCTCATAGGATATGGTTTCCAGGTCTCCTACCATTTTAGGCCCCTTCCGCAACTTACCTGCATCTGGCAAGGTCGCAGGGGGATCACACGAGCAGCCTCTTCCGTGAGGCTCTCGTGTCTCTGCTGCTTCTGCTCTGCAGGAGTTGTCTGCCGGCTGTCAGGCAACATAAGGACTCTGCCTCTTCCTTCTGCAGCTCAGCTGGGTATTTTCCCAGGCTGCGCTGGGGGAGGAGGCTCCGCAGGCAAGGTAAGTGCGTGTGGGGCTCTGGAGTGATGTGTGATCACACAACATTTTTGGCTAAAAGCCGAAAATGATATAGTGTGCTATCAGTGCCTGCTGGCCCTGGCAGCATCATGAGATTGTGAGGACGTCATCTGAAATGCTCCTCGGAATTGCGTGATGCTCCAGAGGCCTTTTCGCATGATGAATGTCATGCAAAAAGGGCCTTAGTCATGACCCTCTGGACATGCTCCAGCTTGTCAATATCCTTCTTGGACTGTGGTGCCCAGAACTGGACACAGTATTCCCAGTGAGGTCTGACCAAAGCAGAATAGAGAGGTAACTATTATTTCCTTCAACCTAGACACTATACTCCTATTGAGATTATACTCCTAGGATTGCATTGGCTTTTATATCTGCCATATCACACTGTTGACTCAAGTTCAGCTTGTGGTCTACTAAGACTCCTAGATCCTTTTCACATGTACTGTGGTGAAGCCAGGTATCACCCCTCCTATATCTGTGCACTTCATTTTTTCAGACTAAGTGTAGTACCCTATATTTCTCCCTGTTGTAATTCATTTTGCAAGTTTTGGCCCAGCTCTCTAATCTGTTAAGGTAATTTTGAATTCTGATCCTATCCTCTGTGGTCTTAGGTACCACCCACTCCCAATTTGGTGTCATGGTGAATATTTGATAATCCATCAGCCAAGTCATTTATGAAGATATTGAATATCACTGGGCCCAAGACAGAACCTGTGGCACCCCTCTAGTCACTTTTTTCCAGGATGAAGAGGAGCCATTGATGACCATCCTTTTGGTTCAGTTGGTCAATCAATTACAAATCCACCTAGCAGTAGCACTGTCCAGCCCACATTTTACTAGCTTGCTTACAAGAATTTCATGAGGGACCTTGTCAAAGGCCTTACTGAAATCAAGATATGCTACATCCACAGCATTCCCTTCGCTCTTTACAGCATTCTCTTTATCTCAATTTGCATCCACTAACCAAGTTTGTAATTATCAGGCAAAAAAAGTGATAAAATTAATCTGGCATTACTTCTTTTTCCAAAAGGTAACTCAGTGTCAAGACAACCTCTTTTCCATCTCTTAAGTGGAGATGAGGAGCTTTTGATACTTCTTTCTAAACTGCATACTTCACAGATAGGAAGAGAGAATTGCATACTTAAAAATCCAAGCATAGCCCTTATTTCAGTAATCAGGATAATCAATTATCACAAGTTTTTAATTAACCCATAGCAAATTGTTGCTGACACTAATTATAATCTCTCCTTCTAACACATACATTTGTGTACTGTTTGGAGTTCAAAGTAGTTATTATTGAGTTGTATCAGGCCCCTTAATTATCCTCTACTGTATACAGCTTCGTTCTGGTAAATCTTTGTTAACTGCTATGCTTACGGTGGTTTTTTTGGTTTGTTTTTTGTTTTGCTGTTGTTGGGTTTGTTTTTTTCTGTTTGCCTAATGTGTTGAATATACTTTGCTTTCTAGTTAATTTTTGTGTAATAACATTGTTATATGTAATTTTCACCAGTATTTTTGCTATAAACAAAAATAACAAAAACAACTTTAGTATTAATCATTTCAAATATTTCGCTAAAATTCCAGTAAAATTCCAATAGTTCAGTGATCCATAAGCTATTCAACCTTAGCAAATTAAATTACCTCTGCAATGTGAATTCCTTGCTGTAAACTATATGATCATTATAAAAAGCAGTAATTCTAAGTTTCAGTAACATTTGACAAGAAATTGACAGCTTCTACAGATTTATGTTTTGTTGTTTCCATTGTCCCTTTCCTAAAATACAGCCTCCAAAATATTATGCACATATCCTGACAAAACTGGCGTTTTTTTAAAAAAACTTGTGTATAGCTAGTGAACAGCCAAGATCGCATCATGTTGCTTTCACTGTATTTTTTTCTCACTTTCCAACCTAACATAATCTCATCCAACAACATAGGAGGCCTTGCTATTGAAAAAAGGCAGAAAGTATTGTAGTGCAGTCATTTTATATTGTTGACACATTGATAATGCTAACTGATAGATTAGTTGATTAGACTTGATTGTATATATGTTGCTCCTTCAGGCTGCAGCTGGATATTATGACAAGATAGTTGAGTCAACCTGGACAAGGACAGCAAGTGTTTTACATGAAACTGGTGAAGAGACTGCATAAGATAAGCTTGTGTCTTTTGGGGTAAAGCAGATTGTCTGGCTGCATTGTTTGGTGCTTGCTTGTGTGTCTAGGGGTATATGTTCTCCCTGAGCTCATGGTCTATGGGGCAGGGCTTCTGCTGAGAGGAAATAAGTCACTGACTTCTTTGGAGTGGGATCTAGCAACTGCTAATTCTATGTAGCTGTTGTCTCAATTTCTGGAGTCTGGCAAACAGTAAAGGCAAAACAGGCATTTTGTGTGGACATATTGCAGGGAAGTTTGAGAGGAAGCCCATATTGCTGTACTGCTGCCCATACAGAGCAACTGACTGTGGCCATTTCTGCACCAGACTGTTAATAGTGCTATAATTCCACTTTCAACATCCTATGGAGTTCTGGGGTTAGCAGTTTTGGAAGGAGCCGGGCAGCCCCTCCCGAAACTGCAAACCCCAGGATTCCATAGGATGTTGAAAGTGGAATCATAGTTCTATTAACAGTCTAGTGCGGAAATGGCCTGTATATAGTAAAGGGGTTATTGTAGCAACCTGCAACATCTGTGCCATGCTTGTTTTCTTGTTGGAAGATGTGAGCAGATACACCTACTGTATGTCATCAGGAGAGCTTTAAAGATTTGGCTTTTTGGACAATGGAATTCCATATCCATGCTTTTGCACATTTAAAGCTTGTATGCCAACTGCACCCATTCCTTGAGATGTTGATCTGGCCGTGATACATGCCTCACTGAAATTCTATTTGGACTATTGTAATGCAGTCTATTTGGGGCTGCCTGTGAAGAAGTCTTCAGATACTTCAGCTGGTCCAAACAGCTGCAACCAGACTGTTAACTGGGGCAGATTACAGAGACCACACTACACCCTTGCTACGTTTCCATTGCCTGCCAGTTTGTTTCCAGGCACAATTCAAAGTGCTGATGATGACCTCTAAAAGCCCTATATGGCTCTGAGTCAGGTGGTCTGGCAGGCTGCATCTTTCTGCTTGGGTCTGCTAGGCCCTAAGATAATCAGGAGATGCCCTTCTCTAAGTCCCACCACTGTAGCAAGCATGGCTGGTGGAGACACGAGAGAGGATATGTTGTCTGTGGTTGCCCCCAGACTCTAGAACTCCCTTCCCCGGGAGACCAGAATGGCCCCGTAAAAACCTTTTTACCTATTGAGAAGGCTCTCTATAAATGATGCATATTCCTGGCTTAGTCCATTTCCAGCATGACCTTACATACCATACTTTAAAACCATTTTTAGATGTAATGCACCACCTAGTCATTAATTCAGAAAATACTTCTTTTAAATCTTACAGAGTGATAAAGCAATAATATATCCTCCTATATTTTACCAAGACTTGACATTTATTTAACAGCTCATGCAGTTTTCCATCTATTCATTTTCATTACAATGATATTCTCACAGTGCTTTATAAATTTTAGAGGCTAAATGCTTTTTATTGTCTAGTCTCCTTCCTTCTATTTGGATAGTTCTTTATTTGACTATAGCTTCTCCCTGCTTTTCAATGTTGTACAATTTCATACTTGCAGATGTGCAAACCTAAGGGATTTTTTACCATTCACCGTGACCTGATTTTATATGTATATAATTGGTTATTGCCTATTAAATCTGTACCATTTGCTCTCCATGAACTATGATAAATAGGCATGCATTCTATAAGTTGTGCTCATTTCCTGACTCTAACGAGAATTCTAGTGTGTTTCAGAATTCTAAAATGCTCCAAGTCTAAAATCAAGTCTACAAAATCAAGGGAGTTCCACCCAAACACCAAGAGGCAGGAAACACAAGGCAGAATAAAAGTAAATTAAAATCAGATAAAATAAAAATATATACTTCTTATATATACTTCTTACATTGTGGAGCATTTCTGGTCACTCATAGCTGGAATTGAAAGAAAACAAGTAAAGATAAATAGATTTTTTGGGATATCCTTTGTCCCAGACATTTTTGTTTTTTTCTCTATTGGGAAAAATGTTTGGGTGCATGCTTTACGATTGTGTAGATGACAATGTTGTACAGTGACATAAGTATGCTATAAGAATCATGTTTGATCAAACCGAACGCCTACCTGGTCTAACAATCTTTTCACAGAGTCCAGCTGTGCAGCTGCAACTTTCACCTTGCTTTCCTGAGAAAGAAGCATACTGCCTCTGATACTGGAAGTGACACATAGCCATCTTGACTAGTATCTGTCAATGGTGCCATCCTCTATGAATTTTCACAGGATACTCTTAAAGCCATGAAAGCTGGCAGCCGTCTCTACATTTTGTGGCAATGAGTTCCACAATATGTCTGCTATGTGAAAGTACTTCCTTTTTTGTGTGCTGAAAACGTCCACAATTCAGTTTCAGTGGGCAGCCCAGGGCTCTAGTATTAAGACAAAGCTTCTCTCTATTTCATTTACTTTGCATCATTCAGCATTTTATAAATTTCCATCACATCTCCCTTTACTTGCCTTTTCATCTAAGCTAAACACTCCCAAACAGGATTTCTCATAAAGCACATATGGATTGCAGTTAGGGTACATACTGCTTTTCATACTTGGGCAGCAGCTCTGCATTACTATTCTTATGACTTCTCTAGATAAAGCCGAAGGATCTGGAAATATGGTTGCCTTTCTCCCCAAATCACTTGAAACAGTTCAGCATCCCTCCTGATTTTCTGTTGTTTGATGTTGTGAAAAAACAGCACGTCTTTTCTTCCAGTCTGGACCTTGTTAGGGCTTGTCAATACTGAAATGTTCTAGAGCTGAAAACTGCCATGACAGATAATTCTGATGTCTTTTAATGCCTATTCTTCTGACACATTTCATTATTATTGAGAAGAGACCTCACCAAAATATATACTGAACTGAATAAAGAACTTTATATCTTAGAAGATCAACCCTTCTGTCTACCAGAAAGCATGTCACCCCTTGTTGGAAGAGCAGTTTTACACTCAAAGCTTCTTATTACACTTTGTGTGTTGCACATGTGCAGCTTTTTCTCATATTTTAAAATTTATGTTGGCAGCACTGTTTTAAATGATGCAGATTTATTATTTACTGCCAAGTCTTCTCTGGTTTTTGTAGTATAATAGATCATATTGTATTTAACACCAGATAATTTGCTCAGTTTGCTCACAAAATGTTCTCAGCTTTTTTACTGTAAGGGAAACATAGGCAAATGATGGAAAAGTTACATTTTGGGACTACAGCTCCCTATCCCTCATCCAACAGAGCCACTGACTGACTGAACCATTGTATTTAAAGTTCTCTCTCTCTCAAAATAATAATAAAAAATATATGGTTATCTCATTTTTCCCAGGACATTCAAATGATGACAAGCAGAGTGACTCCCCCTTTCCCACATTTTTTCCTGCTATTTTTTTCCTTCAGTCATGGCACATACCTGCTTATCATAAATGGGTCATTTGTTGAGGAGGAGAGGCGGGGGGAGAGAGATCTCCTTTTCAAAAACATATGCAGCCTTTTTTTGACATCTATGCAGAAACAAAATACATGTTGTCTATAAATTTCCTGTGCCTCTGCCTCCTTGGGAGTCTTAATCACTCATATTTTAAATGTAAATATCCATATCAGCTTTTCTTGCTTATCATTTTTCTGGCTGTCAGCGTGGACATCAAGAAACCAAGAACAACAAGAGACTTAATTTTTGAAGCACAGTTTCTGTAAGTTAGAACAGGGCAGATAGACTTTAGACCCCCAACCAGAGCCAGGTGCAAAAGAATGACTCAGGTGGGTATATGCTAAAAAGGAATCCGTTGATTCTGAACAGATGCTCAATGCAGGACACTATAACCAGTAGCAGAATTGTCCCTGTAAACCCTTTCTCACAAAAAACTATGTTTTTATTTTAATCTTTTTTTTTTTTACCAATCAGATTCAAGGAAGAACATTAGTTCTAGATAACATTAAGCAGGTGAGAGTCAACCTGGCCAACTTACTGCAAATCATCCAGAAACACAGGAGTAAATCCTGATGTACCTTTAACCCATACTTGAATTAGATGACTGAGAAATGGTCTAATAAGCAATCCTTACATGTTCATGGAAACAAATAATGGGAGTTCTTTGATTTCCACATAACTTCTCATGAATGCAACTGGACATAAACGTTTTTAAGATATAATAAAACTGTTGCTTTTCTTTTCAAAAGAATGCTGATACTTCAGAAAAACCACTCCTGCCTATTTCATCAGTTTGACAATGTGGAAAATAAGAAAAGTTTTATGTAAAAAGAAGTCTAGAAAGAAATGGGAACTTATTGTAGGTATGTTCTCCATGGGATATCCTTTCAAATGCAAACAATTCATCAATGGCACTCTGAAACATCGGAAAGCCGATATCTTTACAAAGTTAATTCAGTTCAAAGAGTGATTCTATAGACACTAGCCTTTTTACAACATTACCTTATTTGCCATTCCTACTTCCTTGAAAAGGAGAAAAGAAGAAAAAAACCTTCCTCATGGCCAAGCAGAGGAAGAGAGAGAGAGAGAGAGAGAGAGAGGCAGGAAAACTATCTGTACTGCCACTGTAAAGATATAGATTTCTGAAATATATCAGGTAAATAGTTATATTTCTGGAGAAATATCCATTTTTTTTGCATTCTACATATTTGGATACTGATGAAATGTTACAAATACATAGGTACTGTATTGTAGATCCCTCTCCCCAAGAGCCTGGAAACTTACAACACTGGAATTAATGGTTGGTACATGTCTCCATCAGATGAAGCACTGCTTAATTGGGAGAGAAACTGAGATTGTTCACAATAGGCTCATTGACCAAGCACAGGGACGATTCTCTCCACCATTTTAGAGTAAGGTACTGCTTCCTAGGCCCAGATGATTCCAGTGATAGAAACCAAGGTCTGTGACCTAGAAACCCTGCTCCCTAATCCCAGATGTCTCTGGGTTGGCTTTCATTAGTTAGCAGTATAGCAAAGGTATTCTGGATGCTTCTCATGGGTATTTTTTTTTAATTACTGCTTTCTTATCTAAACCAGGACTTTCAAATCATGCTTTCCTGGAGGTGCTGAGTTCTGGTTCCCAATAAAACCTGAAACAGAGGATAACTCCATGCAGTGAGATGGACTCAGTTTTCAAACCAGAGTGCAATGACATGCTCTAAAACAAAAACAACATAGAAACAAGCAGAGCTGTACAGTAAAAAAAAGAAACTATTTTTGCCTATTTACCTGAGAAATGCAATGCTAACTTGCCTCCTTCATATTAAATCAAAATCATTAGTCTTCGTTTAATGCTGTTACAAAATGCGTGTTATCTACTGTGGCTATTCAGGATTCAAAGAATACTTGCAAATTTCTCATCCTTCATGAAAAAGGGTATCAAAACATCAGTTAGGACAAATTAGTCAACTGAAGTAACATTTTTTATATTCTGAGACATGAAATATTCACTTGAACAAAACAACTTTTTGCAAAAAATAAAAAATAAAAATCATTTTTAGCACAGAAAGTTATAACCAAGACACTGCATCATCAGGCATAGCTGTGATCATGGAGTATCATCACAGTTACTCCTACCATGGCCACTCCACAAAAAACTATCTCCAACACCAGATAGCAAGGTGCTATCCAAGGTGCTGCAGATCAGGATGCGGGGAAATGACTCATGCAGTGTTTTCCTGGCCTTGGGGCACATTGAGAGGAACAGCTGGATGGAACCCTCAGGGTCTTGCCACAGTTGCTTGTTTCAATACTTCCTGCAACTGGGAAAGTGCTGCAGGTGTCATTTCCAAGCATCCCACTCTGCAACACCCCAGAAGTTTGTTTGGGGAGATGCTCAGCTTAAGGGAAAGTTTTTGGTATCTTTAACAATTGTAAACATGAATTTCAAAAGTTACAAGATTGTAAGCCTGGCTTACAATCTTATAAATATTGAACAGGATGTCAGCAGTATATTAATGACTGTAAAGATGAATCCCAAAAGGTAGGAGATCATAAGTCTGGTTTACAACTTCATAAATATTGAACATGATGCCAGCCGGTATTTTGCACAGAAGACATTGCTTTCTGTACAAAATATTTTTAAACAAAAATCAGTATTTTTTCAAAATGTTTTTTTTTTCTTACAAGCAGCCCTGAAGTGCAAAAACTCACTGAAAAATAAACAAAAACTTTTGCAATCTCACCCAATGAAGAAAAAAAATCTGACATTCGTAATTCTTGCAAGGGAGAATAAGTGAAGATTTATATCCCTAACACCTACATGAGGCTGAACTGGAAAGCAGCATAGCACCCAATCATTGTGCTAGCATGCTTAGAGTGAAAAATAAAAGTGAAAATAATAGTGCTTGAAGTAAGGGTATTGCAGATATGAGCAGAAAGAAATATAATGTTAATAATAAAAAAAACTAGTTTAACATGGCTGCTACATGTGGGCAGATGTGAATAGAGCCAATATGAGAACTTAAAATGTTCAACTAATAAACTGACAACTATGTAAAATATGTCTAGGATATTCATGTAATGGATCATTTTTCCCGCTAGCATTGACCAAAATGTGAAGACTCAGCTGGTGAAGAAAACAAGCCTCAGTTACAGAAGCTAGCAAGAATCACACAACAAAAGGAAAATGTGCTGTGAGCAGCAGGAATTAAAAGGACCAAAAATGTAACTGGCATAGCTTTCAATCAGACACAGCCTAAGGGGACATGGCCCAACGTGCACACATGCTCTTCTTGACCCTTGCTGTCACTGAATGCAGTAAGGCTATGGGGCTTGGGTGGCCTTTCCCATTTCACTGCATCAGTTAAAGCAATCAACATTTTTACATGTTAAGAAAAAAATTAAAGAAAAGAAAAGGACAGCACCAGACTTCCCAATGTGCTTCTACTGCATAGCTGCAATACAAAAGTATATCCCCATGTTCTAAGAAAACTGTGAAGAGTTTCACAAGCAGCCTACCATTATGACATGGTGGTTGACTGTTAAAAAAGAAAGTAAAAAAATTGAACATGGACAGCACAAGCATTTTGAGTGCAGGCACCTCTAGATCCCTGTTTTCTTAAAAATAATTGATATATCTTGTTTCCAACCAGTTCCTCTTTGGAGACGTAAGGATGAAGAAAATGTTACAAGCAAGAATGGAGAATAACAAACTAGACTAGCAGTTGCACTTGTGGCAAAGAACTTCTTTATAAAATTGTTCTCTACATTCTGTTTTTTCAACTTCTTTTTATGATCATTTTTTCATTGTTTTGCTACTTCACTGTAAACCACATGCTTTTTGAAACTAAGAATTTTCATGTATTCGTCACCCTATCTTTTCCAATCTATAAATATTCCATAACATATTTTTGCAGCATCAGGCTACAATACTTGAATATGTGCCCCAAATACATGCCCAAATCAGCTGTATATGTGTCTCACCCCAGTTATCATGAGATGCCACCACTCCAATCACCATGAGATGGCAAAAGTTTTCAGAACAATCCTCATTCAGGCCACAACTGTTTCTTTGAGACATTCTGCTTTCATTGAAGTGATACTTATATGTTCTTCTTTCAGATGACTATAACTATTGTTCATATTATTGGGAAAGATGATTAGGAACATGAGCATACCCCCTACTTTTATTTCAGAACCATAGCTGTCACTTTACTCTCACCGGTGTAGTTTAAAAACTTCAGAAAAGTATCATTAAAGTGAGGATCAAACTGTGATTTGATACCCTAGTTTGTCAACCAAATTTGGCTAGATCAAACCAGGTTTCTTGAAGTTTCTTCTAAAGCAGGCGTGGACAAAGAATAAAGGGCTTTGTTGTGGCCCTGAGCCTCCCCAAACACTTTTTCTCTCTCTTTTTTTTTTTTGCCCCAAAAATTACCACTAGGAGGCTTGGGAGCATTTTGGCCACATTTTTTGCTTCCCGTACCATTTTAAGCCCAGAGAGTTTCATTTTTAAAAAACTAAAGTGACTATTAGCCACTTCCTGTTTTTTAAAAAGGTTTCTACAGACCTTAGAATCATCTAAGAGGAAATAAAAATATGGCAAAAAATGGTCCCATACTGCCTAGGTGTTGGTACATGTTTGAGGTTTTTTCTTTCTTTTTGGTAGTGGAAAGTGTGGTATAAGGTACAACTCTCTAAGATCTTCTGGGGAGTCTAGTGTGTTCCCCTATCCTCCCATCCCTGTTCTACAGTGATAACAGAATTTTTCACTTTTTTTCTCCATTAATGCACAATGGAGAATTGGGAGGCAGCATGTGAGCCCACGGCCTGACAAATTGCTGTTTCATTTTCTCACCCAGTTCTGTCATGTTCATTCCTGTGCACAAAAGGTACACTATGATGAATTTTTCTAGATTTGCATACTATTATAAATCACTACACCACTGGTGGGGAACCTCAGGACAAAGCTGATTCTCTTGGACTCCCTGAGACTGGCACACACATTTCCAGATGATACTGTTTGACAGTTTCCCAACTCTGATGTCTTTTCCACCTCATTCTAAGGCAGTTGGTGGCTCCCATATTTGTCGGATAGTGAATTCACTCAATGTTTTAGTTCAGAATTTAAAGGAGCTCTCCAAGGTACTAACCTTTATCTCTAACTGGTTTGGCATTGTAACTGACAGCTCCCTCAAAGCTAACCAAAACTTGGAATGAGTTCAGCATCCCATTAACACTGGAGCCACCATGTACCACTTGCTAAAAGGCTGAAATCTCTCTCTTAAAGGTTAGTTACTGGAAAGTAAGAGAGCTATGCTAAAATATACTGGAATGGTTGGTCTTGCCTTTTTGCCTTTACCCCTTCCATAATTGAGACATATCCTGTGAAAATGTTCCTGGACCTGAGTTTGGCTCTTGAGCTGAAAGAAGTTCTTCTAAACTTTGTTGAAATAGAACCAACTCGGATCCAAAAAAGAATGTGCATATGTAAAATGTATTTGTTGCATTGAAGCAATATTATCAAATCTAGACTCATGAGATTTCACACTGTTGGGGGACAATTTAATATAATCTTCAGAAGCTAAAACAAATCACCTGTCAGCACCCAAAGCTCATTCCCACTTTTCCAGTGTTTCATTTGCAGACAGCTAGATACAAAGTGGCATTGATTGTATTTTTCCCTAGACTGAAAAAGAATTGATTATTACTGACCTCATCTGCTTGTTTAAAACATTGTACCATGATCCTTTCCCACAACTTCATTCTACAGTTCACTAAATTGACACCCTTATAATTTCCACATTCTTTGGTACCTACTTTGCTCTCAGAAACTGGTATTGTAGTCCTCATTGTACTTTACATATCATCATATTTAATTAAATATCAGTTTCAGTGGTATGAAATCCTTTTATGCCCGTATTGTGTGTACTATTTCATTAATGGCAGTCCTCCAAAATGACGCTCCATCCTGTCAGTTGCCCTGAAGTGCTGGTCACAGTTATATGCTTTTGGGTAAGATTTAAGGGCTGCATACATCCAGTTTTTGGGAAAGGTGCATGGGTGGTAAATAAAATAAATACATAAGTGATATAGACAGTGGATGGCTGAACTGAACCCTGAGTATTTCAACTGAATGGAATCACAGCTTTAATATGGTAATGCTTAACTCCTAGAATTTTCATTTCTTTGGTGCTACCTTATCCTTACACATTACAATAGTATGTTATTTAGACAATACTCCTAAATAATGCCCTGCACTGAAAAAATTATGGAAATATGTTTTGTTTCTCTCTTAGCAACCTTAATGAACAATTTTACTGTTTATAAACAATATCATGTTTATATAACTCATGCTTTATTTCATTTTATTATTTTAGTTTCATATTTGCAGCCCATTCTTCTTTTTTCTTTGATTGGCTTCTTAGCTCCTCATGTGTAATATCACATTTGAGAAGTTTCCTTTAACAGTCCATGTCATTTTAATTATTTCTTGCTATTGTTTCCTGTCTAAGATTCCTACACTGTTACTTTGGTATAATCTGATTTTGCACTGAACAAAAAGAAAGATTCTGAAAACTCTTCACTCAGACTAAATTGTGGAAAATGTTATATAATATATTTTGATTGGGGAGACATGGCAACATTTTTCACATACAGGAATTAGAACTGCGCTAACTGGGGAACAAAGAAATTGGACACTTGGATAACTATAGAAGCATTAATCAAGAGCAGCATAAATCTTGCAATATATACAATAAAAAATTTTTTCGTTTTATTTACACTACAGACAGTTATTGAGACTATATCAAGCGTTTACTCTAATTCTGAAGTACCATGCACAATCATACGCCTATATGGCTCTTTTGCAGGCACAACACTCATTTCATGGTACCTGGAAGCAGCCACTAGTATGCAAAAATAGCTTTTCCGCTTATTTTTCCACGTTTAGATTATAAACTGGTGCTTGTCAATTTTATTATTTTCGTAATTTTAGTATTGTATGAAATTTTCAATTTTTATCATGTAAGCCACCCTGAGATAAATTTTATCCATAAGAGCAGCACAGAAATACGTAAACTAATATAATATAATAAAATATTGAACTTGAGAAAGATAGGTCAGAAACTGGCATTGGTCCAAAATGAAATAGTTGGGTTACTACATGTAAGATAGTAGACTACTCCTGTAGTGCACTTTAAATGAGCCTGCACTTTACAATTAGTAGTTACAGCTGGTGACAAATTCTGTGGCCAGATTGTCTGATATTTGCTTTATCCATCATGCACCATTGGTCTCACACCAAGTGCACTGGCTTCCAATTTACTTCCAAGCTCAAAGCAAGGTGCTGGATTTGACATACAGCACCTTGAAGAATTTGGAGCTAGGGTATCTGAAGGACTGCCTCCTCCTATTTGAGACTGCTTTGACTTTTTAGATCCTCAGCTGAGGCCTTGTTGCGTATCGTACTATATTGTGAAGCCAGGTTAGAGAGTACATGAGACAGAATTTTTTAAGGAGTGACACCTTAGTTAGAGAACTCAATTCCATGGGAAGTCAGGCTGGATCCATCCCTTTTGCACTTCTGGTACATAGCCAAGACCACACTATTTTTTATAGCCTTTGGTTCTTAAAACCAGGATTGGATTTTGGAATTCTTTTAATTAATGTGAATACTCAACTGTTTTTTTCAAAAAAAGTTTTGATTTTTTTAAAGCATTTTTTAAGTCCTATCTTTTGTATATTAACTTGGGGCACTGGCAGGTTTAGAGGTATAAAAATATTTCAATGAATCAGTACTATACGGATCTTGAAAACACCTGTGATGTTCCAAGTTCATTTCTGTTTTCCATTTAAAGTGCTGCTGCTGACCTATACATCCTAAATTAGCCCAAACTCAGTCACATGAACCTACCTGTCCTAGATATTCTTCTCCAGATCCTATTGCCACTGGCATAAGGAAAAGAAACAAGACAAAGTCTAGGCAATGGAAGCTTCTTTCCATAGAGGTTTACCCGACATCAATTTGATTGCCTGTTTAGAGTTCATAACTAATTGGTTTCAAATATCCAATTGATTGACAGAGATTTCTTCACATCAATTGCCTCCCCACATTTGTGCCTCAGGTGTAATCGAAAACATATTTTTAAAAGCTTTCAGGGAACAAGCAAGTGTTCAGCTTGTCTTTGACCACTGTTTCTACAGTGACCCCCCTATTTTCACAAGGGTTCAGGGCACAGAACCTCCATGAAAGTGGAAAAAATACAAATAAGTCCCTCTGAGATCCCCCTCCCATTTCCTTCAGGGGCTTCCCCCTCCCATTTTCTTGCCTTTTGTGCACCAGGTCCAGAGGCAAGGTAATAAGAGGGGAAGCTCTGGAGGGGAGAAGGAAGGCTCGCAGAAGCCTTCTCCCCACCCATTCCCTTCACTTTTCCCTTGGTGTGAGTTCTCAGCATGGGGACCAGAGGCGAGGGAATGGGAAGGAGAGCTCCAAAGGGCAGAAGGAAGGCTTGCACAAGGCTTCCCCCCACCATTCCCTTGCCTTTTCCTTCAGCACGAGTTCTTGGTGCCGGGGCAAGGGCCAAGAGAAAGGGGGAGCTCTGAAGGGGGGAAAGATGGCTCACATGAACCTTCTCCATTCCATTCCATTCCCTTCTCTTTCACCTTGGCACAAGTTCTCAGCACTGAGGCCAGAAGCAAAGGAATGGGAAGGGGAGCCCCAGAAGGGAGGAGGAAGGCACATGCATGCTTCCCCTCCATTCCCTTGCCTATTATTTCAGTGCAAATTCTCAGTGCTGGGCCAGAGGCAAGAGAATGGGAGGGGGGAGCTCTGGAGGGGAGAAGGAAGGTTTGCACAAGCCTTCCCCTCACCCATTCCCTTCCCTTTTGCCTTGGTGCGAGTTCTCAGTATGGGTCTCAAAGGCAAGGGAATGGAAGGGGAGAAAGATAGCACATGCATGCCTCCCCCCATTTCCTTGCCTTTTGTCCAGGCGCTTGCCTTTCCTCCCTGAACACATCAAAACAAAAGGTGATGGGATGAGGAGAATGGGGGGAAAGACATGCACATGCCTTGTGAATAATAAATTTGCTAAGGTCAAACCCATGAATGTGGAGGGAGGACTCTGTTGTACTTTAGCAGGCAATTGAGACGTGTAATTTTAGATATTTTCAATGTGTGGTTTTAATTACATGAATTTTAGCAACTTGTCAGCTTCCCTATGATCCTATGAAGAAGAGCAGAATATATACTAAATAAACAAATAAATGAAAAGTTCTGTTTTCTTGTAATGGAGACATAACCAAGCTGCATTATAGTTGTCATTTAACTGTAACATTTAAAATTACCTTCATAGTTATAGGAGTGTGACCTCATTAAATGGTACGTGTGGCATATCACATACCTTCATTACCTGCACGTTCACTTGGGAGGGACTTCCAAACCCAGGGAGCAAACATCAAGAAAGCTTTCTCCAGTGTTTCAACCAAACATTTCTATGAAGGCAGCAGGACCAGAGACTTTTCTTGAACATATCTGAACTTGGACAGGATCATTTTGGAAGACATGGTCCTTTCAAACAGCCTGCACTCAAGATGCATACGGTTTTATAGTCACAGCAAACATTGTGAGCCGTATCCAGAAATGGACTGGTGGACAGTGAATCCTTTCCAACAAAGGAATCATGTGCTCCATGTAACCTCCAGTTTGGCTGCAGCTGTTTGGGCAAACTTTTTGAGCACTTTTGGTGTTTTGGTGAACTTTCTGAGAACTTTTCTAAAGGCAGATTCACATACACTGCATTACAGTCACCCAAACTGGATGTAACTAGGGCATGTGTCACCTTGGCCAGATCAGACTTTTCTGGGAAGAGTACAATAGCTACATTAGCTTTAAATATGTAAATGCTCTCTTGACCATTGCAGAAATCTGGATATCCAGGCTGAGGGCTGAATCTAGAATTACACCCTTGTCAAAAACCTGTGTCTTTAGGGGGAGTGCAACCCATCTAGCCAAGGCTCCCCACTTCCCAGTGCAGAACATCCATCCAAGTGATCAAAGCTGTCTCTGTCCCATACCAAGGCCTGAAGCCAAATTAAATTGAACCTACCTAATCTGCCTTATCCAGAAACCCTTGAGACACTACTACATGCTTCAGCAACTTCCCTCCAAATGGAACTGTCTGATATTTATCCAATATGGTTCAACTGCTGGCTTGTGCTGCATTCAGAGTTTTTAAAAAAGTAATTCACTTTGAAGGAGAAAGTTGTTCTTTTTAATTTTTCAGAAATGTAACTATCTTGGGAACTAGCTACTTTGGGAAGTACAATAACTATTATTGTAGTTAATTGCCCTTTGGGGATGAAAACCTTTTTAAAAATAAATCCTGCAGGGTCTTTAGATTTTAGAATATTGTTTTTTTATCTAGTATTATTAATCTGAATACACACATGCCGCTCTGAGAATTTTTTTGAAGGGCAGGAAATAAGTATTATATAATAAGTAAATTCTAATCTCAGTTGCGCTTTCTAATGTCCCATACCTAGTCGCACTCTGGCTCATCCTTTTCATCTAAAAGTTACACAAGATTTATGTGAGATCCAGACTTTTAGCATATGCATTTTGAGGAGAACACACACACACACACACACACAAGGTTCACAAAGTTTATATTTGTTCCAGGACATGGCTGGGAGGCTAAAACATTCTTTAGTTCTATATTATGGGGATAAACATTATTTGTAATTGGTAGAATAAAATATGAAGTTGATACAGATCAAAGATAAAAGAAAAAGAAAAGAAAAATGATGAATGCAGCCTGATCTGGGAATCCCTACCTTCCCATCTTGTTCTAAGAAAGAGAGATCTTCTACTTGCCATCACTAGCTGGCATCCTGCTAATCAGTCAGTTCTGATGATGTAAGTTACCGACAACTGCGTGACTGTTTACTATTCATATTTACAATTGTGGTACTATTGCCATTATTGTAAATAGGCCCGTGAAACCTATCTTAAAAGCCAGTCAGCCATCCTGAGTAACAGTTCTGTGGTGCTGACAAGTGGGATGCTGTAGGATAATGTGACCACCCCCTTACCACTAGTAAGCAATAGTGTGACAAATAGTTGTGGCAAGACCCCACAGAGCACCCTGCTTCTGCTCCTCATACCACTGCTCATTGGCAAGAGGGGGATTGGTCACATCATCCCACAGTACGCTGCTCACTAGCACAACCGACCTCTATCAGTCAACATGGATTATTGGCTTTTAAGGTGGGTTACATGGCCAGATCAGGTACTGGAGCACAGTTATATTCCAACTATCACTATGATCCAGGCTCTTGGCCACTATTTTTATACCCCGTTTATTGAAGACTTCATCAGAACATCTGCTTCATCTGGCACATTAGCTGAAGACTCATTTGTAGGCCAGATTCTCACTATCAGTAGGTCTTTCATTCAACTCTGACAGCACAGTGTGAATAAAAATGTTGTGTGCCTCAGAATAAAATGCAATTGTTCATGTGGAGAAGAATTTAAGACAGAATCCATGATACTGACAAAACATCTGAAGGCAAGGAGGTATCCACAATGTACAATATCTAAGGGTTAAATAAAAGCAGCAGAGAGACTCCATCCAAAACTGTTAAAAAAGAGAGATAGAGTTCAAAGTAATTACCTGCACTATTCTCTCACATTTAATGACATAACCAAAAAAAAAAATAAAATTACAGAAATGTATAAATAAGCATTAGTGTTTGGTGGAAAATATGCCAGGATGTAATGAGAAACCCCTTAGATCCTATAAAAGAACCAAGAGTATCAGAGATATTGTGATACATAAAAAATTCAGTGTCAAGAAAAACATCAGATAATATTAATACTATGATTGGTGTGGAGACTCCAACAGGACATCATCCATGTGGACACTTTTTAATGTACATACACAACTAAAATGACAACATTTATAAACAATATAGATTAAAAAAACACAGTACAAATTGAAGTGTTTCAGTACCTATGTGAATTATCCCATTCAATGTATATGTAAATACACATATGCATATTGGGGGAAAAACAGGCCTGTTAAACAGAGAATAGGAGAGCACCTTTCAAACATGAAAAATAAAAGGATGGGTGCTCCTAACGAAACTAAACAGTTTTTTAGAAACACAACATCCCATATTAGATATGTGTTTTTGGATTCTATGAAAAAAATTCATAATCACAATGAAGATATTCTTAAGAGAAAAGAGACAGAACAGATTCTAAAATTAAAATCACTGGAGCCTACAGGTCTAAATGAAAATTGGAACTTACAATCTTTAATATAAGGATGATTGTGAAAGCTAAATGGAGATAACATTCAGGACAATTCCATCAGATATCTTTGGGACCACTCTTAGGCCCTTTCCGCATGTGGGAAAGGAACCGTGCAAAAACGGGACTCACCGGATTTCTTTGACGTCTGGTTGAGTCTGTCAGGACAAGGAGCAGTGCGAGCTCGTCGCTCCGCACTGCTCCAGCATCCAAAATGGCGGCCTCTGGTTGGTGGAGGCTCTCCACCAACTGAAGAAGCTCACCAGCCTAAAGCCCGCCCCCCAGCAGATCTGCAGGCATGCACTAGTGCGTGCCTGCAAATCTGCACTGGAGCGTGGCGACGGAGCAACACGGAGTTGCACGCTCCTTGCTTTTTAAAAACCTCTAAAAAGAGGTTTTTAAAAAACATGCCACACGACCAGTTCTGGTCACTCCGGAGTGGACTGAAATGCGGAACTGCAAAAAGTAGTCCGCCCCAGTCCACTCTACGGTGCAGAAGACCTCCATCGGAGGTCGCTCTGCACCATTTGAAAAGCCCGGTGCGGAAAGGGCCTTAGAGCAACCATTAGTTATGCTTTTCTCCTGACCACATGAATCCATGTATAAATAGCCAAGGATATAGTGTTTAGTTCCTTTTGCTCAATGGTTCATTTCCTTGAAGAGTGCATTATACAGTTCCAGAAATTTCTGTGTGAAAATACATATATACACTTTGATTTGCAGAATAATGAAATTTATATGTTTTTAGTGATTATAATTAATTTGGTGGTGCCTTTCTTAATGTATTAAATGGAATTATATTTATATATATTTTAGTGTAGCTCCTGATGAAGGCCAACTTTGATAGAGGCTGAAACATGCTGAGCTTTTTAAAAATAAGTAAAACAATTGATCATCAATCAATATGTGGGGCTTTGTTCTCTCTCTCTCTCTCTCTCTCTCTCACTTTTTTAACCAAAAAGTTAACATGGAGGTCACTTTCATTGCACGTCTTGCTTATTATTATTATTTTAATAAAGCTTCTCTTTGCCTAACACTGTGTGGTGGAGAACATGATGAAATTGGCCTGACGCTCCCTAAAATTAAATAAATAATTGTTTTAAAACACATTTTGAAAATTTTGAGAGACAGTATTGGGCTGGGGGGTCTCCAACATGAGCTGGGACGTCCTATGCCACCTATGAGATGCATTTCCCCCAAATCCTCTTTAGAGAAACTTTAAAGAGGAGGAGTCATAAAGAGAATAACAGTAATATAACTACCCAGACAGTTTTATAACTTGGTTCCTGGGTGAATCAAAGCAATTTGTCTGACTAAAAAGAGTATGCAAGCTGTTACAGAGGCAGCAATTCCCTAGTTATTTCTTGAATGTCTGTCTAGTTTTCAATTTTGCATTCTGTGGCTGAGTGACACCCTTGGAACTATGCAGAAACAAGAGACAGCGCACAAAGAAAACAGGTTTAATTATTATTTATAAATCATGTATCATTCAATGGCAGGCATCACTTTCCATGCTGTATAGTACAATATTCACTGTAATAATTTTGAATAACTTTTTCACAACATCACCCTGTGCATGCAGCATTAACCTTCTATTAATTTCTAATTAGTGTGCTTTAATTGCAAATAATATGTAACTGTTTTCAACAGTAGCATTTATCAAGGAAAACTTAACTTAGCTGTATTATTAAGAATAAACCAATTCTAGCAATTGAGTGGGTTAACAAATGTAAACATTAGAAGCCAATTAGATATTTTATGATAAGATTCTGAGACCAAATACAGCAAAGCATCATCAACCTGTGCCCGTCTGAGAAAAAAAAAGTTGAGAAAAAAAGAAATGGTAAAGAGTCTCTCTCCCTTTTCTCTTTTCCTCAAGGCAAGAGGTGGCTGTGGAAGAAAGCAGGGAAACCTCAGTCGGCACAGTGTAAATCGGAGCTTGGGACAGTTACCATTTTAGACTACAGCATATAGAATAAATGCAGCCAATGTAGCCATTGACAATGATTGCTGAGGGATTCTGGGAAGGGCAGTCCACAAAAGTAACATTTAGAAAGTGTGCATAGGATTTTTGGGAATCTCTTGATTTGACACCACCTTGCTTCTATTGTACAGAATTGTGGGATTTGCAATTTAGAAAAGTGTGCTTAGAATTCTCTGGCCCTTCCCGCAGGATGCTGTTGCCCAGACATGAAGACAGGAGAGGAGTGGGAACATGATGATGCT
Organism: Iguana delicatissima; assembly: GCA_948472985.1. Classification (NCBI taxonomy): domain Eukaryota; kingdom Metazoa; phylum Chordata; class Lepidosauria; order Squamata; family Iguanidae; genus Iguana; species Iguana delicatissima. The sequence continues at coordinate 689,575 of CAOKZL010001103.1, read as the reverse complement.
TCCGCATGATATCATCATGGTCCTGTCCTTCTCCCATCATGAGGCAGCATGATCACAGATTAAATCAGTGAAGGGTTATTCCCATCAATGACCTATGATCATGCCATCATCCTGTACTTACTTGGCCTGCAGAAGCCCCAGAAGTGCAATGGAGGTGCTTCCTGCCCCAGTGCAGCCTGGAAAAGTACCTGGCTGTGCTGTTGAAGGAAGAGGTGTGTCCATCATGCTTGCATCATAAGGGATGTTACCCCAAAACATGGGTGAAACAAGGGCCAACCCGTGATGTCATATCCCCTTGCAAAGGTGGCAAATTAATTAGCTCAAAATCAGGAGGCTAACAAGAGGGGGGCAACTTAGTGAGATCTTGCTACCAATGTTTATAGGCTCACGCAGGAAAAGAACCAGCCAAAGATTCAAAAGTAAGCTAAAAATGTGCGTTTATTGAGGGGAATTTACTCATGCATGCATACAAGATACACACAGTCAAACATTCACATAAGAGCTAGCTGAAGGATAAAGGGAGCAAAAAATTAAGGATAGAGAGGCTGAGGGTTTTGGAGGGATTTATAATTACCAGTCCAGAAGAGTAGCAAAGAGCAGAACTGTGTTTAGACTTAGGTAAGACCTAAGAACAGTTCTCATTCAGGAGCCAGACAGACAGAGTGATGGGTAGAACTTTGAGAGATTGCACTGGGCATCCTGAAATCAGGGGTATTTATACCTCAAAAAATAGCCTGTGGTAGTGGAAGGTATGTGCAGTTTCAGGTGTGGAACAATGGGAGTTGCAACACAGCCAATGGACTATCAACTCACTAATGTTCACAGTGTCTGGATGACAAAGACATGATGACTGTTATAATAGCTCTATATTGTGGGTGCTACAAGGAAAGAGGAAGGAGACCAGGTGTACAGGGGATGTCAATCAGTGTCCTGGTAAGCTTCTCACAATGGCATTCTCCAGTAAATTCCAGCCTCTATTATTCTCTGGAACAGTGGTGATTTACCTGATAATTGACCTAGGTTATACCAAGAGGGTGTTTTAGGCTGAGCTACCTGTAGCCTCAAGTTTACAGTCAGGTTTCTACCTCTTTTGGTTTGACCTCCTGGTCACCTTCAGGTTGGATTTTGATATCAGTGCAAATTACAGTGTGCTGCCAATTAAATATGATGCCAATTAGATATGGTGCCCATTCCAAACCATACTGATATCGGGGACCCCCAAAACGGGGCCTGACAGGGAGCTGGCTTGGTGTGGAAGAAAGCACTGCTGTCGCACTCTCTTCCTGGTAGAGCCACTGCCAGAATCACCACCAGAGCATGATGGGACAAGGTAGGATGTGGAAAGGGCCTCCAACAGAAAGCTCTAGTATCTCATCAAGCCTCACCCAGGATTCCATACCATGTTGTCATGGCAATTAAAGTGGCATTATAGAGCTATAATTGTGCAGTGGGTATTATATTGTTAACTGTATTGTTAACTGAAGTTACACTGTTCTCTAGATCACCACCAATTGTATACCTGTCATATCCTCAGAACTACATGAAGATGATAAGACAGATGACCAAGCTTGTTGCTCAGGTATATCTGTACTCTTCCCCTTAGCCTTTAGCTTTTTTTGTCCCCCATTGTCTTTTAATGAGTAGTAGCACCTTTCAGTAAATGATTAAAAGCCTGCTCCAGCAGTACTACTAACCTTTACAGTAATCCTATTCTCAAACTGAAATGTGCCAAATAGAAACATTCTATTAACTCTGCTAAGTGCAGCCAGGAAGTGGGAGGGAGGAGAATTTAGTTTTAATAAGTCAGTTTGATGACCAAAACAGAAATAAATTACTACCTGATTCAGGTGTTAAAATATTTTCTGCACATGTAATAATAAATTATATCACATAGTAAATACATAAATACAATGGATTCAGACGTTATATATTCCTTGCAATTAATATTATTTGAGGTTAGGTTTACAACATAGCTAGGCAACTGTCAGTAACATTCACAATGTTTGCCAAATGTTTTACTGAAAAAGGATTAAATGATATACTCTGTTTGTTGTGTAGATCTTTCAGTCCAACCTTTAAAATGATCAAAAGTCACAACTGGGCAAAGATTTTTATGAAGACTAATCAAACCCTCACAAAAGACTATGCAAAACTTTAAAACTTCCAGAATGTGAGAATCTGAAAGATTTACATTCTCTTGTGGCATTTTGGTTGGTTTGAAAAATGTCACCACCCAATTGTGAATTCTGGATTTTTGCCCCCTCACAAACCACTCAATCTTTTTTCCTTAAAGATAATGAAACATGAAAATTAAGATCTTCTTTTTGAACTTTAGCTGTATGTGATTATTGTTTTATACAACATGTAAAGATGGTTCTCAAGCTATTTTTTTACCCAACACAACTATATGAGATTTTTTTTAAAAAATCATGTATCAGTACTTGAGTTTTTACAAAGTTCATTCCATTACTCACACATTAGATGTGCAAAGAATGTCAATATTCATAGCTAGAAAAGTACCAAATACTGTAGTAAAAGCACAGATTCTAGTAAGACCAGACGTGCTGTTTTAGGCCGCATGTAGGTACTTAGCTAGGAACTACATTTTGTATCTTAGCATATAATCCAGTGGTGTGTTACAGAATGTCAACTCTGAGCATTCCTCACCAATGGTGATATTATCTGTGGCTGCTGGGAGCTGCAGTCCAACAACATCTGAAGGGATGTACAATTTCCACTCCTGATATAACCAATTATGCAATCTTCTCAGGACTCTGTTCAATATATACCTCCAGAGCATCTCTTATCTATCAAAGTCTTACTTACAAGTTGAGATTTTCATATTATGTCCTGTATCATTCATAACACCCTTGCTTTCTGAGTTTGCTAACCTAGTTGGTACTCCTCAAGTTCACATGATATAACATTCTGAAATCAGTTATCTGGATTGCAGTCATGCCTCACTGAAGTAAGTGTACACTGGGTGTGGCCAGTTCACTTAAGAAATATTTGAGTAAAATATGGCAAAATAATAGAAATAAATATGACTTTTATTTAAGAATGAGGAAATTCTGTATTTTAACAATACAATGGCAAAATTTTAAAAATATTCTCTTCAATTTTAAGTATCATAATAAAACTTTTAAATAAAAAGGGTGAGTCTGTGCTACAGATATATCAGTTTCATATCATCTTAACTATCATGGCACCATCCTACTGAATTCTGGAATTTGTAGTCTGGTGAAGTAGTTAGAATTCTCTGCTGGAAAAGTCTAGCACTTGTTTACAGAGAATTCTAAGTACTTCACCAGACTAAAGATTTCTGGATTTTCTTTAGGACAAAGTAATAGCAGTTAAAATAATATGAAACTGTCTTGTATAGCTATCCTAAGAGTGTGACTGGAGCACACCTTCCAGTTATTAGTTCAAGAACACTAATGTTACCATCAATTATAGTCTCCATTTTTTTTTTACCACTAATATAGTTGTGTCTCTAGGTTGTGTAAAAATTAAAATATCAACAGATCTGTTAGGAAGTCCACTGGGTCTTTCATAATTACTCAAAAAAATACAACTTCTGATTCTGTTCTGCTCCATAATAAAACTTGTTGTCCTTTCAGAAATTATGATTTCAGACTTAATCAAAACTCATCAATTCAAATGATAATTCTCTTAAGTAAACTCCGAATCAGTTATTGATCTTCCATTGATTAAATATTAGATATGTAAGAAAGTTTCATACAGAATTCAGTCTAATATTGATTGTCAACTTATATTACTATCTAATTGATGTGTACATAGACATACATACACACAAACATGCATACATACTACCACTTCCTTGTTATTTTGAGCAGGAAAGAAAATGGAAAACAACAACAAAGTTATTCACTTTACACCCTAACTCTATGCATGACTACTCAGAGGAAAGCGCTATTATGCTCAATAGGGATTATTCCGAGGTAAAGGTGCATATGTTTCCAGCTTGGAACACTGATTTACAATATGCACAGTTTTATAAATTAGCTCTGCCATAAAACTGCAGCATGCACTTAATAAAAGAAAAATAACACCAGGCTGGAAGCTATCAAACTTCGGACCCGAAACAGCTATTCCTGGCCTATCACTCTCCCATCTTACTGGCAAACCACAGGTAAGACCGTCAGAAATAACACAGGGCCGCGCTGCCTGGAGCCGGGTGCACAGAAGCCTTGCTTCCCAAAGTGAACCTGGAGCGACTGCAGCATCCCCACCAACACGCAGGCAAGCCCGGAGGCCGCAGGGCGCTCGGCGGAGCAATCACGCCCTCTCTTTCCGGAGAGAAGAGCGCAAGGAAGCGGGCTCTCCACGCCGGGCAGGCCAGCCACGTAAGCCAAGCCGGCCTCGGCGTAAGGGGCGTGGATGCCATCTCTCCATTGTGTGCCTCAGCCACTCCCGAAAAGCCCGCCCTGGCACCACGGGCAGGGGAAGCTGACGGATCGCCTTTACAACCGCACACAGGGACGAGCGGCCCCGGCGGGTCAAGTTCATTCAAGCGTGGGGGTTTACACACACCCACGCGCGCGCGCGACCCTCCCAAGCCCCTCGCCCTGGAGGGAAGTCGGAAAGCTCCCTTCCTCTCTCCCCCGCGCCGCCCGCTGGGTTTATCTAAGAACTGAGGCAATCGGGACGCGGTCCCCGGCACGGGCAGGGCAGAGGCACGCTCCTCAGTACCTGGCAGGCTCTCCCCACCCGCCCAACGACCCACCTGCCCGGCAGCGCTTTCACCTCCCCACCACAGTTCAAGGAAGGTTTTGAGGATGCGGTATTTAGACTTAGCTATAGGTCTCCTACCTCCAGATCTGCCCCAGCTGGAGGACGTGGATGAGGGTCTGCATGAGCCAGATGCAGAAGGCGCAGGAGGCGGACCGGCTCTTCGGGGGCCTCATGCCGCCGCCGCCGCCGCCGCCGCCCCCTCCTCCGCTGGCGCTGGTGGCGTTGGTGCTGCTGCTGTTGCTGCTGTTGGTGGTCGCGTTGCCCTTGCTGGCGTTGGACGCCTGCCTCTGCGGCGTGCCCGGCCGAGCGCCGGCGTCCATGTCCCCCGCGGCCGAGCCGCTGCTCACCAGCAGCTTGCTCTCGCCGTGCCCGGCGCCGGCCGACGAGGAGCCCGGAGCCACCGCGGCGCCGTCCTCGGTGCTGAAGTCGTGGACGAACCAGCGGAAGCTGAAGACCTGCACGGCCAGCGAGCCGAGGAGCACGAAGAAGAGCGTCAGCCCGAACCACCAGCGCTGGCCCCGCAGGTAGTAGTCGACCGCCAGCCAGAGGTCGGTGCCCACGTCCGCGAAGTACACGGCCACGGCGGCCAGGATCCAGAGCCCGTCCCACAGCGAGTAGAGGCGCTGCTCCCGCCCCAGCCGCAGGCACAGCGACGACGAGCCTCCGCCCGAGCCCCGCGAGCCGCCCGCCGCCCGCCCGCCGCCGCCGCCGCCGCCGCCGCCACAGCAGCAGCGGCACTCGCCGCCGCCGCCGCCGCCGTCCCTTCGGCGCCCGCTGCCGGAGCTGCAGCAGCCCCCGCCGGGCGCCTCGTCGTCCTCGCCGCCGCCGGGCCCCACCTCCGACGAGGGCAAGCCCGAGGCCAGCGCCTGCACCGAGCCCGAGTGCTCCGAGTTCTGCAGCGGCGTGAACGCCACCTCGCTGCCCTTCTTCATCTTCAGCCGCCCCCCGTCCGACTTCGCGGCCATGATGCGGCTGGGAGGCGGCGGCGGCGGCGGCGGGAGCAGCAGCCGCGGCAGCCGAGAGAGCGACTGACTCCGGGAGCCCCCCTTCTCCCGCCCCCTCCCTCCGCCGCCGCCGCGGACGATCCGCTCCCTTCGCGGTGCCGCTGCTCCGGCGCGGAGGGGACTGGGCCACCGCCAGCCGCTGCAGGCGCGGCTGGAGCGCCGCCTGCCTGCAGGGAGACCCGCTCACCCGCCCAGCCCCAGGCAGGAGCAGCCCGCGGAGCGGTCCCCGAAGCAGCGCATCCCTTCCTCGGCCCGGCCCGCCCCGCCGCTTTGCCGCCGTTGCCGCCGCCGCCGCCGCCACCCAGCTGACTGACGCCGGGAAAGAGGATGACCTCATCCCTCTCCCTCCCCCTCCCCCCACGCACGCGGAGCCGCGGCGCCGGGAAGGGAAGGGAGGGAAGGGACGGGGAGAAGGCGCTGGCGCTGGCGCTGGGGAGGGGATGCTGTGCGAAGCGGTAGATGCAACAGGATGAGGAGACTGCAAGCGGGGAAAGGGAAGGGGTGTTGTCAGGCAGTTTTGAGGGGCAATGGACGGCAGGAGACCGAAGGGGAAGGAAGCCGGCGACGGCCTGTGCTTGCTTTTCCGGGGGAATGAGGAAGGGTATCTGGCCCTGGGGTGGCGGAGAGTGGCGGGGACCTGCGTGTGGTGCCAAGCTTACCTGCCAAAGGAGGCTGGCAGGGAGAGAGATTTGTTTATTCATCTAAATATTTGGAGATCGGGTTAGTCTCTGGGGGAGAGGTTGGGTGTTATGGTCTTCGCCGGCTGGGTTTGGGAGGTCGCCTGGAGTCGAAAAGGCTTCGGGCTCCTGGGGCTCAGTCCCACAAAGTGGCTGACGCCGCTGCCCCCTCCACCCCGCTGATCTCAGTGTGCCTTCTCCTGTGCCAGTGGCGGCCCTGGTGGAGCACCCTCCGCTTGCTGCTCGGCTGGGCGCCGAGCTTGAAGGGGAAACTGGCCTAGGAACACAGAGATGGGTGGAGAAGGATGAGAGAAGCCGGAGCGCCTCCTCAGGAGCGCAACCCGTGCGCTTGCCGGCGTCCGGGAGTGCCCGCTCGTCCCTTTCGGACCAAAGAAGAGAGCAAGCAGGTGGCGGGATTGTGAGGGACGCCTCCCTTCACCGGAGCAGGGAATTACAGCTGGTTCCCCTTCTTCTCCGTACGGGAGATTAGAGAGAACGAAGGCGCAGGCGGCTGCCTCGTTAACACGCCTTTGTCACCTCAGGCCGTGTGGCGGGAAGGTGTGTGTGTGTGGGGGGGGGCGAGCCTTTGGCAGCAGGTGGTGCAGGGCGGGCGGAGGGGGACAAGAGGCGGCTCGCGTGCGACGGACAGGGCCATAGAAAGGGAGCTGCCCCTGTTTCATGGACGCATTCTGTGTGTGTGCCGTGAGGGAGGGAGAAGGAGAGGGGAGAAGGGGGCGGGCCCTGGAAAGGTTTTCTCGATGTAGCGCGTCGCTTGGCGCTGGTGGGGCTCCGGGGAGGATGAGTGACAGCGGATGGTATGCGCGTGCTGAAATCGAGTCCCTGACTGGGGGGCGGCGGCGGCTGCGCGGGAGAGCGGGAGTTTCCTCGCGCGGCCGCTGCTCCCGGCGCCGTCGTCGTCGCTGGCAGTGCTGCTCGCTCAATAGACGTCCTTATCCCCTTTTCCCACGAAGCCAAATGAGCAGTCCCCGCCTCGAGCTATTTGCTATGGATTGAAGACAGGCACATCAGGACCAGCGGGAACGCCACTGACGAGAAAGGCTGGGAGGGGATTAGTTGCTGCTTCTTGCTAGGCGCTGGGACGTGCGTCCAGTGATAGTACTCCGGAATTTGGGGGCAAGGTGCCCCCCTTGGGTTAGGGGCTGCCTCCCAGCCTGGTCAGAAGACACTCCCATTACTATCTGGGAAGCTCAAAGTGCTAACCCTGCTTTGTCACCTCAGGTGACAGAGTGCATCTGGGCTTTCGAAAGTTGATCTCTATGGCCCAGAATGTAATGTTTCCCAAACTCTTGACTTCACAGTTTCATTTTTGAAAAGCAAGAAGGAAGGAAATTTAGCCCATTGATGTATAATAGTGCCTTCGTACCACTATGTGGCAATCACAGAAATGGCATACCCAGGTGACAACACTGTTAAAGACTGCAGTGTGTGGAACCAAAATCTTCTGATGAGAACAGAAGGCTATTGTGTGGCATCTTGTTGCTGAAACCATAACATAAGCTGCTTTGGACCCCTTGTGGGAGAAAGATGGGATATAAGTCAAATAAAATAAAATGCCAAATATGCCAAATGGCTGCCCAGTCAGTTAAAGCGTTGTTCAGTGTTAACTTAGCAAAGTCTCTCAAAGCTTGGGGCCACCTCTTCCAAGGAGCCCCTCTTCTACCCAGGCCCAGCAAAGATAACCATTGATGACCACTAAGTGTCATTGACTACTACAGTACAGTGGATGGTTACAAGTGGGACGTTTCAGTACTATCTCCCCAGGTGTGGAATAACACGTTCAGAAAAGTCTGCTTGGACCCTTCTTCGTTAGATTTTCAGCAGGAAGCAAAAAAAGATTTTTTTAATGACTTACATTTACTGTAATACTGTGTTTTTAAGTAATTTTAAATTAAATTTCCCCAGTTGTGGAATAACATGGCCAGAAAAATCTGGTTGGAGCCTTCTTTGTTAGATTTTCAGTAGCAAGCAAAATCACAAAGACCTCTTTTTAAAAGAAAAATCTCATGCCTTACATTTACTGTAACATTGTATTTTTAGGTACTTTTAATCTTTTACGATTTTAGTCCTTCTAATGTTTGCTTCAGCTTCTATTGCTGATAATTACGACTTCTGAATGGTTTAATATGCTTTTAAACTTAGGTAAACGCAATCGATTCTATAGATCTTCTTTACTTGAGACTGCGGATGGCATTCAGGCAACCACATCATTAGCCTTGGGCATGGGCATGAAAACAAGTGTTTTGTGCAAATGATGTTTAACTTTGGTTTCTTTTCCATTTCTTTGCATGTCCTGCCTTTCTAATTTAAATACAAAACTAATAAGCATTTTCACAAATGTCACTACTGCTACGATTATTTGCTCATTTCTTCAGGGTTACCTATTCTGCCTTATTTTGTCAGTACCTGAGGAATCTGTGGCCTTCCCAGTGTTGAAGTCACAACCAATCTATCTTGTAGGGAAACACAAGAGAAGTAGCTCCTCACCATCTAGAGAATCACAGGTCCTTATTCCCTGCTTTAAGGGAGCCTGTGGAAAACAGAACTGCCATCTGATCCATCCTCTTGCCAGAACATAGAGGCACCAACAATGGCTCTCAATTTGCCCCGGTAATCTACCCTCCTTTTGAGATTAGAAATATCTTCCTAGTATCCTAAACAGTACCTAGTACTTCCTGTTTCCCTAACTGTTCTGTGGTAAATATCACAGGCCTACATTTTGTCTGAAGATGGTACTTCCATTGTCAGTTAAGATGGTTAAGACAGATAATTAAGCAGCCAGAGGCCACTCCCCCTCTTTCAGTCATGTGGGGACTGGAAAACCAAGAGAACTAAAATCCAGACAATCGATTTCAGCAACAGATAAGTAACTGCCTTTGAAAGTTGTATATTATGTATTGCTATAAACAGTTTGACTTGTCTTTGGGTAAATGTTTTGCACATCTTTTTGGTTAGACAACTTGTCTATGTTAATGATTGTACAGCAGTCCCTGTGAACCACTGTGACATCCCAAAAATATCCTAGTGTAACATTTGAGAATTACAGATTGCATTAAGGACTATGGCTAGAGTATATTTCATTTTAAAATCAAATTAGTTATTGATTTTGTGATTTTGGGCTACATATAAAAATAATCTGAAAATCATAAATGTATCCCAGTCTCCAGGTTTTTCTGGTAATGGTTTTCCATTTGGAATGGTTTCTCTCTTTTTCAGGAGGAATATTGATAATAAATATCTACTTTGTATATATGCATATATTTATTACACATAAATCTGTTGTTTAAATGAGAAATATTGTTGATTTTATTTTTTTATCAAATGTGATGTTTTAAAATGTTTTTCAAACTCATGACGTGTTATTTTTTATATAAATTTTACTGTTAAGAGAAAATGTGTATTCATTGAAGGCCCTTTCTGCATGTGGGAAAGGAACTGGGTGAAAATGGGACTCACTGGATTTCTTTGGCATCCGGTTGAGTCTGTCGGGACAAGGAGCAGTGCGAGCTCGTCGCTCCGCACTGCTCCGGCGTCCAAAATGGCGGCTTCGGGTTGGTGGAGGCTCTCCACCAGCTGGAAAAGCTTGCCAGCCTAAAGCCCGCCCCCAGCAGATCTGCAGGCATGCACTAGTGCGCGCCTGCAAATCTGCACCGGAGCACAGCAACAGAGTGACATGGAGTCGTACGCTCTGTGCTTTTTAAAAACCTCTAAAAAGAGGTTTTTAAAAAACATGCTGTGCGACCAATTCAGGTCGCTCCAGAGTGGACTGAGATGCGGAACTGCAAAAAGTAGTCCACCCCAGTCCACTCTACTGTGCAGAAGACCTCCGTTGGAGGTCACTCTGCACCGTTTAAAAAGCCCGGTGAGGAAAGGGGCTAAGTCTAATCCACATTATTCATATAGAAATGACTTTATCTTTTCATCTCTGTGTCTAGAGGAGGAGTGCAGAGATTTTGTACAGTTCCATTTGCCTGTAAGTGGCACTGGGCATAGTAATCAGTCTTTGTTATGTTCTTAGAAGGGATTTTGTCAGATTTCTTCCACACAGGATTCAGCTTCACTTGCCTTTAAGTGTAAAGGAAAGCTATGAGCAATGAGATGATATGATACTGGGAATCTTGCTTTTCTCTTTCACTTCTAGAGCTCTGAAAAAACTGTAGGTGCATTAGTATGTTTTTGTTTTGTATGTGTGAGTACACTTTATTCTGTTTTAGTAGTTCTCCAATTATCTTTATTTGGAAAGCATCTGTTTAATTCCTTTGCTTTTCTCTGCCTTTTCTGGGAATTCTGTCTTAACTCATTCAAGTCCAAATTCTCCATTTGATCTGATGTTTTAGTAACTGGCATTTCTTTCCCTAGTTTTTCTATGTCATTCTTAGATTCTCAGCAGTCCTTTTTTAATGCTCCCCTCCCATCCTCCTCCTACAAATTCAATCAATCCCTGGATAATTTGTGGAGCATAATCCCTGGATAATTTGTGGAGCATCCTCCTCCTACAAATTCAATCAATCCCTGGATAATTTGTGGAGCATAATCATTTCAGATTAATTAGTATTTCACTAATATCCTGATTCCTGTAACTGTCCATAGGAGTTTTTTCTATGTATATGGAATAAGAATATGGATGCAGACATTACTGATGTGGCAGCTCACTTGGGCAATCCTAAAGATAATCTTCAAAATAAGAAACTAGATTATATAGATTAGGAGTGGGCAGTGTATAGCCCAGGAATTGTATGTGTCTCTGTTTCTGTAGGTTCTGACACCCTGATCATACTACTCCAATACCTTCCTTTTTCTGGAAGAAGTGGAAGTAGTTCCCCTTCTTGGAAGAATGACAATTCACCTTTGAAATAGCTTATAATGGTCCCTTGCATTACTTTAACTTAAAAAAAAAATCACCCATTTTTTAAAAAACAAAATTAGATATCCATACACTTAAAGTTCTATCCCTCCACCATGGGGGAACATTTTTTCAGTTCACGAGGCCCTAGAGCAGAGGTTCCAAGCTTTTCAGGTTGGTGACACACTTTTTAGACATGCATCATTTTTATGACACAGTAATTCAGTAAATGGAGGCAGCCCCTTCACCTGGAACTGCTCCCCCGCTGTCACCACCCTCGCCAGGGTCTTCCTCAGCCCAGGCCAGCAGCAGCAGGAGAGGCAGCCTCTTTACCTGGGCAGCCCCTCTACCCATTATGTTTGTGTGACACATATACACACTGCAGTCAACACACAAACGTGTCACAGCACACAGTTTGGAAGACTCTGCCCTAGAGGGTCCTAGGTAAACAAACTTGCCCCTTGGATCTGCTGCCCATGCCAAATACAAATCCTCACTCAGTCATGAAAACCCACTTTATTCATGTCACATTTTTTCAGCCTCAGAGGAAGGTAATGGAAAACACACTCTGAACAAGTCTTCCCAGGAAAACCCATGATAGGTTCACACTTAAGTTCCCCATAACTTGAAAAACACAAATGCACACAAACAAGTAACTAAAGACTAGGGATGGGCCAACTGAATCCTTGAATCCTTGGCAAGGATTCAAGATTCACAAATCTGAATCCCTGTGCTAAAATACCAACCAAATAGTTTGCTGGAGACCGGGATGCCTGAAAACCTGGGAGATTAAATATACAAGGGGAGATGGCAAGCAGGTGAATTTTTCCCTTGGACTAATAATGGTCTTTGCTAACAATTTAAGAAATTACATCTGGGGTTGTATTCTAATATATTTAAATTGAACATTTAGTATTTAAGTTCAGCACTATTTTTTGTGCTGAAAATCAATGGCATGTATCAATGCTGGGGTCAGTGGACCTGACACCTATCAGAAGTAGCAGGGCAGAGGACAAGGTCACACAATCTCATCCAGTGATTGCCTCATGTAGGCCAGTGTACCTCCTTTCACAACACCAGTGCCTGATTGTAAACCTATAGCTAGAATAGGATGAGAAGTGAAATGTCTGTCATAGTTTCTCATGAGCCACATGACAAACCATATGTAGCAGAAAGGAAAAATTGTTTTTAAAAATTGGTGCCTCCAGGGCCTGCCAAAGACCTGATTGGCTGGAAGGTAGTCTTCTTGAGATTTCAAGGACAGATGAAAGATTCCTTTGCATCCCTTGCAAAGCTCTTTCATATACAATTCTGGGGTTTGTAGTTTTACAAGGTGTCACAGCCTTCTCTGCCAAAGTGTGCTGGTGCATCATCAAACTGCAAACCCCAGGATTCCATGAGGAGCTATGCAAAGAAAATCCAGTTTTGATCTGGATTATCTCTGTACTGTAGTATGTGGCCCTTTTACACAAGCAGGTAAATGTGAGATTAATCCACATTTTCCTACCTGTGTAGAAAGGGCCTTCATGTCATTTTCAATCTGGCGAGATCCTGAGGCAAACTATGACAATTGTCCTGGCCAGATTTCTTCAGAGGGAGGTTTGCCTTTGTCTAGGCTTTTGCTAAGGCTGAGAGAGTGTGTCTTGCCCAAGATTTTCCTTCTTTCCCTTGCTTTTTAAACTCTTTTTAAAAAAAGAATTCAAAAGATTCGAGATTCGTGAGATTCGTGGATTCCCAGAACCTTCCAGGGATTTGGATCCAGATTTGGATTCAGATAATCCTGGATTTGTCCCATCCCTAATAAAGACGATATTGTCTTCTTCTAGAAGTTCTCCAAATGGAGAATCAAAGGAACTACAGCAAAATCCTCTTAAGTTAGCCTTTCTAGTTAGGCTGAGAGAAAGCAAGAGAAATTTCTCACAGATAAGATCTTATCCCCAAACTTCCCAAATGCCATGCCATGATGAGTAGTTTAATGAAACTCAGCCATAGTATTGACCCTTTCATATGTAAAATATTTATCATGTCAGTTTCCAGCTGTGTGATAATGTTCTCTGAATTGTGCATTCATTAGCGGCAATCTCTGCTATTGACTAATGCCACATCCACTATACCACTTGAGGAAGAGGAGAAAACAATGGTGATGTTTGCACTCAACCTCCACCCACAAAGGAGGATGCAGTGGTAAAAGGAGGTGACGTTCCCTACTTTAAGATCAAGGGGAAGAGAAGAACTAGGAAGAGGAGGAGGCAGTTCCAGCTCCTGCCTTTGCTAGCAGCTGGCTTTGCTGAATTCCAGGCCCTGTGAATCCTCAAAAGCAGATGTGAAGCACCCGAGTCCTGCCCAACCTGACACCTCTTTATGTCCAGGACTGAACAGCCAGGGAGATCTCTGGATCAAGCCAGGGCTATGACAAATAGGGATACCTCTATTCTCCCTTCCTGAGAATGCAACACCCCTCTACCTTTCGTCCCCCGCCCCACTTTGGCTTCCTCTTTCTGGATATTATCTCCCTTCACTTGCTTTCTTAAATCTGCCCCTTTCCAGATATAAGGACAAGCAGTGATTTATCCCTTAAATGAATGTAATACTATTGGTACTATGGTAGCGTGTATAATCCAGTCCAGAGAAATGACACTCTCCTGAGACCTTTAGGTATCTTTATTAAATCTTTATTAAATCCACTGTCAAGGTAAAAACTTATTTTGTAACCAAGCACAACACTTTTCTCTCTCTCTCTCTACACCAACACTCTCTTCAACTCTGTCTTCAACTCTGTCTCATCATCTCAACAGTCAGTTAAATTCTGTTATCCCAATGTCTCCACCAGTCCCTCCTCTGGGCTATCCAAGGTTCCATTTCAACGACCAATCACTTTTCAACAGTCTTGGACTCTAAGGAGGGTCTGTTGTCACCCCCCCCCCAGGTTCGTCACAGCAGGCAAAATAGGATAGCTTATTTCTCAGTTTTAATATGGCTACCTGCATCTAAAGTGAAGTTGTAGCGGGACACAGAGGCAGGAGACCAAGAAGTTAGGAAAAAGAATTTTTATTTTTAAGAAGCGGCCGGGCTGCTTGGCTGGCCAATAGTGCCAAGAGCCCTGAATTCAGTTAACAGAATGATTTTATAGCATTTCTGGCACACAAAGACATTTCTCCTTGCCCCTCCTTCTCTCCTTCTAGGATTGACACCTTGCAAATGTTTTTTTCACTCTCTTTGTCCTTGAGTTGTTTATATTTTAGAAATAGGGAACAGGGCAAAACATACAACTCAGTACGCTAAGCTTTGACCTTGCTTCTAGTACAGGAAGACTCTACTAGTTCTGTTTAGCTCAGCACATAGCATTCTCTGTAATTCAGCAGAGCAGGCACACAGTTAAAGGATTTCTTCAAACATTTCTATAAGCATGCCCAGGGTCCTGAGGCTATCCAGACTGACCCTCCTGCACAGTCCACTTCAAAGTGTGCTCACTGATGGAAATCTAATGCTTATTGAGCTGTTTCCCAGACTTGTGCCTGTGTTTGGGTGTAGGGTTAAATCCATTCTTTTAGTGCTAATTTTCATGTTAGGTTTGGCATTGAATTATTCTTTTAGCAGGCACAATGACAGTGGGGAGAATTAAGACAGGGACTGAAGTCCCTGGGAAGTAGCTTGTTTTTTGTTTGTTTTTCTCACATCTTTCCTTTCTCAGCTGAAACCTCTCTTGTATCATTTTCTCTTTTTCTGTCTCTCTCACACAAAAAGACACAGAGCTCTTCTTTTGCGAAGAACATAAGCTGCCATTAGCATCAATGGCAGCTTCTTTCTTGTGTTAGATATCTGCTGGAGGGAACCATTTCTGTGGGTATCAGCATACTGGAGAGAGAAACAGAGAACCTTTCCTTTTCCTATTGTTACATTCCTAACTGGAGTCTCTGGGCCTTTTCGCATGGCAGTTTGCAAGCGAAAGAGCCCCTCGAGCGGCTCGTAAATGTGAGGAGTGGTCTGCATGACACACGCCCATTTCCGCCACGCTCAAGGCCTGCATGCACAGTGAATACACATTTTCTTATTTTCAGTCCACACTCCAGCAGCATTAAAAGGTAAGCTGCGGAAAAGGCCTCTGTGATTGCCATATAATATTTCCCCCCACAAAATAATTAAACAGTTTCAAATGACAAGTATATAATATACAATTTGGCTTTTAATGCCTTAGGGTGAAGAAAAGAGTGATAGGATCTCTTGGAAGTTTCCTCTCCATTTTCAAATGCTCCTTTGATGTAAATGATTGAGATAATCTGAGAGAGAATGAGACGCTACAGCTTTAATCGTTTGAAGCTTATGCAGATGTGATTTGATTGAACGTATATGTTGTTGTGTGCCTTCCAAACATTTCCAACTTATGTGGACCCTAAGGCGAACCTATTACAGGATTTGCGTGGCACAGTTTGTTCAGAAAGGGGTTTCCTTTTGCCTTCCTCTGAGGCTGCAAGAGTGTGACTTGCCCAAGGTCAGTCAGTGGGCTTCCATGGCCAGGTCAACTTTCGAACCCTGTCTCCAGAGCTGTAGTCCGATACTCGAACCACTACACTATGCTGGCTCTCATTTTAAAGTATGAAGTAAGATGTGCTCATATCTGTAATAGTTTAAGATATTTGAGCAATCAATGCATTTGTATAATTTAAGCATTTTTTTTCATGTGAATCTACACCTGAATATATCTGGTTCATGCAGATGCCTTTTCTCTTTCTGTTACTTCAGCAATGAAATCTCATTGAGCACTTTATAACAGTGTTGGGAGGTGGGAAGAATGCTTTCTTGCAGCAGCTCTGTATTGATTAGCTTCATTTCAGAACTTTCAACTAGGCATGCTAAAGAAATCTCTTTACCTCAAGGATCCCTCTCACTCTGCTTGAGATATTCACACATTATCCCCAACCAAAGAACTATCAATGCACAACAGTTTATTTTAATACAGTACAAAAAGAAGTATATGAAAACATTTGTCAAAGAATAATAGCAGAACACACTGTTACAGGAAATAGTTAGATATATTCTGCCCAGGATAGAATAGTGTCACAGTAGTGTAGCAACATGTATACATGACTTCTGTTGTGTATTACATCTTTAATAAGACTTCATTAAATGCTCAGTTTTGTTTTTCCAGATCAGCAACTCAAGAATGTTGTCCTCTTTAAATGAAGTGGAAGCTGTAGCTAAGTACCATTTCTGCACAGAACTTATGTACGTTATTTATGGCTAGAAATAAACATTTAGAAAATTCCACTGTCTCTATAGAAACTGGCTGAAGACTAGACTTTAGACCTTTCTAGTAGCAAATTTTCTGTTCTCATACTTGAAATCAAAGGCTTTTAATTGTTACCAACTAGTTGGGATTTTAGTGAGAGAAGATCTTTTCTCTTAAATCTCCCCTGAAATTAATAGCTAACTGAAATCCTAAACATATTTATTTTGATATCCCATTAATGTCAAAGGAGTCTCTGAGCAAAGACTTAGATTAGTCAAACAGACATTTCCTACTTGCTTCAATTAAGTCAGTACTTTAGTGTTCATTTTTCATGCATCCATTGAATAAGACTGATCTCATTAAAGACTCCAGTATCATGAAGTTATACCATAGACAACAATCTCCATAGGGAATGTATACTATATGCAAGAGTTATTCCATACATAACATTTGACTTTATTTTTGAAATATGTTTATTTTCTGCGAATCTCACACCAAGGTTGAGATGATATTTTTCTCTTTATGATGAAGTCAATTCTCATTATCTTGGGGTACTGGCAAGTAGCCATGACTAATGGATGATGGATGAAGAGAGCTCAATTTAGGGCTTGCCTAAGTTTCTCTTCTCTTCACACTCATGTGGGATCCACATGCCCATGACACACAGATACACATACACATACACACACACATGAAGTCAGACAAGAGCTGATGGGACCCACTGTAACTATAATAGCAGCTTCATCCACTGACCCCCCATCTGATGGCACACCAGTTCATGAGCCCCTCTGTCAGGGTTATTTCAAATCTGATAACTTTACTACCCAAAGACAATGGTTAATTCCACATATGCTGCTGTGAAATACAACTCAGATAAGTTAACACTTGGTCTACAACTCCCAGAAAACTTCAGCTAGCTTGAGCCCAAAAATTTAGTTCTTGATTCAGAATATAAATAACAAAAGATGTAACAATGAGGCAGATCTTCCCTTTCTGTAGCCCATACTACATGGAGGGCCAAAGGAGTATGAGAATGTTTTCCATCACTTAGGCTGTCGGTGTGGTTTGAAAAGAAGGGCCATGAAAGCTTGCCTAAATTTTGGAAATGTTAGATTTGCTAAGTAAACAGACCCTGGATGGTTAAATTTATAGACCCTAAGCCATTTTGAAAAATCAGAATTGTTAACAGCCTGTTTGTCCAGTTGAGCATCGTAGCCAAAAAAGGTAGTCACAAAGCTTTTTTTTTTTAATTCAGGATGAAAAAATTGTTGAGTGGAGTAGCATACAACCAAAGCAAATTATGATATTTTGAACTTTAGACTTCACAATTTATCCACTGTTCAAAGCCTAAACTTTTCAGAAAAGTTACTCTTTGGATTACAACTCCCAGAACTCTCTCTTTCACGCACACATTTTGAGTAGTGGCCACGCTGGCTAGGAGATGTTCAGCATTATAGCCCTCAAATTAACAACCAGGCATGAAAATAGAGTGTTTACTTGCTGCAAGAATCTGTGTTGGGTAGTTGATATGTGCATTGCTATTAATACTGACCTATTTTTTTTCTTTTGAATAAACATTATTCATTGTCTGTGATGCCCTCACAAGGGCTCTGCAAAAGGCTGAAACGCTGCTTAGTCTATCTCCCCACAATGGAGTAGTGATGGAGTAGTGACAGGGTCCAAAGCAAAAAGAGGCTGACTGGCTAGCTGGGCTGTGCATTGCCTGTCACACGGTTGCTCTGCTGTGGGAAGGAGGCAGACTCAACAACTGAGTGACAATAGAGCTGACAGCCAGACAGCCAGTGTTTGCCCTACTTCTTTCTCAGAGAGCAGTGATAGTCCAGTGTACTATTAGTGCCTTCAACACCCCCATCTTTTTTGCTTTTTTGCTTTTCTCCCTTCTTTGCCTGTCTCAGTCTTCTCTCCTCCTGGTGAAGAAGGCAAAAAGGCAAAAAAGGATGGAGGAGTGTTTGAGGCATTCCTGATAAATAGGATGTCTGGAATAGAGGGGAGGGCAAATGCTGGCTGGCTAGCTGCCTGGCTGGGCCTGCACATTGCTGTTCAATACTCTCCAGCTTTAATCTGGTGGAAAGAAACAGGAGAAAAGTCTTCCCTCCCCCTCCAGCACCTGTCAGGGCTATGCATTGATTGATTTCTCCTTTCTCACCCAGTTTGAAGACTTTGGATGAACAACTTTTTAAAAAATATTTGATACATTTTAAATTTTTAAATCTTTAGTTAAGTTTTTGGGATCTGTACCAACAAAAGATATTTAAAGGGGATTCCTACTAAAGAAAAAGTTAGCAACCACTGGTGTAGTGTGAAAGGGACACCGCTTGAGATGGAAAAGAAAACAGAGTTGCTGGTAAGATTCCACCTGTTAGCTTTTTCTTTTTCTTTTTGTTGTAATCATTGAAAAGCACCCTCTGTATTCCTAATGGAAATGAAACTGCTGTTTTTCCCTTTCAGGCAGAACAAGTGGAACAAAATAAGCAAATAAGCTGTTAAAAGAGTCTATTCAGTGTTAGTAAAGGCAAACAAATTAAGAAGGCATTATTTACACTTGAAAAAACAGAAATGACATCAGGGTGAGTTAATATTACAAACTATTAATGAAAGACACACTAAATGAAACAAATCACATAATAGATCACAGCAAAATGATTCTGTGTAATGAATACTGATACCAACTGAACACATCTGTGCACTCTGGGGATACAATTTTAAATTCATTTCAGTACATACCCTAGCTATGTTCCATGTTCCCCACTCCACCCCCCCAAAAAAAAACTTCAGGAAAACTGAATTAACCCTTTTCTCTTCCTTAAGCAAGAAATATTAGTCTGTAAGTCTTTCTGTTTATGACTATAAGACAGATCAAGGAATAGATTAGAAAGTCTTGTCTTTACATTTTGAAACTTTTTTCACAGTTTGGAATATTAGGTTTGAAAATTAATTTGATAATGTTGAATGTTAGACACTGGGAAATCAATTCATTATCACCAACATTAATAAAGAAACTCATTTAACATGTGGAATTACTGTTCAATAACTCACTATTTTAAATATTGCTTTGCAGGGCAGTCCATGGATTTATAGAGAATACCATGCAGGTGATCACTGTTGATCCTAGGAACACATTTTGTTATTGGCACCTACAAAAGTGTTTTGTTGTCATTTTTGCTTTCATCCTTTTAAAATAAACTTTCTTAAACTTGATTGCTTCCCACTGATGGATTATAAAGTTATGATTGTTGCCTAGGGATCATGGGAGTCCAACACATCTTGAAATTCTTGGGTTGGGAAAGTATGTCCTAAATATGAGATCACATTTTTTTTATTGTTATGAACTTTAAAAACTTACAAATCAGGTTGTCATATAATTAGATATATAGGATAGAATAAAAAAGAAAACCACTAAAGAGACAGTACACAGTTACACTAGCAAAGTGGTAAATTATATGAAATGCAAACTTAATTCAAATGCAAATGCAAACTCTAAGGGATACATATACTTTTCCTAAGTAGTCCAATAGTTTGAAATTTATACACGTGTATATCATTTATTTGTTTACGTACCCTCTATTTACTATTAACCTGTGTAAATATGTACTTCCAACTTACTTTTGTGGGTTTGATTCATAAGGTATATAAAATAAAGACACCTCTATTTCTACATCAATGATAATTTTTAACATTTATCAAATCTTACCATAATCAACTGTATTCTGCTGATATGTAACTTATATTTCTCCAAAATCTATTCTGACTATAAAATCCCTACAAAGTTCAAACAGTATTCTATATATGTTGCAGACATAATAAAAGAAAAACGTTTGTTTCAATTCTATGAAGACAACTGTGTTTAAACTTGATACATAAATTACCGAAAATACATTCTATTTATTACACTTTTGCAAATATAATAAAAATGGAATCTGTTTAGCCTCAACTTTCTTCTTTAGAATGTTCTTTCAATATTCTAGTTAAAATATCACAATTTTTCATCTCTAGCAGTTTTAAAATCTATTTGTGTACATCAGCTGTTCTGTCAGTTTTCCAGTGCTTTGCAAATATGAGACATCATCTTAAAACTGGTTCAATTCAGATTTGTAACTGAACTTTGTCATTCCTCTTTTTTCTACCCTGTTCCACCCTTGCCAATGAGTACCCTATTTGTTTGGCTTTCCAACACCTTATTTATTAAAGGTTAATCACGAGTAATCTTAAAGGTTAGTAAGGAATGATATGTTAGTTTCTGCAACATGACACTAATCAACTGCAAGTGCAGCAAAAAGTGTCTGGGTACAAAGATCAAGGGTGGGAATTCTTAAACATGTTGAATGTCTCTGAGCATATGCAGAATATTTTTCTGTAGAGCTGAATCATTGAATGCTGTCCATTTCCCCACTCCCTATCAAAAGGTATGGCATGCAAAGATCAGTAATACTACACATGTTTTGTTAAGTGAATGGGATCTATTTCTAGTGTTTGTTTGTTTTAAGAAAGACATAGGGAAAGATGAGAGACTATGAATTTCACTCCCTGTGTCTTTTGGCTCCAAACTCCAGCCGTTAGCAAATACCTCAAAAAGTGTGATCCACTGAAAAAGAAGAATGGGCAAAAAAGTATAATGAGGAAGGGGAGAAACAAAAAGGAAGAAAAAGTCAAGAAGGTTTGGTGAGGAACTATTGCTTTAGAGCCAAATGATGCAAAATCGACTTATTTTAAGGTATACCAGATCTAACATGGACTATTCCAAACCTGTTCATTAAAAGTTTGTATTTACAGATTCAAACAGACTTTTGTTGCTTTCACTTTTTTCCAGGTGTATGCAGTGGTGGTAAAGGGTAGATAAAGGCTGAATTGCTACAACAAGCAAGCAGAGTTTAATGATTTATCTGTGTTTATACTATGCATATGTCTCTTTCTTGACAGTGTGAAAGGAGATACCTTCTGGCCTTTTTTATCTTATCTTCCACCAGCCCTTACAGTTGTCTAATCACAGGCAGGACCACAACTGCTGTTTAGACTTATTGGTAGGGAGAAAGAGGGAAGATGCAATTCAGATGTAGATGAACCAGCTTGTCTCAGCTCAGAGGGAGAAGGAAACGGGAGTGAAGTCACAGAAAGAGCTCACTCCTTGGAGATACACAAGTTGCATTGTCTTCCCACTCTGTCTACTCTTCACTGGTAACACTTACTGCAAGGGAAGAATTTGGGATATTGGACACAGGGCTACAGAATAATATCTTGCTCACTATCATGGGACATTCTGACCCAAATCTCCTGACTCTGAGAAGCATATTTCCTTCACAGCTGCTGTACCCCCGTGTTTTCTCATCCTGATGCCATCACCTGTGCTAGCATAGTTACATCAGCATAGTGCACTAACAGGATTTTGGCCTATGTGTTATTCTCTTAATAATGTATATATTTATAAATGGATATGGCACAAAGTCTTGGACACCTGCGTTGCCTAAGTACCCTGGAGGTGCCAGATCCTATCCAATCTTGCAAGCTAACTGGGTTGGGCCCTGGTAGTACTTGGACAGAAGACCACTGACGGATACAAGGTACTGTGGGCAATATCTCAGAAGAAGGAACTGGCAAAAATACCGCTGAGTATTCCTTGCCTGATAAAATCCTATGAAATCCATGGAATCACCATAAGTTGACAAGTGACTTGAAGACACATACACACACATGTACATCTATTTGTCTGGAATGTGGCAAACTTAATTCCTTCCTTGGGGATTACTGTTCCTGCAACTTTAATCCAGTTCTGACAAACAGAAAACATATCATAGACATTTGTTGATTTCCAATAATAGTCAATGAAAGGTACAAAGATTTAAACTACTGAAATTCAGATCCAGACTGGATGACCTCCAATCAGTCTGAGATAAATCATTTCTGGATTCCCTAATGGGGGTCTATGGATTTTGTGGTTGGTGTACACTTTGTTACAGCATATTTATATAGTAACTACATGGTGTGTCCACAGAAAGATCTTCATAATGACTGAGATCATATGGGATGGCTATGTGATTTGGATAAAACTCCATAGTAAAACTGGGAAATTTTTTTCATTAATTTATACAAAAAGATCTAATTCAAGAAAGATATTTCATCAGATAGCAAATTATAGAAAATTCTTTTTTCCTTAAAAAAATCACAAATCTTACAAATATTGTGAAAGCATAAGTTACATTCACAAAATTGCATTGCAACATTCAATCTCAGTTTGTTTTTGCTTGGATAAAGGTGTTCAGAATTTTCAACAACATTCTTACAGGAGTACTATAATGTGATGCACTGTTTTGATATTTCTTCATGATAATTACAGTTCTTTCACAATTAGGAAATACAAATAAACCAAATCAGCTTGAAAGAGAGAGGGAAGCATATTCAAACAGGATTCTCAGAAAGCATAATTATATGTAAAGCTGCGCTACGGCTCGTCCATCATTTGCATCTTCAGCAAGCCATCTGATGAATTAAAAACAATTTTGGTTAGAAGAGAAGGTACATTATATACAGTCCCCAAGAAGGCCTTAATAGATACCTGTTTCTAATCTTACAGAAGCTACTGTGTAAATACAGTCAACTCATCTATGAAGCCACAACTGAAAATAATTGCCATCTTCAGTTTTATTGTGATAGCAATAAAAGTTGAAAAATATAGAAGATGGAAAGACCCAGAAGATGGAAAGCTCCCCAGTCGCACCTCAGTCTGCAACAAATATGGGAACCGGGAAATAAAACAAAGGCCTTATCACACTACAAAGTTACAGCACTACAATTCTACTTTACCTGCCATGAGTGCATCCTATGGAATCCAAGAGGTTGGTGAAGTGCTAGAATTTTCTAGCTGAGAATTCTTTTGAAACTACAAACCATGGGATTCTATAGACTGCAGCCATGGCAGTTAAATCATAACTGGAACCATAGTGCTGTAATTATGTAGCATGAAGTGTTACCCACTGGTACACCCTATCCCGGGGTCCACAATTTTTAATATTGGATGTGATTTAACATGCCAGAGAGGTCGCCCAGATGTGCACAGAGGCAGCAATGGTCGAATGATCGAAAACCAGGTCAGGCCAGTAAAATCCCCAGTCACGTAGCCCCAGGAGACCTGAAGCTGTGCAAACCCACAGTAAACAAAGAGTCCTCAGCCACTGAGAAGCCAACTTGAGGAGATTAGCGTGTTTTCCCCAAGTTGAGCACCGATATCAGAAAAATCATATCAGGCAAGGACCATCTACAGAAATTCACATCACAACCCAATGTAACCAAAGATCCTGAAACATTGGCAACACCTCATAATCCCATCATACAAAATGAGTTGCCATTGTGGAGCTTCCTTTCCTTTGTGATGCCTATTGTTCTCCCCAGGAGAGGATCTACCCTCAGGGTATGTTTTTCCCTACAAATAGTCCCAGTTTTCGAGAGTTCCTTTGGATAACTCCCGGCCACGCCAACAGACCATTTTTCTGTCAGTCAAGTAATCCCCTCAGACTTTTCTTGGCTGAGCTCTACTTCACTTGCTGTTTTCCCAGACCAAGGACTTCAGGAAAAGGTGCAGTATCACCCCATCTACAATACCTTCACTACTTCCCCTATCCAGTTTCTACTCTTTTGCTTCTTAATAGGTCTTGAGTGAGTGCATGAGTGATTGCGTTGATCTGTGAGATTTTCATTCAATGAAATCATGTGTTTGACACCTTTGTCTGGTTTTTGGCTTGGCCTGACCCCGTAAAAACTGGTTAAAAAGACCCCGCTAAGTTACCCTGCCTCTCACATTATCATAGTTTGTGCTCTCTTAGTTCCCATTCCCTCTTACATGGAACACATTAAGGTGTCCCCTAAGGGACCCAGAAATCAGGGTAACAGAAGGGCCCCAGGGCTCCTGTGACAGCAGGCATCTGCAGGGTCCTTGTCAAAGAGGGGGACAGGAAGTAGGGGAACCCTCTGGCAGAAGCTATTTCAAGAGATATGGGAGTGAAGACCAGTTTCCTTCTTTAAATAAGGGAGGAATAATTTGATTTGATTGTTGTTCACCTGCCTGCCTGAATTACTTTATTTTATTGCTGCTCTAGTGTAAGTTGCTGTTTCCAAAAGAAGGAAAGACCTGAGGGAAACAGGAATGGGCATTAGAATAAGAAGGGCAATGGGAAATATAGAGTGAGGTAAAAGCCACAATGCTCTGGAGAGGTGGGTGCAACAAGGTGATGGTTGCCTCCAAATGGTTCCCCATTTTAAATAACTTGGATAGCTTTGGCAACAGGCTGCCATGGTTGAAAATGCCAACTTGGTTAATAAGAAAACTGCAAGCATCCACAACATGACTCAGGGTGAATGTTTGAACTTGGTCTGTATTATAGAGATTTGACTGGATTAATCTGAAAGACAGGTTGTTAATTTCTCCTCACTTTGCCCAGTGAGGTTCTCTGTGCAGTAGGTAGGCAGGACCCAAGCGATCAAGGAGATGAACTTGTATCAATCTATTGTGATTCTGTCTCCCTCATCATGTCTCAGTCTGCCTAATTTGTACGTCTATATCTGAAGCTGAGTGCCTCAGACAGAATAGGGATGCTATTGTGGGATCCCCCCACTCCGCAACTCATCTTCCATCCAAGATTGTCTCAAGATTGCATGTGCTCCATGACAACTATAGGGCTATCTCAAAAGAAATCTGGCCACTGTTATGTTACAGGACACCTGTTTGTAGGACCTGTTGTAGGACCAGTTTTTGGTGTTGGATGGGATGATGGTGATCTCAGTACAGTGCTGTTGCATGGCCAGATCACTACTTGAGGGGTTATAGATTTACTTGAATGCACGGCAGCTGTAGGTCAGGGGCCCAATTAAAATGTTCCATTCCAAGATCCAGACAATTTCCTGACAGCTCTTGGGGAGTGTCATGTTGCCTCAGCAGGCATATCTGTCAAAGGTTTATTTGAGCTCTGGAATAGGAAAATGGACAGGGAAATGGGCACAATTGCTCCTGAGAATTACCTTAAACAGTGTGGAGCCAAACTAGCCCCCTAGTTTACTAGAGGCTTGCTAATGACTAAACAAGTGGGACAGCAAATGCAGTGACAAAAGCAGGAAATTTGGAATTAGTTCAAAGGAACATGGGTTAGAGATCAAATGAACATTTGCTATTTTGTGGCAGTGCTGGAAGATTTTTTTTTTCCTTGTCAGGATTCCATCTGCTCAGAGTTCATCCAGCACAACTGGTTCAAGTAGTCAAAACCCTATTACATTCTCACCTGCATGAAGTAAATGTAGACCACTCAACAGTTAACAATCTGCATGACACTTTGCTGATAAAATTGCCTGGGTACAATTTGATTTGGAAACTGTAGGTTACGAGGTCCCAGTGGATGTAACCTGGCTTCTGCTTGTCCAAAAATAATTGATATTTCTCAATTTATACAGCCTGAGTGTGAGCAGAACCCTTGGAGAGGTGAAGTCCACCATGTGTGCACTAGAACTTTACCCTTTCTGGCTTATAAAACCACTTGAGTAGCAGAATTGGTCAATTTGGAAGAGGGAAGTGATGAGTACATCTCTGCAGTCAGATAGTTCCATTATTCTTAAAATAAGTAACTGTAAAACATTTTCCCCCCAAAAGTCCTCCTTTGACTTCTACCACACTGGATAATTACTGGCTCACAACCAAAATTCAGTTTTTGGGCAAGGTCTTGAAGTATGAGATAAACTCAGTTTACCATTTATAGCACTCCTGCAGGAGATGGATTGTCGCAATCCACTTCAGTCTTGTTTCAGCTTTAGTCTCCTTAGTGGACGTCCCATACTGGGAACTGGATGGGGGAGTGTGTCTCTTTTGATATCACCACTCATGATAATCAGCATATCTGGGATAGAACCTGAAAATACTGTTTTGCAGCAGTTCAGATTTTTCCCATACAGATAGATTCTGAAAGGGATGCTGGGGGATTCATCTTGGTCACTGGCCTGTGGGGTTCCTCAGAACTCTATCTTGTCCACTATGCTATTTAACGTTTACTTGAAACCATACAACTATTGTTTTTCAGTGCCATTTCTTATTTCTATCTTAATCTCTCTCAAAAGGTTCTTATAATTAAAAAAATATTTGATTTTTTTTAAAAAAAGGCAGAAAGAAAAAGGTAGAAGGTAAATACACAGCATATTTTTCCTTTCAAGGGACAATGAGGAAATGAATAAACCTGCCCTGCCCCCCCCCCAATTTTGTTCCTCCATCAAAGCCGAAATCCATTCTCAGCAGCCCTGAACAAGACACACTTTGGCCAATTCCTGTTCATTTGTAGGCTCTGCTCAGGGAGATTCTGCTCAGGCAGAATTTTTGAAAAAGTGGAGGAAAATAACTGCTGTCAATTAAATTTGTTCTGAGTCACATTTTACCTGAGAAAATGCCTACATATAAATATAGTTTTGTCTGATTAATATCAAGACACAGATATTTCTACTGTTGTAAAAAAATTAATAGCATTCATTACAACTGCCTAATTTGTGTTAAAAAAAAACCCCATAACATGGAAAAACAAACCGGTTGCAGTTGAAGCAGTATAGTTCATTTGTAGACACATCTGTAATTTCTATTTTTTCCAGAAACCAGCTACTTCCTGTGAAGGAAGAAGTAAAGATGAGCACGTTTGAGTACAGAATATTACAGTGATAAATAATTCATTACCGTCTTTACAAGCTACTAAAATTACACAAAATAGCAACTAAGAAAGATGGAGTACACATGTTACTGTATATTGGAATATATGTCAGAAATCCACTAAAAGGGATGGGAAAGTGCCTGATAACATTGTGATATTTACTGGTCATTTTCAGGGCCATACCAGGTAACTTTATAAATAACTATGAAAGTATAAAAATCACAGTATCAGAATGGTATAGCATTTTCCTAGGACTGAGACGATATGGGAGAAAAAATGAGTAGTCAACCAGTCCATGGGGGCTCACCAGCATTATATTCCAAGGAACAAGTAGACAGGGAAATATGAATGTGTTTGACTGAACAGCCCACTTATTAGCACTAATTTTCTAAAATAAATACAGCTGTTATTACATCTGTAACAGCTTCAGGTAAAACACCACCCATGATATAACATGAAATAACATTTTGACAGTTAACAGAGAAAATCTTGAATCTATTTTTGCCCAAATAGGGTAGATAGAAAAGAGAAGAACAAAATGGGAGGAAACAATGGAAGATTAACTTTTGGATATTATCTCATTTATAAAATTGTGAATAATGAAATGATTTTTCAATTTTACCGTTAATAATATGGATATGCTTGGGTTTATAAAAGTATTGTATTAGGCAGTTTTTTTAATCACAAAGCTCTCAGTAAGCAAAAGAGACAAAAAAAAAAACCCCAAGAACAAAATACCCTAATGACTGATGTTGTTTAAATTAAAGTCTATAGCTTGGATATTCGTCAGTTATCTGTTAAAGAAAGTTCTCTTACTCAAGAATACACTAAACATTCATGTTCTACAAAAATAAGGTGATAACAATTTTAAAACAAAAAGAGAAACAAAAAACCCTCCTGGCACTTAGATTTAATTCATTTCACAAGTTGATGCTAAGGGTGTTTTGATAGCATTTACATATATTACATAGGCAGTTTTTACTTTTCACAAGCAAAGTGCCATAAACTACAACATTAAATTTGCTTTGATATTATTACTTCATGTAGGTGAAAACGTTAAGACTTGGAGAGGCCATGATGGCACAGTCCTCCTGTAACTGTGGCCCTTTCCGCACCTTACCTTTTTTTGGCGCTGGGGTGCGGGGATCGCGCGAGCAGCCTCCAGCGAGAGGCTCTTGCGTCCCCGCTGCTTCAGCTACACACGAGCTGCCTGCTCCTGAGCAGGTAGCGCGAGAGCCCCACCTCTTCCTTCCACAGTACAGCCTGGGAGTTTCCCAGGCTGGGCTGGGGCAGGAAGCGCGACCGCTGCAGCTCCAGAGGCTCTGCACACGGCAAGTGTGTGGGGGCCCTGGAGCAATGCGCAATCGCACACCATTTTTGGCTGAAAGCTGAAAATGAAAAAGTGTGCAAGCAGCGCCTGCCAAGCCCTGGAGCATTCGCGATTGTGAGTGCATTGTACAGATCGCTCCTCACAATTGCGCAACGCTCCAGGCGCCCTTTCTCATGGCAAATGTTGTGTGAAAGGGCCTGTGCCATGTTGTTATTATATGCCATCAGGTCAACTCTAAATTAGGGTAACTATCACAGGGCTTTCTTGGCAAGATTTATTCCAAAGAGGTTATTCATTGTTTTCCTCTGCGGCTTTGAAAATGTGACTTGCTCAACAGCTCCCAGTAGGTTTCTATGGCTAAGCAGGATTTTAACTCCTGCTCTCCCAATGTCCTGGTTGAACCTCAGATCACTGTAACATGCTAGGTATTTTACCAAAACACACCTCCAAACTTCCATATCCAAATATGAGGAGAAAAAGACTAAGCTAAAGTGTTTTGCAAAAGATTGTAGAACTTCAGATTTCACACAAGAAGTTGTTATCCATCATAGAATGTGACAACTTTTAAAAACAAATTCTCACATACTGAGCACAAGCACCATTTCTCATATTATTGAGAGGGCTATAATATGTGACAACACATTTTTTTAAAAGTTTTAGTTTTAGTTTATTATTTTGACATCCTGTCATTCCTCAAAGGAGCTTAAAGCAAGGTAAGTGGTCCTCCCTGCTTTCTTCCTCAGAACCACCCTATAAAGTTGGTTAGGCTGAGAGAAAGTAACCAGTCAAGGTCATGCAGTGAACTTTATGACTAAACAAGAATTTGAACTTGGATCCCCTAGGCCCTCTTTCAGCACTCCAACCAGCATGCCATATGGCACCTCAGATTTTAAAACATTATAAAAATGTCATACAAAACACAGTAAGAGCACGCAACAGATAACCATACTTACCAAATCCTTTCCCATCATGCCCAATTTCAATTCTCTGCAAACTCCCAACTTTCTTTGACTTAATTTTGAATGTGTCCATCTTTCAAATGAAAAAAGAAAGATAAAAAGTGCTAGATTTTTGGGAAATGAAATGCTAACTTGGTTCTATTTTGGACAGGTTAAACTTTAGTTATGCAGATAAGAATGAAACAGATGGCTTGAACATACGTTAGCATCAGAGCTTGGAAAAGTTACCATTCTTGAGGGCACCTCCCAGAATTTCTCAGCTGCCATGATTGCTGGCCATTCTGGCTCTGGGGATCTAAAAAACCCAAAACTTCTCAGAGCTCTGCTTATTATTACAATTAACTACCTTGTTTAATTATCTTTAGTCCTATATTTCTACGTTGCAGTTCTTTACTAGAAACACAAACAATGGATTTCTCAATTGTTCAATGGATCTTTACCATATTGTCTAACACCCATCAGATGCCCCTCACCAAACTGAACATATTATGCACTCCCAGCTGGTTTTGCCTTTATGTTTAATATATCTTTAGTTTATGACAGAAAAACGTCCCTTTGAAGTCTTCGGAAAAGTGATTTATCCATAGTTATTGTCAAACATTATTCTCATGTGTTCTACACTTTGCTTAAAAATATAATTTAATTGTCAGTGTTTTTGACATCAATATACTCTGTGCTTTATTAGTGAACTTCCAGATTCTCAGTCTGTTTTGTCCACACAATGGTTTCTTTCATCACAGTGAAGAATATGCCCTAAAGACCATGCTGGAAGTTTAGGACAGCTCTGCAGAACAGGATTAAGTGGGCAGTGTAATTTTACTCTTTCATGACCAAAAGGATTCAGTGCTTTGCTGTTACTTGCAGTCATCTTACACTCCTGCATACAGTCTTGCTTGTGGAAATTCCTCCTTTTGAAAGCATTGTTGTTGTTAACTGCTGTCAAGTTGACTTTGACTTATAATAATTCTATGAATAAGAGATTTCCAAGTCATCTTGTCTTCAACTGCCCTGCTCAGGTCTTGCAATGGCTCCACTGATTGAGTCTCTCCATCTGTAATGGGGTCTTTTCTTTTCCTACTGCCTTCCACCTGACCATGCATTATTGTATAGAATCATAGAATCATAGGGTTGGAAGAGACCACAGGGGCCATCCAGTCCAACTTCCTGATATGCAGGAACACACATCAAAGCATTCCCAACAGATGGTCATCCAGCCTCTGCTTAAAAATCTCCAAAGAAGGAGACTCCACCACACTCCGAGGCAGCATATTCCACTGCTGGACAGTTCTGACCATCAGAAAATTCTTCCTGAGGTTCAGGTGGAATCTCCTTTCCTGCAGCTTGAATCCATTGCTCCCTGTCCTAGTCTCTGGAGCAGCTGAAAACAAGCCTGCTCTCTCCTCAACATGACATCCCTTCAAATATTTAAACATGGCTATCATGTCCCCTCTTAACCTTCTCTTCTTCAGATTAAACATACCCAGCTCCCTAAGCCGCTCCTCATAGGGCATGGCTTCCAGACCCTTCATCATTTTGGTTGCCCTCCTCTGGGCATGTTCCAGCTTGTAAATATCCTTCTTGAATTGAGGTGCCCAGAACTGGACACAGTATTCCAAATGAGGTCTAACCAAATAGAATAGAGTCGTACCATTACCTCCTTTGATCTAGATACCAAACTCCTAATGATGCAACCAGGAATCATGTTGGCTTTCTTGGATGCCTCATCACACTGTTGACTCATGTTCAGCTTGCGATCTACCAAGATGCCTAGATCCCTTTCACACGTACTGTTATCCAGCCACGTGTCCCCCAATCCTATATTTGTTATAGGATCCTATATTTGTTATATTTCTGCCTAAGTGCAGAACCTTACATTTCTCTCTGTTGAAATTCATTTGGTAGCTTTGGCCCAGCTCTCCAATGGTCTTTTCCAGTATTTGAAAGCATTGTCATAGCAATATTTGCTTTGATGATTTTAATGGCTATTTCTCACATTAACTGGCAGCAAACTTAGTTTTGCTTCAGAATGTACATTTAGCAGGGAGTTGTGGCCAAACATGACTGTAGAACAACATTTCTAGGTGTGTGTTTATGAAAAACGTTTTTGAAAAACGTAACATGCTAAGTGGCCATAAGATAAAAAGAGGAGATAAGATGGAGACTGTGATGCTCACCTTTCCTCTTTCAAAGGGATCTCGATGATCCAGGGATTTACTTAGATGAATTAATGGAGATGCATCCAGATCTCCAAACAAAATTATGTGGACATTGGCATCAGTTCCTGCTCCTCTCTTGTCACCTGTGTACACTTTAACAATATATTCAATGAGATTTTCTGGTCCATCTTCCTTTTGAATCAAAGATAAATAGATTTCTCTCCTAATTTCAGGTTCACTGGTATCCAAAAGGAATGTTCTTTAAAAAAAAAAAGCCACACAGCAATGATTAGCAATCAACATGTTCTCTAATAATGAAAAATAATTGCAGATTGTTTCATTGTTTACTGGTTTATAGGTGGGCCAAAGCCAGAAGCTTCTCTAAGGTGCTTACAATAAAATAGAAGCAAGTGACTTTAAAGGGAAAAAAACATAAAAGCAATACCATAAAATATAACTAAAAATAAAAACAGGAAAAAAATAACAATCCTAATGCTTGAACAAGGATATTTTATAAATATACACATGGTTTATAAATATACACATGCTATGTCACACCAAACCTCTTGGGTCACTGTGCGATTCATTTTTGCATATATCATACTCACTCATTCACTTCAAATATGTAAACAGGCTCCTGTTCTGAAGCTTCCTTTAAGTGCAGAGCTTTAATTCCCAGTCTGCAGGCTAGAGTAATGAAAATATTCCATTTTACACAAGGATCAATCTGAATCCATCCAATAACATTATATAAAATTATATTATATATTCATACATGGACAGTATTAGAAGTCTTCCCATTGTAGTAAGCATCTTTACCATTTTATATCTTGTACCCAAAACCAGTTTTATTAAATATCCCTATATCTAGAGGACAAGAAGGCCCTATGTAAACAAGGAAATCCTACTAGGATGGCTGCTTTGTGACTATTTTGTCTCTTTGATCTTAAGGAGGATGTTGGGGTTTGAAGTGGTTTTGCTTAATCAGCATTTGAATGGTCTACATGTGCATTGAGCAGAACTGGGGGTAGCAGCCCTAAGGACATTCATTTAACAAATTTAACTTGGCATTCACTTAATAAATTAATGGCATGCAGAAGAGGAGACAGACCATACCAAGAATACAGTACATACAGAGGAGAGGCCTACATAATCTCTTACTGGTATGATCAGAAATAAAATTGCCCCTCCCTGCACAGATTGATTTGCCCTAAGAGTTCTATCATTGGGGGGGGGGAGTGATTCTGGATTTGATTGCACTAGGATATGAAGATGTAAGCCTTCCTTCTTTATGTGATAAATTTCTGGTAAGACCCTTACCCCATCCCCCATTACATACCTGTAATTTACTAAGAAAAGAATAAGACATGTAGCTCCGTGCTATATAGCAAGCAAATATCTAGTTCAGACTTCACAAAAGCAAAATGGTCAGAATAGAAAAATAACCACAACACACTTGATATCCAGATGCACACTTGCTGGACAAATAAGAATCATAAAATCATGGACCCACAGAATCATAGAGTTGGAAGAGACCACAAGAGCCATCCAGTCCAACCCCCTGCCATGCATGAATACACAATAAAAGCATTCCCAGGAGCAAGGCCAGGTAGCTTCTGGTATAAGACAGATTTCTATGTTTCCGAAGCTAGCCTCAAAAGGACAAGAAATTTGACATTATATTCCTATTATGTTCAAGTCTCAGTGATTCAATCTAGTTGTTGAAGAGAAGAAAAAGTTGACTTTTTTAAACAGTACTGTTGTAGTTCAACTATGCAAAAACTGAACTTTCATTTTGTCAAACTACCATTTTGATCCTTAAATGCACCTTGTTTAAAGTGCCAGTGGCGTCTATTGGACTCATTTTCAACAAAACAGCACAGCATAAAAACCCAACTAGGAAGCCTTATTCTGTATAGATTTCTTCTGTAAACATTTGATCAAAAATATAAAAACGCCTAAAATCAATTGCATATTCAAAGCAATGTGGAGATATTTAAGTAGTTGCTGAATGATAAATCCCAGTGGTGGTGGTGGTGGTGGTGGTGGTGGTGGTGGTGGTGGTGGTGGTGATGCTGATGAAGACGACAATGAACTTTATTTATGCCCTGTCTTTTCCCCAAAACCAGGACTGAAGGAGGGTTTTGGTTCACTGGGTTGGTTTTAATTGGGACTAGCAACTGGATTTAGGCAAGATAACTGAAATATATTTAAGCCAATACTACTTATAACTCAAAGGAAAAGAAACTTACATGATTTGCTTCTGATGAGAAGTATAACTTTGTTCAGTGCTCCCAGATCCACAGCATCTATCTGACCTGTAAATGACTAAACAAATCCACTAGTATGAAGGTTTGTTGTTGTTTGCCTTCAAATTATTTTCATGTTATCATGGGGTAATTTTTTTTTTGCAAGATTTGTTCAGAAGAGGGCTGCCTTTGCCTTCCTCTGAGGTTGAGATAGTGTGACTTGCCCAAGATCACCCAGTGCATGCCATGGCTGAGTGGGGATTTGAACCCTGATCTCCAGAATTGTAATCCAATGCTCAAACCAATCTAGGTGACACGATCTAGGGTAAGGGTATTGCTTATCAAATATAAGTGTTCTTCTTTTATATTTCTTCTTCTGTGCAGTAAATTTGGGACACAAGAATACATTTTCCCCTTCACTTCCCTTACAACAACTGAAAAGAAAGGAGTTACCTCATTGTCTTTCCCTTGGCAAGCTGTAGAAGGCAATGTCAATGAAAGAGTTCGATCTTCAGTTTCTCCTTTAGTTCCATATATACACAGAGATGTATGTACTGAGTTTATTTTGCTCAAATCATCTTTGGAGAATACTTTTACATTATATGTAATCACTGTACAAAATTTAAAAAGTCAAAGTCAGTCAAACTCAATACAACAACTTAACTATTCCATAAAAACAGGTTTTCACCAACTGAGTACCAGACTAGAAAGGCTGTCATAATCTGTTTTAAAGTGCTTCTTGCCATTTGTCCCATCCCAGCATTCCTATAATGAAGATACATGCACGTGGGACTTCCCTATGAGGCAGGAGTTTAAGGCTTTGTTCCAATGTGATACTAGTGGACCAAAAGACTCCATTAGTTGTACTGGATTTCGCCATTGCACAGATAGCATACACACATGATTGCCATAGCACAGGTGACTGTGCAAAGAAAAATTGCACTGCATTTCTCTCTTGTGCTAGGCCATACTGTTAATGAATAACTCCTGCCCAAATACATAGTTCTGTTTACCTTAGTTTATGTGTACGCAAAGCCCGCGTTTGTTTTATTTAGAATAGCTAAGTGAAAAGCTGATTTGTGAATGAGCATGAGAAGCAGTACTATATGACACTGTGATATAAAGTTAAACCAAACAAAATACTTTTAGCACTTTAAGTTGCTTTGTTAAGTCTGTAATGTTTGCTACACGCATCTAATCTATATAGCTCCTTCAAGGAGGAACTCTTAAGGTACCTCTGAGTTATGTCACAACATAAATGCTTGAAACCTATGCCAATTGATATAGAAGCATCTTTCAACACATGGCATGGATCTAGAGTTCCTGTGAGCAAAATTCTCCTTATGAGTGTCCTACTGGGAGTTCATGCCAGCCTCCCAAGGTTGACTCTCATCCTTGAAAAAGGCTGGTAATTCCTCCAGTGTTATTAATTATGCTGCCATCACCCGCTGAATTCTGAATATCTGAGCAGTACAGCGGGAGACTGCTCAGTGGATTACCAATCCCTGTGTTTAAGCACCTTTCCTTCTCTCTCACCTCCTCCCTTCTAAGTGAGAGAAGTCCTATCTAGTGTGTGCCAAAGACTGGCATGGGAATGGAGAGAAACAGAGGTTTTACAGAAAGTATTTATTCAAGGCATGCAAATAAACAAGACAATAATACACATGAAAGGCTCCCCCCTCTCAGGTTCGCTTAAGTTACAAGTAGTTACAAAAACAGATACATTCTTTAGATCAGCCAACTCCAAAATAATTAAAAAAACTTAACACGGCTAACTACTTTATTCTAGTACTCACAGATGTTCATAGGCTTAGATGTTCTCTAAGAGGAATGTGGCCAGGAGGCAAGGCCAGGCCTACTACTGGCACAGATCCCATCTCTAGGATGTCCCTTTGTTCTTCTCTCTGCCACATGGCCTTCCTCAGAAGTTTTTTTAACTTCTCCCAAGAAGCATCTCGAAGCATCTCCAAGATGCCCACCTCTTCCCTTGTGGTTGGTAAGTTCTCACCCTGTGACCTGTGATGCTGACCCACACTAAATGTAATCTAATCCCAACACCTCATTAATCCTTGGTTTACCTGAAGAGGGAAGTATCCCCCTTTTACTAAGTCTAGATAATGGGAAGCCCCATTATCACAATGAGGTATTCCCAATGAAGAAAAAGGGGAATAATTTTTTTTAAGGATACCTCATTCTGCTTTGCAGCTTCCTGTACTCCTTGAATATGGCCCCCAAGATTTGGAGGATTCTATGGGAAGTTATTGGATATGAGGAAAAGAGACTTGGATATGGGGAAAGGGAAAAGGGAAAAATGGGTGAAAATCTTCCTTCTTTCCCCTCTTCCTGAAGAAATTTCTATTGGACCAAAACCACTTTCATGATGAGAAGAAATCTTTTCAAAATCAGTTGTCTTCCCATTGTTTCCTTCAAAGTCAGATTAAGGTGTTTGGGGGCACTGGGGTGGTCCTCAAGATAGGGACCCCATTGTGCACATGTATTATTTATTCTAGGAGTGATTATATAGTACAAAGTATAAATAGACAGGAATACAAAAATCATCCTATGTGAATCCATTTTCAGTCATGCAACATCCGTATGACTAAACAGCTTGATCCTAGCCAGTTTTAATCAGTTTCACAAAATGATGATAACAGAAGCCTTGAGACGTTCAGAAAATGACATGAAGAAGAGAGAGCAAAGTACACTTTTTTCCTTTGATATTGGGTCCCTAGCCTGCAAGCGATTTAGGGGAATTATTGAACTGAACCATGGATAATCCAGCCCTCCTCTCATCAATTGTATTTTGTTATACATAAGGTATGTCTCTAAGTCAGAATCATAATACAAAAAATGCTCTATCTTCTTCATCATACTAACTGTTATAGAAACTTTCTGTAGTCTATCATTAATTTAATACTCCTATTTTGCAGTTGAGCAAGTAATACTGAGCCTAATACCACAATGCTTTGGTGAGATGTGGGTTTTGATTAATTTCAGGTGATTAGGTTCGTGGGATTAGGTTCATTTCATTGTTGCCAGTATACTGATATATTACACTTATAGTATCTACGGAAGTGAAGCACATCTCTCAGTGACCTCCTCTGATATCACCACTGAGCCAAATATGGACACAATTCCTGCACCCCATGTCCTAAGTCAAACAAACCCATTCAGATTGTTTCATACAACCTCATTTTTTTTCATGAGAAAACAACTATCACATCAGTTTATTCAGGCTACTGTCACCACTAACTGAATCTTTGGTTTTAGTAAATGGCTTCTGGAGAATACAGGTCTTTGCCAACATCTGGACAATGTTTTTGCTCTCTGAAAGAGCTGAATACCAGCTCCAACAGAGTTAGGAGTCCAGATATGTTTCAGGGATAAGAACCACAACTGTAAGAGTACTACGCAAATACACAAACCAATCATTACAAAGATTTTAAGCTGATTTGGTCCAACTGACATCAGTGAAACTGAATTAGCCTTAAACCAAGTACTGTGACTATACTAGTTTGTGTGCCCGGCTATTAACATTTGGGATTTAGAGTCACTGATAATAAATAGATAGGGGAAATTGTTCTATTTAAACATTGACTGGATTTTCATGATGAAAAGTTACATATATTTAAGTGAATACTTGGCATCATGATTTGCTGAATATCTCATATGAAAAATGTTATATCTGGCTAATAGTGTAAATTAAAATGTCAAATTCAGCTGTGATTTTTAAAATTCTTTTCACTTAGAGATTCATTATTGCCACATAATCTTCCACTTTGTTTCTTACTTTCATTCCTCTCCCATTTATGGATAAAAATACAGTCGACCCTCCACATTCTCTTGGGTTAGGGATGCAGATCCCCTGCAAAAGTGGAAAAACTACAGATATCAAAATGTATGTCTGCATTTGTGGAAAGGAGGCGGTGAGGTATGATGGGCCCTATACTTTCTCTCTCCCAGGGTCCAAATCAGGTCAAGGAAAAGAGAAACAAAGAAAATAGGTTGGTATGGTCACCCTATACTTCCCCTCTCTCTCCTCCATCTCCTTCCTTGGGTGTGAGGACCCATTGGGAGAGGGGTTGTAGTACTGAAAAACTGGGGTATAATCCATCCTTAGCCAGCCAGCCAGCCATTGATAAGACTGGCAATTAATTTCAAACCTGTCTGCTTTCCTTTCACTCTTCTTTGAGTCCCATCTGCGTTCTAGAAGCCAAACATGGATTTCCCCTAATCCTGGATATGGTGACAACATCTTTGTGTATGGCACAGAGTCAGCAAAAAAGTGTTCTAGCCTGAGGTTTATTCTTAGTCTCAGTGAATGGAGAGATGAAAGGAATGGGAAGATGAAGGGGAAAAGCACCCTGGTCTTTAATTGGAGAGTATCAAAGTCCTACCCTTCCCCAAAGCATCTTTCTTCATAGTCTACAAAACTAACCCAGAATCCCTGAGGGTCCTGGCAGCCTTTAACTAGCATCTACACTCCACGGTGTGTGCCAAAAATGTGTATTGCTACTCCCGGAAGCCTTCAGGACTGTCCATTCACCTTTTGAATAGGTTGCAGGAATCCCTTATACTGCTTGACATAGAAATGTACCCACTTTTGAAATCA
Source organism: Iguana delicatissima (assembly GCA_948472985.1). NCBI lineage: Eukaryota > Metazoa > Chordata > Lepidosauria > Squamata > Iguanidae > Iguana > Iguana delicatissima. Next base: position 651,063 of record CAOKZL010001103.1, on the reverse strand, counting down.
TAAGTGGGCTTCTGACCATGTTCAGTTTTTGTTCTTGTTCTTGTTTTTGTTTTGCTTTTTCAGCATTTTTGGAAGTCCCAGGGACTTGAAAACTGACTTCCTCAACCTACCAGGACTGCTATCCCTGAAATAACAGACAAGCCCTTAATTTATAACCTCATCAAGTACAACATGCCTCCGACCTGAAACCTGCAATTATATTTGGCATCTTTATTAGTTGATTTATTTGAAGTATTTTGTGTTTTGCTGATAGTGCAAATTAGTAAAACATTTAGTTCATCAGCAATTGTCTTTGTACCTTCCATATGCAAATTTACTGCTGCAACATACCAATGTGAGTATACTAATTCAAAACTGTATCTCTAAAATATGCACTCATTTGTCTCTCTCTCGTGTGCCTGGATATTTGTCCTGTTTTGTGTGCAGGCAGTCTCACATACAGGCCCAATGTGAGTCCACTATCGTAACTGAAAGAAGTAATATTTTCTTCAAAAAACATGTCCCGAACTCCTGCCAATTTCTGAAATACTTAATCAAAGACAATTAAAACACCCTGCTTTGATAAGAATTTGAGTTGTAATATCAGAAGTGCTCTATGGCCCAGTGCTGATTTATACTTACCGGAAAGTGCTTCCCTTAATGGCCACTCTACAGGGAACTCAATCCATCGGTCTCCATTAAGAAGAGGAAGTGTTTTATTTATATAGAGAGTAAAGGTATCCAAGGTTACTGTGTTCTGCATTTTACAATGATGAAACAATTGGGATATGCTTTCTCCCAAGTGATGAAGCCCCAGCTTCACTTTATAGAGCATTCCCAGATCAAATTGTAAATGCACCTAGAAGGAAACAAGACAGCAAGCTGATTTCAACAGCTGCTCAGTTGCATTTAAAGGACATTTTGGAATGACATTTTATTAAAGAGTCAATGTTCCTTATGAGCTCAGATGGAGAACAATTGGCCAGTATGGCTGCTATGGAAATTTCACTGCCAAAGCCCTGTTTTCACTTTTTCCCATCTAAATAACTAAAGTTGTATACTATGAGCATGATGAAGACACACATCATTAATAGCTGGTGTTTATTGGCAGGTCTCCTTGTAATCCCAGCCTCTTAAAATATAAATAGGGATAATGATGTAATCAACTAATTCATGAAGCAGTACATTAAGCTGCTGCTAAGGCCATTTCCACACTAGACTGTTATAGCATTATTATTCTACTTGCAACATCCTATGGAATCCTGGAATTTGCAGTTTTGGAAGGGGCCGCTGGGCACCTCCCGAAATTGCAAACCCTAGGATTCCATAGGATGTTGCAAATGGAATAATAGCGCTATAACAGTCTAGAGCGGAAATCGCCTAAGTCTTTTATTTGTGTAAAAAAACCCCCAATCCATTCATATGCTGTGTCGCAATGGCAACAAAGGGAACATATTATTTTACATTATATGTTGTTTGGTCCTCAGTTTGATCCCCTATTTTGTCCTCCAAGGAAATGGGTTCTGATTTGCCATTAGTTCCGTAAAATACCACAATCAGTTTAGAAATGTTTTCCCAAGACTTCATGAATTGTTTTGATGGATCTTCATGACATTCACTGAAATAAATCTTCCATGGACCTTCTGCAGAAATAAAATAAAATAGCACAATGGAAAGAATGACCCAATAAGTTGTATTTTGACTTAGACTATGTATTTAAACATTTTTAATAGTATTTCCATCATTAGCCATAAGAATAAACACATCCTTTTTTTGATAAGACAATATTTATTTGGCACAGCTTTGAACGTAATGATAGAAAATTACCTGATTTCATTTCTTGTCTTCGTAACAGCGCAGCAGTTATGCTTCTTTCTTGTATTTCTAATTTTAAAAAGATGGAAAAATTATCTTAATTTTTTAAAAATAAAAGTGTGCTTAGGTAGATGTCAGTATGGTAAACATGGATGTTTATATTTTATTTCCAATTGTTAAGATTTATTTTCAAGATTAAGTGTGCTTAATGTTTTACTTACTGACTTGAAAACTGGAAATGATTCCTGAGGAAAATTAACAGAAACTCCTGCAGGTTTGAAAAAGTTCAGCTGACATCATTTTTTCCACGTTGGACCACACTAAGGCCATTTCCACATAGTGTTGCTGTCCTATGATAGGGATGCACTGGCAGCAGTCCGCAAGTTGCGCTACAACACAACATCATTACAGTCCCACTGCCAAAGCTTCCACCCCTTGCAATCCTGGGATATACCATTAACGGGAAAAAAATCTATTAATAGCCCATGATTGCATGATCTTCCCATCTCTGGTGGCCAGGTGGGACGGGAGGAAGCGTGATCTAAGTGTTTCCTTCCCCAGTGAAGCACAGGAAAGAGGCCAGCTGCACTGTGAAAGGAAACAGTGTGTCGCTCGTGCTCCCACTTGCAGGAAGCCAGCTGAGTGTGGAGGGGAGTATTAGGGAATGCTCCCATCACAGCGAAGGCACTGTTGGGATGACACCAGGATAACAATAAAAAAAGGTGAGGTGCAGAAATGGCCTATGTTTGCACCATGCTTTTTACCAGGCCTATACTGAGTTGTTGTCCCATTAAAAGTCTAATTGTATGAATTGATCAGTTTCAGTGCACTAAGACTTGGCTTTTTCCTTGTAACAGAAATGTGCAATGGATATTGTAGTGAAAATATTTTAAAACTAGCAGTTTCTTTTTGTACAGTATCAGCATGAGTTTACTGATTGCTGCTCAGAACCATACCTGAGGTCTGTGTCACATATTATCCTGGACATTTCCAGGTTATTTGCCATTATCATTCAGTTCTTGAAGGCCAACCTAATAAATTTTGCTTCTTGAGGGGAAGAACAGGTACATACCTCACCTATCCATGTGCACAAACTGACTGGACTAGCAATTAAACACTGCTGATGGGATAGAAATTTCAGGTTTACCAAGGCGAAAACTGACAACAGCTCCTATACTTGTAATGGTTGTGTAGAAAAGGGAATTTCAGCAGCTGTTGTTTGTCATGCAAACAGGTAACAAGCAACACCTGCTGAAATGTCTTCTTCCAGACAAGTATTAAATGCACACGTGATATCTCCAGTGTTTAGCTCAGTAACCTTAGATAGCATCCTGCACATTACTGCAAGACAACAAGCTAGATATGCTTGCCGATGACATAAGGGAAAGGCCTTTTGCAACTTTCATCATTATGAAGAAGAAAGAATTTCAGCAGGTGTTGTTTGCATGCCCCTTATTTCATCTAGCAACCATAGTAGCTTTGGGAGTGCAGAACAGATTGCCAGAAACTGCCAGTGGGCTATTGCTACTATCTACTCCTATAACTGATGTCTCATTCTGCCTAACAGTTGGGCTTGCCAGGTTTCCACTGCTCCTTCAGTACAAGGAACTATAAAGAAGCCTGTTAAGCTTCTCTTCCCAGATAACCCAAATAAGGTTCTGTGGAGAAATATCAGTGATAAAATGAGTTTTTCTAGAGCAATTCAAGGAAGCTTGGGAAAACTAAGGTAAGTTGCACGTGAGGAATTTCATCCATCACTAAGAAACCCTGGCTTAGCATCATTGAATATAATGACCCTTTTTTCCATTAATTGGAATGTTTGTCAATCAGAGATGGAAAGAATATTAGAAATAGTTAAAAAAAAAAAAAAGGTTCAAGAGTGTCAAGAATCCCTGATGAGAAGAATCCTAGATTGATGAGAATTTTTGCAGTTCACAACTTATTCTCTACAAAATTTGAATCTGGTGGAGAAGTATTTCTTTGGAGAAATATTATTTTTTGTGCAGAAAATGCTTTTTCCTGAAAAGAAGATGATGTAATTGAGGCCTTATTCTATGCAAAATTAATGCACAGAAAATGCTGTTTCTTGTGCAGAAGATGCTGTTTTCTGCGTTAAAACAACCATGTGTGAATTTTGCACAGATTAAATCCTGAGTTGTGAATAGTTGTCAAAACCTCCACAGTTTTCAAAGACATAGGAGAAGCAAATTGCTAAAAATTACTGTTTTCTTCAAGTGAAGAATTGCAATGTATTGTCAAGATGCCATTAAAACAACTGAACAAATAGTTGGCATGTCACCGCATGTAGGCAAACAAGAAAAAAGTAATAGTGGAAGATTCTAATAGATTTATATTAACGTGGTTGCAAGTTGCAATAGTGTTTTTTAAAAATATTCTTCACATTGATTTCTAAGCTGGCTAGTACTACCGATGTGGTGAGCAGAGATTCTGCATGGTCTGTATTCTGTTAAAATAGGCTTGTAATAGATAGAAAAAGTGGCATGTGGTTCTGTCCTGAGGGTTGTTCTCGGTAAGTAAATAATGTCTGAAATAATACTAACCTGTAACATTCAGGGTTACTGAGGCATAATTTTTCTTATTTGTTCTGTCTCTTAGCCATGTCTGAGCCATAAACAGTATCTCTTTGCCTGTAAAGTCTGGTGTCTTCACAAGAATCTTCTCAAGGTGCCAGTCAGAGCCTTTGTCTTTTTCCACAACAAGTTCATGCAGAGTTCCTATGTCTACTGCTTCTACATGAAAAATATCCACCTGGAGGAATCACAGTTGACATACAGAGGGCTTAATAAACTGAATAGTTAAACTAGAACATTATCATATAACACTGTCAGACATTGAAAATGTATCAAGAGAAAGAAACTCTTTACAAATATGTTATTTATTTATTTTTTTCTAAAAAAAATCATTCAATTATCTTACGTTCTTATTATCAGCAGACTTTAATAAGGCGGCTTGGGAAACCCAAATCATGTGAAGATCAAAATTAAATGACATTATATGGACATCCAAACCAAATTAATTTGTATGTGCAATGGAAACTGTTCATGTATATGTGTGTGCATGCATGTGTGAGCTTGTGGGTGGCTATAAGCTCACATGCAGGCACAGAAAAGTACAAGAAACTCTTACATAGATAGGACTTCGGGGCATAGGATCTAAATGCTATGCAATAAATGATGTGCTTCCCAAATTCTGTTGGACTTTCCAGTTGTGCCAGCAATTGTCTGTGCATGTGTGCTAGAGGACTACATTTCGTGTTACTGAACAAGACAGTCTGTACAAACCTTGTGAATAGCCCTTATTGGCCCTAACTGCAAGAAAATTCTAGTGTGTGTTTATTGCTTATGTGCATGTGCATTTGTTTGTCAGAAGGAAAAATACAAACTCTGCTTTAAAGTTACATTAGAAAACCCATGTTGGATTTCTCCCTCACTCCTTTTACACATAGTCTAGAACTAGGCTTCCCTGGTTGCTGCAGTAATTGTCATAGTAGTATCTGTCAACACTGTACAGTGGCCACAGCTTTTGTTTTGGATTCTGACCAGCTGTTCAGAGAAATGAGATCTAACACAGTCTCCAGGTATCACTGAGTGTCATGGATGATCCCATGGGCTGAAGGGAGAGAAAGTTACTTTTAGCTGATTTCTCTATTATTCTGCAATGTCCAGCATGTGTCCCCATGATGCTTTACAGGGCCTTCAATTCTTGCATATGTCTTCTATCGAAAGGAGCATCCAGTTCAGGGAATTTTGTTTTGTAAAATTCATGATCAAACCCATTATGATACACCAATCCGGTCTGGATGGATACAATTGAACTGAAGGGCTATTTCCATGCCACACAAATGTAACTTACAAAAACACTAGTAAGTTTAGAATCTGCTGCTGAATAAATTGGTCCTAGAATTGGCATTCACAAACCATCTTTTTTCCCCCTCCATCAATCCCATTATACTTGATGGGACTAATCTTGGATAAACAAGTTATGGATTGCATTTCAATGCTTGAATGATCTATTTAGAAAATGTGCACTAGACCAAAATCCCTTTGATTTATTGTTTTAATCTACAAAAACAAACAAACAAAGAGACAAACAAAAACTGGTCACATATTGCACTTTACAGAGAACAGCTCCCTGTTGAAGGTACATCAGGTCCAAGTCCAATTTAAAACTAAAGAAACAAAAAAAGAGGGAGCTTTAAAATTGTACATTAAAAGTTAGCACCCACACAATTGCCTGAGTGGGCACAGAATTCACTTGGTCACAGTCTTCTATGACAAATTAAAAGCTTATGAATACAAAAGTTAAAAATGTTTAAATAAACAACATATGATAATACAACATTAAAACAGTTTAAAAACATCTAGAATATGGGGGAAAGCACAGTGCACCCTATTAAAAGACCCTTTCTTCACATTAATTAAGAACCAAATGCATGCCTAAATAAAAAGGATTTTGCCTTCTGTAAGTAAGAGAACAGAGAAGGGGCCAACCAAACTCCCCACAGAAGGGACAGCCATAGGCTGTGAGCAGCCCCTGAGAAGGCTTTCTAATGGGATCTCTCCAAATGTGCTTGTGATAGTGCTGGGAGTGAGAGAAAACCCTCCACCAGGGATGTTAAAATTGGTGTAGGCTCAGATAGAGCCTATTCTTCAAGGCCCTAAGCTCTGAGAATTCCAGTTGATTTCCTTAGCCTGAGTTGGCTTTATCCCGCACTCATCGGTGTCAGGTCTGCTCCTTCATGGTAGCTGTTGCTGCTGCAGCAGCAGCGGAAGCCTTTGCATAACCATCAATCATATATCCTCAGTAGACCAGACTTGCTTAATGGCTGGTTAGTGAAAATATTCCCCACAGAAAAAGAAATGGTGAATCAAGACAGATCTTGATTCTTTTATCTTGAAGTTCTGAATGTCAAGGGTTTTCTTGACAGTCCATAATTTTTACTCATTTCCCATAATCCCCACTTTCAATTTCTGATACTTATAAGAGAGGCTATTTTAACCAGACTTAGTTTTCAAAAAGACCTGAGATCCATGGATTCCAGATTGTAGCCTGATTATTCTTCTCTTTCTTTTGGAAATAATTCACTGCTAAAAATAGAATAACTGAGAGGTTGCCTGTTGAAAGCTACCTCTTTAAATTCAAAATTGGGACAACTATGAATATAAGTAACTATAAAAAGGACCCCACACAGGACTAGTTCCCATATTTTCCCCTTCTACCAGTTCTTTTAAACTATCTTTTGCATTTTAAACACATTCAGAAAAAAAGGGAGGACAGTCACAAAAAAATTCAGTAAGAAGGGCCAGTCTATGAAACTATGTAAAAGATTCACAATGGGGCCAAAATAGTGTGACTGGTGGTTCAGCTAGGATCCATCTGACCTCCTTGTTTTCTCTGTCTTGAGCAAACTATCCCAGGCTCCAGAGCAAACAGCTATTTGTCTCTGGAACTGGACACCTTATTAGATGCCCTTCCAAGTCACTTTATTCCAGATATGGCGCTTAGCCCCAGGCAGCTCCAAAGTATCTTCTCTTTCCCACCACTGGACTCCAGGAGGACAAATCAAAAAACAAGTCATATAGTGATATAAAGATAAGTTATAGAAGCCCCTTTCACTCTTATGGTGCTTGTAGCTCCTTACCAGTTCAATTCACGCTGTTCCAAAGAGGCTAAAAATCCTGTTAAAGTTATGTTTCCTGGTTGTACAAGTTGTTCCCACACCCCACAACCAGTGGGGCTCAACGATGCCTAAAATACACAGGAGTTTTGTCCCTGTTTTGAACCCTTTTGGTTGAAGTATTGTGTGGGATGTGGTTTCCTTCCCTCCCCAGAAATGTAATGAGGGAGGAAAAGTGAGAGAAGAACCTCTGTGCAAAGATCACACACCCATAAAATGTGTTATCAGTGAGAGCACCCAGAAGTAAAGGATGAACCCAGATAATGAAGCCAGATATGAGAATTAACTCCTGCCTATATCAGAATCTCCTGTGTGTATAAACAAACAAACCAAACCCCAAATTCCTGCCTCGGGCTTCAAAAGTTGCAGCTCATCCCAAAAATTCACTGGAAATACACTGGGATAGGAGAAAGGCCATGCATATCTTTCAAAATAATCTAGTACCTTCAGGTACAACTCCTGCCAAATCCCAAGGCTTTGAGGCAGTCTGGATGAGGCTTCAAAGCACAAGCCTGATCCTGTACTAACCCACCAGTGACTAAATAATTAATGACATTGCCCAAGACTGTGTCCCAGTTTCCCAACAAGTACCAGCACAGGGTAGGCAACCATCCACGCCTTGAAACTTTATTGTCAGGGTGAGAATTCCCATTTGGTTCCTCTTGTTCTCATCCCTAGGGACACATTGTAGAGGAAGAGGGGGCAGAATCAGCTTTTATACCAGTGCATCTCTTCTCCTATATGCCTATGTTTTGAAGCATACATCATGACATCAGGAGGTTGCCAGATCCATTAGGAAGTACAACTGTTGGCCCTGCTCCATAGCAGACCATGGCCAGCACAACTGAACACTGTGCATTTTTCCATTAAAGAGGTATCCTTCTTGCATATATAGGTTGAGCGTCCCTTATCTGGAAATCCAAAAACCTCCAAAACCCACTTTTTTTTGTCACCAGGCACTCATTTCTGCTTTCAAGGTGGCAGCTATGCTGCTTCTGCTTGTTTCTGTCTCAAATCCTCAGTCTCTCTCTCTCTCTCTTTGCCACCTGCTGCCTGCTTCTGCCTTTAAGGCGGTGGCCGCAGGACTCCTCATATCTGAGAGATGAACAAGCAGGAGCAACACAGCCACTGCCTTGAAGGTGGAAACGGTGGCTGGCAGCAAAAGGAGAATGACTGAGGATCTGTGAAATGGTGGAAGGCATGAATTCATTCCAAGCATTATGCGTCAATGCCTGCCAATTCACAGATTCTCAGTCTCTCTTCAGCCTTGCACCTCATAAATAAGTAGCGAACAAGGAGACATGAGTCTATTCCAAAAAGTATTCCAAAAAGTATTTTTTGCATTCCAAAACACACACACACATATATATAACACAATCTGAAATATGGAACACTTCTGATCCCAGGCATTTTGGATAAGGAAGGCTCAACTCATATCCATAACTGAGAAAACTGTGAAAACATTAGAATGGTTTGAGATTTCTTTAAAAATCTCAGACCATATGCCTCGATTTGATAATTAAGAAGTTGTATAAGAATTAGAATCTTTATTCAAATGTTGCTTCTCAGTTTCACTAAGTTCAAGATATAACTCATAAATATATAAACTTACTAATGATGGCACCCAGCTAGGCAAAGTAGGATCCCACACAAAGAATGCAATTTTCTTCACCTCTCAACAACATATTACATATTTCAAATGTTCTGATATATTTCTACCCCATTAATTTGCTGTTTATAACAGGCCCAGGCATTTGTATAAAGCTAATGCCATATTTTGACTTGGTATTCAACAGAAATTCAGTTCCACTGAGTGACAGTTACTACAGAGTCAGGGGAAAAATATTGCTAGGCAAAGCACATTTTCAAATGTCACAATACATTTTAAGGTGAAATATGCAGATTCCATGCCCATGATATTTTAAAAGCCTACATTCCTCTGGATCCCTGGCAGCTGAGGAGGAAAGGGAAGAGGTCAAGGAGAAAGGCTCCCTGCTTAGTAGAAATCATGTTGTATTGCAAGCCATCTTTATTTTTTAAAAAATGTTTACAAAACAAAGAAAGCATATAGCAAGGATGGGGAACCTGTGGCTTTCTGCAGCTGCTTGACTATAACTCCAATTAGCCCCAGGCAGCATAGCAAACAATGAACCTTTAAAGAGCCAACAATATTTGGCTTTTTGTTACTGTGCAGTGCTATATTAACTCATGAAAAAAAATTGTTTGGTACAAATTAATTTAGGTTTTCTGGGCATGTATGGCAGCAACAAGGGCAGAATAAAAATGAACTAAATAGTGAAACAATGTTTTATCACTGGAATAATGAAAACATTACAGAAGGTCCAATCTTCTAGTGAAATTAAATTGGCAGTCTCAGCATGCTTGTGATCTGATATGCAGAGCCAACTCTAGGCTACAATACTCAGAACCTCAAAAAAGAGAACCCACATCCCAAGATGCTATTCATTACTGGGAGTTCAGTAAGTAGCTCACAGTATCTCAGGACACGTCTTCTTGGTGATTGTTTTAGTTCATTTTGTACATGCAAACAAGAGAAACGATTGTGCACACACAAATTATGGAGCACATTGTAACACTCTAAATTTTTCTTATGAAAATCTCTCGATATCATTTTCTTAGGCTAGACCCTGTTGTAAAAATCAATATGAGGAAGGATTTTTTTTTGCAACATTCTTTGTCATTATCTTTCTGGAGTGACACATGCACCCTTTCTGCAGGACAATGCTCTTGCACACTGTCCCATTGCAATCCGGGCAGCATCTCTGCTGGGATGGGAACATGTCCCCAGAGCTCCCCTCCACACCTGACCCATTGCCTGTGGAAGGGAGTGCAAGGGACATGCCTCTTCCTTCTGCACTGCAATCTGCCATCTTTCCATGCTGCAGTGGGGAAGGAAGTGTGTGATTGCGCTTCTGGCCCTTCTACATGGCTGGCTGTGAAAGAAGCCATGTGTGATCAGGGTTCATTGGCAGATTTTTTCCATCAATGATATACCCGTGATTGCACTAGCTGGCAATGCGAGAAGGTTGGGACTGCAACAACGTCATGTGGAAGTGTCATTGTGGTCCTGCTCCTCTCATGTCCCCATGCCAGGAGGATTCCATCCTGCAGAAAGGGCCATGGTTGTGAATAGCAAACATAGGATCCAGGGCAGCAAAGAACAGGGAAGGGAGAAGCAGGAAGAGAATATCTGTGGCATGCTGCCTCATGGAACAACATGAACATAGCAAAAGTGCTATTGTGTGTGTGTGTGTGTGTGTGTGAGAGAGAGAGAGAGAGGGATCAGCGAATGGAAAAATAAAGGCTAGAAGTAAACGAGATTCTGGAAAGGGAGCGGGGTTATGGTGGTGAAAGGACAGAGGGAACAATGAGAGGAAAGAGCATGGCACAAGGCACTTTTCAGGCTACGCTTTCAAAGCTCTTGTCTTCAACAATCTGTCTAGATGCCAGGCACTGGAGAAAGAGGGTGCTTGGAGCTGCAACCTTCTTCTGTTGACCACAATGTCTTTGCTTTACTTCATTTGCAGCTACTGCATAATCTAGGAAAAAAATTAAACTGCCAGCCTAATATTACGCAAGCCAACAGGATTCCAGCCATACACTCCATGGGCATGTGGTTATGTGAAAACATCACATATGAATTCTGTGTTAGGTAAAATAGGAAACCTATGACAACCTACTAGCCTTGAAGATCTGCCAAGGCCTTAATCTGGTCATGACATGTATCCATAAAAGAATAATCACTTGTAGCACGGACTAAGAGAACAGGTTTATCACCCTAATGGATTCACTTGAGGAAAAGGCCTTCAGGAGGTAATGATCCACAAGTATAGTTTGAGAAATACTAACACAGAGACAAAAAGGAAGCTGTTGATAATGGTAATTATATTGTAAAAAATCCCATTAGCTTGCTACTGTTTTCCATTTCATCTACATGTAAGGTATTTGTCAAGTAAACTTCTCTGAATGAAGGCTGCGTCTTTCACAACAATAAAGGAGACAAAACAGAAAGAGATGACAATAAATGTCAATGAAATAATAAAAACAATGTATTAATGCAATTTAGAATTGTGATACAACTATCAAGGGCCAACCTCTCTTAGGCCCTTTCCGCAACTCACCTTTTTGCAGAACTGGGGTGCGGGGATCATGCAAGCAGCCTCTTGTGAGAGGCTCTCGCATCCCCATTGCTTCAGGTAGCGCGAGAGCCCCTCCTCTTCCTCCTGCAGTGCAGCCTGAGATTTTCCCAGTCTGTGCTGGGGCAAGAAGTGTGAGTGCTGCGGCTCCGGAGCTCTGCACACACGGCAAGTGCACGCAGGGCCTCAGAGCAATGTGCAATCGTGCACCATTTTCAGCTCAAAGCCGAAAATGGAATAGTGCATGATCGGCACCTGCCAGGCCCTGGAGTGTCACACGATTGTGAGTGCTTCATGTGGACCGCTCCTCGCAGTTGCGTGACGTTTCAGGGACCCTTTCGCATGGCAAATGCCATGCAAAAAGGGTCTTACAGTAGTTAACTGGGAAAAGTAATTGCTATCCTGCTCATTTCATTATCCTTTGCACTTTAGTCCTTAAATAATGTTTTCTGCTATTCATAGCATCTTAAGTTTTGCTGCACTTGCACCTAATGTGTCTGTAGTAAGCAGCAGATTTGTTTTTACTAACACATTCAAAACCTCCACTTCACACACAGTCATAGGAAACCTTCTATAGGTTTACTTACAACCAAATATAGTACTTCAAAGAATACTATTGACACTAGGAGCCTTATCACACTACACTGTAATAGTGCTATTATTCCGCTTTAACTGCCATGGCAATATCATATGGAATCATGAGATCTGTAGTTTAGGCAGAGGCATTTAAAACTTTCAGCCAGGGAGCTCTTGGGACTCACTAAACTACAAACCCCAGAAGTCCACAGGAGGTTGCCATGACAGTTAAAGTAGAATAATAGCACTTTAACAGGTACAGCACTCAATGGGGTAACTGGTTTGGGCAAATATATTATTTCTGAAATAAGACTAGTATCCCTGATCAATTGCCTGCTTGAAGGAACCACTGTCTCATTTTTTACAAAATTATTTTATATTATTTAAAAATAATTAAACTTAAATTGAAATCCTAAGCAAATTTGCCTGATAGTAAGCCCCACTGTACAATGAGACTTGCTCCTGGTTAAACATTTGCAAGATTGCATAGCTAGCTATAATCACAATAAAAACTAATGGCGCTGAAAATCTTGCGAGTTGTTAGTATTTAATGCTATACTGGTCAATTGACTGATTTAAAAAAAAAATGAAATTAAACAGTTAAGATGATTAAATGTTTAATGTTTGTATATTCATTAAATTTTACACACTTTTTCTAAAATGAAATCTCAACCAACTACATAGCAGACAATATTATTATATATGTATGTGTAGTTTTCGTGATGTAAGGGATTGCTAACCGATAAAAGGTGTGAATTGGCATTCCTGACAGCTTACCTTTCCCTTGGCAAAACTGTCCTTCTCATTCCTTGGTAATTTCCTCCTGCCAGTGTCTCCTATTGATCCTTTCAAAGTGATATACACATCTGAGTCTGTTCCTGATTCCAAGGATGAGTCCGTTGAGATATACAGAACGTATTGTTTAACTAAAGAAATAAAAATACACACTGTGCCTTAATCATATTTATATATAATTAAAGCAGCATAACATTATCATTACTGGATTGTTCTTAGAATCACAGAGTCTGTGTATATATTTCGTCTAGTCCTCATGATCAATGCAGGAGGCAATCACAATTCTCTTCAAATCCTTCAAATGACACTCCACCTTCAAAGGCACTCTATACTACTGTTAAACCACTCTTACCATTTGGAAGCCTCTCCAAATATTTAGCCGAAATCCTCATCTCTGCACTTACAACTAATTGGATCTAGTCCCTTCTCCCAAAATATATGGACCATTTCTCATGGTTTACTGAGGGGACTTTCAGCACATGCAGGAATTGACAAGACCCTAGGAAGAGACTTTCTGTTTGATTCCATCACGCTAACATATATTATACATGACCACCAAGCATATGACTTCTTTTCTCAATAATTTATTATTCTCACATAGGAGAATGTTCTTGGTTATGTTCTTAGAATGAAATGGCCTAGAGAATGGGCTTGCATGTGAAAGGCACTAACTGGTTGCAATTGAGAAGCCCATATAGAGAAAGGATGTAATAAAATCATACAAGTCAGCATCTTCTTCCACAGAACTGCTCAGCCCTCTCATGATACAATCCTAAGAAATATCGCAGCAATAGGACTAGAGATAAGGCCCTTCTACCAGAAATTCCTTTGTTCCAACAGAACCTTCTTCTGCCTGCTGATCTCAGTGGTCCGTTGCCAAAGCCATCTATTGACAGAACTGCTCTACTGCCTTTGTTCTGCTGGCAAAAAGCCAAAAAAAAAGAGGTAGAAAATGGTATGCTGAAGATGAAGTCATGGCAGGTCCAAACATCCTCCAGCTGCATAACTACAGTGCCTACAGAATCCTAAACCAGAAAAAGGTAGTCCTCAGTAATTTCTAGTATAACTAGGCTGGGTGCAGCCTGAGTTCAGGGCAACTTTACAAGCCTAGTGTTGGTTCTTCCCAACTTAGGCCCTTTTTGCATGCCAGTCCTGTTGCAAAATGACCTCAGGAACACTGTGGGATGGCGAGGACCATTCCACACGCTGTCCTAGCAATTGTGCAACGCTCCTGAGACCATTCCATGACAATCGTGCAGTATATCATTTTCGGCTCATTGCCAAAAATGATGTGTAATTGCATGTCCCTCCCTTGCCCCACCCGCACTTACCTTGTGTGCAGAGCCTCCAGACGCGCTGCCATCATGCTTCCTCCCCCAGCGCAGCCTGGGAAAGTACCCGGCTGCACTGTGGAAGGAAGGGGTGGAGCCCTCACGCTTCCTTCCACCCAGCATGGAGCTGGTGCAGAGGGGAAGTGGAGGGGATGGGAGTGCCTCTCACAAGAGGCTTCTCCTGTTATCCCCTCATGACGACACTGGAACGAGGTAAGGTGTGAAAAGAGCCTTAGTTACCAAGATTGTGCTCTCAGTGATCAGAGATCATACACAAATCCATTTTTTTCTGCATTTCTTTCCACCTCTCCTTCTTCAAATGCCTTCTATTTGCAGGTGAGGAAATTTTCACAAGCAACAGGAAAAATTACTGCTGGTGTTAGTGTGAGAGCTTGGAAGGTCACTTGTACAACAGTAAAGTTTTTCCCATTAAGAAACCCTTCAGAATACTACAAGCCATAAACCTGTGTTATAAAACATACTTTTACAGTAAGGCCATACCCTAACAATGAAGGTAGCTAAAACAGTTACACAACCACAATGTAATTTAGTTGTGCCTTAGCTGCTGCAAACAGAATAATTACAAGTAATTCAATATCTATAATGTCTTGATTCAGAGGTCTGATTGGTAAAACACAAGAAATGATTCTTATATGGATTTAGTACACTGGCACTAACATTAGCCTACCAAATTTCATTCTTTAGACATGGTAATATTAGCTAATGCTTCATGCAAAAATAAACAGAAATGTAACATTTGTACTTCCTTGACTTTCCTACCCCTTAACTATCACTTGCCAAAAACTGTCAGGCTGTAATAGGCAGGGGAAGGTAGGTCACTGTAGCAGGTCTGCTGACAGACAAGGTCCAGATTTGGTTCTACTTTGCCTTAAATCATTTCCATCCAGTGGGTGCTCTTGATTAGCCTTCTATTAAACACCCACTGCATCTCATTTCCTGAATTTTGTATGGATATACATGCAGGGGAATTTCAGACATCATTGTGTTCCACTTGTATCCCTTCTCTGATTTCCTATCCCTCCTTTTGTCTTTTCTTTTTCTGCACAAACAAATCCATTAAGAAAGGTGGAACACTTCACTAAGGCCCTTTTCGCACCTTACCTGGTGCTGCTGGCATCACGCAGGGATCATGTGAAAAGCCTCATCCGGGAGGCACTTGCGTCCCCTCTGCTTCCCCTCCACACCAGTTCTGTGCTGGCTGGAAGGAAGCATGAGGGCTCCACCCTTCCTTCTGCAGCACAGCCAGGTACTTTCCCAGGCTGCACTGGGGAGGAAGCGCGATGGCCACGTGTCTGGAGCCTCCACATGCAAGGTAAGTGCATGTGGGGCCCAGGAGGGATGTGCAATCGTGCATCCTTTTTGGCAATGAGCCGAAAATGATATAATGCACAATCGCCCCTAATGGCCTCGGGACGTCACGTGACATCATGTGGAATGGTCCTCACAATCGCGCAACACTCCCGAGGCCATTTCGCAATAGGGCTGACATGCAAAAAGGGTCAATGCCTCTCAACTGGCTGGAAGCACCCCAGCTGTTTATTATCAGAACAATGATATAACTTTAAGACTTGCTGTCTGAAGTTTACTTTTTTAAAAAGTCTTCTGTCCTTGCCCTTTTCCCCCTTTTGTATCATCCCTCCTAGAATGCATTTTTTTAAATTGATCTTGCATAAACTTCTCTGGGAGTTTTTATTTTTGCTTGGTTTTAGGGAAGTGTCTCAAAGAGGTGAAAACATGCTTTAAGTAACCTAAAAGAATACATCATCATTGCTTCTGGAAAGTTGCAAACCTGTTAAAAACCTGCAACCAGCTGTAAGTACTGGCAGTTCAGCAACTGTGCAACCTTCAGCATCTGAAAAATTCCGCAGACATGGAAATTCTAGACTTTCTTTGCTTTTTCTGTGCTGAAGCTTCACCTGAATAAATGCAGTAGACAAAATCAGATTTATATAGAAAGATCACCACAAGGTGCAAGGAGTACAGCAGCCTGTTTTAAACAAAATCCACTAAAAATATGGTCAACAGGGCATGAATGGAAGTACCCAGGTAGTCTATGCGGCCCATAAAGACTACTATGGTCCTGCTCTTCATCAGCTTATCTACTTCACCATTTAAAGCCTCTTCTGGTAGCAGTGAATTCCTCAGCTTGATTTTTCACTGTTAACACTGAGCCAGTGTGGTGTAGAGATGTGACTGCTGAGCTATGACTCTGGAGATGAGAGTTCAAATCCTCACACAGCCATGGAAGTCTACTAGGTAACCTTAGGTAAGTAATACTCAGTCTCAGAGGAGAGCAAAGGGAAACCGCTTTTGAACAAATCTTGCCAAGAAAATCCTGTGACTGGTTTATCTTAGAATTGCAACAAGTCAGAAATGATCTGAAGGCACAAGACAACAACACTGATAGTGTAAACTAGAGCTTGTTCATACTGCAGAGGTAAGACATTTAGTGACTGCCATGTAAACTGCAATCTATTTTGTTCTTTGTACACAGCCATCAGAAATTTTGGGCAACTGTTATTCAGCCATGTGGCAGCTTCATATTGTGAGAAACAGTCCAAGATGCCAACAGCTGGAATACATCCAAATGCATTGGTTGCTCCATGCACAGATTCCCTGGCCCATCCTATTTAGAGAAAGGAGATGGTGCTAGATTCAAGACCCCATCAGAAAATTGGGAAGGCGTTATTTTGTTTCTTAGAGTATTGTCGCATGTTTATCTATCATTTCTTGTATACAAACCACAGTATACAAAAACAATAGCCTTAGACTCAATTCAAGAAGGGATCTCTTCTCCCTCTATATAAATGTCTCCTGCAGTTCTCAATGTTTGAAATCAGTCCAGTGTTTACAAGAAAAACAACTCTTTGCAGTAAATTCTTTTAGGATGTGCAATTATCACATTCTGTGACTGCTGTTTCTCTAATGTTTGTCACGTAAAAACCTTACTTTCAAAATTACTTTAAAATACACTGTAGAAACAATCTTTTTTTCAGAAAGACCCTTTTAATAACAAACTGACAGAGCAAATAGTAATGTTTCATTTAGACCTATTGTATGTAAATTAATGTAATAAAAACTGACAAAAGACGACACAATAGGAAATAAAAGCTATGTTAACCAGCTAAAGTAGCAGGGAGGTAATTCATGCTGTTGTTATGCCAACATTTATTTTAATCCTTCAGTTCAGCCTTCCTCAGCCTGATGCCCTCCAGATGCTTTGAACTACTGTTCTCATCATCCCTTAAATTTAGGGAAATATGCTTTAGTTAGGTTAGCTTCTCCACAAAGTGCAAAAGTAGCACCCTAGTGATGAGGTGGAAATTTTATCCCAAAGATCTTGTAGACATCCCTGTCAGGATGTGTGTGTATGTATGTGTATACACACACACACACACACACACACACACACACACACTTAAAAAAAGTAGCTTGTAACAATAGGGAAGAAGGTGAGAGGCTGCTATTTTTAAAGTGTAAAGCTCAAAAGCCATCTGGGTAAGTAGAACCAGGGCTTTTGTTGATATTCTCTGTACTATGCTGTAATTCTCTTTATGTCTCTTAAGCTGCTATGGTCAGCTGGGAAAATACTCTTGGCAGAGACAATGAGAGGATTTAGTAGCTTGATCAATCATAATGGAAGACAGTGCTCCTACTGCAGGTATAGTTTTCTTACTGCTGCTTGACAAGCTGCAACTGTCAGATGTTCTCTTCTATACAACAAACATTGAAGGATGGGGTATAGGTCTGTGGTAGAGGACATGCTCTACCAGCTTAATTTACTAGCAATCCAAGATCTCAGCTAGCAAGTTTGGAATAAAAAAAATATCTCCATAGCTGTGTTCCTATAGTCTCTTTCAGAATCATTATAGTAGATGCATTTTTACTGTTACTTTGCTAGCAAAAAATTCTGACATATTCAGTCAGAATCGTAGCCATCATTACAGAGATTTGCACTTTGTCTGTCTGTCTGTCTGTCTGTCTTCCTTCCTTCCTTCCTTCCTTCCTTCCTTCCTTCCTTCCTTCCTTCCTTCTTTTCTTCCTGTCTCTTTCAGAAACCTTGAAATAAAGAATCTAGATTTGGATACCATCATTGAAATCAATGGGACTTAGGTCATCCCAGTTTTTGACTAACCTAAGTCCCATTGAGTTTAGTGGGTGTAATTTAACTGTGATTAAAACTGGATACAGTCTTAATGGCTCTAAACAGATTTGAGTACTGTGTGAATTACTGTATAAGGTTATTATGTAAGTGTTCAGTCCAATCAGAGGCTGCTTCTTGTAATCAGGACTAAAGGCAAGGTATGGAAGCTTTCTCCTAAAAGAATTGGAAAATTCTTAATTAGTCTTTACCTCATGGCAATGCCATATTTTTCCATCTGTGTTTTCTACTTCCAAGCGAACTTTGCATATCATACTAAACATCTTATCTAGCTCCAGAGATGTTTGATAAACTGCAGCTTTCTTAAATGATCCTTTCGGAATGAAGACTGAAGCAGAAGCACCTTTGTCATCACAAGCCGTTATAGTCAGTTTAGGGTTCACGTTGCTACTTGAAGTGTTGCTGGTGGAAACAATGACATTCCAAGTTCCTAGACATCAGTAAGAAATATACAAAGTATAATCTCATGTACAAAAGTATATAATAGAGGCATTAGTCCCTAATCAACATATGTGTAATGGTCCATCTAGGAAAAACCTGATGTCCCAAAGACATCTTATACAACTGACGAAGTGGGTGATACTTTGCATATGCCCAAAAAGTAATGAATTTCATCTTTAAGTTTGCATAGGATTATTTGTTGCAATAACAGCTCCCATGGCACTGGAACATGAAATTCACTCTTGGATTTAATCAAAATGAGTTATACAGTGTGCTGAACCCTATCTCTCAAGCAGGTTCAGCACTTTGGATAGCTCCTTTAAAGTCTGGATTAAAACTTGGAGCCAATTCACTGTTCTCTGACATTAGAATCACCACCTGCCACTGATTTGCTTTATAAACTGCAATAAATTAAACAGCAAACATTTAGTCACTGACCTAAAACAGAATTTTCATAGATTACTTACTATATGGTAGGTCCAACTAGAATATTCATTTGTCTTCAACATAAAACCCAGACACATTTGTAGCAAAGTTGAAAGGTCAGTGTAATTATAATTAATGAATGGTGGAATTAAATGTTCTGGAGTATCTTTCCCTTGGAGGATTGATGGGTGCCAACATTGTTATCATTTCAGCAGCAACTCAAAACTTGGCTTTGGATGAAAGCCTTTAGGCCTAATTGAGTCCTATGTTTGGCACTATTTTAATTCTTATTCTAACTCATGTTAAATTGTCTGGTTTTCAACTAAAAATGGTTTAATATATATTTTACCCCTTTTAAATAATAATTATTATTTTAGATTGATTTTATTGTAAGTCATGCTGAGATCTTCAGATACAGAGTGGGATATAAATAGTTTTAATACAATTTGGTTTTTAAATGCATTTTAATGATCTTGATTTGCCTTATGGCTTGTTAATCATGACAAAGGCTGATGATGATATAAATATTTTACTTAATAAATAAATAATCTATGGAACTTCCTTTCTTGGTAGGCCCATTAGCCCTTCTGTCTTGATGTTCTATTATCTATTGAAAAATTTATCTAGACAACCTTTCAATTTGCCAGGTTAAGATTTTAATGTCAATCCTTTGCTTTTAAGTTG
This sequence comes from Iguana delicatissima, assembly GCA_948472985.1. NCBI lineage: Eukaryota > Metazoa > Chordata > Lepidosauria > Squamata > Iguanidae > Iguana > Iguana delicatissima. The sequence goes on along the minus strand of CAOKZL010001103.1, from coordinate 630,978 downwards.
GCTTTCTCTGTGACAGGTGTCTCAGTATTTGCTGTTGCTCAATGTTTTATGGTATATTATTTAATTGGTAGAAAAGAAAGTGATGCAACATCTTGATGTTTTGAGCAACATCTTGGTAAAGGGTGATATATTTCAACATACATGAAAAAACAAAATAACAGGTACTGAAAGCTTGGTACCTTCAGTCATTTAGCCAATGTTAAGAAAACATTAATTCTGCCAAATTTTATAACTAAGCTAAATTGATCATTCCTCTTCCACAAATAGAAAGGGCTAATTTGTATAGAAAAACTGACATTTTTAAAATGTGCTTATGGGCTGCATATGCCCAAGGCTATTTCTGCAAGAACAGAAAGAAAAACAATAACAATGGGTGGTGGTGGGGTAATAAGAGTTACTCCAGAGGTATAATTATGGGGAGGAGTGAGGGAATGGCTCCCCAATAAGAAATCTGCCACCTCAAATGAATTTATTCTTCCTTCTCCAAATTTCTGTCATTGAAGTAATTTAAAACTGAGCATTTAGGAAAAGAATTTAGGCATCTAAAAAAAAAGGAAAAGGCAACGATACCAAGGGAACATGAACACTGCAAATATGAAGCATTCTAGACATGAAGAATATTCTCTGTCACACTCTGTGTAATGCTAGATATTTGAGGCATAATGGAAAATGTCACTGAGGGAGTTAGAATTTTCCTTTGGAGAATTCACCTTTCTCTTTCGGAGAACTGCCTTCATTTTACCTCCCATTGTAGCTACACCCCTGATTACTGCACTTGAAACTTCTCAAAGGTAATTCTCCTTTGAAACAAGGTGTAGCTCCTCCTCTGAACCTTTAATAAGTTAAAGTGTGTGTATGTGTCCACATGCATGTTTGTGTTAGTCAGTCCATCCATCCAACATGAAGCAGGTCTTGGATGTCAGAAAATGACTCCTGAAGCTTGCCCACCTTTGTGCTAAACCCACCATTGGGTCTTTTGTTGGGAGAAAACAGAAAAGAAGGAGCTCAGCCTTGCATACTTTCACTTCATCTCCAGTTCTCCCACATTGTCAGGCTAAGGATTAAGAGGCTTCCACATTTACTTGCACAGTTTGTTCATCTCATCCAAATGCAAAATTATGTCACATTTAAATAAGCCTTTTTCAGTAGCTATTTTCTGAAGCTGGCTTGTTTGAAAGCTCACTGAAGCCAGGTTTGACTATAGTTTGTTATCATGCCAAACCATGGTAGAAGTGAAATGACTGCTGCATGCATGTTAACATTTATAGGGAAACAGTCCTGAGAATTGTACTTTTGAAAGAGTACAATGGTTTTTTTTCTATCACTTAATACAGTAAGGTATTCACTGCCAACAGGAAGGAACACTGTTCATAAGAGATTTATAGTGCAATCTTGTCTACTCAGAGGTAAGCCCAATTCACTACAGTGGGATTTATTCCCAATAAGTGCGCATAGAACTGCAGCCTTATTTAGGGAAAAAAAAATACTGTGATATCATAGAACCACAGGAAGTGACCACAAGGGCCATCTAGTCCAACTCCTTGACATGCTGGAATACACAACCTAAAGCCTTGCTGAAAGATGCCCATCCAGCCTCTGTTTTAAAAACTCCAAAGCCCCAAAAAGGGAAGCTATTCTGCTGTTGAACTGTGCATACAGTAAAAAAAAGTTCATTCTAATGTTTAGGTGGAATTCATTTACAGTCATCTCTCCACATTTGCTAGGGTTAGGGGCACAGGACCTTCATGAAAGTGAAAGAACAATGAATGATTCTAGGCCATCTCAAACCATATTTAACACACAAAAAAGTATGATCATCATATTCAACTCACCATGGATTCCTTTGAGGCATCCAGGTTCCTTCATAAGGCAGAAGTGGGTGGCTGGTAGGGCTTACTGCCACCTCCAACGCTCCCCCACACCATTTTTAATAGGGACTTTTATAAGCCTCGTTTGCAGTCTCACCAGGCTTGCAGTCCCTATTAAAAATGGCAGAGGGCAGCAGCAGAGCTGACAGCAAATAATCCATGAATAATCAAATCTGCAAAAGTGAAACCTGCAAATGTGGAAGGCTGGCTGTATTTGTAATTTGAATCCATGATTTGTAACTTGATCCAATATGATTCTCTAAAGATATACATCATCGACTGAGAGGGAAAGATGATCTGTTCCAATGATATTTTTGACATCAGACATCTTTTCCTTCCTAAAAAGACAAGTTATGGTGCCACTGGTGACTAATTATTTATTGCTATTTCTATTATTGTTATTGATGTTTATTTATAGCCCTCCTTTTCCCTAGTCTGGGACTCCAGGTGGCTTACAAAGCAAAACAGCTAAAGAAATTACAGCATACAAACTTTAAAAATACAATTAAACAGCCAATAAAAATAAAGCAGCCAAAATCAAACCATTTAAAAAGGAGAAAAACAAATATAAACAGCAGAGCACCTGAAAGGCCCTTTCCCCCTGAGGAGTCAGCCTGCAAAGGCCAGCTTGGGGGGAAAAAAAAGTGGCCACTGCCTATGAAACCATAGCAAGAAGGGTGTGACTCTAACCTCCTTTTGTCCACAGTCTGGGCAAGCATTGATTAATTGATAGATTGGCTGTATGACTGATTGACTGAGTTTATCCTGTGATGGGATCCAAGGACCAAAGACATTTCAGTTCCACTTGATTTCAAATGGTATTTCTGAATGCGAGTATAGCAGAGGAAATGAAAACAGTGCTAGAGCAGATAAGAAATTTGAGGACTTGCTTCAAATGAAAGAATCTTTGATCTGTAGTTGCCTGTGCTTGGACAAATCTACTATTTTATTTTCATTTTTTCCTCCGCTGCTTCCAGTTCTCAAATCTCATTTTAAAACATTGTTTACACTTCTTAATCTCTGTGTCTCTGTATGCGTGCTAATTTTTGTTTCTTTAATGTTATTAACAGCATTATCTAGTGTTGAAAAACACCAAGGGGATACAATTTGCATGAAAGATTTTACTCAGGATAAACCTGTATTATCCTGTGGATTGTATTTTTCTTCTCCATATATCCATCCAGGGAAGATACAGATAACATGCATCAAAACAAAAGCTGAAAGTTGTCTGATGATTTTGTTTCTCACCATGAATGTTTCCTACTGGCTTTTCTTCCCTGACTTTTCCAAGAAGCTGGAGCTCTCTTTTCATCCTGCCATCAGCAACTCCACTGTCTAACCATTGCTGGCATGAGAATACATACTGGCCATCATGCTTCTCTAAGTCTTGTATTATGATTTGTTCAAGGTACCAACCAGCTCCGTAACCATATTGATTGTGCTCCACAAGCACTTTGCTTAATATTCCTAGATCTATTGCTCGGATGCTGAAGGTACTCACCTATTGGGGAAAGTAAAAACAGAATCAACAGCCACATTATTATAAACATATTCAACATTACTCCAGTACTTCGTGAAAGAAAAAAAACCTATTTAACCAAAAGCCTGTGAATTCATAACTGTTTTACTGAATTTTATTGAATTGTTGCATTTTAATGATACGAGTCCCTTTCTATAGCTGGATGACCTAAAGATGGTATGGCATCCACTGATAGCATCAAGTCTGGATTTCTGCAATGTGCTGTACATTGGGTTATCTCTGTACCAAATTTGGAAACTTCAATTAGTGCAAAAAATGGCAGCCAGATTAGTTACTGGTGCATCTAGGAATGATCACATTACACCTACATTAAAATCTCTCCACTGGTTTCCAGGTAGATTCCAGGCAAAGCACAAAGTGTTCATAGTTATATTTTAGGGCCTTACATAGCTTGGATTCAGGTAATCCTCCCTGTACACTCAGGTCTTCCTGAAGGCATTTACTTCCATCTGCCAAGACTAGGATAGCAATTGTTAACTAGATGGTTTTTTTTTTTCATCAGCTGCCCCCCAGTTGCAGAATGACTTGACGGAAGAGATCTGACAGCTAGATATGCTGTCCACATTAAAGATCAATCTCTTCTGGCAGGCCTATCCAGATGGTTTTTAAATTGAGGCCATTTCTGCACGGGTTAAGTAGAACGGCGTGGTGCGACCTCTGACGGAGGTCATTCGCACCTTGGAAGTGGACTGGGTTGGACCACTTGTTGAAGTTCCGCACCTCACTCCGCTCCGGAGTGACCTGAAGTGGTCGTGCAGTGTGCTTTTTAAAAACCTGTTTTTACAGGTTTTTCAAAAGCACGGAGCACACCACTCCATGCCACTCCATTCCCGCGCTCCGGTGCCGATTTGCAGGCGTGGACCAGTGTGAGCCTGCAGATCTGCTGGGGGCGGGCTTTAGGTTGGTGAGCTTCAGCAGTTGGTGGGGAGCCTCCACCAACCGGAAGCCGCCATTTTGGACGCTGGAGCAGTGCGGAGCGACGAGTTCGCACTGCTCCTCATCAGAACGGACCCAAACGGACCCACCAAAAAGCCGGTGAGTAGCAGCAGGGAGCGTTTCCCTCGCCATGTGCTGAAAGGGCCTGAGAGTTTTAAAGTTGTGAATTCACTATACATCTAGGCTTTTTAAACTCATGTTATGCTCTTTTAATTCTTTTTTATGTATACTTTATGTATATTTAATTTGTGTTCATGTTTTTGACTGTGCTATGTGTCTATTTATTGCTGTCTTTTAATTGGATATTCCTCACTTCAATCCATAGGGAGAATAAAGAAGAAGAAAAAGGAGGAGCAGGAGTCAGCTCTATGTCTCTAGTATTAAAACCTCTCACCTATGTTAGTATCTTTCAAATTGTATTGCAAAGAAACATGCCATTTGTTCTTGAGGTTCTTAAACCAACCTATGGATAAAGCAGTTTAATCCATTCTGCCCTACGTTTTTATTTATTATTTATTTAATATATTTATTCATCATTTCTCAGCCTGTTGGAGTCACAAGGGTGATTTGCAACAGATCAAAACATTGTTTAAAGCATTAATTATAAACAGGCAAGACCATTTTTTAAAAAGAGATAGAAATAATTTCTTAAAAAATAATAACTACATACATTTCAAACAGCTATGGAAGCCACACCTGGTTTTAAGACTTGGAAGCCACATAATACAATAATCTTTGCTCCCCATAAGAAGCTCAAGAGGGATGGAGCCACCCTGAACTATCTTAAAAGGGAGTATCTCAGCTGAGATGCCACCCCTGAGAAAGCCTGTCATGTGTACTCACTAACCTCTTACTCACTAACCTCACTAACTTCTTGGACTAGAAGGATACACAGCAAGGCCTCTGCTGAGGATCTCAGACTCCAAGGAGGCTCATGTGGGAGGAGGCAGTCTTTCAGATACCCTGGCTCCAGCCCATTTAGGGTTTTGTGGGTAAAAATCAACACCTTGAACTGAGTTTTGGAGCCAACTAGAATCCATTACAGTTGGTGCAAATCTGGTAATACATTATCTCTGAAGTACACACCCGACAACAGTCTTGTCAACACATTTCTCTACACTTTTCAAAGGCAGCCTTAGATAGAACACAGTATAGCGCTGTATGTTGTCTCAGGGTCGCAATGGGTCAAGAGGAAATAAAGATGCTTTAAATACATTTTTTTTAAGAAATCAGGAGCTAATTACAGTGTGAACCACCATGGCCAGATCTAGCCTCCCAAGAAAAAGACATATCTGCACACCAACCAAAGCTGCTTGAAGGCTATTCTGCCTAGAGCAGCTAATTTGACTTCTAGAAACAATGCACAGTCCAAGAGTACTCCCAAGTGGAAATATCACCCCTTCCGGAGGGAATACCACTCCTTCCAGATCAAATTGTAATTCTAACCCCAGGTTAGTTTTCCTATTGACTAACAAAATTTCTATCTTATCTGGGCTGGACAATTTTTCATCAGCATCCACTCCTTTATTTCATTCATAAAATAGTTCAGGACTTCCAAAGACTCCTTGACATTGGTTGCAAAAGAGATATAGAGTTGGATTTCACCAGCATTTGATACCACCTGAGCCAAAAACTCCTGATGACCTCCATTGGTGACTTTCTATAGATGTTAAAAGGCATAAGGGACAGTCCTGAACCCCATGAAACTCTTTGGATTATTGCCTAGGTGGCTGAAAAACAGTCACCCAGCATCAATCTTGGGAAACATTCAGCCAATAAAGCCTACCACCACAGCAAAACATGCCCCAAGTTCCATCTCAACCAAGTCTCCCAAAAAAATACTATGATTGATGCTACTAAATGCTTCTGAGATATCTAGTAGAAGCAAAGTACTCTTCTTATCCAGGTCTCCATGTATGTCATCCACCATATTTGTCTCTGTTTCACAACTAGGTGTGAACTGAGTTCTGAGTATGTTCTAGGGCATTTAATGTCTTTTAATGTATTTCATGTATTTCATGTTGTTCACTGCCTCAATCCATGTGGAGAGGCGGGATAGAAATAAATATTATTATTATTATTATTATTATTATTATTATTATTATTATTATTATTATTATACAGTCTGCTCACTTTGGAACCATACTGAGATGCAACAGCACATGTCAATAACTCACATGAGACAAGAATGTTTGCCAAAACATGCTCATCTGCAGTCATCGTTTGGCAGTAGCATTGATATAAGAAGATTCTATGAATTTCTGAAGTTTAAAGATTGTTGGCCTGTACTAATATTGTGCATGCTGTTACCCTATGTGCCCAGCTACAATTTTGTGAATATGAAAGTGCAAGATGTTTAACTGATCCTTCATCAACATAGTGTTTCAATACCAAGATGTTAATGGCAACATGTTAAGTGACTGGTAGTTCCCATGCCAATGGGTCAGTGCATCCTCTCCACGTTTTAGTATGAACCTTAAAGGAGCTCTATGAAGTGCTGAACCTATTTTCAAAATAGGGATCAGCACCCGGGAAAACGGTTAAGTTCTTCTATTCTGTTCTGTTCTGTTCTGTTCTGTTCTGTTCTGTTCTGTTCTGTTCTATTCTTCTATTTTCTACCATTTCCTCAGTCTTGGTACTCAAGGCAGCTTTCAAAAGTTAGAACAAATAAAGCTAAAAGTTCACATCATGCAAAAGTTAAAATATAATTAAACTATCAACTAGAACTGAAAGCAATGAAAAGCCTGCCCATTAAGATGAAAAACAAATGATACAAACAAATATAGCACATTGTTGAAGGCCCTTTCCCCTCAAAAGTCTGCCATTAGAAGTTCAGACTAAAATCCAGAGCATGGAAACCATCAGCTGCCATTGTAGCAACACATATGCCAATATGAACTGCAACATTTGTCAGTGCTTCATTCACAAGAGTGCAAAAAGATCATGAGAATGAAAAACAAACAAAGGAACATATCTTTAAATGCCACAATAGCTTCCAAGGAAAAATAATATGACTTCAGCAATGCATGGTGAGAAATGAGAAATTGTATTAGAGAATGAATGTCTACCATTTGAAAAAGAATGCAAGAGGATGGGTGGAAGCGAAAGCACATGTGGGCAGCAAAAAGAAGACCAGATGGATTGTACAAAAGCAGCAGCAGCTATAATGTCACTTGTTGACAAGTAACACACTACCAGAAAAAGGAAAAAAAGAAATCAACCATGAAGAAAAGAAATCAAAAGGATTTATTTAAAAAAAAAGCATGACTGCACCTATATATCTCCCTAGGTACAGGTATCGTTTGCATCATTCTAAGGAAAAGAAACAAAAAGCCTATGTTTTCTACTAAGAATTTCTCATGTTTCTTACCTTCACATATTTATCAGCTTACAAAACAGTTACCATGGCAAAATAGAGCTCTTATAAAAGGCCCAAAATAGGCAATAGTCAAGAAGAATGTGTTTCAAATAACTTTTGGAACACTGTACCAACGTTGTACCATTTTTTATTTTATTATTTGAAACTGCAGATCATGTTGTGGTGCCATGCCGTACACAATCTTCTAAAGAATAGCCCATCTAGCAATATTCCTCTTTCTTTCATTTGAAACCAATCATTAATCCCATTCTATACGAAAGTACATTGCAGTCCTTGGAAGACAGTGGTCAAAACACTCTATTGTTGTTGATAAATTCTCCTCATGATGCATTAAATTACACAGCCTCTGCTGTTGGCCAAATGTATTTTTATCCCATGTCATTTTTGCCTTTGTATAAGGACATCTACTTTTCACTGCTAACATAACTAATGAAAAACAGTTACATTTAAATGGGTTGCCTGACTTAGGCCCTTTCCACACAAGGGGGCATGAAACGCGGGGAAACGGGGTGGCGCACGCGGAAATGGAGCTTATCTCGATGTGGGTACCTCTGTCGCCGCAGGGAGCAGCGTGCGTTCGCCGCTCTACATGGCAGTGGTGTCCAGTGGTGTCCGGCGGTGCCCAAAATGGTGGCTTGTGGCTTCCGGCAGCTCTCCGCCAATTGGAGAAGCGCGCCAGCCAGAAGCCCACCCCCGGGAGCTCTGCAGGGATGCACTTGCGCGCCCCTGCAATTCCACACGGGGTGCTTGCACCAATGCGAGGCTGCGATCAGCGGAGAGATCAGTGGGTGTGGTCAGCATCAGCGGTTGGTCCGGACCCACGAAGAACAGGAAGCTGCCATTTTGTAAGCCTGAACAGTGCGGATCTACAGACCTCGCACTGCTCCAATTTGCCCTGGACCAAATGGAGAAGCCCTGCAGAAGGGCTTAAGGGAGAGTCCATGTTGCTTCGAGCCAAGAAGAACCGGTGAGTAATGGCACAGAGCAATTCACTCGCCTCATGAGGAACAGTGGCTTGAAAGAAAGAAAGCTTGAAGAATTTAGAACAGCAGAAAAGGCTGAGAAAAGACCTGAAGAAAAGAGTGACATTACTACAGACAACAGCTGGAGAATTTTAGAAAGTGAGGAAAATCCTGAAGCCAGTATTCAAGATACATCTGCACTTCAACTTCATTCAACTCAGTAAAGGTTTGGTGACAATCATGGGACTTTAGTGAAAACTGAAGAAAATGTGTTTAGATAATCCTTCTATGTACTTGAATATACAGATACACTACCAGAAAAACAACAGAAGCAGCTAAGTCATCAGAGCTAGTCAGCAAGTTAATTGGGCTTGATCCTTGCAGCCTAATTGGGTAAAGGATCATTAGGGAGAAGAACCACTGCATTAACACAGCCAGCTTTGTAAAGTGACAGTAAGGTTTGTATTATTTGAAAAGAATGTTTTAAAATTTAATTTCAGTTGCTGAGAACAGAATATTAAGCTTATAGTATGAATATATTTAATTTAACATTTGCTATAGCTATGTATGTAAAATTTTAAATCAATTTATTATTCCTTTGTTTTAAATATTATACTCCTCGAACTATTTTGTATCATTCTGAAATGCAGCTACTAGGTAGGATTAAGGATAACTGACAAACAAATATATTTATATTTTATGGCGCTGGCAAAACTGGAGTAAAGGAACTTAGTGTGTGGTTGTGTAAAACTGTTTGTGTTACAGTGCAGGGAGAAGCTCCACCTAGGGATAGCTACTAATCCTAAGTGAGGAAGTGCTCTCCACAGCTCAGCTACTGATAGTGAAATTAGTTGTTTAGTGTCTCCCACATAACAGTTGGTGTCCACGGTTAGTTATCTCAACATAACTGGCTGCAGTAGTGGGATCCAGCTTATACTAATCAAGGTCCAAACTCAAGAAGGTTCTGGTGGTCTGTGATGACGATGTTTTATATTTTTAAATGTAATTATAAAACTGGAATGGATTTCAACCGTAGTTCTGAGTAGGAGGGGAAGAACAATTCTTCCCCATCCCATACTGTTTCTGCAGGACTAGGATGATCATCTTCAGGTGATGCCATTACATAGGCCTTCATATAGCAGGTAGCACCAAGTTGCTCCCCCATCTTGCTTCATTTTCATGACACTGTAGCTTAAACAGGCTAGATAAAATAAAGTGTCATTTATTTTCTAGACATATTTCTTAAGAGGAAAGGCATGTGTATGGAAGAGTTAAAAGAAAAGGGAAGTGTGGACTCCTGCGTTTGTAGCTCACAAATATTCCCTAAGTGCCATTGTGGTAAAATATGAAAAGCTTGTCTCTTTCTCTTTCAATAGACACATTTGTTTCAGTAGGATTTTTATGCACACTGGAATATTTTCCCAATAACTATTTAACACTTCTTAAATACAAGGTCATCTTAATAACTTCAGATTCTTGAGGGACAACATTATGAGAAATCTAGAACTGGGACCAGAACCTTAGGAGTTTTTTCCAGCTGAAATGAATCTACACAATGGAAGAACTAGGGAAGCAGTCACAAATCTGCTCTTGAAGAAACTGAGGGGCACTCAAAACTGAGTTTTGCGTTTTCATGACAACTGAATCCTTTATAGAGTCATAAATGTGTGAATGTAGAAATCTCCACAATCTCTTCAATACTGCTTATTTTTTCCCTTGATCCTGCATTCTGTCATTTGTATGTTGAGTAAGATAAAATAATTTGTTCTGTCAGATTAAGGAGTGTGTTAAGGTACCACTGAAATGATTGTAGTACATTGTCTGTATACTTTGGATGTGGCAATTGCTATTTTTTTTTCCTTTTCTTCTGCAAACCATGCAGAGAGGGCACAAATCTGAAGCACAATATAGGGTTTCTTCATTCATTGCACTTTCATGCAAGGTTCCTACTGAAAACAGAGCTCCAGGCTCTATAATTTTCTCTGTGTTATGGCTCATGCCCAGTCTACATTTCAAAAATTGTTGACAGGCTCCTTGGAGAAATACCAAAAGAAATTCTGTGCTCACCTGACCCTTTTCACAATGTGTGCAAGCCTTTAGACTTTTAAGTCTTCTTTTGGAGGAGTCTCCATTTCCCCCAAACATTGTAATAAAGATTTCTGCATCTGTTTCTGATGCAGGTAATGTTCCTGTGTAGACACTGACTGAGTACATAACCTCTGTGAAGAAAGATCAGAGGAAGAAAATGTAACAAAGATCTCCAAGTGAAGCAAAATATGAAGGCAATCAACTAAATATTCATATATGCTTATTTCTTCATAGTCTGACACTTTCCACTAACCTTATATTACTATAGGACTGAAGCTACAGACTATGCTGCACTAATGTTTAAAATTATTTTTTAAAATTTACACAACTGTCTCAAGTTCTATTCAAGTCAATAAGAAATAGAACAGTGCTTCTTATGGTCGTGGCACAATTATTTCTTCACTGTCTCACAGGGACCGGTACCATATTTATGCCCATTGGAAATAATTGCTTCTTTCTTTCCTCCAGTTTCCCCAGAGAAAAGGAGCAGATGACTCAGGGACTAGCACAAGTCCACAGATCACCACTTTGAATACTTCTGGCACAGACTACAGAAGCCATTAAGTTCCGCTTCTAATATTTTTAAGATTGCATATTTGGGAAACTATTATTTTTTTATTTCACCACCCAAAAATCCCAGGGTCAGTGATTAGGAGATTCTGAAAGTTGTAGCCCCCAAAGTAACTTTTCTAAGCTCTGAACTCAAGATTCTATCAATAAACAAACTGTGAAAACGATTTCATTTATATTACAGTTTAACACTCAGATCACCAAACTGGTTCCTCAGTGTTGAGTTTTACATAGACTTAATATAATGAAGACATTTTTGTTTTTGTTTTTTTAAATCTACTATGTTGTCTAAAGAAGTGTGCACTACAGAACTAAGTGTTGTCATCCAAACATCATGCTAAATGATTATTACTGTCTATACAGAATTGTATTAACACAGATCGATGTGAAGAGCTGAGTTACCATCTCATACCACTTTAATTTGTAGTGGCAGCAATTACTTAACTGGCAGGCTCAAAGGAATGTCAGCTGATCTGGAACAAACAGCAGGACTTCAGCACAATTAATTTTGCATTTTTTTCCCAACATGAAAACTAGTGGCGATGAATAGATACTTACTGGAATTATTTGCAATTCATCTAAAGAAAAGGACATTTGTTTCTGCTGATCTTTTCAAGAAACAGATCAAAATTCTTTTAATTGTACTCCTAAATCGTTCTGCAATAGTTTAATGATTTTTTGGGGAGCCAAAACTGTCAGCTCATATCTGAATAATAAAGGCTTTGTTATACATCTGTAACACTAGTTAAAGACTATCATTGTAGACTATACTTCCTGTATTGTTGCTGTTGTTGTGTGTCTTCAAGTCGTTTCTGACTTCTGGCAACCCTAAGGCAACCCCATCATGGGGTTTTCTTTGTATTACTAGGGAAGGTACAGTACTGATAAATTAGACATTAGGGAAGGGAATTTTAGAAATTCTGAAATCCATACTGTGGTAATATCTTTATTAGGCTCGTGAACAATGCACAAAAATCTTGATGACCCCTCCCTAAACTGCAACTACAAACCGTGGGATTCCATAGGATGTTGAAAGTGGAATAATAGCACTATAACAGGCTACTGTGGAAATGGCTTTACTCTCATTCTCTGAGCTACTATATTGTGGGAAACATTGCTCATGACATAAAGTTCTATGATGGGTCCTTTATTTATTTCACATTTTTCAGTTTAAAACCACAAAAATAAGCAATAATAAATGAAATCTGCCTAGCTTGGGTAACTCAAGGGAGAATACAAATGAATTGCATTATTGCCATGTATTTAGTTTTACAGGACATCATTCACTTATGTGCAAGTTGCCTAAAACCAGACAATTAATTATATTTTCAGCCTTCTTAAGTCCCTGCTGAAAGTTCAACATCTTACACAAGTACTTTAAACAAGAAATGTCAAAAATAATCACAAATTACTCTCCTAAAATATATGTAATCCTCTGTGTCATGTGTTCTACAACGGAAATTCCTGACAGAGAGTGCATTTCTTTTGGCTTGTTTTATGAGCTGGAACATACCCTTAAGTGGTGCTACATCTGGTCTGACTGCTGCTAGCTCTGTCACAGTCTGTGACCCATCTTCTTCAAAGAGCCATCGGTTTAAAGGGTGAAAGCTCAGCTCTTCTTTAGTATCCAAATCTTTCATCCGAAGCTGCAAGACAACAGGTGGCAGGGGGAGAGAACAATCTGAATCTTTCTTATTTTTGACAAAATGCTAGTTCAATGTCTAGAAGTTAGGTGGTAACATAGATGCCTTACAGTCATTCTCTATCACAAATAGGGCTGGCAGGTCTCAGGACCTGAGATTTCAGAACCAAAACCTAAGACCTTCGGATGACTTCATTGTGATGGGAGTGGGCCCTGAAGATCTTACAAGGTTGGTGTTGTAAGGAGGCAATCCTGATAATGCCATTGATTATCACCCACAGTTCCACAAAGTTTGCCATTCAATTAGAAAACACAAAATGTAACAAATGTGGAACACACTCACACACATTTCAAGGTAATGCTTTTGCCCTGAGATCCCTTCCTTGTGTCCTGAGAATTGGAGAAGAAGGACTAGGCCCTGAAATTCAGGCCCAAGGTATGGGGCAGTCTAACAAACTTGTGAAATAGGCTGGAGGGCAGTTAGTGGTCAAATTCTCCAGTGAGTTTTCTGTTATGCTTACAACCAGCAATTCCCTCTGCTCAGAATCCTGAATGCTCCCCCGAGTAAGGGCACAGAAGCTGGGAGATCATGCCACTGGCCATGATTTGAAGATCTGCATTCTAGTGGCTGATTTTCCCTAGCAACTGGAAGTGATAAGTAAGGAAAAATTAGCAGCCGAGACTTTTGGCAGCCCTCTGGGTGCTGAGAAAGGTGTTTTTAATGAATAGTGCTCTGCTTTGGGTTGATGGGTTTTAAAAATTCTTTTTAATTTTGTATAGTTGTATTATCAAAATTTATTTAGCAGTGTTGTCACATTATAATCTTTTCTCTGTTTTTAGAAGTAGTTGTTTTCATTTGATTGTGAGCTGCCTTGAGTCTCAGATCAAAGAAAGAAACAAGGGTCAGGGTAAGAAGGTCTAAACAACAGCCCAGGTGTTAGTTCTATCTTCTATGCTCTCAAAATCCATATTAGTGTAACACTTTTCTTAGGCCAAATAAAAAAACAGAAAAAAGTCTTTGCAAACTTTTGAGTAAGGACTGAGAAGGGGTGGGAATGACAATCTTACATCATTTAGTGTGGAGACGCTATAAGACAAAGACTCAGCAAACTGTTGAATTAAACAAAACACTCATGGACCATTAGTCTTGCTGTAACATGAAAACTTCCCAGGACTGTTCTTAACAGCAGACTTTGGTTCTGCCAACATGGCAATAGTAACTGTTGTCTAGCCTTTGGTGACCAGGCACAGATATATTTCCCTAACAATGGAGATGTGTTTCAAGACATTACTTATTTAACAGAAAAGTTGGTATCTAAGGCAGAAAAAAAATGTGAAGAATAAGGATAGGCTTCTTGACCACAAAAAAAGAAAAGATCAATGTTTTTCAGCAGATCTTTTATTCAAAACTAACAATGTCCATATACGAAACCAAAACAACAAACAAACAAACAAACAGGTCAATTAAGCCTTTGATAAGTAAATAAAAAGATCGGAATCTTCTAGACACTATTCGAAGGCCTTTTCCAAAATGTATCCAGCCTTCACTCTTCTTATGCTTTCTGTTTTGGTGGCCAGACTTGTAGATCTTTGCCTTTTTTTTTTTTTAACCTGCTGGGGAAATTGCTGATGAAACAAGTTCTCTGCTCTTACCTTTTCTCTTATTTGTTTTGTGATTCATACATGCCCACCAAGAGATTCTGGAGGTAGCTGCTGTTTAACTTGCTTGTTGTAGCTAAGTAGACATAGCTACAGTAAGATCAACTAGAGTAGAATCCTGCTCTTTCCCAGCTCAAGCTTTTATGGCATTGTTTACTGTAGAAACAGCGCTGAAACTTCACACCAAACATCTGTTTCTCCAGGCCTCAACCACCATCCTGCCAAAGCTAATGCTGCTAAAAAATGTTCAAGCTAGGCAGGGGAGAAGCAAAAAGAGGGGCTAGGTGGATGTAAAAAGACTTTGTAAGAAGAACCTTGATTGTTAGAGGCTTTGTTAACTGAAGTGTGCCGACACTCATAAGATCTTCCAACTGGATATGCAGAGATGAAATTTAATGTAGTGCTCCATATAAACACTAGTGGTTCTCTCTCTAATTATAGAGGATTGGATCACAGAGAAGTTTTTATTTTTTCCCAGAAATGACAGCTACAGTACTTTTTGTGGCTATTACAAAGAAAAAAAAATGAATTTTCTTTTTGTTTTTCCTATTTATCTTAATATTAGGATTTTACTAACATTCCAGTAAGAACTTACCATTCTTGATAGCTTTTTAATACCACTTTTGTTATACCTGTTTTATTTAAAAAGATTGTTCTATAACAAGTGAATAATCGCTGCAGGGAAAATAATTCCACCTATTATATGCAAGAAAGACTATTTTTACACAGCATAAAGCTGAAGCTGTCACTTTTAGAGAAAGGATTCTTATATGTGGCTACAGAACAGAAAAACAGCATATGCACAAGCAATGCAGATAGACCTTCACAAACCTTATTCCATCTTTTGAAAAAAATAATGAAGAGACAGTATTTATGGGATGAAGCATCTTGAGAATCTGTTAAAACATGTGGCTCTATTTGCATTTCTAGTAAATCCAGATAAATGAAAACCTACTGTTCTTCAAAACCTCTTCTTTTTTATAGGAACTCATGAAGCAATACGCACCAAATTTTATGTGCCTCTCTGGACTTAAGTGTCCACCACTATTAGCCCTCTGCCTTGTTCATTTACCTCTGTTCTCCATCATTTGATACCAATGACTACAGAACAAAGGCCTTTTGAGTCACTTTTTTTTGTTCTTGGTAGAGGAATTGAAAAGGACGTTAATGGCCAATTAGTTATCAGAAGTCCTAGATCCCTTTCACAGGTACTATTGTCAAATCAGATGTCACTCATCTGAGCATTTCATTTTTTTTTTTCTGCCTAGATGTAGTACTTTACATTTCCCCGTGTTCAAATCCATTTTGTTAGTTTTGGCCCAAATCTCTAATCTTTTAAGGTCATTCTGAAGGCTGGTCTTGCCCTCTAGAGTATTAGCTACCCTTCCTAATTTGATGTCATCTGAAAATTTGATAAGCATGTCCCTGTATCATCCAAGTCACAAGAAATGTTTTCTCTGTAAAGAAGACTGTAATTGGGGACTCATTGTGTGAAAAATTCACATATGGTTGATTTACGTACACAATAGCATTCTTCTGTGCAGTAAAGAGATGTTTCTGCTCAGAATATAATACTTTTGCATAAAAACATCATTTTTTTTCTATGCAAAACTGCTGTTTGCTTCACAAAACAATCACATGTAAATTTGTGCAGACTAAGGCCCTTTCCACATCTCACTTGTTCGCAGAGACATCTGGTGAGGGTCCTGGCATTGGCTCTGCCAGGAGGGGAGCATGACAGGAGTGCTCCCCTCCAGACCAGCTGCCTCTGTGTTCCAGGATGTGTGATGTCTGCACCTCTTCCTGCCGCAACATAGTTGGGTAGTTTCCAATGCTGTCCTGGGGCAGGAAGTACAGCCATTGTGTTTCCAGGGCCTCGACAGACAAAGCAAGTCTGCAAAGGTGGCAAGATTACTGGGCATTGAGTAGGAAAACCTATCAATGATTTGTGATGTGATTGCACTGCCTGTGTAGAGGAGAAGGATGGGACTGCGATGACATCATGCATAAGCATCTTCATGAGCCTGTCCTTCTTCCATCCCTATGGCAAGTTAGGAGGGTGGAATGGAAAGGGCCTAAGTCCCAAATGGTGAATAGACTTTGAAAATGTTGTGGTTTGTGAAGACTTTCTTGAAGCAGGAAGAAAATTGCTAAAATTGCACATTGCTTCCTTTGAGAAGCTTATTGAATAATTACATCCCTGCTACAGATAGAATCATTTTAAAATCTTGCATTGAACATCATTTAAATGAGTTTGGCCAGTGTGCAGTGCTGTCACTACACAAACAGAATGAATGCAATCCCCTGTCCTTCTTGCAGCTCTCCATGTGACCAAACAACCATTAAAATGGCCCTGGAAAGCTGTTAAATTCTGAGAAACAAGGTCTGAAACATGAGAAAAGACCAAAGAGGCAGGATGGAGCAAAAATCCCAACTCTGTCAACAGTGTCACAAGTGGACTTTGTCTTTTGTTACCTGGTCTTAACATCTATGGAAAGGCAGGTTAATAAGCCTAAAATATAAAATAATAAAGCAACCTGCAAGTTTAGTTTCCAAGTTCTTAAACTACCATATAAATTGATAGCTTACTTTTCATATGCTATTGTGCTGATGTACCAAGTATTGTACTGTATAGTACACCGGGTAACATAAGTTCATGTGAAACAATACATGAAGTACCTTGGAAAGTTTGATTCCTTCATTCAAATGTGGGCTGGATAATATAAATGAAAGCTTTGTTACACTGCCAATATCGCCAGCACTCAACTGCTCAAGAAAAGAAAATACTGTTAGCTGAACTGTATGTCACAAACACATTTTGATTGCAGAAATCATCTTTTTTAAATCTCACTTTAGCTTTGTTGAAATCTTTTTTTAAATAATAATTTTATTAAGTTTCACAAAATAAAAACAATTTTAAACCATATTTTAACATGTGATATTTCTGATCTTCCACCCTGTCTTGATCCCCACTTCCGGAAGCCCCCATTAACAATCATGTACCACAATACATTGCTGTTTTCATGCTTGAACAAGCTTCTCCTTTCGCCTTTCCCTGTTATGTTAAAGTTATTCCACTGACAATCACTGTTCCAAACCAGTCTTGTACCTTTGTTGAAATCTTAAAAGGGCCTAAAAGAGTTGGCTAAGATGAGATTTCAAAGACACTTGGCATGTATTTGATGGAAATGCTGTTGACTCTTAGTTCAGATTGATAGAACAATAAAACCAAAATAATGCAAATGGTTAAAAGCCATGAGATAAAATACTTCAGGTCATTCAGCACCTCAGCAATACTCCCACCTGTCAATTCCCTTTTTCAAACTTAGTTTTCACTCCCAACACTTATATTTCACACCTTATCCTTTAGTACTCTCATATGTGATCCTCTTGAGTGTTCACAAAGGAGCCATTGTTATTTCCAGAAACTGACTGAGTAGATATGGATATTTTAAAGGATGTAGACATCAATGCTGAAAACACAGATCACAAATAATGCCCAATGTATGTATCCTTAATTGATATATTTATAAATCTTTGGGAACAGAGATTCAACCTTCCTACGTTGGTATTCATGTTTTATGATTTTCCTGTTTTCTTACATAATTGAAATCTGCATATGTTTACATGGAAGCATACTTACCTTAATAACTTGGAACATAAAGTAACAATAGGAATTGCCATTATTTTATGTATAGTGTTTTGCTATTCAAAGTCCAGAATTCATTTTTGTAAACATGTTATATTTTTAGCAGTTGTTCATAAAAATAGTGGTATGCAGTGCCAGCTGGTTGCTTCCATCTAAGGAAGTCAATCCAGTCTAGATTTATTCCAGGTTTAAAGGAGTTACTCAAGATGCTCAACACTATTCTTGTAATGTCTAGAATAAAATCCAGATTTCTCAACCTATATATTTGTTTCATACCCTTTTGGGACTGAAATAGTTTGATAACTCAGAGAGCATGTAAGTATCAGTATCTACTCTGACAATTTCATCAATGTAGCAGTGTGAAACAAAGCCTGAAAATCCAAAACAGCACAGGCAGTATATGCTACCCAATGGCAAAATCAATATGAATTAGAAACTCACCAGAAGTGATTCATTTTTAAAACTGTGAACTCTCTTTGCAAGGGATTTCCCTGTGGTTCCAAACACAAGCACTTCTATATTAGGCATTTTTTCCGGAACATGGGCAGAATCCATCCATACTCTCCACTGTCCTTGACTTTTAGCACCAAAATCTTTAAGTGAGCCAGATGTTGCAATGGTTTCTGAATGAAAAAATAAACATAAATACATTTCATTTTAAAAGATAATGAGAATTATCAAATTATTTCTCATCTGTGTTCAAAATGCCCTATTTCCAGTTTCCACCTTCATACTAAACTCTGCTTCTACTATAATATGTATCATGAAATACTGGAATAACACCCCGGAATGACATGGTTTATAGTATGAGCTCCCAAAAATTGTAGTTGTAAGAATTTTCAGGTTGGTTCACCTTGTGTTTTCTCCCAGTGGAGTACAGCACTGGTTCAAAAAATCAGTCTATCCTCCATCACAAGAGAAGGAAAAGTGTGGTCTATGGTCCATGTGCAGCCCCAATGCTGTCTTCGTGGCCCTGGGAGTCTACTGGGTTCAAAACATTCAATTTCTTTTGCTCCAGTATGTCCTCAAACACTCCCTAAGGGTTTTCACTGCACATTTGGTTGCACTGATCATTTTAGACACAGGAAAGGACTTTTCTTAAGACAAGAAGTAAAGGAGAAGTCACTGACAGTGAAGAATAGGGAGAATATCTTTTAGGAGACAATATTTACAACTTGGGTTGCTATGGCAGTGAAGCAACAAGACTCAGTTAACTCATTCCTGACTTCTAACACTTCCTATTGTAAAAATGGCCTCCCCGGACCTCAGAAACATGGTGAAAATGCCCCTGTGTCTCCTAAAGCACAGCACTAAGGTAGTCCTCTAGCCTCCAACAACTGACAATGCCTATTCTATTATTTTGAATAGATAAAACTGAGTTCTAATGACTTCCAATTAATTTTGCATTTTCGTTGGGGCACTTTTTCTTGAATGCCTTAAAAGGTTTATATAGAAGTGATTCTTAACTGTAATATTTTCCACACCTGGTTGGAAATCTCTAGAGGGGTTTATTTATAGATAAGCATGCTTTAGGATGGGGGACAGTGTATCTTCCATCATGGAACTGCACAAATATCATAAAAATCAACCAACCAATCAATGAGTCAGTCAGTCAGTCAGAAGTGTTACCTTGCAATGGAATTGCCGTTTCTGTAAAACCTTTCTTTGAATGTTTACTGATCCAGTTATTGTGAACAAAGGCGTATGAGATGAAAGGGTAACTTCCTTCTTTTATTACAATCTTTTCTAGGAACCAATCATCTTGAAGAAAAGCAAAGAAAATGTCATAATTCAGCTAATCCATCTACTTCCTGCTTTTGTGGTCTGCCTAAGTAATTGCAACTATAAAAATTTTTGTACAGTGAAAATAGTTATAAATTAGTTAATTAATAACAATATACTAATGGCTTGTAGGACCATTAGCTGTGCTATTCACCAGAGTCATCTGGTCAGTGATGGGCTGGATGACTTCATATAAAGGCCATTTTGCACTAGACTGTTATAGTGCTATAATTCCTCTTTCAACACAATGTGGAATTCTGGAGTTTCTAGTTTACTGAGGCAAAAGAGCTCTCTGGCTGAGAATTCTAAACACCCCCTCCTAATACAAACCCCAGGATTCCATAGGATGTTGAAAGTGGGATAATAGCACTATAACAATGTAGTGTGGAAATGGCCAAAGTTGGCTCCAGTGTTACCCAGCAATGTTTATTCTGTAGCTTTACACTAAGTCACACTGCTCTATAACTTTACTCTGTGGTCCACAAGGTTCTATTCTGTTCTATATGCTTTATAAGATGTATTCCTCTTAAAGGAGTTTATCCAGACCTTTAAGAACATGAGAAGAACAGTCCTGGGTGAGATGAAAGGCTTATCTAACAAAGTATCTGGTCACAGCCATCAAGAAGCCTATGTGAAGCCAAGAGTAAGGATATGAATTCAATAGCACCCTTTAAGAATTTTCCTTCGTTGAAGGTTTGTAAATAGGAATTTGGTGGCCATTGGCCAAAGATGCTTTGTCTGTGGTTTCTCTGATTCTCTGTTATGACTGGTGGCCACCAATCATTCCAACTACCATCATGATTAGTAGCCACTGGTAATCCAAATATCGATGAATTTATCTCTTAAAGCAATCAAATTGATGGTCATTGCCAATATATTTTTAATCAGCAAAGTTAGTTAACATTAATAATTTAACTGTATGCTACGTGAAGAACAGCACATAGTATTTTTATCTCTCTTGAAATTCCCATGGATATTTTTTAAGAAGTATGCAACACACACACACACACACCCCAATCATACCCCCCTTTTTTTAAAAAAAAGAAAAGAAAATGATGTTTTGAAAAGCCCAGAGCAATACTACTCAAATTAGTAATCTGTGGACTGGTGCCAGCCTATGAGATATTGGCTGCTGGTCTGTAGCAAGTTTCCATGAAAGAAACAATTGCAGTCAATGGGCACAAATATGGTGCTGGTCCCTGGCACACTGGGGTATAAAATCTGCTGGTTCCCCACATCAGACAGCTTAAGATATGCTAGCCCAGAGGGTTCAGTAGACAAGAACACTTGAGGCATCCAGCTGATATTTAAAGTGAGCACCAGGCTGCCTTCTCATCCTGAATCAGATGTATAGTACTCATGTTTTGAGTTCTGCATACTGTTGTGTAGTGGAGTCTGGTCTTACAGAACTGAAGTGCCAGTACCTTTTTATTAGCTAAGATTATAATATCAGCTGCTGCCCATCTTCATGCACAGGATTGCATCCTGCATACTGAGAAAGGGATCTTTTCTGTGGCCATTCATATTCTTTGCAAGCTGCACTGAAAAGCCTGACCCTTAGAAAAATGACCCTTATATAAATGATGGCCATTGTCCTATTTAGTTTATCAATTTGAACAATTTGAGTAATCAGAGACTTTGCTATTAATTTGCCAAATCATTTTGGATGGCTGTGGAAGAGAATATATAACTGGAACAAATACTGAAAAACAAGTTTTTCAGAACAAATATTGGAAACTGGTGTGACAAAATACATTATAGGGTAGGTTTTCTATATAATTTTATACCTTCCAATACAGTAATTTTGGTGAAGATAGACATTATACAGAGAACAGAAGACTGCCCATATTATTGGTGGCCTCAATAGCAACACTTCCACACATATTCAAGCTTATAACTAGATACTCAAACTATGAAGATGTATTTTCTATGTAAAACTGGAGTTTAATATATACACTGATGATGTAACAACAACACCAGCAGCAACAACAACCATAGATTGAAAAACTTATTTTATTCTATATTTGTCTATTTTCTTCTAAACATAGACAAATAAATAAAGGACAAACACTAGGATTTATATAACAAGAATACTTAGCAGTTAATTGTGGCTATAGTGTTACTGGCAGTAGTTTGTCTTTGATTCATAGGGTTGTAAGGGCCATCAAATCCAACTACTGCTGAGATGAGGATTTGCAGCTAAAGCATCCCCAGCAGGTGGGTGTCCAGCTTTTCTTTGAAAACATCCAAAAAAGGAGAACCCACCACTTCTCTTGGCAATTGGTTCCATTTCTGAACTGTTCTTACTTAGAAGAAGTTCCTTCTAATGTTTTATGGGAAATCTACTCTCCTGTAACTTCAAACCATTAGATCTGGCCCTACTCTCTGGAGGAATAAAGAACAAGCCTGTTCACTCATCTTTGTGCCAGCTCTTGAGCTATTTAAAGAGTGTATCAGTTTTCTTTTCACCAAGGTGGACAAGCCCAGCTCCTTCAACCTTTCCTCAGATGTTTTGTTCTACATGCCTCTTATCATCATAGTTACCCTTTTCTGAACCTGCTCCCACTTGACTATATCCAAAAACACATTTCACACATAGAAAGAAACATTAGACCAATCTCTCACATGGAAATTTTATCTCTGTAATAAATATATAGTGCTGGGTTGTGCAGTTTTATAAAAACACACTATACCCTTTTAAAAATTAGGACCAGAGGAGAATTTTAAGCCCACTCCACCATTATGTTTTTTTTCCCTTTCTATCTTAAAAAAGGGAGCATATAACAAATTCTATAACAAATTCTAATTAAGATTTATGTTCAAAAGGGTGCATTAAATGATAGCCATGATTTCTACTGCACTTGTTACATTCAGTGTGGTTTAAAACACTGGTACCAATACAAAAACTTATTTCTCCCCTTTAGGAATGCTCTTTTCCCTTTTGATGTTCAACGATGGAATAAAGAGACCAGACACAAAGCTGGATTAACTAAGGGCCACTTTATGCTGACCTGTTTTAATTGAATTGCATTAGCCTGAAAGATACAAGGGGTGGAGGGAGCAACATGATATGGGTCCAGCTGATGCCAGGGTCACAATGTGACAACCTGCTCAGCATAATCATGGGTGATAACACCTGAGCCCCGGGGGCAGACCAAATTGTTTTGGTTGCTCCCCAGTCCAGAATCTTGGAAGGTAACCCATGGACCCAAGCCACAGGGCTCTAAAAATGAGAGCCTTATTCCTGGGTTAACCTCAAAGGCAGCCTCCTTCACTGACCGCCTGGGACACAGGGCCCTAAAGAGGTGGTTCCAGAGCCCTACCCTACACCAAAAGGGTGCCAATAGGTGATCACCGAAGATTTATTATCCCCCATTATCTGCCACAGAAAGGGACAACCTATTTAATGACACCACCCAGAGCCAATTTCCCCAATTCCATCAAATACAGTATGGGATAAGCAAAAAAACCCAAAAAAACAAACAAAAATCTGAAAAAAAAAACCTGGAAAAAAAAGGTGGATTCCTATCTGGCCCCAAAGTGGCCAGATTAACTCACACTGCATTGAGGGCAGGAAGGTGGGTCAATATCTAGGACCATATGACACGTATAGGGGGTGAACTGATTCACTGTCTCCTTTGCCCCATCATGTGTCTTGATCTGGAGCTTTGCACCAATCAAACTTAACACTCTGGTCTCACTCCATGGAGACCGTCAAAAACTTACCCTCCCCTGCAGCAACATTCGCCGTGCGAGTTAGGTAAGTATTCTAATACCACATGTTGCACTGACAATTATTCAGTTTTTGCAAAATGCCAAAACTTCCTTTGCTTATATCCAGTGAGTTGTTCCTCAAAATTATATAAACTTTCTGTATCATTTTGAGGAACAACTCACTGGATATAAGGAAAGGAAGTTTTGGCATTTTGCACAAACACTTTGGGTTATACAACATATGCTCTTTACACAGCGATACAATGCAAGATAGGATCCTGATAAGTGGAATCCTGATGAATGCGACTGGGTTACAGGGTGCCACAAGTTTAGGATGTGTTTTCACTCTGATAATGTCTCCTAAAACAACATTTCTTAGATAGGAGAAGGGCGGAGGTGCTTCAAAGGATTCCTCTGGAATTAAAATCTGTTCTCTATAATTGCAGACAAAAAGCCATGGTTCATTCTGTTTGTATAGCATTATCTTGGACTCTGTATGGAATGTTTGGATCCAATTCACGTTCAGGGCAAAGTGGAAGAATGGGTGAAATGACTTGTTAGGAAACAAGAAACAGCTAAATTTCACATGGGACTTATACATACATTGTTAAAAATCACATTGAAACATGCCACTTTATTATGGATATCTGTTCTCAAATGCCTTCTGTCATCCTGAGATCTATAACAAAATAAGATTTTTATTCCTATCTTTTATGTGATGGACCTTTTCATATACACATAGAAACATCTGAGTCCATAGTTTGCGTCTGATGAAGTAGGTTTCTACCTCCAAAAGTTGATACTATAACAGGGCAGCAGTTTCTAGTTGTGATCCAAAGAAGCTATTAAGATTTGGAGATAGAATTTGTGTAGACAGGCTGTTTTTGATGTATCTGCTGCAGCCCCTTCCATTGTTGAGGCTGTAAGTTATTTCTAGGTGGCTTACTTCTTAGTTATCAAAGAGTTTCAGAGAAGACTTTAAAGTAGGTGGTGTTCTCATTTCTACTTTGGACAGACTAATATTAACCATTCTTGTATTTGTTGTTCTGTGCTCCAAACATGCAGATTTTTATTTTATAAACTATACCTTTGTTCAGACTTCTAAATCCCACAAGAACTTGGTTCAGCTTCCCAAGGTGTACTGCTTTGATTTTGAAAACATCCACCTGTAATTTGGAAAGAGTTATTATTGTCGGTTTGTACGAAGCACGATCCATCTGTAACTAACATCCAGGAGAAACAATAAAATGTAAAACACTTCCAAGAATCTTACTTGGAAATTTTTCTGTGTGTAGATGAAAACTTCAGAGCAAGTAAAGATATATTATTTCCTATAGATTTTTTTTTCTCAGAAAGCTGTAAAATGTTTTAAATGGTGTTTTAAATCTGCAGAATTAAATCCAACACTAGCATGTTCTATCATTGTACAGCTTCTTCTACCCTTATCTCTGGGAAGATTTTGCAACGAAATGAGATCTGGTTCTTCAGCACGGGAAGATTTTGTATGGAACAAATTTTCTGGCTTGCACTATGGAATAAGAGCCCATGGTGGTATACTGGGAAGGTCATTCATGGACTTTTGTTTGCAGACTGGGAACATTTTGTAAGCCTGAAAGTTATTCTAGGGAGGAAAATTGGTAAGATTTACATCCAGTTTCATCCTACCCTTGGCCCTATCCATACCCTTAGCCTCACCCAGTGTTGGAATGGAGTCATGGGATGCTTCTCAAACTGGAATTCCCAATCTGTGTTTTAAATATTAGTGACTGGTATGACTTCATTGCAAACATAATAATAATAATGTTAGTCAAAAGTGCATTACTTCCTGGAATGGTCTAAAGTTCCAACAACTTACTCATTTGCAACAAAGCTCTAGGACACAATAAGTAAAATTTTATCTGAAACATCTCAAATTGGTTTTTGTCGGAATTGAGATATAAACTCAGAGTGTCCTTATCCAGGAGAAGAAATGCTCTAGCCCTTCTCATATTTGTCCCTTTTCCACATACACATTTCCCCGTAATGTTAATATATACAAATAGTCTTATTAAATTAGATTTTTCTTGGTAAAAATTTAATCTTCTCTGTGGCTCATTTCTCTTCTATGAGATTATTTCTTCATTATTAAGTATAACAAAGCAAGTTTCCTTTACTTTTGTTTATTCCTGCTTTCTTCTCCCAAGGCATCCTTCCCCTTTTTACAACCTGCTCAATGTAGAAAATCCTTTAGAGGAAAGGTTCCAACATCTATAATTTGATCTACATGCAGTAGCTTCTAACCAACTTTCTTCCAAATTTATATAACACGGAGGTGGTAAATACGGGTTGTAATTATGGCTGAAGTTATGACCTATCTGACTGATAGGGCTGGAATGACTGTCAAAATTTTTTAAAAAATCAACCACAGATATGCATTGAAGTTTACAAAATACACTAGCAAGTTCTCAACTTTGGAGTGAGCTGCAGCAGCAAGAGCCAGAAACATTTAAATAGACATATAAAATCCATTGAAGAACTAAAACCATTATGGGTAAAAATCAATTGAATGTAAAAAAAAATTCTCTTGATTTCAGTAGCTACTTAGCTCTCCCTCAGTGAAACCAGACTGTATTCAGACCATAATTCTTTCTGAAGTCAAATGTTCTGTGTGTGACTTGAGCTGTTATTAGAAAGATGTGTGCAGCTGATACACTTTCATTCCTTTACCTCTCCTCTGCAAAAACTGATGGGGCCTCTTTCAAAATTATTAAGCGATCGTTTCCCAGAGTCACCTCTGTCCCCTTGAAGGCAAAGATAGACATCTCCACTAGCATCAGCCTTCTTTGTGTCTCCAGTATGCACATGGATTGAATATTCCACCACTGAAGTAAATAAAAGAAACATATGTATATATCACTATAATAAGAAAAATTCTAAGATTATTTCTCTCTTATTACAAAGTAGGATTATTTACCAGACTGCTCTGTTGCTGCAGTTTTATAGATTAGCACAGATGTATATTATTAAGGAAGGAAGGGACAAGTCACCCTTAAAGATTAGCTACCATATATATATAATTACTCAAGTATATACATGAAAAACATGCTTTTCTCACAATTATTCCACTGACCATATTGCAATATTTCTAGTTAGCATTTCAACTAGATCAGAGAAAGGATGTAAATCCTTGGCTGTTTGTCCTCACATGATAGGATGCATTATTGCAATAAGTTTTTTCCTCAAGAGAAAACAAATTTTCTGCTGTAGTATTTTCCCTATGTTTGAACATCTTGAAGTGGTTCAGGGGAATTATTCTGTGGGGACAAGAATTTTATACAAAAAAAGCCCCAAACCTTACAGCTGGCATTAATGATCAGTATTTATTATGTTCTAAGCCAGATCTATGACATTGTAAATATAGCTGGCCTTCCACATTTGCAGGCTTTACTTTCACAGATTTGATTATTTTTGAATTTCCTCAACCCCTGCCTCCTCAAGTGCTTTCTTGCTGTGGGAACCTTCTCTCTCAGTAGCTCCAATCAGGCCATGCAGCCCTCTAAAAACCTGCCTCTTCTTCTACCAGCTGCTACCCAGCTAGCTAAGGATGGATTGCAGCCTGATTTCGGAAACCCTCTTCCAATTTCCACACACACACAAGGAAGGAGATGGGCAAGAGAGGGGAATTAGGGCCACCATGCCGACCTACCCACTTTCCCTCTCCTTTCCTTGACCTGGTTTGGACCCTGGGTGTCCATTCTCTCCACCATGCTTTGGTCCCCTTCCCACATACATGCACACATTTTGATATTTGTGATTTTTCCACTTTTTGCAGGGATCTTGTGCCCCTACCCCTAGTAAATGTGGAGGACCAACTGTATTGCCATTTACAGTTATGGTATCAATGGCATCATTGAGAAGAAGGAAAATGCCCCCATCAAACCCAGGCAGGCACGCACACCAACCAAAGGAGTTCTGGGGTGCTGGAGATAATGGCACTGAGTACTGATGCATCTAGTCCCCCCCATGCCAGTGAGGCATGGTGTAAAAAGCAGTTGCAAGGGTGCTGTGGGGTCCTCTTGAAATTTCTTTTCACACTGAGACTTGCTGGCATGATTGTGCTAGACACATCATCATTCAGTGCCCTTTTCTTCAGCACCTTGGAACTCTTTCATGTGGCATGGCTGTCTGGCTTCTAAGACAGATTTTGGAGTGGAGATTGAATAGGGAGAAGTAACTATGACAATGGAGCTGTCTTGCCAAAGGCGATTGGCCAATTGACCAAAGGCAAAGGGTTCATTTTCAGGGATCTGGAGACAACAAATGACACCAGTTGTAGTACAAAAGCCTTAAATTTTGTCAAACAGCAAGCAACAACATAAACATACAAGCAACATAAACATACAAGCAATGTCAGCATACAGATGAAACCCACTTAAGCCTATGACGCCTAGATAACATAAAGATGGATCTTCTTTGCCAAGCAAAGATTCCTTAAATCGTATGCCCTGCAACCCAAACCCCCTCTGTGTAGCCATAAGTGCATGGCACTCCAGCTGACAGGCTGTGCTAAGCTCTCTGCGGAAGCAGATTCTAGAGGGTATTTATACCCCTTG
Organism: Iguana delicatissima; assembly: GCA_948472985.1. Lineage (NCBI taxonomy): Eukaryota > Metazoa > Chordata > Lepidosauria > Squamata > Iguanidae > Iguana > Iguana delicatissima. The sequence goes on along the minus strand of CAOKZL010001103.1, from coordinate 602,597 downwards.
GTCTGGGAAGACTCATGGCAACTTCATGATTATTTACAAATCCTTTCAACTGCCAAGATCACTGATTAAGAGGTTATCTTTTGGGTTCCTCCCAGTACCCGTTATCTATTAGGTGTCCTGAGCCAAAGGCAGGTGCACCTTAGCAGACATCACTTGCAACATTGTTTTGTCTACATTTTAAGTTGGCCAAGCATACAAAGTACATCAAAGCAAAATTAAGACAAAATACAAGAATCAAAGCAGTGTGCTTAACAATTCAGAAGCGTTTGACCAGCAGCAGCATGGAGAAATGTCAGAGGGCCTTTCTTAGACCTTTCTTAGCAATGTGAAACATGGAGGAACAAAACTGGGGTCAGGCCAGACCTTACACCTCCTTGAAATTACAATGGTCTTCCAATCATTTTGCATACAGAGGCTCTGTTGTCACAGGTGCATCTGATGATAAAGGATCTTGGCCCACATATTTTTTCTTCATGGAATAATTCCTCTGCAACACTTCAGGATGTTGGAGTATCAGGCAAAAATTGCACAAAATACTCATTGGTCTCCTTTAGTGTTTGACAGGGTTCCTGACTATCAGAGACCTGTTTTTTAACCTGGGAATGAATAATTATGAATATTCTTTCCATCCTTAGATCAGATCCTTTAACTGCCATTGCTACAGCTTCAAATTCTATAGTAAAAGATAATCAGTTCATAATCCTCTCAACACTATATAGACCAGGAAGAGATCATAACAGGTAGGACTTTTTTTAACCATGCGTATAACTCCATCAACTACATTTTACAAATTCAAAAATGCATGCCAGTGGAAAATCCTGGGATACACTATGTGAAGATTGTGTGTTTCTACCATTGAGTCACAGTGACTATTTTGATTTTAAATTTATTTACTACAATTATGTCTCAGCTTTCTTCCATCTTCTTCCATCCATGGAATTCAAACAGTGTATGAGTTTGTTCAGGTAGTTTCACCATACAGGCACTGATCAAACCTGTTTAGCTTTGGCAAATAGACTATATTATGTACAGTCAGACCATGCCCTGGGATCCAAAGTCCCCACCTCCCACACCCAGAAACAGGCAAAACATACATTCAAACAAATCAGAATGTGCTGTAATTCCCCTTTTCAAAGACCGCTCTGTCATCTCCCAGTTTGCTTAAGCAATATTTAAGTAATGTGATACAATAGTTAGAGGGTTAGACTGTGATTTAGGAAATCCAGGTCCAAGTTCCTGCTGAACTCATTTTGTGGCGTTGGGCCATTTAGTTTCTTTCAGCCTTCAGCCTCACAGTGTTGTTGTGGGGAGAAAATGGGAGGAAGATCCATATATATCATAGTTCACTGGATGTATCACAATGTAACTAATGTAAGTGTAGCTAATAAATAACAAAATCCATATTTATCTATCACATTTGTAAGATAAATATTTTTAATCATTTGGGAAAGCCCTGGCATGCTCCAGTACAGTTCCTTGTGTCCGTCCAGTACAGCTACCTCTGTGCATATGTATGCAATGTGTGTTTGTCCCAGTTGAAGAGTTCTCATCTTTTATATTATTCTCCCCATTCATTTGTTCTCTCTGCATAAACCACCATTGGTGTATTTACAGACTGATGCCTTAATGCCCAGAAGCAACTTTGCTAATTAGCTTCTCTAGGAAAAAAAATGACCTAACTAAATTTGCATAAAATCCAGGATTAATTTACTCATATATGAAGCTTCTCTAAAATCAAGAACAACATGTTCAAGCGAAGGAAGACAGTTGCTAGGGAAGAAGTACCCTTTCCCCTTTCCTACTCTGCCCATCTGAAATGTATGGGTGGGAGCAGCCTACTCATCCTCTGGCTGATTTTAGCAATTTTACCCCCAAAACTGAACAAATCCTGTCAAGCTCATCTGAGCAGTAAACTCAACTGCTGATAGATTCAGCAATCATTTAGGCAGAGCTTCTTGGTTTCTTAATAGGCTTTCTTGGATCTTCAGGAAAACAATACCGATGGCATCAACAGAATGACACACAACAGGGGCCTTTAGAATCACATGATTCAGAACACCTAGTATAAACAAGTTTCTAGCCAACAACTGAGGTCACACAAACAAAGAACCTCATTAACTGGATCAGTAGCTCTCTCATTGAGCCATGGACTCATTTAATCTAGAGATCAAAGATCTAATCTCAAATACATTTGCCTTCTTACTCATTTTCATTCCAAGTGTCCAAATGGTATAAAAGCAGACATAGATGGGAACTAGTATCTGATTGTTTTCAACTTAGGCAATTATTTTCTGCTAGATAAACATGTCACACACTCAAGCGTCTTTGTCTGCGAAGGCTGTAATGCTGTCACAATGATACTGAAGTTAAAACATTTGGGTAAAATAATGAAAAAATGCATTAAATCTTTTATTAAAAAATAAAGCTTTTCTGGCAATCTCTATTTTTGCATACAATTAGTTTGCTACTGTTATTCACTTATTGCACAGCTGTTAATGCACATAATCTTTTCATAGAATCATAGAAATGTAGAGTTGGAAGAGACCACACAGGCCATCCAGTCCAACCCCCTGCCATGCAGGAACACCCTCAAAGCACTCCCGACAGATGGCCATCTAGCCTCTGCTTAAAAACCTCCAAAGAAGGAGACTTCACTACACTCCATGGCAGCATATTCCACTGCTGGACAGCCCTGACTGTCAGGAAGTTCTTCCTGAGGTTCAGGTGGAATCTCCTTTCCTGCAGCTTGAATCCATTGCTCCGTGTCCTGGTCTCTGGAGCAGCAGAAAACAAGCCCTCTCCTTCCTCTACATGGCATCCCTTCAAATATTTAGACATGGCTATCACGTCCCCTCTTAACCTTTTCTTCTGCAGACTAAACATACCCAGCTCTCTAAGTCTATCTTCATAGGGCATGGCTTCCAGGCCCCTCACCATTTTGGTCACCCTCCTCTGGATTTGCTCCAGCTTGACCATGTCCTTCTTGAATTGGGGTGCCCAGAACTGGATACAGTACTCAAGATGAGGTCTAACCAAAGCAGAGTAGAGTGGTACCAGTACCTCCCTCAATCTAGATACCATACTCCTATTGATGCAACTGAGAATTGCATTGGCTTTCTTGGCTGCCGCATCACACTGCTGACTCATGTTCAGCTTGTGAACATTAAGACTCCTAGATCCCTTTCACATGTACTGCTATCCAGCCACGTTTCCCCCTTCCTATATTTCTGTATTCCATTTTTTCTACCTAAGTGTAGGACCTTACACTTCTCTCTGTTGAATTTCATTTTGTTAGTCTTGGCCCAGCTCTCCAATCTATCCAGGTCATTTTGAATTTTGATCCTGTCCTCTGGCGTATTAGCAACCCCTCCCAATTTGGTGTCATCTGCAAATTTGATGAGCATGCCCTCTATTCCTTCATCCTAGTCGTTGATGAATATATTGAACAGCACTGGGCCCAGGACAGAACCCTGTGGCACCCCGCTAGTCACTTCTCTCCAGGACGAGAAGCAGCCATTTGTGATCACCCTTTGGGTTCGGTTGGTCAACCAATTACAAATCCAACTAACAGTAGCCCTGTCCAGCCCGCATTTTACCAGCTTCATTGCAAGAATGTCATGGGGAACTTTGTCAAAGACCTTACTGAAATCGAGATATGCTACATCCACAGCATTTCAGGTAAATTGTTTCTCTTTTGTGATCACATTTTGCAGGGATTGTAATATTTTGTTGCAAGAAAAATACAGTTCTTGGTCATAGTTGAAGGAAGATTGTGTTTTCCCAGCTACATCATACTCTAGACTCAGTTCTTGGAAAACTGCTAATCCCAATACCAAGTGAAAAACAATGGTTGGACAAATGTCACAGTCACTAATTTTGACAGAAGCTTTGTTCTGTACATGATGAGAAACATGCTTTTGTTATACATGTATACACACACAGACAACGTTTTGAAAATAAGGAGATCAATCCAAACATTTTGCTGCACCATGTTAGAAATGGCAGGTGTCTTCTAAGAGTATTGCTGTGGGGGAAACATAAGGCAACTCCCCCACTTTCCTTACCAGAATTTAATCACAAATTCCTTCCATCATGGCAAAGAGCAGTACACCCAATGGTGCTGAAGTACAGCTCCCAGTACTGGAAATAGTGACCAGGACTGATGAGAATTACAGTCCAGTAGCATGCCAAAGGGCATACATTGCTCACCCCTCCTTCCTGAAACATTAGCAATATATTGGCTTAGGGCCTGATTTTTGGAGCAACAGGAAAAAAGCTCCATCACATAAGCATTTGTTGGCAAATATTTGATGACTAAACATATTGACCCTTATAGATAACTTCTCTACATTAAACATACCCAGCCCATTCCTCTTTTCTTCATAGGACTTGGTCGCTATATGATGCAGTATCCCTGCCACCTTTCTTTGCACATATTTGCTGAAACCCTTTGTAAACTGTGGAGTCCAGAACTGGACACAATACAATACAGTAAAGTTTGTCTAAAAGCAGAATAGAGTGTTACCATCTTCTTGTGATCTGGGCAGTAAACTTCTTTGGAGTGGACTATTAGCCATTTTTCAGTCACCACTACCGACAGATATGTAGTTTGTGGTTTACTGAAACCACCATATCCTTTTTACTATATTTGTCTTAAGCCAGCTATCAACTGATCTGTTCATCTGATTTTTCTACAGCATTTTGCATTCATGGCTACTGGACCTGATTTTGTTTGTCCTGGGCCAGCTCTGTGCCTTATCAAGGTCACCTTGAATATTGTGTCTGTCTTCCATTTTAGTTATCCCTCCCATTCTGGTGTCATCTGCAAATTTGAAGAACATCTCCCCCACCCAACTCCTTCAAGTAAGTCAGTGGTTCTCAACTTGTGGGTCCCCAGATGTTTGTGAACTTCAGCTCCCAAAAGCCCCAGCCACTATAGTCAATGCTCAGGGCTTCTGGGAGCTGAAGTCCACAAACATCTGGGGACCCACAGGTTGAGAACCACTGAAGTAAGTCATTTATAAGGTTAAGAAAGAGGATTTAAAAGGTATGCTTTGAATTCAGAAATTTCCATGTGCAAACCTTAGCATCTCCAGATTGGAAAACAAGCAAACAAACAAACAACCTGTTTGAAGCCATGGAACTCCATTGCCTGTCAGTATCATCAATACTGGATAAGATATTTTAACTCAGTATAAAGCTGTTTCCTATGTTCTCATACTGAAAATATACTGTGGAATTCACTCTCTATGGATATTAGGCATGTGTCTCCACATCTGTAAGCTTAAATACCCCAAAGGCAACAGATTCCATCTGATCTTGGAAGCTAAGTGGGAACAGCCCTGCTTAGTACTCCGATAAGAGACCACCAATGAATACCAGATGCTATAGGGTATATTTCAGAGGAAGAAACTGGCAAAACCACCTCTATATATTCCTTGCCCAAGAAAATCCTATGAAATTAATGAGTTCACCATAAGTTGACAGGTGACTTCGAGGCACATACACGCACTCCATTTCTGAGTTTTAAGCAATTACATATTTTTAAACTTCAGGGGTAATAACCCAACATTTAATTTGCTTGTTAACCATGTGATGATTTATTTTCATTTTATATTACAATTTGAAATGCTTAGTGCCTTCTGTGCCAATAAATAAAAAAATGGTCCAAGTGACCCTACTTTTCACTTGTCTCCAGGAGGGCAAGGAACCACCAAACAGCCATCTTTGGATACAGTCCACCTGCTCAACCATATTTCATCAGCCTATCAACAAGAATATTGTGGAGGACTTTGCTGAAAATCTAGATGAAATCAAGGTATAGGTTTAGGTAAGCTGCAAAAGTACTTGATCCTCTGAATTCGTCTTGTGCTCTATATAGCTGTTATTAATGGAGGGAGGGATAAGACTGTGAAAGAGAAACAAAGTGCAATTTGCTCCCAGTTGTGCTTCTGTGTTTACAATACTAATCAATTTTTGTGAGGGTGGGGGGAACTGCAGAAAAACACACTTGGTCTTAGGCCGATAGTTACACCCTTGGCAAAATCACTCAGTCTACTGCTGATTTTGGCAAAACTACCTTTTAAGTCAGATGCACGTTATAACCAGTTTATCTATAGCTGTGCTTTGATACAATTCCCGCTCTTTTCAAGAGCAACTACTTACACAGACATTCCTATTTGACTGTGCCCTTGGCAACTAGAAACCGGCAGGAGCCCTCGTACCTGAACAAATGAAGCATTTCCATGTCATTTACCAGGAAAAAAAATAAATGAAAAAGCAGATGATAGTTCTGATTCTGTAAAGGCATGCTGGAGCACACATTTTAGGAAGATTTTCTAACACCAGAATATTAAAAGCCATTCTACAAATCCAGTGCCAATTTTCCATTTGTGCCTTCATCAGATTATTTACTTGCATTTGTATATGTGGAAGGATAGGTGCATTGACAGACATTTGTCACAGCACTTGCTTCGCTCTAATGGGTTTATGTTAGAATTCCATCCCCCACTTCTCCTGTTATATTCATTGTTGGCAGACTGCAGTAAAGCAGGAGGCTCAGTTTGTGTGCCCCAGCACAGTGCAGAATTAACAGAAAACTAGACATCATGTTATATTATCTGCTGACTTCTTGCATCACAGGAACAAAGTTCAAGAGAAATGGTATGGTAATTTTAGGGTTCAGTCCTATACTAGTTTATCTATAAGCCCCACTAGTAACTATATACTAGTTAATTTTGGACAGGTATATTATGGAACAATAAAAATCTGAGAACCTGTGGCCTTCCAGATATCAATGAAGTACTTCTCCCATCATGCCTTATTTGGACAGCCTGGTTAGGGCTAATAGGAATTGAGGTCCAGTATTATAGGGAAAGATACATTCTTTTATCCCTTCAGATTTAAACACACTGATAAAGTAAGGTCTGCCCAGAAATAAAGTCACTGACTTAATGAAATTTACTCCCTGATAAGTGAACATAAGATTTCGGGCTTAGCAGAAACAATTTCATAAAGTCACTCCTTTAATATGTTTGGATTATGTTTTAAAAGAAAGACATAGTTGTCATTAAGGGAAGAATTTTAAAGGCCAGTTTTGCATTGAGACAGCAAAATTATAATGTGAAAGAATCTGAGAAATAAGTAAAGCAAATGCCATGATGTCAACCATGAATAAACATTTTGATCAATTCCAGCTTTCCTATGTTCAGTGCCATTTCTTTGAAAAACAGTATCACTAGGGTTACTGGAGCTGCTGTGTAATGAGAGGTGGTTCATCAAAATTACTGCTCCTTTGCACCAAGGCACTAATTTTCCAAATTCAAGAGCTTCTTTCTCTGATTTGTCTCATCTGTGTCCAATAAATTATGTGACCTTTCCATTATAGTAGACCTGCGTGCAAGGCAATAGTAGACCTGTGTGCAAGGCAATCTGGTCATTATTTACAATTTCACTATCTCTGTTCCATCTCCCACTGTTTGTGCTGCAGCTCTTCACTGTAATACAAGAGAAATAAAAGAAATAAGAAGAGACAGACCTAGCAGACAGTATTTTGCTACATCATTCCTCTTAGTGTTACTTATTCAGAAGAAAAATAAGTCCAAAGCACCCATGCAAAGCTCCCCTTCCATTACTCAAGTAGATAATGCAATATATTAAATATATGATATCTGTTCAGAATAGCTATCCACATTTATATTTTTGACTAAAGATCACATGCTGGTTAACTAAATTAATATATTTTGAAGTTTAATAGCATATAGCACAATCTTATTCATGCTTATTCAGGAGTAAATTTTTTTGAGTGCAGTATGTCTGCATGGATTACCCCAAGGGTGAGTGTGCATCTGCATTCTGGAGAGCTCTGTGTCCAGTTCTGGGTACAGTATTTTCAGAAAGGTATTGATAAATCAGAATGGATTCAGAGAAAAGCAGCAAGGATGGGAACAGGTAATGAGAGGTTGAAAGAAATTGATATGTTTAGGCTGTTTAAAAAGAAAAAGGCATGAGTGTACTCTCCAAATAGCTGAGGGCTGCCAGATAGAAGATGCTAAAACTTTGTTCTCTCCACCTCAGAAGGCAGGATTGCATCTAATAAGCTTATGTCACAGGAGAGTATATTTTCAATGAGCATCAGGATAAATTTCTTAAGGGTGAAAGCAATTCAACAAAGGAAGTAATTATCTAGTGGAATGGTGGCTTCTTCCTGAATGGAAAGCCATCTCTTGGGAATGCAATAAGTCTGAATCTTCTGCAGGAAGCAGAAGGGATTACTGGCTGTTGTGCCCACATAATGCTACCATTATTAAATGAGAGCATTGTAGGGATATTATTTCCTTTTCCGAGGCAGACAGATATCATAAAGTAAACAATGGTTTGGAATATAAGCTGTTGTTCTCTATTTAATGAAAAAAGGCAGGTCAGCATATTAACGCAATTACATTCAATTGAATACGAATGTGGGAAAGGTTGTTGATGAAATCACTAATCTGATCTTATGCATGACTACTTGGAGTTGAATCAAAATGTACTTCATGGGTTCATTCCCAAGTAAGTGTATAGACAGTACCAATTTTTCTTCTGACATTGAGCAAGGTCTAGAGCAGTGGTTCTCAACCTGTGGGTCCCCAGATGTTTGTGGACTTCAGCTCCCAGAAGCCCCAGCCACTATGGTCAATGCTCAGGGCTTCTGGGAGCTGAAGTCTAGAAATATCTGGGGACTCACAGGTTGAGAACCACTGGTCTAGAGAGTTACAAGCAGTTTTCTTGCAATGAAGTGTAATGACACACTCATCTTTCTACCCAAACTACTATTGTCTCTCCAAGCCCAGTTCTGCATGTCAGAGGTGCATACAGAATGGTATAGGATGTGACTTGCAGGACATGCAACAGTGTATATGGGGCAATGAGCAGAGATTCTCCCTGGTGGATGTGGATGTGTCATCTTCATCTTCTTAAGAGGAGAGGCTCTCCGAATCTTAATCATGTAATATGACTGACATCTCCAGTCTTACACAAGCTTCTGTGGAAAGCCCCAATATTAAATAGAGACTATAGCCTACAAAATATGGGAAAGACTGCAACATCAGACAGCAGTCTCATTCACAGTGGTATCAATTAGTGACTTCTTTTGAAGAGTGGGCGGGGAGGATGCATTGAAAGAAGGACATCCATCAGGCTAAAATCTAAGGTCAAGAACATTGTTCAGACTATATCAGTTCATTAGAGACATCCAAAGTCTTGTTTCTAAAAAGAAAGCAGATTTATCTTACCGGGCAAAGGATCCTGGTTGGAACACAACGCTGGTAGTTCAACACATTGCTCTTCATTGGGTTTGAACCAAGAGTCAAAATTTAACCACATCTCTTGGTTGATGCTTGTATGTTTCATATGCAACATGTCCAAATGCCAGGGCTCTCTTAGCTGAGTGTGTGCACCAGATATCTGAATCTTGTAGAGGGATCCAATGTTTTTTAGTTCATCCTAGGTGAGAAGGTGGGGGGACAGTCAAAAGCTTCTCTGTATTGGTTTGAGCATTGGACTATGGCCATTTCCACACCAGACAGTTATAGTGCTATTATTCCACTTTCAACATCCTGTGGAATCCTGGGATCTGCAGTTCAGGGAGGGGCCTCAACAGTCTAGTGCAGAAATGGCCTATGATTCTGAGACGACAGTTTGAATTCCTGCCCAGTCATGGATACCCACTGGGTGACCTTGGGCAAGTCACATTCTCTCACCTTCAGAGGAGGACAAAGGCAAACATCCTCTGAACAAATCTTGGCAAGAAATCCCCATGATAGGTTCTTCTTAGGGTTGCCATAAATCAGAAATGACTTGAAGACACATAGCAACAATACACTGTACAAATGCCTGGTTTAAACCTGTGCAACTTTGTGAAAACTACTATTAGGCCACCTTTGGCTGGAATTCAGTGGTGGAGTTCTGCTGGTGGAAGAGTGGAGTTCAGCAGAACCAGGAAGGGTCAACACTACCTCCTTACTGTAGACTCTTATGTGCCTCCAAAACCACATTTGAAGAGAAGGGTAAGAAAAAAGAAAAGAAGGGTGAGGAGGGGAAGAAAACTCAACTGTAACCACCTTTTGGAATTAGTCCTTTGCTTTAAACTAAATAATTGCACGTTCTTTTGTGAAAATCTAAGCAATGTCTTCATTTTGTCCATGGTAGGCAACCAGTGATATTCCAGATGTTACTGGACAGCATCTCCCAGCATGCTTAATTAGTGGTGAGGCTGCCCAGGGCTGACAACATCTGGAGGTCCACAGGGTGGGCCATCACAATTACAACTTACAATGGGAAAATGCTCTTAAATTTTATTCAGTCTAGATTAAAAAACATCCAAGTAGGGCTTTTATCTAAATGTGTCCTGAATTTGTTCACTGGATATACCAAACTGTTGAGGTCATTGCTGAAAAATAATATCCACCTTGATCTAATTATTAGTCCCAGTTGGAGCAGAAATACTGAATCAATGGGAACTCAGTAAGTTAATATTTACGTAGTTTTCATTGATTTAATGGTTTTGCTCCAGTTGGTGTTAAAACTTAGATTTAAGCCAATGTCTCCCAAACAAATTACCATGTTTACTTGTTTTGATGTTATCTAATCTTACAGATCTGGAAACATCCTCAAACCATGCACACTTGCCTAGTTTCTGATTTTTTCTGAATTGTCCATTCTAGATCTTGGCTTGATACAGGTCTATGTACTTTTGTTTCTTCTTTTACAACAAGAAATACTCACTTTGATTTGTGTTTCCTTTTCTGAAAGCTGAAGTGTCAACTTTTTGTGATCTTTGTCTCCATAGAAGTTGAAAGTAAGATGTATAGGATTAATTTTATCATTCAGGTCAGACCCAATGATATCTATTATCCATAAACCTGATGACTCCTTGTTGATTTCAGGATGTGTTAAACAAGAGATCCGTTTTTGGCCTTAAAGGATTGAGGATACAGGCAAAAAGTTGGTATCATTACAGTTTTGGTAGCAAATGGAAGAAGCAGTAAGTAACTGTTAATTTCCACTGATTATAATATGTTACATATATACTTAACCTGTGTAAGTACTGAAACAGTGGAACATGAAAGTGTTTAATATTGGCTAGACTTTATCCCACTACCATGTTCTTTGACTTGCTATAACCATGACAACAGTTCACTAATAATGCAGAATTGCACCATAGCATGTTTTTTTAATTATTTAAATCTTAAATAGAAAACTTTTTTTTAAATGCCAATTTGGTTTAGATGTCAACTATTAGAGAATACCCATCCCCCTTCAGAGTCTAATTGTCTGTTCTTATACAAGCAAACAGTACATCCCAAATTTCACTGTATCAGTCTGTATCATATATAAATGCTGTTTAGTACAATAGATAATGACAAGTGGGGATAGCTTCAGTGAAATTCACTTGCAATCAGGCCATAAATAGTAACATGTTATGTGATACTACTGATGAGTGAACATATAATCAAAGCCCAAACAAGACCTATTTGTCAGGTCTTCATGCAGCAGTTTTTAAAATCTTCTGAAAATTCTGTGCCTGTTCACTACATTTGCACCATTAAATCAGCAATCATCATTGAACCAGCAGTCAAGTGTAGGTGACTGATTAGGTTTAATATACTGTGGCTAATGATCATGAATGCACTTTCCATGACAGGATTCTTGTGCCTTTTATGACTGCATGCAAAGCAGAAATTCAACAGATGAAGATTTTCTTGTCTCCAATATATGGGGTGCATTCATACTACACAATTCTATATTTTTATACCACTTTAACAGACATGTTTCCATTCTATGGCATTCTCGGATTAGTAGTTTCATGTGCTACTTAGAATTTTCTGCCAGAGAGTTCTTATGTTGTAGTTCAGGGGAGAGAACTAGAGCATTCTAGATATATCCAAACTGCAAATCCCAGGGGTATATTAGGATAGAGTCAGGACAGTTAAAGTGGTATCAAATTGCTATAATTATGCAGTACAGATGCAACACAGTCATGTGGCAATGTGTCCATGTGTCTACCTCATAAACAACTTTCCCAGAAAATTTCCACCCTGGTATAGGAAGCTCTTTATTTGGAATTGTTATTTTGTATTATTAGCATATTTTTATATTAGCACATTTTCTATCACTGTCTGTTTCACTGTACTTCTGATAATAATTGGTTTGGTTTTATAGATAGTTTTCCTGCATATGAATTGACTAAAAAATTGCTTTTCCATAATAGCTCCCAAGGGAATATGCAATACATTTCCCTGGGTTGATTGTTGACTCTCCAAAGTCTTTTGAAATAGCTCTTACTTTGATCATAGATGAGAAAACAACCACTGACTTTTCTATCTGACCAGTAAACTGAAATCCCCTAGTGAGGACTTGATGCAATTCTGAAGCCATTTCCACACGGGGGTAAAACCTCGCGCTGGGACGACCTCACACGGAGGTTGTCTACACCGCGGGGTGCGCTAGGGCGGCGAAAAAAGGTGAGGTTCTACACCTCAAACCGCCCTCGCGTGGCCGCAGGGGTGGCGCTCCATGTTTTATAAAGACCACTTTTCAAGTCTTTTTAAAACTCGTGCACACTAGCCCGTCGCAGCACCCCGTTAAGAACTAGCGCATCCCTGCAGAGCTGCCTGGGGGCAGGCTTCTGGCTGGTGCACCGTCCCGATTGGCAGAGCGCCGCTGGAAGCCGCCGGCCGCCATTTCGGGCGCCGCCGGCCGCCGTTTAGAGCGGCAAACGCATGCTGCTCCCCATGGGGACAGAGCCTCCCACTGCAAGGTAAGCTCTGTCCCCACATGCCGCCCCGTTTCCCCCATTTCACTGCCCCCCCATGTGGAAAGGGCCCGAGAGTCAGTTCAAGTTGTCAAAATCTTCCATGTGGTCATATACATGGAATGGAGGCTATGAACACTTGAGCTCATTGAAATGTGTGTTGCTTAGTTCATTCTAGCAAGAAGTAAGGATGCCTGAAGAATTTGTTCTTTGCATTTCTTGGAGTAACATGAAGTTTAGGATGCAATTACCCTTCATATTTTACTTCTTCAAACCATGCCGTGCAGTTCTGAACCCAATCCAGTATAGTCAGCTGTCCACTTTCACAAGTTTCCCTTTCATGAAGACAGGAGATTAGGGGAAGGATGAGAAGAAGGACTAAGAGTTGGATTGCGGGTGTGAAATAAGAGAAGGCAGAGAAGGTGCTGTTGAAGGATGTGATGGAAGAAAGGATGAGAAGTGGAGTTTAGAGGTGGAATGTGGAGTGTGAAGTAAGAGAAGGTAGAGGCTGGAGTATGGGAGACTGCAAAAAGGATAAGAATTCGGATTAAGAGGTGGTTCATGGGGTGTAAAAAGAAGATAGAGAAGGTGCTATTTGAGGACAGGAGAGGAGGGGAGGAGGCAAAGGGAGTGGGAAGAGCTGAACTGGCCACCACTGCAGCTAGCAGCTCCTTAGTCCAAAGAGACAGATGAGCTTTTAAAATCTTAATTCACAATTTTTTGACTTTTGCAAGGATCCTGAGCTCCTAACTCTTGCAAAAGCAGAGGACCAACAGTATACCAAAATATGCATCAGATGGTTAACATACACCTGAACTAATAGAATGAAACTTTTGACAGAAGTTACATTTAGAAATGTCTCCATTTTGATAAAATAAAGGTTATGACAAAAAGTATTAAAAATATGAAGTAAATTCATATCTATACGCACTTCTTCATGCAACAATGTGTGCACACAAACACACACAGAGATATTCTTCATGCGACAGGAAGGATTTATAAATGAATGAAATATTAACATGAGCTAGAAATAAATTGATCCATCCATCCTTAGATACAGCTAGGATGAATATTTATTAATATTCAAAATCCAGGGCATTTTTTAGCATTCATGTTCTGAATGAGAAACTTTTAAAATCCACTTACATATTTAGAATGTAAAACGCTTCTTTCAAAATTTGGATGTTTTGTTTTGATTTTGGCATGCTTCAGATACGAAGACTCAAATGTAAACTGTCAAAATACTTATTACCCTTGAGTGTTATTTACCGAATGCTTCAAGATATTTAATATCACTGCCTGCCATATGCCGAATACTATCAGGTAAAAAACACCACTGCACATCAACTGTATGATGCCTTAGATTGTGAAGTCTTAAATGCTTTTGTGTTTCAGCTATCAAATACAGTCAAACATAATGGACCAGTCATTTTAAAATTGTCTTCCAATTCACACACATACACACACACAAAAAAAAAACTTCCTAAAAATAGTTTGTTTACCACTGTTGATTTTCCTCTGTGCTACACTGCCAAAACTTGTGTTCTAAGCAATTCTCCTGGTTCAAAATATTTGATAGTGAGCCCCCAAAATCATTTCCTTTGAAATGAATGTGCACTCTGGAGCAAGTCACAGAGTCTCACAGATGTGGGAAATAAGAAGTCAGAGAAATTGGAAACCACTAGTATAATATTGTTTCAATACCATATTATGCTAGTCCTATTGGCATAGTGTCTACCTAATAATGAATAGCTGAATTTGATATCCCCACTACCTCCTGGAAACTTCCCAAGTACTCCAGGAGTAGAGAGGACCCTGATGAATGGGGTAGGGACTGAGGGGGGAACAGGAGAATCTATTTCCTGTTGCAGTTGCCTGGGCATGATATTCAGGCTTTGACCTTTCCTTCTCAATCTCCTGTACCACAAACCACAGCTTCAGCAAATTTGTCCAGCAAATTTGTGGTGAAGATTGCGACTTTGGGGAAGAAGGGCAGGGAAGTTACCTTCTGTTATACTCCTTAGACACCCATTTGTCTGGATTCTGCCCTCTGATTAATATGAACTATCAACAATCTAGCATCAGAATTAAATATAGATATTAAGGTAGGTAAATGCCTCTTAGAAAATTCAGATGGAACAGCTTCCAACAGTGTGAAAAGAACTTACCTACTGTTTCAATCTCACAGACTGTGTCACAGATTCCCAGATGAGTATCCAGCCAGTTCCAACATGGAAAGAGCCATTCTTTATCTGAGTCTTTTGACTTCTTAATTGTTATCATTTTCAGGAATATTCCAGCTCCATATCCTTCTCCATCATGTCCTACAACTATCTTTTTCAAGCGGCCTAAAGAGACAGCCTCCACTAAAAAGGAATCCACCTGAAGAAGATTTACATTTTAAATAAAGATTAACTAAGCTATGTAATGTCTTAATGTAACTGCATTTCAAGAGAAAATGGTATTAGGATGCAATATAAGAGATAGAATGTATGCCTATATGTTGAAACTTTAATCAATATACAGCTTGAATGCCTTCTTAATGAGTCTTGTATTTCCTTGAACTAGAGCATGTTTCTAACACTCTATGGTTGCCTAACACAAATCCTCAAACTGGTGATCCCAGATGTTTTGGATCACAGTTTCCTGACAATTTTTATGAGAGCTGTGATCCAGCAATTCTGAAAGGCACCAGATTGGGGAAATTGCTTAAACATATGAGAACCATGCATCTTCTATGTTATACAGCATATTCTCCAGACATCTAGAAGATGATGGTACTAACAAACATAGACATACAAGACTGCCTAAATATTTAGAAAAAACTAAAAGCAGTGGGGTGATGTAGTTTGTAGAAAAGGACACTGAACAGGTCAGAGATTGGGAAAAGACAGTTATATGCAGGAGAAAGCAGGGGGAATAACAATGCTAAATGAGAAAAGGAAAGAAAATATAATTTTTACAATGCAATTAATAATTGGAATAATATAATTGACTAATGCAGTTAATAATTGGAAGTGTGTGGAACAATAACGCGAGATGCAATAAATAGACACAGCTTACATTTCAAAGTAGGGGTTCCTAAGTGGGGGGTTTTTTGGGGGAGGTCCTGGTGCTCCTTTAGAATCTAATTAAACTTATAGATCCCTCCCTAGAATAATACAGATAAACATATGAACATAAAATTTTGCACAAAATTTAGTTTGCTGGAGTTGAAATCAATTCCTTTCACACAGACTAGCCTGGAATAATGAACACTTGAAAGAACTATGTTTACCTTAAAAATTTACAGTGACAGTAAAAATTCTAAGTAACAGGAAAGAAATTAAAGGGAAAATAATCATTTTTTGCACCCAGTTCACAGAACTCCCTGAAGCCCACTAATGGACTCCCGGGAATGCATAAATCTCAGGTTAGGAAGGAAGGAAGGAAGGAAGGAAGGAAGGAAGGAAGGAAGGAAGGAAGGAAAGAAAGAAAGAAAGAAAGAAAGAAAGAAAGAAAGAAAGAAAGAAAGAAAGAAAGAAAGAAATCCTGTGCTAGACATTGAAGGAGGAGCAATACAGTCTAGAAAGCTGCCTTATATCTTGTGAATGCTCCTAAATGATAACAGGCAAACTACAAAGGAAAAAAAAATGCGTGGGAGCCTGTTGAGCTAGATGCTGTGTATAGTTTTTATGCAGTTCTTGTTAAATGAAATCACTTTCTGGAATTGGAACTTTCATTTGTTACAGCTGACATGAATGATTTTCTCAGCACTCATGCCTTTTGTTTTTCCGAGGGGAAATACAATTATTTCTCCAACTCATACCTCATGTAACCCTTGCTAATTTTTTTGCACTTGATGTATGGAACTTGATCAAGTGAGCATGATGAATTCTTTTTGTCTTTATGAGGAGTCCAGAGCATTCACCCTGCACCAGCCAACATGGCCAGTAACCACACTGATAGGGGGATTCTGGACATTCTCACCCAGAAACAAACAAACTGGAATAACTGCAAGACTGGATTATCAAAGGTACAACTGGAACTAATGCTTCTATGTACAAATGTCTTGTACTTTGATACTATCAAGAAAGAAATGGTCCTGGAGGGAGACTAGCTGCTCAGATATCTTCCTTTGGCCTACACAAGGCTTGGTAGCATTTATGGTCTATCTTGGCCCGTTTCCCAGCTGTAGATGGAATGAAAATGTGGGCTGTGTGTTGAGTGTGGTGTCACTGCCTCTGAGTCTCCCATCTTGGTCACACAGGGTGGAATAGAGGTAGGAAGGGATATCTACAGCTGCCCCTCTTCCTGGCCTAGAAATTGGTTTCCCATAAAGCAGTGGTTCTCAACCTGTGGGTCCCCAGATGTTCGTGGACTTCAGCTCCCAGAAGCCCCAGCCACTATGGTCAATGCTCAGGGCTTCTGGGAGCTGAAGTCTACGAACATCTGGGGACCCACAGGTTGAGAACCACTGCCATAAAGGGATCTCCTCCACCCAGCAGCATGACCAAAACTAATCCACTGCAGAACAAAGCAAGCCCCCCCAATGGAGCAACTAATAAGAGTGCTCAGAACCTCCTTCTCCCATTTCTCAAACTGCTGAAGGGACCCAACTACCTAAACCCAGCCTTGAACAATTAGCTAGTATGACCAAGCCAAAAATAAAATAAAAGAGGCTAATGAGTTTCTTTTTTCAATTGTCTGGGAGAACTGTGTGGTTACATGCAAACACTGAGGCTTATAATACTTCATATACCACTTTATTACTTAAGGTTGGCTTTTTTTTTCCCGGTTGCCTTCTCAGTTCATTACATTACATTATATTACCTTGTTCCTTTGAAACATTTCTCCTGGCATGAGAGAGTGTTGCAGCTTCCTGACACCTGTATCTCCTCTTCTACCATAAACTGTTAAATAAAGGTTTGCAAAGGTTTCTGCTCCCCAGAGATCACCAGTGTGTACAGAGATGATATATTTATGCACTACAAAGAAACAATATTAGGTTAAGAACACTCATATTACTGAATTGCTATTAAGCTATAAAATTATACAGATGGAAACCAAAAAGAAAAGCCCATTCTGGTGCTAACAAAACAGCCAAATGAAATAGATCAAATGTATACTTCCCTGTAATGGTGCTATAGAGATGTGGGCAACTGTGGTCTTCCAGATGTTATTGACCTATACTTTCTGTCAGGTCTAGTGAGGATGCAAGGGATTATGAAAGCTACCATTCAAAACATCTGGAAGGACACAAGTTTCTGCCATACTGCCCATAGTGGATGGTCCTATATCAATCAGAATGTCAGGATAACCATTTCATCCAGGGGGAAGGGGGCCTTCCAGATACGCCAAAAATATTTTTAACAGCATGAAGTCTGAAGAACAAAGTTGTCATATGACCTTGCTTTTCTTAAGATTTGAACCTAAGTGGATGTGCCTGTCAGTAGAAACTGAAGCTGAGCAACTTGCATCTCATGGTACAAGCAAGCGCTATAGTAGCAAGTTCCATCCAGTATTAGAGGATCTGTATTCTTTCCTACTTAAAGGCTCTTTGAGTCACTTAAAGGCAGAGTGTCAGAGTCCAACTCCCTGCCTGTGCCTCTCTGCCAGCAAGGGAGGGGAAACAAAGGTACTTGACCAAGAGGAGGAGGTGGCAGCGGGGAATGTCCAATACAAACAACAAGTGGAAATGCTGAGCCAAGCCAAATCAAGGTCAAATCCAAAAGGTCCAGAAAGCTGAAGGTCCATCCAGAGGGGTCAAGGGAGCCAGAACACAAGCATTGTGAGGACTTGCATAGTCACTTACTATAAGCAATCAACAAGCCACACTGACACTTAAATAGCCATTGAAAACAGGTGTTACTCATCATTGTTCTGTTTCCTTAATCTAGCCAAAGCAGGTTCCCTCTGAGCTGTTCCTTTCAGTGTCCTCCATGATTGGAGGCTCACTGGCACAGGTGAATGTAATTCCTCTACATCACTGCTGGTTCCTTCTCCTTCTGGAGCTGGCTGGGGGCAACTCTGCCTCCTCTTGTCCTTCAACTGATAGGAATGTTTGCAAGCTGGTTTGGTCAATCACTGGCTCTGTTCCTGGCATAATCAGTTGCTCATTGACCTCAGAGCTGTCATCTATCACACAGAGTCAAGTTTGTACCCATGAACTATGAGGCATGCATTCCCTGAATTTAATTTCTTTCTGAACTGTTTCATTCAACATGGGAAGGACTTTAACTAACCTTCCATGTGCTGTTTCAGATGATAGAGGGATGGCTGCTCTCTCCATGAATATGAGTGCTACAGAGATTCCCATTCTTTCTCCACCTCCAAAGTTATCCACAGGTGCCCATTTCATGACCATGTAATTGCAGTGTTCTGTCCGTCTGTGTGAGGGTAAGGCTTGATCCTCAACTGCATCCTACCTTCTAAAATTTGCATCTGCTGATTATTATTTGGAATGCTAATTCTTTTCACATCAGATTCTTACATTTTTACATACAACGGTCTGCACAGACTTATTTGCAATATTGGTGCCCCTTTTCATATATTGATATTCCATTATATCTGTTAAGTGCACCTATTCTTTTTCTACTACTTTTTTGGGTGTGCTTTGAACCTCATAAATGTCTAAACAAGGTATCTGCAGTGGTTAGAGCATGTGCCTTCAGAAATACTCAAAGGCTTCACAACTGTTCCCTCTCTGAACCTGGCAATGAATACAACATAATTAGAAATTGCCACCTGCTACCCATGATTCTTTCAGCACATGGCAACACTATAAATAAACTATTCATAGCCCAATCCAATGGTTTTGCTACACCAGTAGCTGCTGCAACATCAAAGCAGTGCCAACATTACACTCAGTTTACATTGTTGTGACTCTGTGTCCTCCTACCAGCAAGGTAATAGTAAAACACAAGCAAACCGACAGTAGTAGTAACAAATGAAGCAACATAGGGATAGTCAGTGACTATGGCAGTACGATCACCACACAGCTGTTACGAACAGTGTCACTAAAGACATTCCATGTTAAAAATTTTGATGGGAGATCTATCTAGGCTGATACCACAGTTCCAACGTTAGGGCTCCTCTCGCTCCCTTTGCTTGATGATGATGATGATGATGATCATCATCTTTATTTATATTTCGCTTTTTACCCAACATTGGGTCTTAAAGCAGCTTTCACATTAAAACAATATGATTTAAAAACATATAAATAGTGTATATTAAAACAGGATTAAACTATAAAAGAATTCAAAGCAGTTAAAAAGAAATTTAAAAGCAATTAAAATTAAAACAGTACAACATCCTCTGGTCTGTTTTTTTTTTAAAAAAAATCTGTATTAAAACGCCTGCCTAATAAAAAAAAAACGTTTTTGCCTTCTATCAGAAGGACAACAAGCAGAGGCCACTCTGGCCTCCCTGGAAATGGTGTTCCACAGTCTAGAGGCAGCCACTCATAAGGCTCTCTCTCATGTCCCCACCAACTGTGCTTGTGACAGTGGTGGGACTACAAGAAGGGCCTCTACTGATGATAGAGCCTGGGCTTGTTCATATAAGGGAGATATGGCCTGTCAAATAGCCTGGATCTGAGCTCTCTATGTGTCAGGTGACTAGAAAAGGAACCTTGACCAGGTTGGTAAGTTGGTAAGACACTAGAGCTCTCTGGATGACAATTCTTAATACCTCTCCATAAACTGCAAATTCCAGCATCCCACAGGGTGTAGCCATGGCAGTTAAGGCTGAATTGCAACATTATAATTATGTAGTCTGAAAGTGCCCTAGTACAGGGCTATATGGCATGATCGGTAAGAAGGCAACAATTGCCTTCCACAGTTCTGTGGTCCTGATAATAACTTCAGCAATTCAGATCTTGATAAGTGAAATAATTCAGTGCTCAGTCTACCAAAAAATGGCTTCCATTATGCTGAATTATATTCTTTATCTTTCACCAGTATAATTATAACTCTCTGGCTTAAACACAGAACACAACAACTGTTATACACAGTTTCTCATTTAATTAGGACAACTTTGACTATTAGAATGAAGCATTACTTCAGAGCCACTGTAGTTTTCAGGCAATGAAGAATTTAACAAAATACTTTCGCTGTTCTGATTTTTTTTTTTTCAAAGGCTAGTTCAGGTTGTTCTCACTTTCTCTGCTATTTTTACCTGGTAAAGGTTTCTGGTTCTCATTCACTGCAGGGAATTCTTTCACCAGCTCTCCATGTTCCTGGCTAAGAGAGAACCAGCAGTTAGAGTCAAAGTTCACCACTTGACTAGTGTATAGCTCTTCTATTTCAAAAGACTTCAAATGCCAGCCCTTAAAGTCTGGTAAATCATCACAGCTGACCCGAATCTTGTACACATCTCCAATGTCTCCAGATTCAATCTGCAATTAAGAAAAATGGAAGAATAGGTTATCAGGGAAAAGGGCATAATTAATGTAGATCTTGTGCTCTTCCCAGCATCAGAACAAGCAAAACAGAAATGCGTATTTCTGGCAAAGTTATCTACATTCTCTATCACTTTGATGGATAATGCCTTAATTAAATTTCCTTTTCCTGGTGAAATTGGGGATTGCAAATACCTTCTGACTGGAGGTGATATGAATGAACATATTTGCTTCTATTCATGAGGTAGATCAAAAATTAAGATTACTACACATCGCAACAATGGAACAATGTTTAACTTAACAATTCAAGGCAGTTGTGGTCTTTTATAATATTAAATTTCCCAAACTTGCTGTGTGACTTATATTGCTTAAATCATATTTGTTATTTATTTCAGCAGACTTATGTTTCCAGATTATTGATGGACTGGACGGTAGATCCAGAGGCTCTGTCTTGACCTTGCTACTTCAATCGCAAATGTCATTTTTTGTTGTTGTTGCCGATGGTTAAAATGCCAAGAAAATCAATGTAATGCCTTTCTAGCCTCACCTTTTCCCTGGACTTTTCAATGTATGTAGACAGAAAAAGAATCAATGGCAAATAACACTGAGATTAGAAGACTTTGATGGAAATGGAAAAATCTGTCTTAATTACTTTCCTCTCTTTGTCACTAGCATGGACAAGGCAGAAAGCACAATTCCCTTGTCACCACCATACTGTCAGTGGAAAGGGACTCACTTATCTTTCTGTTCTTTCATTTCTTTCTCTTATCCATGCTACTGAATCATACAGTGCAGGTCTGCTGGGCTCTACTATTTCAGATGATAGTGAAAATTCTGTCCCTTAAAAAAGTTCTCACCACATTGAAAAGTTATACCATAACAGGAAGAACTATGAGGTCTGCATAGTCAAAAGTTTACACCACATTTTTTGCTAGGTTTAATACCATGCTTTTCTGCCAACATGGAGGTTAAAATAAAATGCATCTAAAAAATTGATGATACAAAAGTTTAAAAACAATTCAGTTAACTATCATGTTAAAACAATTGTGTTATAATTTAAAACAGCATAAAAACAGCATTTTGAAAGCATAACTATAATACTAGGCAGGAAATTATTAATAATCTAATGTTATTTGAATGCAGTTATGAAACTACCTTCGGGAGAAGCATTACAAAGTTAAACTTGGCTGGTAAATGCAGTACATTAACACAGATGTTATGATGGCTTCTTCAAAATATGGCACCTAATAAATGAGAGCCAGAGAACATGAATCACCAGCTTACACATTTATTGAGGAACTGGTTGAATGCCTGGCAAAATACTTACAGTTCAAATGTTGTACAAATTTTGCACAGGCACTAGATTCCAATATTTATTTTTCTCACATTCTGGATGTGTGAAATAATTAGGAGAAAACATGAAGCTTGTATGTATTTTCTATGTTGATATGAATGGAGAAACTCTTGCAAGTTGGAGTCCTCCATGTAGGTGTCCAGGACAATATTTTTGAGGATTTATATAGGTGAAGAGTGGTGAACCTTTGGCCTTCTAAAAGGTAGGGTCCAGCTTTCATCATTCCCAGCCAGCACAATCAACGGTCAGAGATGATGGAATCCAATATTCGAATGGCCATAAGTTCCCCACCCCAATAAACAATATGTAGCATGCTTAAAGATACAGACTATCTGCAGTATTAAAAATATATTGTCTAGATCAGTGGTTCTCAACCTGTGGATCCCCAGATGTTTTTGGACTTCAGCTCTCGGAAGCCCTGAGCATTGACTATAGTGGCTGGGGCTTCTAGGAGCTGAAGTCCACAAACATCTGGGGACCCACAGGTTGAGAACCACTGGTCTAGATGCATACTTTTTAATTACCCTCAAATTAAATGCTTGTGGCTCCAGTGTAGACCACTGCATGAGGCAAAGAGGTTTAAATTTCCCCAGAATGGTGGAGTAATTTGAGTGCTGGAATACAACTATGAGAGACCAGGGTTCAAAGCCTGCTTAGCCATGGAAACTACTGGGTTGCCTTGTGCAAGTCATACCCTCTAAGGCTCAGAGAAGAGCAATGTGATAGGTTTGCCTTAGGGTTCTCATAAGTGAAAAATGACTTGAAAGCACCCAGTGACAACAAACCTGTTCCTCTTCTTTTTAGTTACCTTCCCAGTATGGTTTTTTTTTTTTTAAAAAAAAACCATAATCCTCCCTTGGCAACAGTGAAACAAAATGCTATTTTCTTCTTTTTCTAAACCCTCACACTGAGGAGTATACCTGGAAGGCAATGGTTGGGTGAAGATTAAAACCCCCATTTTCACATCTACAGTGGTCCCACTCCAGATTGGGACTGCATGTGCATACTTGGGGTACCTAAAAAGTAAAGGATCAGCTGCATGCTTCCTCTGTAATGTTAAAGTGTAGTCTGCCCACCAGAGAATTTTTTAATCTTTGCAGAAAAATATTTGCCTGTCCTTTCTGTTGAAAGGAATCTATTCTTTTAATTCAGTATCTTCAACGTGCAATATCAGCTGAAATAACTTCATATTTGTAAGAAGAATCTAATAGTCAGTTAGTTAAAAATAGGAAAATTAGCTAGCTGATAACAAGACCTCTCGTGGTGGATCTCCTACAAGCGGATACAAGAAGCACAGATGAGTAATATAATGAACCATAAAACAAAGAAGAAACCATTTTGTGTTCCAAGATATATTATGCCTTATACGAGGAGAGGTGAGGAATCCTTGCCATATGAAGAAGTCCTTTTTTAATATTAATGTTCAGATTATTACTATAAATGGCAACTTTATAATTACTTGGAGCTACTCTGAAAGTGGATTGTTTGAAGGAAGGAGTGGTTATTTATTAGGTATTAGGTATTATTTGTTAAGGTATATATCCTGCATTCTGTCTAAAGCCCGTTCCACATGGGGGGGGGCGTGAAACGCAGGGAAACGGGGTGGCGCACATGGGAACGGAGCTTAGCTTAATCCAGGTGGCTCCATCCCCATGGGGAGCAACATGCGTTCACTGCTCTACATGCCGCTGGTGTCCGGCGGCGTCCAAAATGGCGGCTGGCGGCTTCCGGTGGCGCTCCGCCAATCAGGGCAGCGCACCACCCGGAAGCCCGCCCCTGGTTAGCTCTGCAGGGTCGCGCTTGCGCACCCCTGCAGTTCTTCATGGGGTGCTACGACAGGCTAGCTCAATCTTGTTTTAAAAAGACCACTTGAAAAGTGGTCTTTATAAAACACGCGGCACCACCCCCGCAGCCACGCGAGGGCACTTTGAGGTGTAGAACCTCAGCTTTTCAAGCCATTCTAGCGCACCCCGTGGTGTAGATGACCTCCTGGTGAGGTCGTCCCAGCGCGGGCTATATCCCTGTGTGGAAATGGCCTAAATATCTCAGGGTGCCATATAATATAATCAACATGATCAATTTTAAAATTATATATATAAAAGATAAGGTAATCCTAAAAACATACTCAACAGTTTAATATTTTTTTAAAAGGCAGATTAAAACCACTTGAAATATTATAAAATGACTCAAAATTACCCACATGTATGGATCTGTGAAAAAACAGTTATGTCCAAAAAACTTTTGTAAACAACAGCGTTTTCACTTGCCACTGGATTGAAAGCAACATAGGTGCCAATTAGGCCTCCAAAAGGTGGCTATTTTATAACTGGAGTGTCACAGCAGAGAAGGCCTTCTTCCATATTCTTCAACAAGATATTGCCTCAGCTGATAGGACATGAAGGAGGTCTCCTCCAGCAGACCTCCAACCTGTTGCATATTGACTCTTTTCAGATAACTCAGATAACTGCTGCTCCTTTCTTCAGTTTTGCCACATCTCCACTGAAGAACTACTCATATTTCATAAATTCACCTAGAATATCAATGTTTTTGTTTCCATGCATTCTTATGTAGAGACTAAGGCCCTTTCCGCACCGGGCTATTAAAATGGTGCAGAGTGACCTCTGATGGAGGTCTTCTGCACTGTAGAGTGGACTGGGGTGGACTGGGGTGGACTAGTTCCGCACCTCAGTCCGGTTCAGAGCGACCGGGTCGTGTAGCGTGCTTTTTAAAAACCTCTTTTTAGAGGTTTTTTAAAAAGCATGGAGCACACAACTCCGTGTCGCTGTGTCCCCGCGCTCCGGGGCAGATTTGCAGGCACACACAAGTGCATTCCTGCAGATCTGCCAGGGGTGGGCTTCAGGCTGGCCAGCTTCTCCAGTTGGTGGAGAGCCTCCACCAACTGGAAGCCACCATTTTGGACGCTGGAGCAGCATGGAGCGATGAGCTCGCGCTGCTCCTCGTCCCGACGGACTCACTTGGATGCTGAAGAAGTTCGATGAGTAGCGTTTTTTTGTGGTTCCTTTCCCACTTGTGGAGGTGAAACTGAGATTCTGGCTCTTTCCACATGACAACGGTATCCCAGCATGGGGACGCAAGAGGAGTGGGACCACAATGAACGTTTCTGCATATGACATCATCGCTGTCCCACCCTTCTTATGTTGCCAGCCAGCATGACTGCAGGGGTAGATCATCTCAGATAGAAACTCTGTCATTGACCCCCAATCATGCAGCTGGCCATGCAGAAGGGCTGGGAAGCACAATCAACATGCTTCCTTCCCTAATGGAGCATGGAAGAAGGCCAGCTGCAGTTCAGAAGGCATCCCTTCCGCAGACAGCCGGTCATGTGCAGAGAGGAGCATTGGGAACATGTTCCCATCCTGGCAGAGATGATGCTGGCATTGCAATGGGACAACACAGAAAAGCGCTGTGTGGAAAAGGCTTCTGTTCTGTTCGATACGGGATCTTCCGGTGGAGGCGACACAGCGACAAGACGGAGTTCGCGGAGCCAGTGAACTCCGTATCCTGACGCGATCGGATTTCCTCAAGGTTAGAATAAATCTGAGGAATTTTGTCCCCTGGAATAAAAGGAGGACACGGAGGGCTTGAGGGGATCCAGCTTAGTCCGGTGTGAAAAAGAAGAAGGGAGGAAGGAGAAGAAGCATGGACGGACGGCAAGGATCGCGGAGCCCATCATCGCGTCAAGGAGCCTCACCAACAGAAAGGCTTGCCATGCCACCACCGATCTTTTTAATTTTCTATTAAATATTGGGAGAAAGCCGTGGGGGAAGCGAGATCCTGTTTGAATTTCAACAGTGTCGGAGGGCAGACCCTAGATCCCTGTTCGGGGAAAAGAAAAAGTGTCGAAGAGGATCTGGACTACGGGGACAGGAGAGCGGGGAATGAGAGAAAGAAATATGGAGTTTTTAAAGTTGCGTTCCCCGACATGTTTCAGAGAAGAAGGGTGTTATTGTCGGTATGTTAGTATAAAGAGAGCGGGGATAGATTAAATACTTGGAAGACTAAATGACAAATAAAAATAAGAACAAAAAGCTTCAAGAATATTAATGACATGGTAATATTAGAAGATTTGGAAAGCTGTGTAAAGAACTAGTGTTGGAAAAAACTGATGGTGATAAGACTTTGAAAAAAAAAGTGGAGAGAGATTGCGAGGCTGTTTACCTGGTCTATTAATTAGGACTCCCTAAGAGTAACGAAGATTTTAAGCGGAGCTCTCAAAAGAAGGAAGATAGGAAGAGGAACATCAGGACTTGCCTTTTAACTGACAGTGACTGCTGAGTTGTAGTGGAGTTGTAAATTGGTGACTTTGATTGCTGAAATCAAATGGGTTCAACATGGCGATTGGATTGCAAGAAGCTAAGAGAAGCATGTTTTAGCGACGGTGACTGTAAGAAACTGTCTTGAAGTATATCTTTGTGGCTGTGAAGGAGACGGATTTGGGAAAAGAAAGAGAAAAAAAATAAAAATAAAGACGAACTGTGAATTTGTGGAACCCAGAAGAAAGAAAGAATAAAGAGGAAAGAAGAAAGAAGAAGAGGGAGAATTGGAAAGAAGATTATAGACTGTGGGTTGGGTTATCTAGAGACGTAAAGCTATTGAGATATTATAAGCAAGTGGGGAAGAAAGAGAAATGATTTGTTGACAGTGGGTGGGAAGACTGAAATAGATATTTGGTATGTTATAAAATCTTGGTTTTTGAGAATGTAATTAGGACATTGGGGAAATAAGTAATGGAGTGTTAATTAAAAAAAAAGTTTAAGCTTAAAGGTTGAGTAATTCAACAGTAATTATACTTTATATAACTTAATTATTTTGTGGGAGAGTCAGAATAATTACAGTGGAATTAGTATTCTGAAATTTATAATTTCTATGTTTAAGGTGAAATTGAACTGAATCAAATTTATATTATATATATATACAGATAAATGATGGTAAAGAATTGTAATTGATAGAAATTAATTTTGTAATTACTTGTGGGAGTTATTGTAATTAAGGGATAATTAAGATATGTGAAGAGTGTATTAAAGAGGAGTAAGAAGTAAAGAAGTGGGAAGTGTTATAGAGTGAGTAGGGATTTAGAGGTTTATTGAGTGGAGGAATCAGATTGTGGAAAATATCTTTTGTGTGGGTTTAAAGAGGAAGGACATATATAAGAGAGATTAGGAAGGTTAAAATTTGTAAGTGTAAAATAAAAAGTTTATTAAAATATATATATAAATAAATATATATATATTTATAGGGGAAAAAAAAGCCCCAACATTTAAGATGATGGCAGCAGGAAAAAGAAAGGGAGGCGCCGGGACTCAGACTCAAAGACACTCTTTACTGCAGAGAGGGGCCTCCATAGAATTAAAATTGCCGAATTGGGAGGTAAGAATATCAGGAATGGAAATCAAGAAAGAGTTCATATGCATATCTGAAGAAATACGAAGGAATATTGTCATTAAAGTCTAAAATGAAAGAAACAAGAACGGAAATGAAGCAATGTATATTCTGAAAAATAAAGACGGACATTAAGAGAGAGCTGGAAACTTTCAACACAAAATTAGTTATTATTTCTTGTAATTAAAAACAAGCAAATGAAAAAGTGAAGCAGGTGGAGGAAGACAACGAAGATGGAAATACAGGTATCAAAAATGGAAGAGAAGAATGAACAATTGGAGAGGACAACTGTGCTATTAGATATAAGGAATAGAAGCAAATCAGTGAAAATAGGAGGGCTGAAAGAAATGATGAATGAAGATCTGTATATTAGATTGATAAGACCGTTGGCCGAATTTATCAGTTGGACACCAGAGCAATTAGATTTGGAAATAGATAGAGCCTTCAGGGGTGAACTCAGCTGTGGCTAAGAGGAACAATGTACCACGGGATATCGTGATAGATCTCTTTTAGAAAGAGTGAAGGAACCTGGTGATACAGAGTAGCTATTCAAAGAAGTTGGTGGTGGAGGGCAAGAAGTTAGAGTATATAAGGATGTTCATCCAGCATTACTTAAGCGAAGAAGAGAATATAACTTCTTGACACAAGTATTGAGAGCACAGAATATAAGATATAGATGGAATAAAACGGAGGGGTATCTCGTTTATATGGAAACAAAAGAGAGTTGTTTTAAAATACTATGATGAAAGCAAATGAATTTTTGGAGGAGAAATAAGGATGAATTAAATAGAATAGAAGGAATAATACAAGAACAGGAAAGAGGTAAGAGTAAGGGAGCTGATCAAGAACGCAAGATACGAATGTTATACAAAGTGATGAGGAACAGCAGGAATGTTCTGGAAAATAAAGAGAAGAGAAACAGCTTGAGGAAAGACAAACAGAATAAACATCAGAACGAGGAGAAGAAGAGGAGGAGGAGGAAGAGGCTGAAGACATTAACTCAGTACAGGATTTGGAATTAGAGGATTTGGGGAGAAGAAGGAGCAGAGGATTTAGAAGAGTAATCAAAGAAGTACGGAATAGAAATTTTATACGTCATGAAATTGAGACTACTCTCCTGGATGTTTGGGGCATGAATTCTCCTTATAAAGAAATTGTATTTTTCATAAATTGGAAAAAATTAAATTTAGATGTGATTGCAGTTCAAGATACATATAAAAACTGAAGATTTGAAATATATTAAGAACTCTGAAATTAGGTCAAATATTTTCGTCAACAATAAATAAAGAGAGAAGAGAGGAGTTACGCTGTATATAATAAATATGAAGCAAAACAAATATATAGTGATGATTTAGGACATTATGTAATAGTGGAGGAGCAGATTCAGGATATAAAATTTATAATCATTGCGGTTTATGGCCCATTAGATAATAAAAGTAAATTTTATGGAAAATTGTTAGAAAAATTATTAGAAATTAAGGAAGGGGATTTGATTCTAATGGGTGATTGGAATGGGGTTAAGCCCCATTGACTCATAGATCAAAGGAGAAATCAGAAGGTAATAAAATAATCAAAGGAAATGACCAAAAGGTATTCTTTGTATACATCAATATTATATGTCCCTGGAAGAAGTAGGAATTAATATAAAGAAGAAATAAAAAGGAATAGAATCTACTTCTCGGATAGACATAAATCTTGGTCGAGGTTAGATATGTTTTTCATAACACGGGAGTTGATAAAGAATGTAGTAGATCTAGAAACTTTGCCAGGGACTTTCTCATATGACTGTCCGATTTTGATATTCATGCAATTGATAAAAATTGGTCTAGTTGGAAATTAACAGGGATAATTTATTGCAAAAAGAATTGATAGAAAGAATGCTAAAAAAGGAGATAAGTGAGTTCTTGAAAGTAAATTGGGTAAAGGACAATCGATACAGACAGTATGGGATACATGTAAGGCGGTTATGAGAGGCTTTTTTATTAGTCAACAGGCATGGGTAACAAAAAGTAAAAAAGATAGAGAAAGAAAAAATTCAAAAATTATTACAAGATAAAGGAGAGAATTAAGGGAAAATCCAAGGAATTCAGAGATAAATAAGGAAATAACAATGTTGAGGAAACAATTACAATTATTAACAGTGGAAGAAATGGAAAAGAAATTGAAATTTACCAAACAAAGACAATTTGAACAGGCCAATAAGCCTGGTAGATGGTTAGCTATAAATTAAAAGAAGAGAGGAAAAACGAAGCATTATTTGCCTAAGGGAAGGGCAGAAGATGTATTATAAACAATCCAAGATCAATAATATTTTAGTTAATATTTTGAAGACTTATTTAGGCAGAAACAATGCCCACAGGGACAAGAAAATAAAATGATGAGATATTTGGAACAAGTGGATATAAAACATTTAACAAAACTACAAAATGAGGAATTAGATAAAACAATTACAATAGAGGAAATCAAGACTGCTATTAGAAAATTAAAAGTAGGGAAGGCACCAGGCCCTGATGGGTTTACCGCAATTTATTATAAAACTTTTCAAGCACCTAGCCCCATTTCTAACACAACTAGTAAATGCAATTAAGCGTGGGAGTTACCAAATTCATGGAAAGAATCAAATATAACTTTGATTCCTAAAGAAGGGAAGGATAAATTAGATAAGAAGAATTATAGGCCAATATCTCTATTAAATAATAGATTATAAAATTTTTGCATCAGTATTAGCAGAACGATTAAAAAAGGTATTGGTAAATTGGATAGAAGAGGATCAAAATGGATTTTTACCAGGCAGATATCTGAAAAATAATATTAGAGTAAGTCTTAGCATAATAGAGTATTATCAAAAATCGAATCAGAAAGAATTAGCCCTAATTTTTCTCTAATGGATAAAAAGCGTTCGATAATTTGAGTTGGAAATTTATGTTTGAAGTAATGAATAAATGGCAGATTTTGGGGAAGGTTTAAGCAATGGTGGATTAGGGGGTACTGATGATGATCAAACAGCTTGTTTATTAATAAATGGTCAAAAATCGAATCAATTTAAGATTAATAAAGGAACAAGGCAGGGTTGTCCGTTACTGCCATTATTTATAATGTGTTTAGAGATACTAAACTTTAAAATTAGGAATAATAATGAAATTAAGAGGAATGAGAATTAAAGGGCACTAATTTAAAAATCAAGCATATGCGGATGATCTGGCTATAATTTTGGAGGACCCATTAAAAGGAATTAAACCGTTGATGGAAATATTAAGAAATTTTGGAGACAGGTTTAAAAATTAATAGAGATAAATCATTAATCATTATACTAAAAATATAACTCAAATTCAAGAAATAGATTTAATTAAATGTTCGGGGTTTAGGGTAG
The DNA here is from genome assembly GCA_948472985.1 of Iguana delicatissima. Classification (NCBI taxonomy): domain Eukaryota; kingdom Metazoa; phylum Chordata; class Lepidosauria; order Squamata; family Iguanidae; genus Iguana; species Iguana delicatissima. The sequence goes on along the minus strand of CAOKZL010001103.1, from coordinate 571,300 downwards.
AGAAAAAGGTTAGATATTTGGGCATAATAATTACTAAAATAATTCGGATTTATTTGATAGAATTATAAAAGGATAGGGAAAGAAATATTAGATGATTTAAAGAGATGGAAGAATTACAGTTGTCTTTAATGGGAAGAATCTCCTCCATAAAAGTGAATATACTTCCGAAGATAATGTTTGTGTTTCAAAATTTACCTATATTATTGAATGATGTGGTGATTAGTAAGTGGGAGAAGGAAATAAATAGGTTTATTTGGAATGGGAAAAAACCAAGAATTAAAAAAGAAATATTTAAAGGATATGAAAGAAATGGAGGTCTGAAGTTTGCCAGATTTGAAACATTATTATGAAGCATCAACGTTAATTTGGTTAAAGGATTGGATTACACTGAAGAAAACAAAATTATTGAATTTGGAAGGTTTCAATTTATATTATGGGTGAATGTTACTTTTGGTACTTAATTTTTAAAAGTAATAAAGTATTCGTAGATCATTTTATAAGGAAGGCTATATTAAGAATTTGGTTAAGAGTGAGGAAGAAAATATAATTCAATCCTCCTTATTTGATTTCTGTGCATGAAGCGTTTTACAGATTAGAGAAAGTTCAAATAAAGGGAGTGGTTAACATATAAAGATATACTTAAAAGGAAGGGAATATGATTAGATTAAAAAATAGAGAAGAATTAATGAGGGAAGGCCACTCATCGCATTGGTTATTATATTTACAATTGGCGGGGAAATTTAGGGAAGATATGAAAATAATGGGATTTCTTTAAGATACAGAGTTGGACTAATATTGAAACCAGGGGTGGAGAAACCATTAAGTAAAATATATAAGTTGCTTTTGAAGCTAGAAATGGAAAAAGAGAGTATTAAAGAGAATATGATAAAGTGGGCACAGGATTTTGACAGACAGAACAATAGAGCAATGGCAACAAGCTTGGAACTAAACCAAGATTTTACAAGAAGCTATTACTAAAGGAAAATTTCTTTAAAATGTTTTACAGGTGGTATCTAATATCTATCTAAAATGTATAATATCTAAATTCAAATATCTAATTCAAATATCTAATTCAAATATCTAAAATGTATAAAAGTAAAAAGCTTGGGAAATGTTGGAAGTGTCAGGGGATGGTACTTTTTTCCACATGTGGTGAAAATGTAAGAAAGCAAAGGTATTTTGGAACGCGAGTGCACGAGTTAATTGAAAAAACATTTAACACAAGATTTGGTATGCTTCCGGAAAATATATTTATTGAATATTTTGGAGGCATATTGACTTAAAGATTAGAATTAAATATTCAAGAATCTTATGTTACATTATATATGCAGCGAGGATTGTTTACGCAGATATTGGAAAACAGAATAATATACCCTCTCAAGAAGAAATTATATATAAAGTTTACGAACTGGCTGAAATGGATAAGCTAACATGGATGTTGCAAGATAGTCTAAAGAAAGTTTTCAACATGAATGGGGAAATCTTGAATCAATGGTGGATGAAGAATTGGAGTGAACATGCCCTGAACAGGATTGTATTATTAATTTCATACGTTAAGAGATTTAATGAGGATGATAGTATATATAGAGAAACACAAAGAGAATAATTATAAAAATATAATTATGTTTAAATAATATCAAGATACTAAAAGATAAGCAAGATCAGGAAAGAAAGTAAAAATTTGAACGATAAGATAAAGCAATCTCTAATTCCAATTGAAATAGTCAATAATCAATGAGTTATATATAAATATATATATAGAAGGTAAAAATAAAGAAATGTTGATTTAGTGATCTAAGAAGTTAATTCTAGATATTATTAATATTACTAAAATAAAGATAAGAAAGAAGGATAAGATGTGTAGATACGTAAAAAATAGTCTAAGTGATAATATTATATTAAGTAATAATTGGTCCAAGTGGAGTTGATATTTCAGATAGTGTAGTATCTAGATTCATTTAGAGTGTCTCTTCTTTTCTTAAAGATATAGATATAAGAACGAGGTTTATATTATTATGGTAGGAGAAATATATACTGCTTGCCGAATAGAGGTGGTTTTATTTGCTGTGAAATTTAGGTGAAAATGAGTGAGCAGGATAGATAAAAAGGAATAAAGGTAAAATAACACCCCCCGTCAGATTAAATGAAGTCAAAGGATGAAAAGTAGAGAGAATGTGAAATTTTGTAAGTATGAAGGTGTTTATTAGTGTAAAATGTGGTATTAAATGTAATATAATGTTGTGGGGTTTGTTTGTTTTTTCTTATGTTTTTGTTTAGTTTTGTTTGTTCGATTTGCTAGTTATATTAGTTTGTTTTTGTTATTGGTAGAATGAAATGTGTTTGTAATATGTTGTCATGGATGTTTTTATATTTTTTTTATGTTTTTTTATGTTTTTTTTCTTTTTTGTCTTTTTTTTGTGCAATTAATAATAAAATTTATATTTTAATAAAAAAAAACTAAAAAAAAAAAAGAAAAGGCTTCTGTTCGATGCTGGTAGAGCATAACAAAACATACAGCATAACATTCTGCCAGTGTACTTATGGAGGGGGTCTGAGAAGGTGACAATCACCAGCACAATAGGAAGCTATTCTGGTACCTTGCTTGGCCAATCAGTGATCATTGGGGTTAAAAGGCTGAAATGCACTCCAGCACAATCCAGCAGCCATTCCACAGTAAGGGAAAGAGTTGTGCTAGAAGGTACTGGATATCTTCCTACCCAATGTTCTGGAAAGTATTTAGCCAAGAAGATTCTAAGATGATCCCAGACTTACTTTTTAAATGTATGGTTTTGACATAGGGGTGGGGAAAACATTCATGGCGTCTCCATTTGAATATGATTTTACACAGTTCAACCCACCTCCTTCAGAACCAAACACAGATTCGAACACAATTTGCAGTCAGAAATCCATACATTCATGAGAGTGTGGTGCAATTAGCACAAAAATGTGTATATTTCAAAATATGTGTAAAAAATGTGTACCTGGGGAGGTGCATAAACACTCGTTCACCAGTGAGATGATTTGTACTGGCAAATTCTTTGCTATTTCAAGACACATAGATGCTTTTCAACTATGTACCTGGAATTTGACTATTGGTCAGCATGGCTGGATTCTGCATGTGCTTACTATTGCAAATAGGTTTGTACTTCAGGGCTGGAAAGACAAACATTCCCCACCTATTATTCAATGCTCAATAAGATTTCACTGCTTTAGGTACTCAGGAAAGTGTATTGTATTGAAGAAAATATGTTTTTGGAAATAGGGTCAAGTTATCACTGTGTATGGCTAGGCCACAGTCATATTGTATTTATTCCACCATTCCCATATGTGTGTGTGTGTGTGTGTGTGTGTGTGTGTGTGATATAATTTTCCCCCTTTATTTGTAATAATACTTTGCAGTAATAATATTTGAAATAATATTTAAAAATCCATTTTATAAAAAAATAGAAAATTGCACAAAAATGCATATATTTAAGTGTGGATAGAAATGTGTTATATGCTAGGGAAAGGGAGAACTAGACATACAGTCTGACCCTCTGTTGGAAGAAGTTTGAATTGGATATGACAAGCTCTAATTAGGGAGATTTACCTATTTGGACTTCAGATGGGTTAAGTGTTCATTAAGTACCACGTCAAGGATTTGCATACTAGTCCAGAATCGCTCTCCTTTCATTGTGCCTAAGTATTCAAGCTTATGTAAAACAGGATGGGGAAACTGCAACTCATGGACTCTTGGAATCTTGGCTTCTGAGCTGACAGAAATCCCTCAAAGCTCCTATAAAGTTTAGTAAAAAAAATTAGACATCCAAGAATGAAAAACACTATGCTCACAGGAGAACAAGTTCTACCATGTTTTACCCCAGCAGTGCTCCCTCTATTCACAGAAGCAATGACATGAGTAAATTTACTTTTAGAAAGTTCCTTCATGTTCTTTTGATTTATCTGTTTCTTGGAAATTAACAGAGGGCCAATGGAAGTGGATTTTTCACACACTTTTAACTGGTAAAAGATTGATACTTCATTACTGGAAAGATAATTTTTCTCTACCTATGAGCCAATGGATAGAAGATCTAACAATAAACATTTGAAAGAATGAGGTATAGACAAAATTTACAAATGAACTTATATTTGGACATTTGGTCAGCTTTTACAGAAGCTTATCACTAATGTGGTTACTTTTCCTCCTTTTGTATATTTATTTTATTGCTTATGTTATACTGGAACATTATTGCATGTAACTGAGATCCTTTTTGAATGTAAGATAGATATAGATATAGATAATATCTTTTCTCCAAGGTCAAGCAGAAAATAGCAGATCAAAACCACAGCAAAAGGTAGTGGTTTTGCCCAGGGCATTCCTCCAGCTTCCTCAAGTAGCTTATAACACTCTCCCTGCCAAAAAAACATCAGCTAGAGAGGGTAAAAAACCAGAAAGCCAAAGTGGTACAACATCACTTTTGGTAATGCCAAACCCACTAGTGCAATCTCTGGTGGATTGTGGGGATGAAAAATAAAAAATAGGCCACTGCTAATATAAAAACATAGTGAAATGTATCCTTTTGGGAGCACAGTGCTTTCCACTCTAGGATGCCTAAGATTTTCTGTTGGATTTTCTGCATTAAGTGGTTCTATTTTTATTCTGAACAAGTGTATGTCTTCCCTAAGACTAATGATCACATTCTGTAACAGAAAAATGTGGGAAAATACACTGTCCTTCCATGTTTCTTGACTGTGGCTTTTTGATAAGCAATGAATTTCATTTTTTCCCAGCAAGACTTTCACTGTTTAAAATTATTGCCTCCAATTTTAACTTTAAGACTCTTTTTCATAAACAACCACTCATTTCAAGGATATTAAAGATTATCTCATAAAAACATCTAAAATGGGAATGATAAAATTTCCTCCTCAATGTAGTATGTAATATACTATATGTTATTCTACCTCCTGACATCTCCTGCTTTGGCATCTAGTTACCTCAATGTATTACCCTTATAGAAGAGCAGGATAGTATATAGGAATTTTAATGACACATAAAATGGATATGCATTATGTAAGACAGAGAGACAGACAGACAGATGAATGAATGGTTTAGCAGAGAATAGTTTAGCATAGCATAGCACAGCATGGCATGTCATAGCACAACATACTATGGAAGGCATACTAGTGATTCTTACTAAAAAGATTTATTATAAACAGTGAATGTGCTCTCCACTCATATCTTTCCAAGCATTTCTTGATCTGCTGAGTTATTTCCCAAGATTCCAGTATTTGGAAAATGGCCCCCTATCCCCATTTATAGTGTATGAAAATCTCTAATATGCCTTCTTGATCCTAGATCACAAGCCTAAACTTCTCTCTGATACTTATGAATTTATGTAATGCAGATTCTTCTGACAGAACTTTGCATCAAATTTCTTATTTGGAGGTCTACCAAAGACTCCCAAGCCAGAATGAGGACTTGGATGGTGCTTTCCTGAAACAGATGACAAAATATTCAGAAAGGAGAGATATAGTAGTAATGGGAGATTTCAACTATTCTGTCAAACTCTGTCAAGAGTATCAGGTCCAACAAATTTCTCATTTGCCTTGCAGACAATTTCATAGTCCAGAAGGTGGAGGAGTGAACAAGGGAACCAGCTATTTTAGATCTCATCCTAACCAACAGTGATGATCTGTTTAATGGGCTAGAGGTGGCAGGATCCTTAGGTGGACGTGACTATGTTCCCCTGGACTTTATTATACAGCAGAAAGGGGAAGTCAAGTGTAGTCAGACACACATTCTTAACTTGAAGAAAGCTGAGTTTCGTAAACTTAGGGAAATACTGGAAATGATCCCATTGTCAGAAATACTAAAAGAGAAGGGAGTTCATAATGGATGGGAGTTTCTCAAACGTGAGATATTGAAAGTGCAATTTCAAACAACTACAGTGAGAAGCAAATATAGGAGGTATCTGAAGAATCTGGGATATATGTCTAAAGAACTTTCAACAAAGCTAAGATTTAAAAGGGACATGTACAAGAAATGGAAAAAGATGGCAATCACCAAATTGAAATTCAAAGTCAGCAAAGCTAAAGTGCAGAAAAAACATGAGGCTAGCTAGAGAGGTTAAAAACAATAATAATGGCTTTTTTTTTGTCTGTATGTTAGCAAAGGGAAGAGAAAGGAAATGGTAAGGCCACTACAAGGAGAAGATGGTGAAATGCTGACGGGAAAGAGAGAAAAGGCAGAACTACTCAACACCTTCCTTGCCTCCGTCTTCTCCCAAAAGGAAGCAGTGCTGACCTGGGGAAATGGAGCAAATTATGTGCTAGGGGAAATGCATCATAGTATAAGTAAATAAGTAGTACAGTAAAACCTGACTACTCTAAATGAATACAAGCCTCTGGGACCAGATGAACTACATCCAATGGTATTAAATGAACTGGCACAAGTAATCTCAGAACCACTGGCAAAAATCTTTGAGAATTCCTGGTGAACAGGAGAAGCCCCAGCAGACCAGAACATGGGGGGGGGGGGGCCCAAACAATTACCACCCAGTCAGCCTGACATCAATACCAGCAAAGATTCTAGAGCGGATCATTAAACAGACAATCTGTAAGCATTTAGAAAGGAATGTCATGACCACTAAAAGTCAACATGGATTTCTCAAAACCAAACTATGCCAGACTAATCTTATCTTTATATATATATTATGTTACAAGCTTGGTAGATGAAGGGAACGCTGTGGATATAGCATATATTGGTTTTGGTAAGGTCTTTGATTAGGTCCCCCATGATATTCTTGCAAACAACCTAGTAAAATCTGGGGTAGAAATGCTACTGTTAGATGGATTTGTCACTGGTTGACCAGTTGAACCCAAAGGGTAATAACCAATTTCTCCTCTTCATCCTGGAGAGAAGTAACTAATGGGGTGCCACAGGGTTCTGTCCCGGGCCCAGTGCTATTCAACATCAAATGATTTGGAAGAGGGAATAGAGGGCATGATTATCAAATTAGGAGATGACACCTAATTAGAAGGGGTAGATAACACCCCAGAGGATATGATCAGAGTTCAAAATGACCTTAACAGATTAGAAAGTTGGGTCAAAACTAACAAAATATGTTTCAACAGGGAGAAGTGCAAGGTAGTACACTTGGGCAGAAAAAATGAAATGCACAGATATAGGATGGGTGACGTCTGGCTTGACCACAACACACATGAAAGGGATCTAGGAGTCTTAATAGACCACAAGCTGAACATGAGTCAGCAGTGTGATGTGAATGTAATTCTCGGCTGTATCAATAGAAGTATAGTGTCTAGATCAAGGGAAGTAATAGTGCTACTCTATTCTGGAATACTCTATCCAGTTCTGGGCACCACAATTCAGGAAAAATACTGACAAGCTGGAATGTGTCTAGAGGATGGTGACCAAAATGACAAAAGGCCTGGTAACCAAGCCCTATGAGGAGCAGCTTAGGGAGCTGTATGTGTTTAGTCTAGGGAAAAGAAGGTTAATGTGATAGATGATGATGATATGATTGAGGAGCAACTGATTGTGCAGGGAGCCAAGCCAGTGACTGAGCAAGTCAACTTGCAAACATCCCCTGCACTGAAAGGTCAAGTTGCCCCAGCCATGTCATGACAGAGAGGGAACCAGCAGTGATGCAGAGGAGTTGCAGCCAGCTGTGCCTATCAGCCCTCAATCACACAGAAGGCTGAAACGGGTTGTAGAGAGGGAGGCTGTTTGGACTAGGCTGAGGAAACAATAACTAGCAGCACCTGCGCACGGGGCTATTTAAGTCTGCCGACACGGCTGCTCCTTGCTTGCAGCAAATTATTAGCAAGCCCTCATGGCCTTTGTGTCTCCTGCTCCCTGAAACCCTTCAGATGGATCTCTGCCTCCTGAACCTTTGGACTGGACGTTGACCTGGTTCAGCTTGTGTTTTCCTGGTGTTTGGTATATTGGACTCCCCAAGTGTTCCTGACCTCTCTCCTCCCTTGCTGGCTGTGGCCCAGCAGGGAGAGATTCCTGACAGTTAAGAGGAGGCATGGTAGCTGTGTTTAAACATTTGAAGGGATGTCATATTGAGGATGGAGTGAGCCTGTTTTCTGCTGCTCTGGAGACTAGACTTTGAACTTCAGGAAAAGTGATTCCATCTAAACATCAAGAAGAGCTTCCTTATAGTAAAAAGCAGTTGGACCGTGAAATAAATTGCCTTGGAGTGTGCTGGTGTCTCCTTCCTTGGAAATTTTTAAACAGAGACTGGATGGCCATTTGTCAGGAATGCTTTGATGGTGTATTCTTGCACGGTAGGAAAATGAAGTTGATGGCTCTTGTGGTCTCTTCCAGCTCTGTGATTCTATGAGCTTGTTAATCTAGCATACTGAGAAGGGAAACTCTTTCATACTACTCCCTGCCCTGAAGGAGACAATGACCAGCCTAGATGCACCCAGTCTGGAGCTTTCTTCACTGAGAACTTGCAGTGACACAGCTTAACGCTTGAGACAGTGTCAGCAATTCTGACACTTTGCCATTAGAAAGACGTGGGTGTTCATCAATTTGGCAGCCTATATTGATGACAAACCCTTTTCAATCAACTCCCACTGACATGGTAGTCAGTGTACCATTGGATTGGTTTGATTAGTTCTTGTCACATTAGTTGCCACATGAACTGAAGCTCCAATTAGGATTTGAAATTGAGATGTTATGAAACCGGTATAAACACAGATATTACATTAATCAACAGTCAATCTTTAAAATATGAATGGTTAAAGGTCGTAATTATTTCCCAATCTTTTGGAATATGTTAATGAGTAGAATAAGAATTCTAATCTGCATTAGTAGTAATAAATGCAGACCTGAAAGTGATGATCATTCCAGATGAAAGCAGCAAATTTAAAATGGATTTTGCTTTTGAGACTAGCTGTTCAACCTAACTTGTACTTTATTATAGTCAGAAGAAACATTAGTATGCACATCTACTGATAGTCAGTGCTCCACAAATACACTTCCACAATTCATTTGCTCTCTGCCATAGCTATGACAGACAGTCTGGTTGAATTCCATCAGCCAGCAGGTTGGTCAACTGATCCCTGGATCTGGACCCTTGGTGTGGGGGCAGTCATGACTATTCAGCTATAATCCATAAAGTTGTGGCCTTTCCTTTTCAAAAAAAAAAAAATGTGGTCAGTGTTCATTCTTGCTAAATAGAGAGGACAGTCATTCCTGGATCCACATTTGAACTGTATCAGATGCTCCTCTGGTTCATTCGTCCTTCCTTCTTTCCTTCCTTCCTTCCTTCCTTCCTTCCTTCCTTCCTTCCTTCCTTCCTTCCTTCCTTCCTTCCCTCCTTCCTCTCTTTTTTTCTTTCTTTCTCTTCAGCAAATGCTAATCCACAGTCATCCCCTTATTTCACTGTTCCCCTGATCATTCAAGGGCCTAAATGTGTTGTTTTCATTTATAGCTAGCCCTCCACATTTGCAGGTTTAACTTTCAGAGATTTGATTATTTGAGATTACGTGCGGAACGATGGTAAATAAAGCGAACCTAACTCACTCTCATGTGCAGAACAGCTCTGTGCCAAAACACATTGACCCACGTTAATAACCCCATGCGGAAAGGGCCTATATTTTGATCCTAAGGATATGGAGTTATTTTTCAATTTTCTCAACTAGAACACATATTTATCAATATGTTATTTGATCTTTTACTCTTGAAATACAGTAAGCTATTTTGTTCCCCTTGAAATACTACTAAGCTACTTTATTCTTCCAATTCACACGGGCCCTAAATTGATGTACTATATGTTTTAAAGCCAAGCTGATCAACTAGTTTGTAACAACAAACATGCTTTCTTTGAACTGATCAGAGTTCAGCTTGATTTTTTTCAGTGTTCCACATAAGTACTGCTTGTTGTTGCGCAAGGCAGCAAATCTTCCTCATGTTCTTCCCTGCCCTCATACTCTAAATGAGTCTGCAGGCTGGTTCTCATAATTATGTCTACTAATCCATTAACCTGAAGAGGCCTCACATCTACATCATATGTACAGCAAACATCACCCCCTCTATTTAGCTCAGCTTTACAGCCTACATCACTAATGAGTTTGAGGGAGACAACACCCAAGAAATTGTGCATAGTAGGCAGGCAGTCTCCATGTTAAAGAGAACTGTATGGAACAAAAACATTTGCTTTTCTCGATACCAGTGTTTCAGTAAAGGGTGCCATCATAACTGCTTTGACTAAGGATTAACATGGCAACAGTCCTCATAAGCACTAGTTATATAACAAGACATTGTCTGGAATTGCTTCTATTTACTGACTGAAATAACAGAGCTTGAAAGCCAGTGTGCTAGAAAAGGGCATTGTGGGCGGCAGAAGCAGGGTTGCCTTGCTCATTGTAAAGGAAGATTGTAACTGACACAGAGAGTACATGAAATGGTGGCTGGAAATTTTGTGTCTTTTTATTTCATGGCTGGGAAATTTTTTCTTCATGAGAAATCTTTCTGATTTTTGCTTCATGGTGGATGTTTTGTAATATGCATGTGTTGCTCCATTGCATCCCAATCGAAACCACTCTCATACAGATACTCTTCTTCAAGAAAAATTATTCATTTGTTACATTAATACCATTAATGACATAATCCTCTAAGGAGATCAGGCTTTTCTTCTGTCACCATTTTATCCTCCTAACAACCCTGTTTGGAAGAATAAGCAGAGCGACAGAGGCTGGATAGCAGCTGGGGTGGGAAACTTTTGTGGATAAGAGGGATGCAATCTTCCTTCCTTGGGACCTTCTAGGGATTATGCACACTGTTGAAAGTGCTGCAGATAACTGGGGAAGGAGAAGTACACTGGAAGTGGTTTGGAAGTCCATTTCTAGTTTTAGAAAAGGATCAATATTTTGGGGTACAATTTAGTGTCGAGATGATCTCTGACCTATTTAAAAGATGAAATGAAGCTTAGGGATCTAGGAACAGCAATTCATCTTCTTTTTTTTTAAAAAAAATATTGACTGGGGATCTGGCAGAATCTGAGAATCCAGGGGAACAAAAGGGGCCTGAGGAGAGCACAAACAGCCCTTGGGCTGTCCTTTCTTCCCTCCTGGTGATCATCCAATGAGCTTCATCCCTGACAGAGGATTTCATTTCAAATCTCCCCAGTCTTATACTAACATTCTAATACAGCCTTCTCCAGCAGTGTGCCCTTTATGTGTGTTGTATGTGGTCAATGGTGATGCCAACTGGTAGGGCTGACTATTTTATTTCAATTCCTTTTTAAAACTCATTTAACAAAATTCATTACACTCTTCATATCTGGGACGAAAAGAGCTTAGCATAAAAAAAGAAAGATCAAGTGGGGAAGATCTGAGTGGTTAATTCTCAGAATCTGAGTTTGAACTCCTGGGTGTTCAACTGTGTTTGTACTGAGTTAGGATGGCAGTTTCCTCCTACCCCCTTCTTTTTTTTCTGAGTGGTTCCTTATCTTTACCATCTCTATGGTAAACAGGCAAAGGAAGGTCATCTCCATACCAAGAATACAGTCAGTCCTCACTTTTGTGGGGATTAGAGTTGCAGGACCAACACAAAAGAGGAAAGACTCTTGAGTATCTTAAGTTCCACAAATCATATTTAACACACACAAAAAATCACATGTACTGGCCAGGTGCCAGGACCCAGTCATGTGTACATTTCCTCACTTGCTCACTCACTTGTGCAGCTGAGGGGGAGGAGGGGATGGGATGGGGGAAAAGAAGAAGGAGGCTCATCCCTACCCTTCCCCTTTCCACCCATGTGAGTAAGTGAGTGAATGAATGTGCCTGAAGACCCTCCTCCCACCCCACCTCCTTACCTCTCCTGCCCACCCAAGCATGTAAATGCGCCAATGTGCATGTCTGCCCTCCTCCTGTCCCATCACTCCTCCTCCCACCTGGGTGTGTGAGGAAGTGAGTGAACACAAGTGCCTCTCTTCTCCCATTCAATTCCCTTCCCCCTCCTGCCTGCTTGTGTGATTGAATGTGCCCTTGCACCATCTTCCCCTTCCCCTCCCACTCACGTGAGTGAGTGAGCAAATGAGCATGCCTTCCCTCCTCCCATCCCAGCTCCCTCCCCCCACTTCCACCCATGTCGGTGATCAAATGAGCAAACATGCATGCACACTTTCCTCCCATCCCCTTTCTCCTGTAATCTGCAAATAATCAAATCCATGAATGTTTAACCAACAAATATGGAGGGCTGACTAGTTACGCACATTGAATTTGGCAACTATAAAAGGAAGAAGATTGTGTTTCAGTTCATTTTTGAAGAATTTACTAAAATTCATAAACTGCATATTTTGGAACAGAAAGACTGTGAGTTTTTTTTAAAAAAAATGAATGTTAAAGAAAGTGAAACTAACAGATTTTCCTATCCTAACTGGCTAGTGAAGATGGGAAGGCATCAGTACAGGATAGTAGTTTAAACTATATTGGCTCACAGAGAACATCTTGGATATTAGGGACAGTGCCATATCAGCAAATACAAAATTTCATTGTACCTGTTCAGCACCCTGGAATTCATAGATTATAGTAGGGAAGCTCATACGCATGTGGAAGTCTGGATCTTAATCCAATTTCTAGTCTGAACTTGAGTAGATTTAGGATTTACATAATTGTTGATTTACCATTCAGCTATTGATTCAATGGGTCTACTCTGCCTAGGACTATCAATTGGACTGAATCCCTTGGTATGCCTCCTGTGAGCATTTGAGCTTTTCTGCTGAAGCAAACTAATGCCCCACTTTTCAGAAGGCTAATTAGAAATCAAAGTTATGGATCAAAATGAGACCTATTGTTATCACGGAGAGTGAATCTGCATATATCATACCATATTACCTGTACTGTATGAACACTCTAACTAGTGTTACTGTAAAGAATGGGGATCTTTGTTATTCCTCTGCTCCTGCTTATTGCTTTGCTGAATTTGCAATCTTCTGTTACTTGCAACATCACACAGCCATTCCCATGGCAACCAGTTGTGCTGCCACAAATGGGAATAAGCAAACTCCTGAAACAAAAGCCTCTGATCATTTAAACAGTCTCAGCAATAAAGGAAGAAAGAGGGCAACACAGCCTTAAATGGGTTTTCAGTAGAATGTTTCCCCAAGACTTTCACACCACACCACTTGTTCCCAAAAATGTCATCCCTGGCTTTGTGAACCCTCAGATACTACACAGAATACAGCACACAAAGACACAGCACAGACACAAGCACATATTGGGGGAAGAGGTGAGAAGTACAAAGGAAAAGTAATAAAGTGGGTTCCTTAATGTGGAAACATCTGTTTTGCATATAAAGGTTTAATAGGAATTAACCTTACTTTCTTGTTCAGCAGTCACCACTGTTGTGATGGAGCTGTGCCATCAGGGAAAGGCCGGGAGGGAGGAAAACAACTTTTCAAAAAGGTTACTTCCCCAACTTTTTTTTGTTTTTGCATGAAAACCAACTAACATTATTTAATTAGCTACAAAACTGTAACAAAGATGTTAGCATGGAGAAGCACATGAAAAACATGCGCGTGTGAATGCACAGGCACACACAGAGCTCTTTTTATAGTCCATAGGGTTTGGAAAGAATCTCTCCCATTCCCTGATTTGATGGGGGACTGTGTTTTCCTCTACATGGAAGCCTTCAAAGAGCAACGCTTTGGGATTCAAACAAGGTCTAGGGCCAATCTGCAAGACCCAAAATGGTATTAGTGGTCTGAGTGCTGGACTAGGACTCTGGAAGATCAGGGTTCAATTTCCCTCTCAACCATGGAACCCACTGAGTGATCTTGGGCAAGTCACACTCTGTCAGACTCAAAGGAAGGCAATACCAAAACTGCTCTGAGCAAATCTTGTCAAGAAAAGTCTTGACACGTTTGCCTTAGAATTGACCATAAGTTGCAAACAACTTGAAGGCACACAACAGCAAGGCCCCCAACCTCACCATTAAAAATATAACAAAACCAAGCCACAAATATTGATATTACACTTTCATTTTTTTTCCATTTCCAGACCCCATTCAATTCACAGCGGACTCTTAGGGACAAATTTTTGGCCCCCATATTGTTAGAAGTTTCTTGATTATAGGGAGCATATCACTTCTTTGTTGAAACAGATTTGCTGGCTATTGGCCCCTTTCCAGGCACTATTGAAAGTGGTGGATATGATATATAAAGCCCTTTACAGCTTTGGTCTGAAAGTCTGTATCTCCCCTATAAGGCTGCCTGAATATTATGTTCTCTGGCGGAGGGCTTTCTCTCTACCCCAGCACCCTCCCAGGCTCACCTGGTGAGAACATGAGAAAGAGCTTTCTCAGTGGGTACTCCTAGGCTATGGGACTCTCAGAGGAAAACTCAGTTGGTCTCTCCTCTGATCCTTCTGCCCGCATGCGAAGACTTTAAACAGGCCCTCAGCCTTTAACTGTTGCAGTAAAAGAATGTGCTATGGTTGTGCTATTTATATGTGCTGCTGTTGTTGTTGTTTTTGTCTTTGTGTGCCTTCAAGTTGCTTCTGACATTGCAACCCTAAAGGAAACTTATCACAGGATTTTCTGGGGCTGAGAATGTGTGATATGACCAAGGTCACCCAGTGGGTTTCCATGGCCAAGCAGGAAATCACAGCCTGCTCTTCAGTCATAAGCCATTTCCACACTAGACTGTTATAGTGCTATGATTCCACTTTCAACATCCTATGGAATCCTGAGGTTTGCCCCCTCCCAAAACTGCAACCCCCAGGATTCCATAGGATGTTGAAAGTGGAATCATAGTACTATAACAGTCTAGTGCGGAAATGGCCATAGCCTAACGCTCAAACTACTACACCACATTGGCTCTTGTGTTTTATATATTTTAATTGTTTTAAATTAGTGTCTCAAAGTAATGTTTTCATTACAGTAGATTGAATATTTAATGCATTTTAAATTTGTGTACGCCTTATTTTTAGCCATTTTATTTTAACCTACATTGTATACCTCCTTGCGTCCCATTTTGGGAGAAAGGTGGGACATGAATCAAATAAATACATAAAGGGTGGCACAGAATACTCAAAACAGATGCTTTGCAGCCTACTCTGCCCTGCAGCATTTAAAACGTAGATGCTTATTTGTTACAGGGCATTGTGGAAAATTCAAAGAATGTCTAAAGCCAGCTACCAGGCACTTTTTAGGCAGCCAATCTAGAAAACATTTTTTAGGAGGGAGCAGGGTAAAACATCAGCAATGGGGCCTTGGCAGCTGAACACTCCAGGTGTTGATGACAGGCCAGGTTATAAAACTATAAGATTATATATGTGCTTGAGATGCCACATAAAGAGGACTACAAAAATACCAAATGGTAACTCCTAGAAAAAGTATACTACTGACTCATTTAGAAAGCAGTTACAATAAGTTTCCTACTATGCTGAAGAATGCACATCCTGGCTGTAGGGTAACTGATGGCAAAACAATTATAAAATGTCTGAAAAACAAGCTTTTCCAGCAGCCTATTGCTCTATTATTGAAATGAAGCATTCTTCCCAACAAACCCTAGCTGTAATAGATTCCAGTCTAAGTATGTTATAAAGGTCAGATGGGACTTAAATTAAATTGCTTTACTGTTTGAAAATCTACCAGCTAAGGTAACAAGCTGGGCTATATTTTCCACTTCACTGCCCCAAATATGAGGATATGCAGGAAAGGCCTTTTCTAATACAGGTGAAGCAGTCAATCAAAAATAATAAGGAGGGGGAAAAAGAATGCCAGACTGTAGCAGGGGAGAAGATAGCATGGAAGTTCACAACCAGCGGTCAACTCAGCCACAAACCGACAGGTATGGCAAAAATAACCTGGCCAATAATTGCTAGACATAAGACAGGCAATCTAAGGAAAGAAAATATATGACCGTATACATTTGTATAAGCCTGCCCTAGTGCTATGTTGTTATGTGCCTTCAAGTTGTCTCTGACTTATGGTGACTTATGGTGATGCTAAGGCCTATCAGAGGGTATTCTGAGGCTAAGATGCGGCTAAGGTCATCCTGTAGGTTTCCATGGCTGAGTGGGGAACTGAACCCTGCTCTCAAGGGTATTAGGCCAATGCTCAGATTACTATACCGTGTTTGCTCTCCTAGCACTATATTCACCATCAAAGACCTCATTCCCTGGTCCACTAGGGAGAGCTATTAGGTTGGTGAGTAACAAGGACAGAGATTTTTCTGGAGTGACCTCACATTTATTCTGGTTTCCATTTGGTGCTTAAAAATGTATTAAAAATACATTTACTGCTGCTTCTGGGAGCTCTCTTTGTGTGTAACTGTTACTGTATATTCCGGTTTTTGTAATCATGTGAACCATCTTCTGAGAGTAGTGAACCTGAAAGTTGGATTAGAAAGCTTACATAAATAAATGTGAGAAGCCAGCTCCACTCTGGGATTGTAATATCTGAATCAACACTGAAAAGTCCAATTGAATTGTTTCCTTCTTCAAATAGATTTAAACCCTAGCAAGGCTTCATTATCTTGGGACTGCGTACAAAGACTACCACCAACTTGGATATATTTTGTATTTCAGCCCAATAGACTATTAACCCCTCCAGGCTGACCCGGTCACATAGACTGGGAAGAAGATTTTCCCAAGTATATCAAGGAATTCTGCGTAAGCTTTAACTCAATTTGATTGGGTAACTTCACTGGCCATTTGCCTTGCTTCCAAGGTTTGAGATCTTCCATACTTGTGGCTTAGCTCATACTTGTGGCCTAACCCTTTAAAATAATGTTCATGTGGCTTGGGCTATGAGGTCCAGGATTTAAGACAAAGAAAAAGATATTAAAAAGCTTTTTTCTTTCTTTCTTTCTTTCTTTCTTTCTTTCTTTCTTTCTTTCTTTCTTTCTTTCAAATGAGATTGCCTCTTCTTACCCTCTGATCTACACTGGCTGTCTGGAGCCACCATTTTACTTCCCCTTGATGACTCTGAAATAATATTGTGGAGGATTAAAATGGTGGCTCCCAGACCTAGCCACCCTACTCTGATTGGTGGAGTCTATCAGAAGCATTCTGTGTCAGAGCTTAGGGTATCAGCAGTTGCTTGAGGAGCCATCTGTTTACATTCTGTAGAGTATTTTGTTTCTTCTACAGAAGTTTATCACTGAGCTATTGTAGCCTGTGTACAGATGTCACAGTGATCTAAGGAATACTTCTGTGGATCTAATTGTTTATGACTTCAAGTATGCAGTTGCTTTCCATACTCACTACATCCTCATAATTATTTATGGATTGGAAAAGAATAGGGGAAATAGGGGAAGAAAAAGTGAAATCACTAAATCAACCAATCTTTGTAAATGGAAATGACATTTGCTTCAAACACAACAGGGTTTCTAACATATCCTTTGGCTAGAGCAAGATGCCATTGTAAACTCTGAGCAATACTGGGTAGCTGCCACTTACAAGGAATTCATCAGTTGCTCCTGGTTGAAAGCACACATATCCCAAGCTCTGCGAAGAGAGGAGAAGTTCATCACTTTTGCCCTTTGAGCCATAAATTATGAGGGTCTTCTTACACTCTTGTGGCTCTGGGGAATCTTGGGCAGTCTTAACCTGAATTCTCCATTTTCCTGCAGAATAAAAGTAAAAACCAAGCAAGCAATACAAAATTATACTTATGAGACAAAGGAGAAAAATGTGAAGATTTTGTTCTTATGCTTGTGAATACTATACATTTTAGCTGGGCAGAAGATTAACATGGTAATATTGAAGCTCTGTACTTATATACTGAAAGAGATTATAGCATCCACGGACAGTGGGAGATGGCGCTATAAGATGGTCAAAAATGATGCTATATATTCTCTTACACTAGTGCATCATATTAAGATTTTGATAAATGAAATATAAAAACAAAAATGTATTACTAGTGCTTTGTGTCCTGTGATATTAACAAGTCTTTTGCTTTAACAACTAATTGCATCATCTCTATTTTTCATCTCCATTTTTGTGTGTTTTTATTACAGTATGTCTTGTTCATTCTCATGTTCTATTCCCCCTCACAAATGTCTTCTTTAAATTGTTCCGTATCAATGTCCTATCCTGTCCTCCCCTCCCATTTATTTTTTTTTCCTATCAGAAGCAGCTATTTCTGAAATGCAAACACACGGAAGAGTGAAAAGTTATGCAGGTCACAGAAGAAAGTCACACCAACTCTTTCAGGGGAGGCAGGTCAGAATGTAGATACCTGCTAGGACATTCTGTTCTGCTGATTCAGATATGCAATAACCCATTCTCAAACCGTAATAACCCATTCTCACTGGCCCCTATTGGTCACCATGTTTTCAATCAATCTAGATCTAGGTACAAAGCAAACTGTCTTTACAAGTTATTCTATTGTGTGTGTGTTGTGCCAGGAGCCAGTTATTAGACGTTTTACTGCAGCTTGTAGCCAAAATAAGGATGATGATAATAATGATTGCTGCTGATGATAATGATGATACAATAATAACAAAAGCTAAAATGAATGTTCAGAGGCCACCACTGCTACTGTCACAAAATAGACAACATCTCTAGATGTTGGCATATTTCACCCTTCTCCACTGCCAAAATGCACCACAATTCACTGACTATGAATGAAGCTCTGTATTTTCACTTATCCTCCTGCTCATTGAATTCTGACTAAAAGATGCCTATTTCAACAAGTTTTCTATAGGGATGTAATTCTTCGCTAATTTTGTTCTTAAAGGAAACAAGTAATTCTAGCCATTTTCTCTCTTTGAAAAGTGGATAGTTTTCCAAGACTGTTCACAGTTTGAGACTTAGTCTGCTGAAAATTTGCACAAGGCTTGTGGTGGTAAATCTCAGATTTCTGAGTCCCAACACATGTCAAGAACAATCAGCTTTACCTCCCATTGCTTTGAACACTCAATATTGTCCACTGGCTGTAATGACAAGAAATTGCAGCTTTCCTATGAAAGCTGTGCAGCTTCCGGGGGGGGGGGGCGTACATACTTTCCAGAAACCACACAGTTTCTCCTAAGAACTTCACAGGCTTCCCTGAAAACTGTACAGCTTTTGGTGTGGAATGGGAATTGTGCAATATTCAAACTGGCAAAGGTTGCAACTTCAGTTGGCCAAAATGGTGGGGTTTTCTTTCTTTCTTTCTTTCTTTCTGTGTAACATTGCTTCCCTTCTCTTCCTTTCCTTTCCCTTCCCTTCTCTTCCTTCTGACAATTCCAATTCAAAATATAACCTCTCAAAGTTCACTTAAACTCTCTCTCCCTCTATGACTCTAGTTTTCCATCACTTTTTCCCCCTATGCCAGGCTGCCAGAATGTTGAGCCCTTCACTACATTATTTGTACAGGGATATAGCTTGCAATTTAATTTTGCTTTTTTTGCACTTCCCCAAATATATAGTGAAAGACAAAATTAGTAATTGTTTCTTTTCTTGGAAAGCTATGTGGTTTTCTTGCATGTAATGAAAAAAACATGAATGTACATTTTTACTGCAAAACTGTATGGTTTGAGTAGTTTCAAAAAGTGAACAGTTAATTTTGGGCCAGGAATAACAACACAAAGTTCTGGCCAAGCTGGAAAATTCCAAAAACTGGAAACTTTTGTCAGGCTGTTTTATTTTCCACATTAGTTTTAAGAGGGATCAGAAACTCCAAAGTTGATCCCAGGTGGTAAGCTGAGGAATTTGCCTCGCATCCCTACTTTTTATACAGAAAATAATATTTCTGTGTAGAAATATTTTCTTCACAGAAAAATCTGTTTCCTGAGCAAAATAAGCCATGGTTAGATTTTGCAGAGAGCAAGTTCCAAAGTGCAAAGTTTTGTTTTTGTTTTTTTGGTCAAGATTCTCCTTGTCAAGGTTTCCTGACAGCCTATAAAATACATTTGAAAAGCTTTCTTTGCCTATTCTTTGAATCCCTACTTTTCTGAAAAGTAGACTAATCCTAGTGACCCCGCACAAAGGGTAAAAGTCATAATAAGTGGAAACGTTGTTTCTTGCAGCTCTGCCCACACAATTTTTCTAATAGTAACTTCAGGGGACATTATCAATGGGCAAACAGCACAAGTGAAAAGGATGAAATCTACCTTTCCTTGTATTGCACTCACAATCATTTATTAAAACTTCCACATACTTCCAAATATCATAAAACCCATGGCACTAAAAAACATGTCCAGTCAGTACACCATATGCTTTAGGAGGCAGACACATTTTGCAGGTCTTATGTTGCTCTCTGAAGTCCTGAAGACAAACATTGAGGATAAATTCCTGGCCAGTGACATCTAATTCTAGCTATAGGATGTCATTACATCCTTCTGAGGCTTCCTTGAAGGTACACTGTTAATGATTAGTATGGTTGAGCAAATGAACACACTATGTATGGATGTGTGTTGTATCAAACTAGACTAACCCAGATTATGTACTGACTGACAGCAGAGCTCAATTCAATAATTTATTACGGTCATAGACCAGCATAAACAAAGAGGCACAAGAAAGGTCATGTGGTAATTCTCTCGAGTGATGTATGACCCTTATAAGAATGAATGAAGCCATCTACTATCAAAATAATCCACTCAGTGAAATATCAACCACCCAACAGAGGTTGTAAAACTGTACAAGAAATAAGAAAAGGAACTAGCCACAGCAAAGGGGAGAATATTATCAGGAGTAATAGTAGCAACACTATGTGAAGAAGCAGAGATTTGAGTGACTGGTTGGAGAGGTCCAGAAGATCCAGCACTGCCAGTGGATTCCCACTTCAGAGCAAAGATATACATAAAATTGTTGTGCTCAGTAACTGTAGAGTTTAAGTTGGTATTATTTCAGATATTCTGTGAATATCTTGATGAACTCTGACCTGTAACTACTTTTGCTGTCACTTCACAATGTGTTCTCGCTCTCTTGCTTGGGGACGCTGTCCCTGTTTATTAAAAGGTGGTGATGTCAGCATAAAGAAAACAACCCTTGCCTTTGCTCTCAGAGGAACCACAGTTCATTTTAGAATAGAACAGCAAAGACTGAAGAAAATACTGTGTGAGAAATCCCTTCAACATAAGATGTTGACATGCCTCTTCCACAGATCATTGTCAGGTAATTTGTCTGCATTTTCTATGTGATCAAACACTTTGAATGGATAATTACTCAGAAAAGACAGTAATTTCTTTTCTCTTATTTGTCCACTTAAGCCCAAAGTAGTGCTAAAATGAACGCAGCAATGCCAACTACTGCCAGAGAATATGGAATATGACTTACCTCTAGTATCCACCATTGATGCACTCCCATTCTCTAAGCAAAACAAGACAAAAACAATCTTATTTTTTTTATAAAAAGAACATATAATCTCAAATTTCATTATTATTTACTATTCACTCATTTTATCTATGTCCCACCTTTTCCCCATCACAAGATTCAAGGTGGCTTACAGCTGGTTAAAAACATATTACAACTATTAATACAAAACTTAAAACACAATTTTAAAAATACAAGTTAAAGCATATTTAAAAAACAGAATAAAAGAAAAACGTAATACACCCCAACCCTTAAAAGCCCCATCTGCTGCAGCATGTTAAAAACCAATGTCTCCCTAAAGGCCTGCGGAAAGACAGCAGGAATTAGGCCAACCAGACCTCCTAAGGGAGGGAATTCTTCAACTTGGGAATAGCCACTAAGTTCCCTCCTGTGTCCTCACCAAATATGCCTCTGATGGTGATGGAACTGAGAGAAAGCCCTCCCCTGTAAATCTTAAAGCTCTGGCAGGCTCATATAGGGAGATACGGTCTTTCAGATAATATGGACTCAAGCCATATAGGGCTTTAAAGGTCATAACTGGTACTAGGCATTTGGTACCTAGGGTATAATTATAGCACATGTAATCTCTATTTTCAGTACTTACTTCTGGCAGTTAACTCTCTCTCTGTCTTCCCATCATCTTGGTACTCATCTAGCCATCTTCCATTGTGAAAAAAGTAATTACAGTGAAGGCAATTAGTCATTACAGTTTGCATATCAGAGGCCTATATATAAACAGAGGCAGATCTCCTTAATATGGAGAAACTGGTTAGATAAAACTGAACTAAACTTAAAATAAACCTAAAAAAAAGGTAAGCACCATCACCCTGCACTTCAATTGCAGACTAACATCCAAGTGTTGCTCTTTAAGAAATAGCAAAATGGGTTCTCTTTTGCTAATTGCAGTAAATAACTATATTTTAGAGCGAAAGCTCTATTTTAGACTTAAATAAAATGTGAAAGAAGTCTTCAAAGAGTCCCATCGGTGATGCACCGCATGAGTCACCTTTGATAGTTTCTAGAGGATGGAAAACTAAGACCAGGAGCAGCTGCAGCTGGTGACCAGCCTCAGATAAGAATAAACGCTTTAAGACATCGATGTCATTTGAGTCTCCAGTCACTGTTGAAGCTAGATCTTTCAGCACCCTAAGACTGCAAGCCTTGTCCTCCAGGAGGAGCACAATATACTTGCAAAACGTTTTAGAATTTCATTTCCAGACAGAGGAATAACACCAACAGCACCCGTGTCTTGTTGGAAGAAGGTTCAACATGGAAGCTGAGCCTTCATTCAGTCTATTATGGGTTCTTAAAATCAGTTTAGAATGAAACGAAGAAACAAAGGTGGGTATGATTAGCAAAGTGGGACTGGATGGCTTACCTCACTTGAAAGAATTTATGTGGATGCATGTAGGCGAGTGTAAAGCAAGAAGCTGTGGAAGCCTGGGTAGAGCCAGAGATGGGGGCTATAGAGGAAAAGAAGTAACATAGTGGCTAATCTGTTAAACACAGACACAGTGCCAGTCACAAATGAAGATAGGTTCTGTCAGAGATTGAGATAAGGCCAGTCAGAAATAGAGATAGAGCCGGATAGGAAGAGGAGAACGAAGGAGATCTGAATAGAGTTTGGGGAGCTGAGAATGCAGAAAGAGGTCAGGGAAAAGTGTTACTTTGAAACTGAGCTGTTACTGTGTACTGTGTGTGGAACTAGTGGTATGAGGCCAGAAGTTTGTTTGTTTTTTTTGTTATATTATAAATCGTTACTGCTTTTTCTCCCTGCTTGTTCTAATTTGACAATTAGCAAGGAAAACTGGTCACATTTTACCACAATGAATCCAACAACCAACTCAGCTGCTTGTCCAATATAGGGCCAAGTACCAGATCGAAGGAAGGATCTTAATGGTAAAAGGAAAAGTAGGCGCCCAAGGGTTTGAACAGCAGTACAATATGGATAGGGGTTTCATCACAGAAAAGAACTGCTGGAATACTTAATTCTCTGCCTTTTCAATGTTCAATATCTTGAAAAATTGTAGAAAAACAAAAACCACAAAAATAAAAAAAAACCCTCATGGTTTACTAAGACATACTTTGGAAATCATCTGCATTCACTAATTGCCTACCTATTACAGGGAAACACAACTTCTTCTACACCATCTTCTTCTTCTTCATAAGTAATTACAATCTTTTCTAGGAACCATCCACTGTCTGAAATTCAATGGCAAACAGTATATGTTTCTGGATAGAAGGAAACTTGATTTCTTGGTTGAAAAAATGAGTAATTTAGCCACATCTAACTCAGTTGATCAGAACCAAAAGATTAACACACTTCCCTTGAGCAGACCTATAAATCTTCCTCTTAAAACTTCACTTTTTCTCAAAAGCTTGAAACCATTCATTCTCAGGTAAGACATTTTATTTGTGACCGATTTAGCAGAATCTGTAAACATCTAAAGAGCTTTCATTTGACTGCTGTTTCTGGGGCCACATAATAAATATGGTTAAATGGTTCAATTTTTTTTAGCCTTTGTGAAAAGAAGTTTGTACTGTACAGTAAGCACCAAAGGACAGTTAGGACAACATGATTCATTGCCTCTATTTTTAGAAACTTTCCAAAATATTGTTTTAGTACAATAAAAACTTTGTTGATATTTGATCTAGATGTCTTTGTACAAGGAAATTCTTTTTGTTGCTGGGATATTAATCTTTCTCAGCAACTATATTATTTTCTGATTCTAACCAAAATATAGTTGCATGGAAATGACATCTAAATAGATAAAAAAAACACAACTACTTCGATATTATAAAACTAACCGGAAGGGTGAGCACTTTCCCTAACGTAATGTTCTAATTATTAGAATGGTCATTTAGCCCTTTACCAAAGAATTGGCAACCAAGAGCAACAAATGGGCCATGACAGCAGTCAACAACTATCCAGCTTTCATTCCATGAGTATTCGTGCTTCAAAAATCTTATTAATAAATGAATGTTATTATTCACTGCGTACAAGTTACTATACCAAAAAGGTCCTTGGCACTGAAGGGCAAGTTCATCAAACATAAATGTATCTATGTGGAGAGGGAGTTGTAGACTTAGGCCCTTTTCGCACAGCATTTCTGAAGTGAAAGGGCCCCTTGAGCATTGCGTAAATGTGAGGAGTGGTCTACACAATGCAGGTCAAGAGCCTGACGTAGACCGCACATGCATTTTTTCATTTTCGGCTCAAAGCCGAAAATGCTGCGCAGTCGTGCATCACTCCGGGGCCCCACACGCACTTACCTTGTGTGCGGAGCCTTGGGAGCCGGGCCAGTCACACGTCCTCTCCTCAGTGCAGCCTGGGAGGTCCCAGGCTGCACTGCGAACAGAAGAAGCGGGGCGCTCAACGCGACCAGGAAGCTGCTGCGGAGCCCAAGCAGGAGGAATGTGAGAGCGTTCCTCCCAAGGCTTCCTGCGTGAGCCTCGCACTCCAGCACTGGGGAAAAGGTAAGGTGCTAAAAGGGTCTTATTTAAATAAGGTAGAACTCCACTTATATAAATCTCTGCCCATACTCTTTACATTGCAAAAGATGTTGTATTACTTAACTTATTTGAGAAATAAAAGTTCAGGATGTGAACATGAATTTGACATTCTTTACTACTCTAAAGTTTTCAACATAAATTAAATTGATTGATTGATTGATTGTCTGATTGATTGATGGATGGATGCATCTTGTCCACTGCCTCTTAATCCAGCATTGATTTTGACAATCAGTAAATACATTTAAAATTTAAAATAATTAAAAATGTTGAAAAACTCCTCTTTAAAAACAGTTTTAAAACTACAGACATTTAAAAGCGCCAGAAAAGCCACTCCTGATTTTAAGGACCAATGGCCAAATGAAACAGCAAATCTTAGCTTCCTGCCACAAACTCAGAAGGAATGGGCCAACCTGAACTTTTTTGGTAGGGAGTTCTTTGGTCAGGGTACCGCTGTAGAGAAAACTGTAGAGAAAACCTACCAGTCTAGCCCCATGGGGTGGTGGAACAACAACAGGGCCTCTGCTGAAGATCTCAAATTTCAGGGAGGCTAATATGGGGAAAGGTGGTCTTTCAGATATCTTGGGACTAAAATATGTCCACCAAACCAAATATGTCATGGAAAAATCTCACTCTTTGGGAGAGCAATATACATTTTGTTATTTTCTTCATCAGTCTGGACTTTATTTTATAAGGGATGCATTATCTCCTCATAATTAAAAAATTAGGTCCAATTTACATATGATCTAGAAGTCAGATGAAACACATCTGGTGTTCAGCATCTCGTGTTCAGCAAGTCACATATTGAAGATGTAAAAAATACTTTCAGATTTCCTCATCTTTAGCTAGAAAGGAAATGTTCAAGCATTAAAACACTTTGCTAGCATGAGAAGACCTACTTTTTGTGCAATGTTTTCAACTTTTTGTGAAAAAAATTGTTGATTTTGCACCAGCCATTCAAAATAAATAGTTGTAGGAACACAGAAAAAGGTTAGGGAAAAAGGAAGATGATAGGCAGGTTAAAATCCACAGGTTAAAATTCTTCCATAAAATGGAACTATAGAGACATATATTACTGCCCGAGATGGATAAAACCATGCCCTGTGCATCAAAACATTATTTTCTGGTCTTAAAATTGATGTTGATTTTAAAACAGATTGTGAAAGTGATCTGTCAATAACAAATTAGCTGTACCTGTGCCAGTTCCATCATGGCTAATGAGAACTTTATTCAGAACCCCAAGCGATACAGCAGTCATGTGGAACATATCAGTCTGCAGAAACATAAGCATGTTAACAGCAAGAGGGAGAAGAGAAAGGGTGGAAGACAGTTTCCCTCTCAAACTCCTAAACTACTCTTGTCAAGCCTGAGGGAGAAGAACTCTGTAGAATACCAAGCCTATGTTGCGGTGAATGTCTTTTTTTTTCTCAAAAAGGAGAAGTGACTTCACTTTGGGGCTGGCAATATGCACTCCTAGGATCGCAAATAGCATCCAAAATTGCTTTTTGGCCCTCAACAACCCCATTCCAAACTCCAGTTTTAGTGGAGGGGATAAGAGAGAGAGAGAGAGAGAGAAGACAAATTATCATTTCTGGTGCTATCAGGACATTGCAGGGCCCCTGAAATACCACTTTTTCCAAACCAGGGCCCTTTTCGCACTACTCTTTAATTGACATGTCAACATCCCATGGAATCCTAGGATTTGAAGCTTGTGGGCAGGTATTTAAAATTGTCAGCCAAAAAAGGATGGTGCCTTATCAAACTAAAAACTACAGGATTCAATATGATGCAGCCATGGACAGTAAAGTGGTTTTCTACTGCTGTCACTGTGGAGTGTGAAATGGCTTCCAGTGTTGTTTTGTTCTGACAGATTGTCCTGTCCATGGAGGGACACAGGGGCAGAAATTTGGAACTTCCACAGTTGCCCACCCTGTTGTACCTATTTATTTCTAACATATCCCACACCTTTTTTCTAAAAAAAAAAATAAAGAATTCCCAAGCTTCTAACATTGATAACACTTACCATAGAAAATAGTCCTTCCACATGACATAAACATAGCACAGCAGCATACAAATCAGGTAAGGGCAGATAGCAAGTTAAAACAAAAAGGCAGCCAGTTTAAAACCAAAAATACAGTTTTGAAACGCAGACCAGCAGATCAGCCGACCAGACCAAATATCTACACAAAGAAGAGTGCTTCATCCAACTGGCAACAGCTATGAAAGGAAGGTATAGATTAACCTCCCTCAGTGGGAAGTTCCACAGTTTGGTTTAAGTCACTGAGAAGGCCATTCCTCAAATTTTAACCAAATGCACTCAGACACTCTTGGGACAGATGCTCTACACAAGTATTATAAATCTGAGCTGAGAAAAGGGGCAGGGAAATGTGTTAATCCACCCCCCCTCATTGCACTTTTTAGAAACAACCCTTCTGAAAAGGAAGCTCTTCATTTTGAAAGAAAGAAAGAAAGAAAGAAAGAAAGAAAGAAAGAAAGAAAGAAAGAAAAAGAGGTCCATTTTTTTCTGTCTTCAAAAAAGCATTTAGTTTGTTTATGCCTCAGAGGCGTATCTAGGGTGGGGCAAGTAGGACACATTCCCTGGGCATCAATGTCATGGGGGGGGGGGTGCAAAAAAGCCAGGCATGTAGGGGTAGAGGGTGGAAGTAGGGTAAGAAGGTAGGGGCACAACTTCCACACTTGGCCTAGGTGCTGTTTAGGCTAGATATGCCACTGTTATGCCTGCCTCATCCATTACTAGTCACAGATTTAGAAGTTCAACAGCTTTCCTGGATTTTGATGGAATGGGTAAATAACAGTTGCTCTGCTTTTCACATCAAACCTCAAAGTGTCAGCACCCTTAGGAAACAGTACTGTAAAGGGCACTGTAAATAATATCTAACCTTTACATTAAAATCATTAAATAGAAAAGTTTATCCACATTCTGTTACTACATTCAAATGAGAAGGCAAATAATACATGGAGTAGCTCATCAACCTACCAGATCCTTTTGTTACAGTCAACTATAAGTATGACATACTGCTTGAGTGCAATTACATGAGTTAAGGTAATCTGAATGCATTCAAGAAATTTCATTGTTCATTAAATGCTTAAGAGCTCCTATATATTTGTTGTTGGCTGGTTTTTTTACCTGACCACGTTGAAATTTGACTTTATTGAATCTTGATCTGTGAAGTTTCCGTTTTCCAGAATCCCCTTTGTTTCCGAAGACAGTGATGTATACATTGGAATTAGTTTCTGCACCAGGGTTTGACCCAGTATACACAGCAATATCATAAAGTACCACTGAAATGAACACAAAATATATTATTTATGTCTGTGTGTATATATGAATTTCCATACATTTAACAATCTATTTAGTATTGCACAATAACCAGCATCTGATGGCTAGAATAAAGTAGAATTTTGCATATATTTTTATTTAGGAACTTTGCCTGTGCTGGATGGGGTTACACTCCTCCTAAAATCTCATGCTTGCACTCTTGGTGTTCTCCTGGACTCAACTCTGAGCCTAGATGCCCAGATCTCAGCAGTGGCCAGGAGTGCATTTGCACAGTTAAAACTTGTGCACCAGCTGCACCCATTCCTTGAGACATCAGATCTGGCCTCAGTGACACATGCCTTGATTACATCTTGTTTGGAGTACTGTAATGCACTCTATGTGGGGCTGCCTTTGGAAACTGTTTGGAAACGTTAGTGGGTTCAAAATATGGCAGCCAGAATGTTGACTGGGGCCCGTTACAGGGAGCATATAATTCCCTTGCTAAAACAGTTCCACTGGCTACCAGTTCGTTTCCAGGCACAATTCAAAGTTATGACTTATGGTTATGACCTATAAAGCACTAAATGGCTTAAGTCCAGACTATCTGAAATGCCGTATCTCCCTGTACAAACCAGCTAGAGCCTTAAGATCTGCTGGGGAAGGCTCTCTCTCTGGCCCTTTCCACACGGGGGGGGGGGGCGTGAAACGCGGGGAAACGGGGCGGCAGAAACAGAGCTTACCTTTATCTGGGTTGCTCCGTTGCTGCGGGGAGCAGTGCGCATTCGCCGCTCTACATGGCTGCAGTGGCCGACAGTGGCTGGCGACACCCAAAATGGCGGCTGGCGGCTGGCAGCTGGTGGCTTCCGGTGGCTCTCCGCCAATCGGAGAAGCATGCCAGCGGAAGCCTGCCCCCAGGCAGCTCTGCAGGGACGCGCTTGCGCGCCCCTGCAATTCCCCACAGGGCGCTGTGATGGGCTAGCACATGCGTGTTTGATAAAGACCACATGAAATGTGGTCTTTATAAAACACGCAGCACCACCCCCGCAGCCGCGCAAGGGTGGTTTGAGGTGTAGAACCTCCACTTTTCTAACCGCCCTAGTGCACCCCATAGTGTAGATGACCTCTGAGTAAGGTCGTCCTACCCCGTGTTACCCCGTATTTTTCCCCCGTGTGGAAAGGGCCTCTGTCCCATCACTATCCCAGGCTTGCCTGGTGAGGACACGAGAGAAAGACTTCTCAATGGTTGCTCCCACCCTGTGGAATGCTCTCCCACAGAAAGCTAGGCTGGCCACCTCACTGCTTTCCTTTCGCCAGCAGGTGAAAACATTCTGTTTAAACAGGTGTTTGTGTAAACCGGGGAGCTTTATTTATTAGCTTGTTGAAAGTGAATATTGTTTTAGTTTTTCTTTTTATGATTTTATATCCTTTCAATGTTTTTTAACTATTTTAAATGTTTTTAATGTGTTTAATGGGTATTTATTGTTGAAAGCCTTGGGTCCCAATTCTGAGAGAAAGGCAGCCTAAATAAATAAATAAATAAATAAGCTCTTTATTCAGCTTTATCCTTTTCTAATGTATGTGCACTAATTAAGGTGGTTTAATGAGCCCAGTCCATATCAGGAACACTATGTGGATGGAATCCAACTGGGGCAGCATGTCTTTACTTGTGGGTAGAAGTGAAACGGATCGTCAAGTTACACCATGAAGTTTAACTCTTAATGAATTCATCATCCTTTTATTGCAGTTAACAGACCATCAAAACATGTTAGATGGATTTTAAAACCTTCCAGAACAGTGCTGATAAGAATTCAGAATAACAGTGAAAATGCAATAAAGATCAAGTTAGTAATTGTAAAAATACAGTTTTTGATGAACATAACTTCAGCTCGTTTGATCAGTTCTCAAATGAACATGACTTCAGCTTGTTTGTAATTTTGCAACTGTTTCTATTTAACACCTGAGGGAAGGTGCCTTCATGCATGACGTCCTTTTGCCAATGTAGACTGCTTGCTTAGAATAAAAGCTTTTCCTTTTAAAGATTTCCTCTGTCCATACTCTTTTTATGTACCTTACTTAGGGCATGCATGTGATCAGCCAGAATTCTCATCTCCAACAGTGGGGGTAGAAAGGTAAAGCCTCTGTAGAGTCAGGGGTAGGGGTTAGTTAATTACCCAGTAACTTCCCACTGAGTTACTGAGCCACAGGGATTAAATCACTGAGTGGTAGAAGTCTAGTTGATCTTCAGGGGTCCCATCTTCTACTCAAGAGCAGGAGACAGGCTCAGGTAAGATCCCTCATATGCTTATTTTTATACATTTATTTTTGTTAATTATACCAACTAAGCACCAACTTAAGGAATAGGCCAAGTATCCTGTCTTAGACATAGGACTGTCCTGGCTTTGGTGGCTCCCAGGCAGTAAAGATAAGGTGAACAAGTCAAGTCACAATCTGCAGAAAGCTGTTTTAAAGGCTAATGTATGTGTGTATGTGTGTGTGTGTGTGTGTGTATATATATATATATATATATTGGGTACATATGAGATTGAGATTCCAGATCTTTAACTCTCAGTTCTGTACACACTGACAGGATTCAACAAACAACAGCTGCCATGCTGAAGTCAATTATGAAATACACAATTCACTGATAAACAGGTGCTGGGTAAGAAACATTCACTCTTTACATTCCCCGCTTCACTCAGTATTTTTCTGATTGACTATGCTACCCAGTCTGGTAACTGTGTAGTGTGTTTTGATTTTTAGGTGTTTTTACATGCTAATTGCTTCATCTTTTCTATTTTAGTACTTGTTTTGATTCTTTCAATCATTTCTAATTTTATTTCTTACCATGAAACTGCAGTGAAACAGAATGGAATTCTACCATTGTTTTTAGTGGTTGCAGCATCACAATACATAGCCTGCTACTGTCCCAGTTCAGCCGGGAAAGCAAAACTTATTTCTCTGACTTTGCTTTCTCAGCATCTTTTGCCGTCCCTCTTCTAGCTACTTCAGCTGTAGCCTCAGATATTCCACAAAGGTTATTGAAGTGCATGGATTTCTTCATGAGAGTGATTTTTTCTCCAATTATAACTTTTTAAACTATTTTTCTATTTTATTATTTTAAACTATTTTTAAACTATTTTTTGGAGCACAAAATTGTACATTATTTCCCCCCCTTCTCAATCCAGCATCCCACTGCCATTTTTATCCTAACAAGAAGTCCATAAAATTGGTTAGGTTGAGAGAGTTATATTATGCAGAACCTGGAATCTGACATGATCTATAAGAGAGCCAGCATGTTGTGGTGGGTTGAGCATTGACCTACAACCCTGGAAACTAAGGTTTGATTCCCTGCTCAGCCATGGAAAGCTACTGGATGACCTTGGGCAGTCACACACTCTCATCCTCAGAAAACCCTATCATAGTTTCACCTTAGGTTGCCATAAGTTGAAAATTATTTGAAGGCATACAACAACAAAATTCACAACAATATGCATTGCGCAGAGGGGGTGAGTGTGATTAAAGTAACCTATCTACCCCTAGAAGCCACTAACACCTCAAAAAGTCACCAAAAATGTCCAAAACCAGCTGAAAATGCCATTGAGAAATGAGATTGACACTTCCAGTGCATCCCAAATGCATTTGTATGGGCAATGGCAGGGCTACAGAGCAAAAATTGTCCCTCACTATCCCACAGTAGAGAACCACTATGGTGCAGTGATTTGAGAGTTGGACTGTGACCCTGGAGATCAGGGCTCTATCAGTCACATAGGGATGGGGAGGCGATGGGGGTGATGAACCCCTGGTGGCAATTTTTGGGGGGTGCTACGGCTCCTTGCTTGGCATCCCCCACATGCTGTAGCTCCGCCGCTGCATGCCATAGCCCCCTTCTCCTCCCCATAGACCCATCCCTGCCCTTCTGTCCTCTGCCTGCCCCCCTCCACACACTCCAAGCTCAGCTACAGGGCTCGATTCCCCACTTGGCGATAGAAAGCTGCTTTCCTTAGGTTTTTTTTTTTTTTTTTTGCGAGGGGAGAGGTCTCAGTATCAAATCCCATCTGTACCCCCATACTAGTTTAACTGCTCAAAGGACTAGGCCATGTGTCTTTGGCTTTCTTCCCTCTTGTTTCCATGTGCTTCTACTAGTACAATTCCAAATCTTACCCAAACCACTGTCTATCAGTACAAGAGGAAAAATACTATAATGCTTTTAAATGCCTACATATTTTTTGTAATGCAGCTGTAATACATAATAATGTATGAGCTATTACAATCCTCCTTCAGGGCCTGATTCTCTGCTCTTCTGCAGCAGTTTGAGACCGGTGTAGCTTGCATTCAGTGACATTAGATTAGCATCAAACTGCAGTGAAACAGAATTGCCATATCCCCCATCAAATGGGAAAAAATAAAGGAAAATTAAATTTTCAGGAGAAAACAGAAGTCTGGAGATATTACTTTAGCATACAGAATCTCTCTTGTTAAATGACATGTAGGTACTTGTTTGTAAGCATCTATGATCATGGAAAAGAAATAAGCAACAAAATGAGAAACAGGGCTAACTTCTGTTTCCAAATAGGAGGGATAAAAATGAATAAAGTAATAATAAATAATAATTAAAGCAGGGAGGAGTCTATTTTCATGCTCTCCTTTGGAGTTTGATGTGGTGGTTCCTAATGCAGAAGGAACAGCAGCTGCTAGTGGGGATGTGGGGAGGAAGCTCTGCGTGGCTCAGCAACAAGAGACAAAATTTAAGCTTTCTTTTGGTACTGGAAGAGCTCACTTGACTTCAGGGTGACTGGAATTTCATCTTAAAGGCTGGCAGGAGATTCAACAGCATTGCTTCCCATGTTGCTTAACTTTGACTCTCAGAACCTCTGTTATAGCACAGTCAATGATCAAGAACTCTAGGACCCAATTTTTGGGACCACAGCTCTACAGTAGTGGAATTAACTCATTTTACTTCTGATTAAATTTCTGCTGCTTTAGTAGCACAGATTCATCCCTCCAAACTGAAACTTTGTATTAGTATTAGCACACTTTTATGTTGGTTATGTCTGCTGGCATAGTTGTTATAACTGCAATGACTGCTGCCTCGATGGGAAAAGAAGTCTTTCTTTTACTTTACTTGATTCAGCCTTCTATTGCTGGGATGAATAAGTTCAGGTTGCCTACATTTCATGCTTTGAAAAAGATGCTTGCAGCCCTTAAAATACACTCAGCTAAATTCTGTGTTTGGGAGCCAGCATAGTGTACTGGTTTGAGTGTTGGGCCATTTCCGCACTAGGCTGTTATAGCACTATGATTCCACTTTCAACATCTTATGGAATCCTGGGGTTTGCAGCTGGCCCCTCCCGAAACTGCAAACCCCAGGATTCCAGAGGATGTTGAAAATGGAATCATAGCG
Organism: Iguana delicatissima; assembly: GCA_948472985.1. NCBI lineage: Eukaryota > Metazoa > Chordata > Lepidosauria > Squamata > Iguanidae > Iguana > Iguana delicatissima. The sequence goes on along the minus strand of CAOKZL010001103.1, from coordinate 537,848 downwards.
TTATAACAGCCTAGTGTGGAAATGGCTTTGGACTACCTTGGAGACCAGGGTTCAATTTCCTGCTTGGCCATGGGAACCCACTGGGTGACCTTGGGCACATCACATATTCTCAGTCCCAGAAAACTTCATGATAGGTATGCCTTAGGGTTACCATAAGTCAGAAACTACTTGAAGGCACACAACAGCAACAGCAGCAGCAACAAGGGCCCTTTAGATATGGGAGACTTACGTCATAGGATTTATTACAAGCTTGTTTTTCCATGATCCAAATTTCAGACTTATAGGACTATAGCCTTTTATGGAGATAAATACTTAGAATATGATATAGTTATTGACCTGTACATGTACAGAAAAGAGGGCCAGCATGTTGGAGTGGTTGGAGTGTTGGACACCAGAGTTCAATTTCTCACTCAGCCATGGAAACCCACTGGCTGACCTGGGGTGTATCACACCTTCTCAGCCCCAGAATACCCCAAGATAGAGTCACTTTATGATTGCCGTAAGTCAGAAATGACTTGAAGGCACACAATAACCACAACACAAATGTCTGTGTTGCACTAGTGGCTCTTGATAGTGAAACTGAACTTTCTTCTTCTCTTGCTGCAGGCCTTTCTTTTGGAGGCCTATTTTCTTTTTTGAAAAAGACATTAACATTTGTAGGACACCAATAGACCAACCCTGCAAAATCATCCTAAAATCTGTGACGTCATCTTAGAGTCTCTCTTGGGATTCTCCATCCTTTTAGTTACTCGTTCCCCACTGTAACAGTTCTATTTGGGACCACGTTCTACGAGGCACAATTAACAGGGACACATAATGTGAGAATCATAGATTTAGATTGTGGGCAGGCCCTGTACTGTTTTATTTTTATACAACACATAGACATTTTAGGAATGAGGAGGAGGCAGAGGAGGAGAGATGTGAAGGAGCCTTTGTCAGTCAAATGAAAGCACTGGTTTTGGGTGAGGACAAAGACAATTATTTGTGTCATGTAGCAATGATGAAAAATGATACTAGGTGCATTAAAATAACATCATTTTTAAATTAAAGTGTCCACATTCAGTGCAGTAATTGGGGTCAACAGTTATTTCATTTCAGTTTCTAGCAGGTTTTTAGTGATTGTTCTAGTCCCTTCCTCAAAAGCCCTTACTTACAAGAAAAAAAACAAAACATGTGAGGTGAATATTCTCCCCTGTTTCTCTCTCTCTCCCACCCAAACTACCATATTTTGAAATGCATCTGAAAAATTAAGAACACTTTTAAAGAAACAAATATACCAAAAGCATAACTTGAAAGGCTAGTCAATGTAGATTGACATTTGCTTGCACAAAACATTTAGCTTGGGCTCTTGGACTTGAAAAAGATTCCCATGTCTGCTTTAGGGCAAAATGTTTTGTTGGAAACATGAAAACAAGCCCTTTAAAATCTGTTTGCCTAGGTCCATGAAAAATGGCAACTTTTTAATCTCGTTAGCTATGATTCCAATTGCACTAACATTCTAAAAATAGACTGTGGCTGTTTTAAGTCTCCAACAACTCATTTTCATGATGTCAGGGAAACTTCAGAAAGAATCAAACTACTAAGAAGGGAATTCAATATATTAAATGTCAGAGGTCAGGCAACTCTGGACCAGTGAGCTTAGAAGACAAGAGTGGTGTCTTTTCTTTTCTGTTTCTTTTCTTTTCCACAAATGATTCAACCCTTATGCGATAGGACTTTTTTAAAACAAAAACATTATGTGAATTGTGAGGTATTTTCAGAGCTCAGTGAAATTTCCATTTTATTAAGATATCCCTTGTCCAATGAATCAGGCATATCCTACCCAAAAGCCTGTGCCAAAATACACAAGATAGCGTGGTAACAAAATAAAATGTGACAAAATTAAATGCTTTTGTATTGTAGGAGATTCCCTGATCTCATGAATTCTAATGTCCCTCCCTCCTTAATTCCCCTTTTTATTTCAGTTTTCCATGAATAGCGTCAACCTGCTAACAATCTCAATATGCCACTTTTCTTTCTCTGTACCATGATTCCCCAAAGGGTGTGTGTGTGTGTGTGTGTGTTCTTCTCAATTGTTGTGTTCTTATTTGTCCTCAAGTTGACTCAGACTTATGGTGACCCTACCAAAGGGTTTTCTAACAAGATTTATTCAGAGAAGGTTTTTCCTTACCTTCCTGTAAAGCTGAGAGAGTGTGACTTGCACAAGATCACCCAGTGGGTTTTTCTGGCTGAGTGAAGAGTTGACCACTGATATTCCAAAATCCTAGTCCAACATGCAAACACTTCAACTGGGGCCATTTCCACACTAGCCTGTTACAGTGCTATTACTCCACTTTCAACTTCCTATGGAATCCTGAGGTTTGCAGTTTAGAGAGGTGTCTTTGAGGCCCCTCCCTAAACTGCAAACCCCAGGATTCCATAGGGGATTGAAAGTGGAATAATAGCGCTATAACAGGCTAGTGCAGAAATGGTCTGGGACTCAAATCAAATGACTGTCACTTAACGATAATCTATTGATTTTTAATGACATTTTTGTCCCAGCAAAGTTATGGGGAAAGGGCTTGAAATATGGAGGCACTGTTGAAAACTATGTAAATGACAAAAATCACAGAATGTAACATTAAAATGGTCAGCAATAAAACATGACTTTGGGGGATGAATATGTCATACATAACTAATGAGAGATAAATTCACCAGGTAAACCATATATTTCACATTTGTAGTTGTAAGTTTGCTCCTACAGGTGGTTATCCTTTGTCACAAGATAAATTACACAACAGCAGTGTTTGAAAGCTAGAATGGTTGAGGCTTTTCATCTCCCTTGTATGGGCTGCGTTGTATAAGGATTATAAGCACAGTGTCTGAACAGTAACATGAATTAAAATGAGTGGGTATTGAAACAGATGTGAAAGACCCCCCTTAAAAAAAAGAGAAAGAAAAAAAAGAAAGGAGAAGAATAGAGAAGAGAGGAAAAGGGACAATGAATATGAAGAGGAGAGGTAACAAGGTCTATAAAACACAAAATATGACAGGGAAGGGATTTTTTTTTTTTTTTTTTTTTGGCAATATTCTGAAAGAGCAGCAAGTTTGAACCATAAGGGTGCTATTACTCACTTGCTTTGCAGACAATTTCATGGTCCAGAAGGTGGAAGAGGTGACAAGGGGATCGACTATTTTAGATCTGATCCTGACCAACAGGGACGACTTTGTTGATGAGGTGGAGGTGGTAGGATCCTTAGCGGGGAGTGACCATGCTATTTTGGAATTTGTCATTCTGTGGGAAAGAGAAGCCAAGTGTAGCCAGACACGCATCCTAGACTTTGAAAAAGCTGTAAACTTAGGGAGTTACTTGCCGAAATCCCATAGTCAAGAATACTGAAAGAGAAAGGAGTTCATGATGGATGGAAGTTTCTTAAAAGTGAGATACTGAAGGCACAATTGAAAACTGTGCCAATAAGGAGGAAAAATGGCAGGTGTCTAAAGAATCCAGAATGGATGATGAAAGAACTCTCAGCTGAGCTAAGTGTTAAAAGAAACATGTACAGGTAATGGAAGAATGGTGAAACCACAAAAGAGGAATTCAAGCAAATAGCCAGGATACGTAGGGAGAAGGTAAAAAAGCTAAAGCGCAGAATGAATTCAGGCTTGCCAGAGACATTAAAAACAATAAAAAGGGCTTTTTTAGATATGTCCGCAGCAGGAGGAAAAACAAGAAAATGATAGGGTCGCTGCATGGAGAAGATGGTCAGTTACTAACAGGGGGAAGAGACAAGGCAGAACTACTCAATACCTTCTTTGCCTCAGTTTTCTCCCAAAAGGATAGAAGTACTCAATCTGGGAGGTGGGGAGCAGGTGAGGAGGGGGGGAAATGCAGCACAGAATAGGTAGAGAAGTAGTACAGGAATATATGGCTAAACTAGATGAATTCAAGCCTCCAGGGCCAGATGAATTACATCCAAGGATATTAAAAGAACTGGTAGGAGTCATTTCTGAATCACTCACAATAATCTTTGAGAACTCTTGGAGAACAGGAGAAGTCCTAGCAGACTGGAGGAGGGCAAATGTCATCCCCATCTTCAAGAAGGGGAAAAAAGAAGACTCAAATAATTATCACCTGGTCAGCCTGACATCAATATCAGGAAAGATCCTAGAGCAGATCATTAAACAGTCAGTTTGTAGTTAGAATGCAATGCTGTAATCACTAAAAGTCAATATGGATTTCTCAGAAATAAGTCATGCCAGACCAATCTTATCTCTTTTTATGATAGGGTTACAAGCTTGATAGATGAAGGGAATGCTGTAGACATAGCATATCTTTATTTCAGTAAGGCCTTTGACAAAGTTCCTCATGGCATTCTTGCAAAGAAGCTAGTAAAGTGCGGGCTGGGCAGGGAAACTGTTAGGTGGATTTGTAATTGGTAGACCGACTGAACCCAAAGGGGGCTCACCAATGGCTGCTTTTCATCCTGGAGAGAAGTTCTCCACAGGGTTCTGTCCTGGGCCCAGTGTTATTCAACTTCTTCATCAATGACTTGGATGAAAGAGTAGAGGGCACGCTGATCAAATCTACAGACGACACCAAACTGGGAGGGGCTGCCAATACCCCAGAGGACAGGGTCAAAATTCAAAATGACCTTGACAGATTGGAGAGCTGGGCCAAAGCTAACAAAATGAATTTCAACAGACAGAAATGTAAGGCCCTATACTTAGGCAGAAAGATTGGAATGCACAAATATAGGATGGGGGACACATGGCTAGATAGCAGCATGTGTGAAAGGGATCTAGGAGTCTTGGTAGATCACAAGCTGAACATGAGTCAACAGCGTGATGTGGCAGCCAAGAAAGCCAATGTGATTATTGTGTCTAGGTCAAGAGAGGTAATGATACCACTCTATTCTGCTTTAGTTAGACCTCATCTGGAATACTGTGTCCACTTCTGGGCACCTCAATTCAAGAAGGATATCAACAAGCTGGGGTTTATCCAGAGGAGGGTGACCAAAATGGTAAAAGGCCTGGAAGCTATGCCCTATGAGGAATGGCTTAGAGAGCTGGGTATGTTTAGTCTGAAGAAGAGAAGGTTAAGAGGGGACATGATAGCCATGCTTAAATATTTGAAGAGATGTCATGTCATGTCGAGTAGGGAGTGGGCTTGTTTTCCACTGCTCCAGAGACTAGGACAAGGAGCAATGGATTCAAGCTGCAGGAAAAGAGATTCCACCTGAACCTCAGGAAGAACTTCCTGACGGTCAGAGCTGTCCGGCAGTGGAATATGCTGCCTCAGAGTGTGGTGGAGTCTGAAGGTTTTTAAGCAGAGGCTGGATGGCCATCTGTTGGGAATGCTTTGATGGGTGTTCCTGCATAGCAGGGAGTTGGACTCAATGACCCCTGGGGTCTCTTCCAACTCTATGATTCTATGAATAGTATCATGAAATAACAAAAGCAAGAAGAGGGAAACAATCAATCCAAGATGAAGGGAAATATGAAAGATTTCAAATGTTATATTTTAAAAAGTTCTGTGCTTATTTGGACATAGATAGAAATAAACATTGAAGAAAAAAATAAGAAAAAAAATACCATTCTGTTTGGGCTTTATGACACAATTCTAGCAAAAAAGAGAATAACAAAGTTCAGTGGCAACCTGAAAATTTCAATAAAAGGCCTTTTCACTCCTGAATGGAATGTAGAAAATATCCTTTCTTCTTATAGTCCATATCTAAGAGGAAGTTTTTTTAATTAAGTGAATACATTGTTAGCCTAAAAATTCACATTAATCTGAAAACTGCATTGATTTGAAATTTGGTATCATATAATAGAAAATCTGAGATAGATATATAGACAGACAGATATAGATATCCATCTAATGATGGCTGCACATTAGGTGTTTCTAATCAATTATTTCTTTAAAATAGGAAATGCAGATGACGAAAGTTTCTTTCTTAGGGATGCTGAAAAATAAAAGCAAAGGACTTAGCTGTGCTGATAGTCAAAGGTTATTTTGAAGTCATAGAGTTATGTACTCTATGTCAGACATTGTCTTGCATTTATTTGTTGAATATATTTGAGGATTTATAATGTCACAGAATTGATGATGATACTTATATTATTATAGGGCTATTATTAATAAGGCCTATCAAATGTTTTGGTTTGAAAAAAATAACACACTGTGTGAAAAATATTGATCACAATGAGTGCTTACTTACTGTGAAGAATTTGATTGGGTTGGTCTAGAAGTGTCTTCTGACCATGGGAGGCTTGTTTTTCACTCCCCATTCAAGTATTACATCAAACAAAATCTAAAACTGTCCAGGTGTCTGGAATCACAAGGTTTCAGAGGAACCACTTTCCCAAACAAGCATTAGAGTAGCTACAGAATGTATTTCACTATGTGAAGTCCTGTGTAAGTAGGACTCAAGTATTTGTAGAAGAGCCTTGTTTTCTCTTTATGTATTCATTCAAGTATTTATATCCTGCTTTCAAGTCTAAACACATTCATAAAAGAGTTTGCAATATAGTACAAACAGAATTATAAAACAATAAAATTCAAAATATCTATTTAATGAAAACAGCATTGAACTTAAAAAGAAGGCCAGAAAAAATGTAATTTTAGTTTATAATGTTTCTTTTTTACTGTATAGCTGGTATGAATGTAAAACAATCTTTATTTCTTGGAAAGTTAATAAATATACGGGGGGAGGGGGAAAGAAGGCCAGTTAAATTGAAGAAGCCTATTATAAAAAAGACCATCAAAACATGAAAGTTGCTACAGAGCTTCTAAAAATGGCAAGGGAGAGGTTTGGCAAATACCTCAGTGGGGCCACCACTAAATAGGTTCTGTTTCTGATTACTGTTACTAACTGGGCAAGGCAAAAATCTGTCAAAATTACTCCCTGCCCCCAGAGTACAAGGAAGGATTTTTGCCCATTTTTTCCAATAATATATTTTGGGAAATATTTTTTGCTAGATGTCATTGGGGTCCTGGGGGCCTCAAAAATTTCCTGAGATGTCTATATGTATCCCATTTCCCACCCCACCTACTAGCAATGACCTCCAGAGCTTTGAACAGAACTTTCTTTCTAACCCTAAGTAGACATGCCAAGGAGTGGATCTGGAACTTTCTGTGTACAAACTAACAGATGTGCTGAGCTTCATCTGCTGCCCACCATTGTTTTCTCAATAAGTTGTATGACCACACTGGATTTCTTGTAGCACCCATCTCTATTATTCTGAATTCAAGTATCTGAATCTAGGGCCATTTCCACACGGTGTCACCGTCCCGCGATCGGGACATGATAGCAACAGTCTATGGGTTGTGCTTTCACACAACATCATCACAGTCCCACAGCTAGTGCATCCCCACGCATTGTGATTACAGGATATTCACTGAATGGAAAAATCTATTAACTGCCTGTGATCATGTGATGCTCCTGTGTCCCCTGCCATGCAGAAGAGGCAGAAGTGTGATCATGTACTTCATTCCACAGCATAACATGGGAAAGAGGCCGGCTGCATTGTGGAAGGAAGGAGTGTGTTGCTTGCATTCCCTTCCACAGGGAGCTGGTCAGGTGTGGAGGGAAGCATTCACGTCATGCTCCCATCCTGGCAAAGGTGCTACTAGGATCACGACGGGATGTCAGCAGGACCTGGTCAGCTGCAGAAATGGCCTAATTCTCATTCGTTTGACTGAGGGCAATGGTGGTAATCACCCGTATGTTTGGAACAACATCTGTCTCTGAGGATAGACTGACCTCTGTTGAGTTGTTGATCACGTGGAACCCTTTCCCATTTCAGTCTTCAAATTTTTAATTTGCATCCTTTTTCCATACCTTGAACCATTTTATGAGTATTTTTCATACTTATCCTGCCCTAAAGATGTCTCTGGTACTTCATTTTCTCCTTCATTGTTAGTGTGGTTCGCTTACAATGTGAACGACCTGGCCTGTTATCTTTAGTTGAATATGCACAAGCTTGCCCTTGGTGGCGTTCATTTTCCTTCCTGACCTACAATTATTGGATCCTATAAATAATTCAGTGTGTCAAATGAGCAAAAAGTGTCTTTTAAACCTCTGAATATCTTCAGTCACATTATTTCAATTTGAATAATATTTGCCTAATTGGCAGCACACATATTCCTAATAGGAAACACTGCTCTTTTCTAATTGATTGATTGATTTTCTCCAAAGAATAGAAAGCTGTATAAAGTCAGCTCGCTCTCCCACTTCATAACAACCCTGTAAAGCAGGTTAGGCTGAGAGATATTGATTACACTAAGGTTGACCAGCAAAATTCATAGTGAGTAGGGATTTGAAGCTTGTGATTGTATGACTTTCTAAACAAAGGAAAGGCAATATGGAGTCCACCAGATATTTTGGGCTGATTGTAGGCCATGCAGGATGGGGCTGATGGGAGTTGTAGTGTAACTACATTTGGAAGGTACCAGGTTGTCCACACCTACTCTAATTGCTGCACCACACTGGGCTTTTTCCTTGTCAAGTAATCCTTTTTTAAGTGGTTGTGGCAAAGTAAAGCATCCAGCTCCCTCAGATGAAACTGAAACTCGCAAGACTGCTGATTAAGTTAATATAATGTTTCAACCACATGAAGAATCTGCAGTGACAAATTGTTCAACTTACAACCCTTTTGCCATATCTTTAGGCAGAGCATTTGAAAGAGAATAGGAAAGGATATTGCTCCTTAAGATCTAATGTTTCTTCTTTCACAACACATTTGCAATGATGAATCCTGAAAGACACTTAATAAAACTAATCATAAATTCTTTTCAAGTATAGTTTAAGAATCAGCACTGTATATCAGAGTCATACCAGGTAGAAGTTCTTTTCCATGTCTCCTTACTGGTATTTCTTGCCATGTATCCGAATCATTGTGGTCTTCAGACAGCCAGCAGTTAACAGTTAAACACATTTCTTTCTCTGGCGGTGTGCTCATTCTTTGAAGTCTAATCTCACTAAGGTACCAACTAGGATCTGCTCCACTGTTGTCATGGCCAATCCGGATTTTATACAGCTCTCCTACATCTTTTAGATTAATCTGCAAAATTAAAACAGGAAAGTTTTATAGTTTTTATAGTTCATTGGACATTCATTTGTTCCATTGTTACACAAACCAAAGAGGCACATTAGTCCCTTCTGCCAAAGTGCTACAACAGGATATATTTTGTTCCTTAGGTTCCTTAGAGCAATCATTTTATAAACAAATATAAAACCAGTTCAAGTAAAAATGCAACTAGCAACAAAATCCAGACCAAGAATACAAATGTAAGCAAATCAATCAATTAATCACATAAATTAGATAAAACAACAAGAATTATAATTAATAGAAACAAATAATGAACAATGTTAGTATATTTTAAAATCCTGGGAAAACACAGTGCCTTATTGTGGCACTAGGAAGAGGGTACCAGGCAACTGTCTCTTTCAAGAATGTTCTTGCAAAAGGTCTCTATCTTGTGGCCACACTAAAGATTTCAGATTGAAATCCGGAAAAGGATCTCCAGTGGTAATCTTAGGACATATGTACATACCTATAGGAAGAGTTGCTCCATTAGGTCAGAGGACAGGTAACTGGCCTGTTTGATTTTTTGATTGTAACTTCCATACTCTACTGTAGGCTATGATGACAAAGGCTGATGGGAGTTGTAGGCATTAAAAACATCTGAAGAACCATGGTGTCATGGGCTTCCAGGACCTAGACTCAGAGTCTGAGGCAACAGAACCTACTCTGAGCCCTGACACAGAGACTGCTACAGCAGAACCTGCAGAGGAGACAGTACCACCACCCGCCCCAGGGACAGAAGTGTCAGCCCCAGCAGAGAATGATCTATCTATACCTACCTTCATCCACGTAGACACCAAAAGGGTCTCCCTTGTTGCTTTCAGTGAATTTATGCCAAGCACCAATTAATCAGGCACCAGCTGTGCTGACCCTGGAGCCTATAAGAATTGAGCCTTTCCCCTCTAGCCTTTGTCAGCAATTAACTGATCATTTCTGCCATGCATGCTTCTGTTCACTACCCTTGCCTATATTTCTGCCTTTGACATATACCTCTACCTCTGATTTATGGACATTGTTGGCATCATTATTGCTTCTGATTTGCAAAGCTGTTACCTTGCTTAAGTAAACTGACCACTTAAGTTACATCTAAAATACTATGTCCAGTTTGGGGTATCATGATATGGCCATGCTTAAATATTTGAAAGGAAGCGATATGGAGGATGAAGCAAGCTTGTTTTGTGCTGCTCCAGAGACTAGGACACAGAGCAAAGCTTCAAACTACAGGAAATGAGGTTGCACCTAAACATTAGGAAGAACTTTACATTTTCATCTGTGAAATGTTGAGCAGTATGTGGATTCAGGGAAGAACAAATAGAAGGTGATCATGTGTCATGCTGCTGTTACTTCCACAATGTAGCTTTCACTTTATCATTGCTGATTCTTTACTTAATAACTTCCCCTCTTTGCTCCTGCTTACACTTCAAACAGGCCCAGCTCTAACTTTAGGTTATCTAAAGGATCTCATCCTCCTGAATGAGTCTGAATTGTTGGGGAATTGAGAGATTTTTAGGAATAAGTCTCCCAATCAGCAGAGTATTCTGTAATACACAGACAGAAGTTGAACAAATCATCAGTCCCAGTTCATCATCTCCACCCCAGACATACTTAATCTAGTAAAAAAAATGCTGTAATAAATATAATAATAAAAAATATATGAAAAGTTTACCCACAAAATCTTGTGCATAGTCTACACAGGTTTGATTCTTGAAGAAAGGTAAGGTGAAATTAAGAACTCACATGCTTACAGGAAAGCCTGCTTGCCAGAGGATTGGAGAGCATATGCTTGCAGGGAAACCGAAGAACAAAAAAGTGAAGAGGAAGAGAACATGCAAGGGGAAGTGGGAGTTGACCAAACAACAGGAAGTTTACTCTAGGCAGTCCCCTCTATGCCTACAATAAGCATGCAAACTAACTAGCCAGTTAATTAAGCATGCAAAGATTGCCACTCCCAACATGAATTAGGTATGTCTGGTAGCTGCTTTCAAGTACTGGAACTGCTCCTTACTATTCTTACATCAGAAAGTAATTCCCAGAGACTTTGGGGAGCTCAGTTTGTAAGGAAAGGTGTTTTAATAGTTTGCAGTACTGTTTTTAATGTCATTATTTTAAATTAACTTTAATTTTATACGTAGTTTAATTACATGGCAACAATAACTTTTGGTATGTCTTTATATGCATTTTTTTTAATCTACGGCCCTTTCCACATGGGGGGTGGCAAAACGGGGAGAAACGGGGTGGCGCACGCGGGGACGGAGCTTACCTTGCAGTGGGGCGCTCCGTCCCCACGGGGAGCAGCGCAAATTCGCCGTTCTAAACATCGGCGGCGCTCAGCGGCGCTCGGCAGCACCCAAAATGGCATCCGGCAGCTTCCGGCGGTGCTCTGCCAATCGGGGCAGTGCGCTAGCCGGAAGCCCGCCCCCAGGCAGCTCTGCAGGGACGTGCTAGCGCATCCCTGCAGTTCTAAATGGGGTGCTGCGACGGAGTAGCGCGTGCAAGTTTTTAAAAGACCACTTGAAAAGTGGTCTTTATAAAACACGCAGTGCCATCCCCGCGGCTGCGCGAGGGCGGTTTGAGGTCTAGAACCTCCCCTTTTTTCACCGCTCTAGCACACCCCGCGGTGTAGACGACCTCCGTGTTCGGTCGTCCCAGCGCGGGGATTTACCCCTGTGTGGAAATGGCCTACATTTACTTTAATTTTTGTAAGCTTCCTTTAGTCTCACCTCTCAAGAAAAATCATGATCATAAATAAGTACAATAACAACAATATTAAGGCTAGGCAAAGAAAGGCAGTTACTTCAGGCAGCAGAAGCTGGGTGCTGTGGAGAAAGAAGCAGGAGCAACCTACAAGCCTGCTCACCTTGCATGGAAGACAGATCATTGTATTCTACACCACATGAGCTGAACTAAACCTGTTTCTTGCACAAGAGAGGGAGGATGCTGTCTCATCACCAAAGCTGAATTAAAATGCAGTTTCTGCAAGTGAAATGGGGACTCCATTTTGTCTTTCACCTCAGGCATCAAAATGTCTTGAGCCAGCAAAGTTTTTTGGTGGTCACAATCCAACTGCTAGAAGTCCAGACATATGTATCCAGTACTGAAAGTAATCAAATGTGGTTTCCAGTAATGATGAAACACCCCCAAAACATCTTGTTCTAGTGAGGAAGAAGGGCGGGGGGAGGAAAACACTTTGTGAAAGTAAGTTCAATTTGTTCTCAGATTTAAAAACAGATGTAATATTTGTTCCAAATTTATAAATAATAGCAGCACATTTCTTTGCCAAGCAGTTCATGAGTACTTTTCTTGGAAACTGAGCCAGGCATTTTAGTTCTGAAAGGAAACAGAACATTGGAATGCTCAATCTAGGTTTTCCTCTGGTTTGTAGTTGAAACAACTAACCATTTGTTTGCTAACTAAAACATCGGCTTTTTCCACATGAGATTTTTGAAACAGTGCAATCCATCCTCCAAGGAGGAGGTCTGTACCTTGGACCGGACTGGGTTGGACCTATTTAAGGTAGATCCAAACCTCAGTCCGGTCCGGAATGACCCCAAGTGGTCCTCCAGCGTACTTTTGAAAGACCTGTTTCTTTTGGTCTTTCAAAAGCACGCAGCATGCTACTGCGAGCCTGCCCCCTTATGCAGATTCGCAGGCTCGCACCAATGCGAGCCTGTGATCTGCCCACGGGCGGGCTTTAGGCTGGCAAGCTTCAGTGGTTGGTTGAGACCCTCCACCAACCGGAAGCCACCATTTGGGACGCCAGAGCAGTGTGTATTGACAAGCATACACTGCTCCGGATCGCCGTGGCCCGGACCGGGGAGCTGAAAGATCCGGTGAGTAGCGGCACGGGTGGAAAAGCCCACTGTCAGACACAAAGCCTTTTCAGAGGACCTTCTCTGCTGTGGCACTCCAGTTAGGAAATACTCTCCCTTGGATGCCCAACTGGTGCTATATTACCATCATTTCAGAATCAAGTGAAAATGTGGCTGTTCACCAATGCCTTTGAGTCTTGATTATTATATACACAGACCCTCACAAGTGTATGGTTTCAATGCATCTTAAACTATATTAACCAATTTTAATAATTCTTTTTAACTGGTTAAAATTGTTAATGTGGTTTTAGCCTTTTAAAATTGTTTTATTTTTATACTGTATAAATTTTGCAAGTTGATTTTATTGTATACCCTCCTGATATCTTTAGATAGAGGGTGTAATATACCTATTTAAATAAATTAGTAAATAAGTGAATACTGATGGCACTATTTAAACATATGATGATGAAAATAATAATAAGGTACCAAAGGATGTGCAGGACTCTGGGAAGCAAATTTGCAGCTTGGATCCTTTAGTTCTTATGGCAGATCTATTCCTTGACCCACATAATGGCCTGGACTAATCACAAATAGGCCAACCCAAGATTCATGTTATGCTAGCAAGGGAAGAACAGTTTTTCCATGGCTATGCAGTAGAGAAGAAAGGTGCCAGACAATAAACTCTACATCTTCCAAGCTGTAAAGCTTTAGAGTTCTTGAGGAATGTGGGAGATAGCAGTGTATCTTACAAGTAGAATGATTAGTATTTACAAGAAGAAGGTGAGCAGTAACCAGTTCCACACCACCACCAGCCACACAAAGAGTCTAGCAGAGAAACAAAGTAGGTTTAGTTTTCTTTGTAAAAAAAAATATGAAGTAAATTTATTTACAAATACTAAAGATTTTATAAGATGTATCTCTGTTACATGTGCTTTTCATACACAGAGAAGACAGAACTACAGACTACAAAATGGAGGCTGCATAAATTCAAAGTAACTGGACAGTAACTGATACAGGGTGTGATTAAGGTGTGATTAAGACCAACAAGCAGGTAACATGCATGGTATGCCTAAACTCATAGAAGGAGATGCAACTGCTACTATTCACACCATTGAATATAGGAGTGCTTAAGGTTGTTACCTCTAACATTGGCAGAAGTGAAATGGTACAGTGAGTCTCAAGGTCAGTAATCTGTCCTGAAACCCACTAGAGGCTGCACAGACTACCAGAACTGATTTTTAAAAAACTAACCCAGAAATAGCCAGAAATCTACTTTTAATATTGAAACGTAGGTAATTTTTTTTAAAAAAAATCTTAAGCAAAGCAGGAGGGGGCTACAAGTGGGTGAAACTGGCATTCCTGAAGGCTTCCAGAAGAGGTAAATTCACACTGCGTGAGGAGAAGAGGGGTAGTCCAGGGATTCTGAAAGGATAAAAGGCCACAAAAACAGTCTGGGGCTACATGAGGCTCTGGGGCTGCATTTTGTCCACCCTGCTCTAACACCATCTTTCCAAGAGTCCTGGGCCTCTGAATGCATCATGCCTCATGGCCCTGGCACCGGTGAAGTGCCTTTGTCAGTTATACATTTCTTTCTCTGTCTCTCCTCCCAGCACAGAATGTTTCTTCTGTAGACCAATGCGATAACCAGTAGGCACTGTACTTTCTCAGCCAAGGGAAACCCCATAGCCGTGCAGAGAGTCTGGTGTACAATCCTCCCTCCACATTCCACACAAGGTGTGTGTGTGTGCCTTCTCCCCTTCTCCTCATCCCATTTCCTTGCATTTTGCCAGGTGTGGAGAAGGAAAGCAAGCACCTGGACAAAGGCAAGGAAAATGGAGGGGAAAACATGTGCACACCTTCCTTCTCCCCTCCAGAGCTCCTACCCTTCCCCCACCTCTGGCCTTGGTGCATAAAAGGTGAGGGAATGGGACCCCAGAAGGGAATGGGACCCACAGAGGGAGTTATTCATGGTTTTTCACTTTTGCGAGGGTTCTGCACCCGGCATCCTTGTGGAAGTGGAGGGATCACTGTAGTTCCAGTTTGGTAGTTTTCATTGAAATCTCTCTTAGCTGCAACACTCTTGCTCCTTATGGAACTTTCTGCTGGATGTAGCATTGTTTCTTTGACTTCTTTCCCAACATTATTCATGCCTTTTTCTCTAGGGAGCCTTTCACACTATATATACCATTGCAAAAAAATGATTACATTATAATTGCCAATCAACATCTTGTCAAATCCTAGTGCTTGTAGTCCATTGAGACACTGAGTTTCTCTGGCAGAGAATTGTAAATATATCTCCCTATACTGCAAATCCCAGGATTTCATAGAATGTTGCCATGGCAATTAAAGCAGAATCATAGTGTTATAATGCTGTAGTGTGAAAAGGATTCTAAGTGATAGAAGTAATGTAGATGTGCTGAAGAAGAATGAGTAGTCACATGATCTTTCTATATTCTATATTCTGCAAACATACATACACCATGAAAATAAAATATATGAGCACAGCATTGATTTGCTGCTTTAGTTAGGAACATTACAATTTGTCTTCCCTTTCCCTTTTCCAAATATTTCAGTGACCTTCCTCAGTTATTTGCATAGGGTCCATTTTACATGTCAAAAAAACCAGCTTCTGATTTCATTCAGCAGGCACTTACATCTGGGGAAATTATTCTTACATCTCAGGAAACATTCTTCTCTGCACTCAAGGCTGGTTAGTCTGCTAATATAAGTGACAGTAGGAGTATTTATGGTATGCTTCCATCTGTCAGTACAGAACAGTCCCAGTGTTAAAAAAAATACATACAGAAACCAAGTTCCAAGTAACCAACCAGCAATAGCGACTGGCCTATTCTGAATCCCTAACCTTCTAAAGGTATTTAGCAATAGTTAGGTGTCATTTGAGCATCGTCTCATACACTTTCTAAATCAGTTTATCTTCAGTAATTCATCTGCTGTTTCAGTTCCTTAACTATCCCAAGCACATTGCCAGCTGTGCTGAAATGTGCCAAGTTATGTGATGCATTCTGAAGGGGCAGACAGCTTAAACCTATACAACCACTGCTTACGCAAGACATTCTGTCAGTACTTACTAACCTTAAGAACATTACTGTCAGCAGAGGACAGAGATGAGAGACATCTCTTCTGTCTTCTTATATTTTACTTCATCATCTCAAGCAGTAAGTGTGCTTACTTATCAATCACTGTCAACATTTCTTGTATCTTAAAAAATGTATTTCTAACCTATCAACAGCACACAGAAGGGTGGAGAATTGCCTTCTACTCCCCTCTTCAGCTTTTGAACCAGAAAAAATCCAAATACTACTATCAAAATAAGTGAACCATAATTAGAGGGGAAAAGGCATATATGAGTACCCATCAGAGGACAGAGAAAGGAAGGCACTTTCCAAGTGAATTTTCTACATGATGATAAACCATGTTGCGTAGTGGTTAGAGTGCTGCACTTAAGAGATCCAGATCCACAGAGCCATGAAACTCTATCAGTGAGCCTCCCACCCTGACCTACCTCACAAAGAATAAAATACTGATGAGGAGAGACATGCATGTCACTTTGACTCACTGAAGAAAGAGCAAGTTAGAACTTTAATAAATAAAATAATACAATTACTAATATGGATCAATATCCCCCAGTTTTGAATGGGGGAGGGGTGTCAAACAACTGAAACAATAAAACACCCTGTCATAAAGACCAGGACCCTTACCCTCATACTGCCAGAGCAACACATTGTTTCCAGTTCAGGATCTGCGCTATTGCACATTGTTGTAACCAGCTGACTGCTGGTGACTGCTAGCCACTTCTAGTTTTAATAAAATATTTTTAGAGGAGTAATGACTCACATTAGCTACTGGGGCAGGAGAATTTGGCCTCTAAACCCAGCCAGGTTGCCCACCCCTTAATTAGTGACTAGAATAGACATATCAGCTCCCAGCTCAAGGACAACTTTAGGATCAATTCTGACAGATATAAATGTCACAAGTATAACTGTATGGAGAATATCAGTCTTTGATTTTGAAACTTCATAGCTTTATGTACACAGAAAGGTAAGGGCAAATAAGATAGCCAGTATTAGCTTGCAGTCTTCCAAGAATGAAATCATCTAGTAATCTTAGTAATGTATTGTTAAATTGATTACTACCATAACTATATAATTATCTTATTCTCCTAGGAATGCTGCATGCTATATCAATGGGGAATTCAGAAAAAGAAATATGAAATTGAAATCTTTACAATGAGATCATGGTAAGTATCAGTCGCTTCTTCAGCATGAAATAAATCTGTTCTGAATAAACTGTGTAAACAATTCATCATTTTTAGTAGTATAGTACCTTGAATGTATCTGCGCTGTAGGGATTGAACAGCTGGTGTTCCCCAGATCCCAGAATAAAAGGACCTGCAGCTTTGTCTTCTCCATAAACATAAAGGGACACAGTTGCTGTTGTGCCAGCTGTTTCAAAAGAGCCAGTGACTACCATGATTTTCCAATCTTGTCCTGCAGGTAAAAACAAATGGAAAAGGAGTGCCACCAACAGGGCTGCTTTATCTCAGTAACGACTATAAGCCTAAAGAGCCTCATGTGCTAGCTTTAGTGCAAACAATGCATTACAGAGCCTAGGGAACTGTAGTAATTGTTTACTTATAAATGGAAGGTTCTGCTCACAGGTGCCATAGAAAAATCGGAATCACTGAAGTTCTGTTTAGATGAGAATATTTAAAGGCAAATTGGGCCTAGATTACATGAGCCTTTTATGGCCCAAGTCTAGGCTGTAAGGGACCCAAATACCCTAAAGGCAACAGATCCTATCTGATCTTTGAAGCTAAGCAGGATAGGTCTTGTTAGTACTTGGATGGGAGACCACCAACAGATACCAGGTGTTGTAGGATATATTTCAGAGAAAGAAAGTGGCAAAACCACCTCTGAGTATTCCTTGCCTAACAAAACCCTATGGACTTCATGGGGCTGTCATAAATCAATGTACCTTGAAGGGACATACACATCTTCTCATATGAGCCTGCCCGAGCCCTAAGATCCTCAAGTAAGGCTGTCTTGTCTCACCACTTTCCAAGGAGCATTTGGTGGGAGCATGGAAAAGGGACTTCTCTGTGGCTATTCCCACAAGCTAGGATAGCTCCTTCTTTGCTGTGTTTTAAACATCTTTCTACTGAAACAAACCTTTGAGAATTGTTACCTGTGCTGTTTTTAACCTTTGTTTTAAAGTAAAAAAATTAAATAGTTTTAATTCTGCTGTTTAATACTGTTTTAATGTCAAGTTTTGTAAGATTTTAATCATATGTGCTTTTATTGTAATTTTCTGCCTTTTGTAAGCTATCTTGAGTACCAGCCCAGGAAGAAGATGGGATATAAATAAAGGGATGGACTTTCATTTCTTCAAAATCATCTCAAAGTACAATCTTATGTTCATATACTTAGAAGTAATTCCTACTGGAGAAAGAGAGATGTAAACAACTGGCCTATACAGGCATACCTCAGTTAACAAAGCCTCCAAAAAAAAAAAGGAGCTCCTTTTTACAACATCTTTTTATGAGAGACCAGCCCAGCTACCTCTTTCTTGTATTCTGGAGCCTTTTTGGCAGGATTGGCACTGGGAGGATGGTGAAAGAGGGTGGGAGAAAGAGAGACTTTCAGGACCTTTCCACACTACACTGTTATAGAGCTATTATTCCACTTTCAACTGCCTGTGGAATTCTGGGGTTTGCAGTTTACTGAGGCCGAAGAGCTCTCTGGCTGAGAATTCTAAATGACCCTCCCTAAACTGCAACCCAAGGATTCCATAAGACGATGAAAGTGGAATAATAGCACTATAACAGTGTAGTGAAGAAATGGCCTCCGTGTTGGGTTGCAGAAGCATTTCTGCAGTAAACATTGCAATAAAGCTTGTCTGGGTAAGAATGAGATTCTCTTCTAAGTGGTCCTGCTGTAGCTGTGACTGCTAACATTCAACAGGCAAGGTAAACAGCTGCCTCTAGAATAACTAATAATAGAAAGAAAAAGGGAAAGCAGATTAGCCTGGCTCATCAGCTACCCTGGTATGTTGAAAAAGCATAGATGTACAAGTTCTGTCACTGCAGTCAAAATCATAAAAAAAACATGGAGGCTGTTGAAAGAAAAAAAATCATGCTGTTTGAAAAAAAAGTTTTTTAATAATCAAAATGTTTACTTATATTTACTTAGGTAAGGCTTACCTGACCTGTTTGTTTCACTTCAAATATACATAGCGATGGTTTCGAATAAAAAAAGTTTACTGAAACATGTTGAATTTTTTTTTGTGATGCAGTAACCTATCTCTGTTTCTAACTTGTTATTTCAACATCCAGTACCAATGTTTCTGATGAAGAAAGTAAGCCCCAGGCAGTGGCATATCAAGGTGGGGCAGGGGGTTGGTGTGTCCTGGGTGGCATATTTGTTGGGGCAGCACTGGACCACCTCCACACACTGGCAGATGTCCAGTTACTAGATGGGCACTGGAGCCTCCTGGAGAGGCCTGCTGGAGGCGTATACCACCCCGGGAAAGGGGGCTGTCCATTCCCCCTCTTCTCCCTTCCCCTCTCTCTCTTCCTCCCAATCTGAAGTCAAACCTGTTTCCAGCCAAATCAGCAGCACCAGCATTGGCAGGCATCTAGGTCAGGCAGAGAAGGAGGGAGGGAGCAAAGGAGGTGGGGAGGGGAGAGGAAAGGAGGAGCCCTGAGGAGGTGGGGAGAGGTGACTGCCTTCCCTCCTCACTTTCAAGACTGAGGATGAGTCGAGCCCGGCTGAGCCTCCAAAGAGGAAAGGAGGAGGGAGAGAGACAGAGGGGGGGGGCACTTACCGCCATGGGAATGTTGACATGTCTCTGAGTGCATGCAGAGTGCCCCCTCTGAGCACGAACACCCAGAGCCCAATCATCCAGTGTCAATTGAGCAGTTTTTATTTGGTATTTTGGATAGATCCCCCCTCCTCTGAAAGGGATAGCAAACTTAGAGACTGCCCCAGGCGGCAACAGCTCTAGTTACACCGCTGTCCCCAGGAAGACATCTATTGTGTTAAATGAAGTATACCTGTAATTATATGTTTCTGGACATCCAGAACACATTTGGAAAGGAAGGATAAGGTTTTAAAATGTCTCACAATTTCACATATATTAATTTTCCTCTCCTGCTGGTCATCATTTGTTTGGGATACTTTCAATATTCAAAATATAGACTGGAAATCTTATTTTGGTTTATTGCAGAATTGAGAATTATATGGCTTTCCAGATGTTGTTGGACTGCGACTTCTATCATCCCTAGTCAGCATAGCCAAACATGGAAGCTGCTGGCAGTTTCAGCCTGCAGACTATGTGATTTCCACCCTGGTTCATGGTTTTAAATTGTGAGCGACCTTACATGACATTGTGGGCATGATGTGCTAAAGAGGCTTTATGAAACATCCAACTTTGGTTCTAGTGGCTTTGGAGGGAAGGCTGCTTTCCCTCAGGAAGTACTAGAATCTTTCAAAGAGCAAGCAAAGTTTCGCTCAGGAGTCATCCAAACACATCCCTATTTAATAATATGTAGTATTTATTTATATGTGGGCCATGTTCTTTCTACAATGGCTTGGAAGTAAGCTGGTGGGTATACAGCATATTTGCATTGGTTGTGCAAACTTATCTGATCTGTAATATATTCATATTCATCTGTAACATGCATATTCACAAGCCATTCTGCTATCAGATTTTTATCTGTCCAAGGTTGAAACTTGAGATTAGGAAGTTGTGGATAAGGGGGCTTTTACTTTACATAATGGACAACATTACTTGAGAAGCTCTTTAAAAACAACAACTGATATTGAAATACAGCAGGTGAATGTATAAGGGGAGGAATATATTTCAAGACTCTTTGTGTTATGTGATTTTCACATATAACGTGGACCCCAAGGTAGCATCAGCCAGAAGCACCAAATACCACAAGACGAGTGAGTAGCATGAGCAGGGAGGCTAGCAGCTGCAGATACTGAGACCAACACAAGGTAGAACCAGCCAGCAGCACCAGATACCATGAGCAACATGAGGTAGCACTAGCCAGCAGCACCAGATACCATGAACAGAATAAGAAATGTTAGGAGCCAGTGTGTAATTGAAAACATGTAAAATTAACTTGTGTTATGTGTGGACTTAGTGTACTGCCAACTCATATAAGTGTATTCAGGCATCTTTGCATATTGTGGATTTGGATCTATGTCTTGATGCTCATTTAATCCCTTCAGAAATATCTGGATTCATATTTTCAAGTGATATAAGCAGTTGCCCTTATTAGGGTTACACTGGTTGTGACTGAAGTTGCATGGAAGTTAATATTTCTAAGTAACCTTTTGTGTGTCCCAATGTACCCCTTCATTCATAATATGTAAATTATGTTCAGAAAACAGAAATTATATTTTCTTCTCTCATTTTGATTGGGGGATTTTCTGACTTTACGTGTGCATCAGCCTCCATTTAGGAACTGCAATTCAGACTGTGCAAACCAAACACAATTGATAAAATACAACCACAAAGAGTTGGTTAGGAGTAAACATCACAGTTTGTTTTCAGTTATTTTAGTAAAGCAGGAAAACCTGACACTCGTCAGTTTCTGGACTAAGATGGGTCACAGATATATTTTCTGTAGTTTTGCCTTCTATTGGAAACAGATTATGGGTTTGATCTTTTGATTTCCATGTTCATGAGGCAGGAAATCTGATCTCAGACTTTTCAACTAACACTGTATTACTTTTATTAAATTTTAAATCGTATGTAACCTTGAGGTTTGGAAAGATAAATGTCCTGGCTGATACGTCAAAGGTCAGTGTTCCATCTCTGAGTCCACTCCATTAACACACTGGAGTGAGCAAAATTCAGAATGGACCAAGTAACACATCCTTTCCCTTTTTCGATGCAAACTCTTCCCACCTTCTGACTTTTAAAGGCATTGTTAATTTTAGTATTTGTTTGCCGTCTATGAAAGGCAAATTGCTTTCACATTTTTCTTTCCTCATTTGCCTGGTAATGAGATCCTGGCCAACTGGGATCATGTCTCAAACGTAATATTCTGTTTAGCAGACTCAAAGTATCAATGCCCAAATAATACTAGGAAATAATCACCTCACTCACTTAATCAATTACATTTGGTAATATGATATAAAGGAACCAATCTAAACTGGAGTCATGAAGTGGTATCCTTCTTACGAACAGGTTTTACAAGGGATAAATTTAAGTTGTGGGTGTATTTTGAGATGGATGTAACATCTATGAATTACTGGTTTGGCCCAATGGGTGGGGGTAGCTGTACTTATTTGCTCAGTTCAGAAAAGGAGAGAGAGCTGGAGAGGACTGTGAATCCCATGGATAAGGATTAGACCTTTTCACCATGAATAAGGTAATATTGTTTTTGATTATGTAAGGGGAAGTTCTTTATAGTGGAATTTCCATTAACATCTGAAACTATTTAATTTGGGGCTTTAAGGTTTGCATCCAGCTTTGCAATACTACTGAGTAGCACATGCAGAAGAGTTCTTCAATAATGTTCTGCATTGGTACCTTATTGGATGCAAGTTATATTGTTTGCTGCATTGGTACTCCTGCTGCTGTTCAAAAGTTTGAGTTATATCATTAGTGTCTTTGCTGTATTCTTTTATAACTGGTCCTATAGAACTCAAGAAAGGGGTACATTGTTTTTCTCTGGTCCACATTCTCTGGACTAAATGCTATTATGATCCAGTTTGCATTCTAGATCCACATGTTGTTGGATGGCTGTGGCTGCATCTGGTGTCAGTTAATTTTTTTTTTAAAAAGTATACTCATTTCAAAAGTGGTTAAAGAAAACATAGCTCAAACATGTTTTAGTCAGTAGGTGAATGTTTGCAAGCAATGTGTACAACGTGAAAAAGTGCACAAAATACACAAAAAATACAAAATAATATACAAACTATACAGAATAAACAGACACATTTCAATCAATTAAAAGAAACCCAAGTTCAGCTAGTCAAATGAAGACATGGGCCAGAGATAGGGATGGGAGTAGAAGGTGTTATATGAATGTAGACTTTCTAGATATGTACATCTCCATATAATGGAGGAAATAGCATTACGGATATTTTCATCCTGTTTGTACCCTTCCAACATAAATGTGGGCCTTCTGAAAGAGAGAATGATAGTTACAATAAACAATCCACCACCACCACCACAACACATATTTCAGTTCAGCACCACTCTTGATTGAAAGATAGAAAGCAGCAGAATAATTTACCATTTTCCTCCTCTTGCATTTTTGGCTGATGATTTATTTGCATTTCTGCCAAAAATAAAACAGCAGTGCAGTTAATAATAGAGTTGTCAGCTTACAATGAAAGGTAGAAGGAGGGAGGAGGTGTTCACATTATATTAAGTCTTCAGCTCCTGCATAAGAAAATACATTTCTTTGATGAACCTATATTGAATTCCAGATGCTTCTAGAAGCAGGCCCCTTTACACTGTACACTGAGTGAATGGTAACCAGTGTTACCTGCCCTAAACTTACTACAGTATAGACGGGTGCTACGCAGAGCACTGGTTCATGGACAGTTTCCAGAGAAGAAAGAAGGAGCCACAATGAACACAAATATCATGCTGATATTTGGCAAACTGGTATGTATTAAAAAACGTAAGAAGCAGTGGTATGGGGAATTTGAAGCTATGGGTCCAACAAAACCTGCAGCAGCTGATTAATGGCTGATCATCCTGTGCCAATATCTGCCTTTCACTAGAAATATATTCTCATACCCTCCAATATTTCACAGATGCAAATGGGGACACATGAGGCCAAGAAACACCAGAGAGTGATTAAAATTACAAATGTTATTAATGAGGAAAAACACATAAGTTAGGAGAGTCTCCAGCTGTTTCCTTTTTCCTGAGCCTACTGGGAACGTCAAGATTCCATTCCATTCCTTTGTGTCCCCTCTCCTCTCTTCCTGCTGAGTTAATTGAGTGCAAACTACTTTTGCACTTTTTGCAGCAACTGGAATAAGCTGGGGGAGAAGGGAAAAAATGAGAGGAGAAGAGAGAGAAATTGGGACATTTTAAAAGCAGCTGAAAAAATGAGACAACAGGTGATTAATCAGGACAGTTGGAGGTCATGTGTTCTTCAAAGAAGAAATGAAGGACAGGGTTGGTATAAATATAGTCCAACTATAATATTGCATGTAGGAGGCCAGAGATGAAATGGAAGTTACATTGCATTTTGCAATAGTACAAATAATCTTTACACAGGAAGAAAAGAGACTACCTCTATGTTCAAAGGAAACAAAGGGTTTCTAGCAAATGTTCTGTTTATTTTTCCTTTTAATGCTATCACAGGAGCAGAGTACATAGGCAGAGAAAAGTCACAGACTTCTGAATATTAGATGCTGTGAGACATAAGCTAGAGAATGCAGTTTCATCTACCAGTGGGTTTTCCATAGAACTGAATCAATCCATCTTGCCCTACCTGAAGGCAGGGATGCAATTCTTCACTTTCTTTTCAAAGGGAGTATAATCTTCTTCTCAAAGAAAGGGTAATTTTAGCAATTTTCTTCCCACTGTGAGGAAGTCTCAGTCATGTAGGGACAGGGGGGCGATGGGGATGGTTTGCCTCTGGCAGCAATGTTTTTGGGGCATCCTGGCTCGTAGCACACCTCTGTGAGCCACGGCCATACCCCCATGCTCCGCAGCCACACCCCACACCGTAGCCTCCCCTCCCACCCACTCCTCCACGCACTCCAAGCTCCACCGCTGGGTTTTGAAAACTGCACTTTTCAAAGTCTATTCACAGTTCAGGACTTATTCTGTGTAAAATTCACATATGGCTGTTTTGTGCAAGAAATGACACTTTCTGCACATAAAATAATATTTCTAATGCTGTTTCCCATGTAGAAAATGCTATTTTCTGTGCAAAACAACCAAGTGCAAATTTTGTGGAAAATAAGCATTTTCTGTAAAAGAAAAGCATTTTCTGCTCAGAAAATAATATTTCTGTGCAAAAAATTGTTTTCCCCCCAAAATAGCTGTGTTCAAATTTTGTACAGAATTAATCCTGAACTGCAAATTCTCATCTGTCCAGGATTTTTCTCCTCAGTTTCCTTACACCCACATGCATGTTTTTGACCATTTTTTTGGACATTTTCAAATATTTTTTCCGTCCCTGCACTTGCCATGCAGAACCAGAACTGAATAAGAACTCTGTTCTTCTTTACAATGCCCCTCCTTTGTGAGAGGGAACACAATTTCACCAGGATAATGTTCACTTCCACAACAACATATGCCTACAATCAGATTGTATAGTCAGATCACTCCAGTGGGAAAATAACAGAAATTGATTTACTTGGCAAGTCTGTGCATCTTTACTCTGAAGACCCTATGCAATCTATGCAAAGTAAGTCCCACTAACAGTTACTCCTTCATAACTTTGTTTAGATTGCATCTTCAGCTTCCACATTCCAGTCCTTTACCTTGACAGAAGAGCTCAATTTCTGAATGAATTATGCCTTCTGACATATAAGGCAGCCATCTAAGGAAAATAGGGAGAACAAAAAAAAATGAAAAACATGGAATTGGTTTTGTTGTGTTCACACATAATGTTAACTGAAAGAATTTCTTAATGTGAGCATGTTGCCATACAGGTTGTTCCATAATCCCTACAAAGCTTTAGCACAAGACAGTAAATTGTTTCTGTATGAAAGACATCAAATTATCATGCTTTAATTTACAGAGAGATCCCGCAGTGCATCACATCCTTTCAAGAGAAGGACTTACAGGCAATGAAAACATAAAAGTTAGTTTTTTAAAAATAAATAAATAAATAATAAATAAGGGGTCCAATTACACTTGGACATAACACAATTTGCTTGGGAGTGTGGTGTTTTCCTTTAGAAACAACTAGGAGTCCACTCAGGGTTTGAAACCTAATATGTGGGGGCAGGCAAACTTCAGTCCAATCTGGATTGAGATGCCTACTGCTGAAATCTGTTAGAGGGGCAGTTCCTTTGTACTGAAGTATGTGGAACTGTAGCCCCATGCAATTTGCAGGCATGCAATGGACAAATCCACATAAGGGCCATGGTGAGGCCATAGGGCTAAAGCACCATCCCCCCAATACGGAACTCCTTATTAAAGTGCGGTGGCATCCTAGCTGTTTCTGAAAGAAAAAAAAATCTGTACAGAAAGGCAAAACAAGATTGTTGTGTGTGGCTTGGCCCTCGGCTGTGATTACACGAGAACAGTTACATGACTTTTCAAAATGGTAGTTACAATGTATAATGTGGGCAAAAGAATTCTTGTTCAGGAAAGGCTATTTGAAATATGGTATTCTCTGTTCCTTTTCTTAGAGTAGGGCATATTTTTCTGCATATACAATGGGCTTGTTAAATTTGAGCTGAGAATCCTACATCTCAAGTACTATGAAAAAAAGTACAGCTCCCACTTGAATAATGTTTGGAAGAACAAAAAAGTTTACCAGATGGCCTTTTATGTAACCTTCTCCTGTCCAGAGATACTTCACACTGACATTTTTTGCTGTTGTGTGCCTTCAAGTCATTTTCAAGCTATGGTGATCTTAAGGCAAAACCTATCAGGGGGCTTTACCCAGAATAAAATGCATTTGTCTCCTTTCCTCATAGAGGGGAGAAAAAGACACCAGAAGCCAAAATCTATTGCAAAGGAAGACCTTAGAAACCCCAAACAATTCTGTCTCATTTACAGATTTGGCCCTGCCATGTAGAGGGCTGAAGTGACATGGTTCAGTTGGCTTTCTGCTCACATAGATGGAGGCTTAGATGAGTGAAAGATGTAGAAAATGGGGGAAAAGACACTGTGAGGTATTGTCACTGTCTTGGGTCAGCACTGCCAAATCTGAAGTTGTATTTCTTAGGTAGACAAACAGGATGAAAAGAGGTGGCTTGATATGAGGCCAAAAAAGTTCAGAGTGCTTTCCAGACCTACACCATGTAATATTGGAATAAAAAAGGTACTGTTGATTTCTTGGACAAGGTTAAAATATTCAAGCATCTTGCATCTTTTGATTTAAAAGGATTTTCCATTAGGTACGCAAATGAGAAACACAGCAACTTGATAGAGATGCTCAGCTTCAAGCCAGCAAAGGACTCTATCTAATCAAATATATGAAGTGCCTGATTACTTGTGCATAGTTCTTATGAAGGACTGATAATTATACATGTACATATTTTTCACAACTGAGCTTCAGGAAAAAAAAACCCTTTTGGATTCTAAAAATAGCATGAATTAGAGAGATGGTTAGCTGAAAATCACAGAAGCTATTGAAATCAGATATTTTGGAAATGGAGTTAATTTTATGTTACAAAAATCTTTGACATTGGTAGAGGCACATGTGTTTTTATCCTGAAACTTGAAATTTAACTGATGGCCAGCATGATTGGTTCTATTGGATTCACGCTATTACTATTGCTGAAAGACTTCAAGGTTGGAAAGTTAAGCATTCACCATCTAGCATCCAGTGCTTACAAGATCCTGTGTATGAATCTGTATATTGTGGATCGCACTTCTAGGAGAATATACTCTTAGACCAACGCTAAGCTTCTATCAAAGGACAGGTGTATCCTCTGTTGACATTCTATGTACTTTTCTCCCCATATTCATGTTTTTCTTCTTCCCCCACCTCTCTCTCCCCACCCTCTCTCTCTCTGTTTCATTTTTTAAGGCATTTTGAATGTAAAAGTGGGCCTCAAGTTAAACGTGAGGAGGCTATGAACTCTTTGCTTACTTATATCATACTTTCTGTCAAAAACTCTGTTCAAGGTGGCTGAAAGGGTGACTACACTTTAAAAAAACACACAATTCCTTCTGCTGAAAGGCTGAGAGAAGAAAACAGCCAGTTTTTCAATACAAGAGTTAGAGGCACTTGCATTTAAAAAGATATTGTATTGTGGCAGTAACTCTATGGAGTAGTGGGCTTTTAAGCAGCTGCTTTAAAAGGTACAAATATAATAACAATCCCTTGATTTCTGTCCTAAAGCTTCTCTTTTATTTAGGATTTGTTTGGGCTTTTTTTGGAGAGCCATCCGCTGTGGGAGAATTGTACCCAGATAATTGTGCCCAGAGAACTGTATCTCATTTCTCATTTTCTCTGGATCATGTGATTAACTGGCTGATGTTGGTGACCCTGAACTTTCTTTAGAGGTAGGAATTAACTGTCATTTGACTGTAGGACGTCCTACCAGAATAATGGCAGAAGTTTTCTATTGTTTCAGAAACAAGCAAGAAATATTAAATCTCAATAACACCTCACTCACCTGATAAATCCTTACTGTATTACAATACAGACTTAAATAGAAGTCATCAAGCTTTGTTTATCTCATAGCACCTCATAAAGAGGATTGCTCATTATTATTTGCATTTTAAACACTGTTAATCAGAAGTTCTGACCTGTCTGGGTCAGATATTCAAAAAGCCAACAGAGTGTCCTTACTTGACCCAGGCATAATTAAAATATATAGCCACCTGACACAATTTGACCACCAATTTTTCAGGATCAATTGTGCCTGCTCTAACCAACAATGGCTTTCTAAGGAAGTCATTCAAAAACCTGGATTCCCAGATGGTGCATGACCAATGGTCAAAGACTACAGGGCATATAGTCTAATAACATCCAATGACCCAGGCTTTGGAAGGACTATTCTAAAGAAGTGTTTCCACAGTATATTTTACACATTGATAGGGAGCATATGAATATTCAATTCTATCTAAAGGAGATCTATTAAAATAAATAGGACCTACGATTCAAAACTAACTTAAGTTCAATTGATTTTAATAGCTTTTCTTTCAGAAGACTTAACATTCAGTTTAGCCCATATATAATAATATGCACAGAAAATGTATTGGGACATCAGAAGGAAGTTTACTGATGTCAGAGTAATATCTCAGAACAGCTTCTTCACTAGATGTACCGGATGAGGACATTCAGTAGCTGACTTTGTGCTGATTTAGCTGTCTTATTTGGACTGTACCAAGATTTCTAATATAAAAGAGAAATAAAATATCCTTGTTTACATTTATTTAGATGAAAAGGGTCATTATGCCACGATTCTATGACGTATTTTTGCTCAGGCCAGCCCATCTGCTAAAGCCAACCTTACATGTGAGCAGGTTGCCCACTCACACTGAGGACCAAGCTGAAAGGATTGCTGAGCTGAGTTCCAGTGACTTAGGCCATTTCCGCCCTAGACTATTATAGTGTTATTATTCTACTTTCAACATCCTATGGAATCCTGGGGTTGAAGCCCCTCCCTAAACTGCAAACTCCAGGATTCCATAGGATGTTGAAAGTGGAATAATAGCACTATAACGGTATAGTAAGGAAAGGCCTTTGACTTTGTTCACTGTACAGTCTGCTGTGCACAGTGTTGAAGAAAGAAATTAAGGTTTTAAACCTTTTCCTCAAAGTTCTACAGGTTTATTGAATAGGAATTATTCATATGAATTTTCACCAATTAGCTTCACAGCAGGAGTGGGCTTCCTGGAGAACCACATGTGCTCCATTTGTCATCTCCTCAGACTTCTAGGGGCCATGATGTTGTTGTGTGCCTTCAAGTTGTTTCCAACTCATGGTGATCCTAAGGCAAACCTATCACTAGGTTTTCTGGGGCTGAAAGTAATGTATCCAAGGTCATCCAGTGGGTTTCCATGGCTGAGTAGGGAACTGAACCCTGGTCTCCGGGGTTGTAGTCCAAACCTCAAACCATTACAGCACACTGGCTCTTTCTAGGGCTCATACTATCTTTTTCTTATTGGCCATTTCCACACTACATTCTCATAACGTGATTATTCCACTTTTAACATCCTATGGTATCCTGGGGTTTGCAATTTCGGGCAGACCCTCCCAAAACTGTAAACCCCAGGATTCCATAGGATGTTGAAAGTGGAATAATCACACTATAAGAGTGTAGTGCAGAAATGGCTATTGTCTGAAAAGTTCACGTCCACCTTTGTAAAAAAAATAATAATCTTGTTTTATTTGCTTGTTTGCTTAGCTATCTATTTTATTTAGATCATCATGGGATCTCAGGGCAATTTAGAAAGGAAGTGGAAAAAATTTTTAATAAAATTTCAAATTAAAACAATAAGAAGTTGAAGCACGACGGAAGCCTTTTTTGAAAAGCCATCAAGTTAAAACAGTTTAGAAGGCTACAACAAATTAAAAATTATATGCATGCATAATTAAAAGTAAATTAGGTCCCAAAGATTTTAATAAAAGGCCATATTTTGACTTGTGCTGTTTGGAGTCAATATAAGGTGCAAGCCACCCTCAAATAGTGTTCAAATGGCGAGTCACACCCTCAGGAGATCACTTAAAGGTTTGATTCTCCATTTTGGGCCAAATTTATTCTCTAGCAGTGGGGGAACAGTTCGGGTGCTGCATAAAATGTCCCCATTGCCCCACAATTCTCATCCCTGCTTTAAAATATGTGTGTGTCGGGGGGTTCAGTTTCCAAATTGATGCTCTTCAAAATAAAGGTTGGAAGAATGTGGTTTTACTGTGACATGACATTCCCAAATACTATAAGCACTACAAAGAACCTTTAATCAGTACAAACATTTTTAAAAAGAAAACAGTAGGCTGAGGGGATATGATCCTCTTTGCTCTTCATCTTAGGGTTGGATTTAAAGTGGTTTATCTTCTTTCACTTATACCTGTTCAGTTATTTAACAATGAGAAATACTTTTGCATCTTTTGTTTAAAAAAATAAGAATAAACTGCTTCAAAATGAATTGGCTCTAAAACATAGTTTGGTGGGGTTGTAAATGGTGATGGCATACTGGAGCCTACTGGAGTAAAGAAAGAATGGGATTTTCCCTAAGCATGTTAGCATTTCTTCTCTCTCTTTCTCTTTCTCTCTTACTCTTTACTATCTGAACTATCAGAGAGTTATAGATGAAGCTGGAATATATCTTGATGCCGTTGTTGTTATTATGTGCCTTTAAGTCATTTCCAATTTATGGCAGCCCTAAGGCAAACCTATCATGGGATTTTCTGGGGCTGAGAGTACGTGACATTCCCATGGTCACCAGTGGGTTTCCAAGCAGGGAATTCAACCCCAGTGTCCAAGGTTGTAGTCCCAACACTCAAACCAATACCTTTTTTCAATATAGTATTTCTTGGATCATAAAGTACAGGTTGGCACTGAAGTGATACACAGTATCAATATAAAAGTAGTTTTGAATTCTAGTTCTCCTACTTTCCCCTTCTCTCTGGCAGAACACTGAGCAGTCAGGAGACTGACAACAAAAAGTTAACTGCTGAGTGGTGAGGAACATGAGTGATTTTGTACTTCTAATGGTTTCACAAAACTCCAGACCTTTTTCTACACAAATATTCATGGAATGCTATTGTCTTTTGAATTTGCCTGCCTCAGCTAAGGAGAACAGATTAAAGTTCTTATTAGTCAGACTCTTCAGTGAAGCCTGATATGGAACACAACTTCTATGGTTTCTTTTTGTTTGCATGGAGCAGGGAGCAAATGGAAGGTTACTGTGAAGCTTTAGAATGTGCTGTTAAGTGGATCATTCTAGAAATCTGAGGGGGGTATAATTAACTATTTGTAAGGGTTAAGCTGCCTGCTCCACCACTGGCATCCTAAAAAAACTCAAATATTACAAAGTGTCCATTACAAAGGTGCAGTGATCTCTTTATCCAAAGGAAACTGTCTGGACTTCCATGTAATATTTGAGTTTTGAGTAAACAGTATTATTTTTTTTTTTTTTAAAAAAAAAATAAAGTCTAGTTATTTGGGAGGAAATAAGGTGTTGTGTGGAAAGTCACATTTAGAAGAGGATTTTTAATTAAATACAACCTCTCACAGATGAAAATATATTCTGAGTTCTTCTCAGGTTCTCTGATGACTACTTTCTCACAGTACCAGTTGTGTGACATGTTATATGCCTTGCAGCACAACAGCACTTTCTGTAGATTTCCGAGTGACACAGCTTGTATTTCAAACATGTCAGTCTAGAAGACAAAAAAATTGGTTCCATGCATATTAGTAAGCAAAGGATGCAACCAACTCAGTGCTGAAATGTGATGCTGTAAATTGAGAGTGCATCCAGAATGATTAAAAAGACCAGGAAGATCCACATTTTGTATATGATTTTATTTTGGAGATCCATATATGTTTTCTTTCTCCTAGAATAAATTTAGTCTGCTCCCAGTATGATAAGATACTTTTTTATATCATCTCTCCAGGTCAGTTTATTTTAACCCAATATAAAATAAGAAAGAACAGAAACAAAATCTGAGACTTTTCAATCAGTCTGGATGACATCCTCTCATACGTATTTAGATTGTGCTACACTAAAAGGATCTCAGAACTCAAGACATGACATGACCAACAAAGGGCCAACAAAGAGAAATAAGATCTCACCAGAAAACATTATTATATGTTATAACTGCGGCAAGAATAACATATGCGCAATACTGGAAAGAAGGAAATTATATTGATATAAAAGAATGGAAATTAAAAGTTCTGGATATAGTAGAGGTAGAAAGGTTGGCTTTTTCACTTAAAAATAAACCAGTCCAGAACTTTGAAAGAGAATGGCAAGAAGTTCTGAACTGGATAAAGGAATGAGGGAAAGAATAAGAAAGAGTGTTGGAAAAAATGGTAATGAAAATTAAAGATGTTATAGAATAAGTACAAGCTGAATGTAATAAGGTTAAAAGTAATAATGTGTTAATCTTAGAATAGAAAAAATGTATAAATGGGATGTAAACACAAACTCAACTGGAAAAATGATGCTCAGAAGCGGGAAGAGGGTTTTTTTTAGTTTGAGTAAAACTTTAATAAAAATATATACAAAAAAAAAAGACATGACATGACAACTATGGGGAGGTAGGGGAGAGAGTTCATCATCATTGTAATCTCACAATAACAAACATGGAGCATCCCCTACATGGAAGCTACAGGCTGCATGCTTAGTATTTTGGCAACTAAAATGTTGTGCAAGTCACAGCAAACTCTCTACAACCTTTTGTGCCTAAGATTTGGCTAACGTTTTATGACAGGATTACAACCGACAGGCAACACAACAAAGATAACACAATGTACTTGCCAAAACACAAAACAAAACAGGACGCCTCTGTAGATGCATCAGCACAAATCACTCTACTTTCCCATAATCGTATTTTGCCATCATAGTCTGTTGAGTGTTCGGTGTGTGCTCACAATACCCAATGCTGCAATTAAGTTTCTGAAAAGCCAGTTCTTTTCAGTTTGGAAGATACAGTAAAAAGCCACATGGTAGTAGATGTGTGTGTTATAAGCAGTAAGCAATTCCATTAAAAGGAGTCACATAACCTTTCTGTGTTTAGCTGCAACAGTCATTGATATTGCACATATTTCTTTAATGTAACTAAGTGTAGTTTCCCCTTGTGTTTTTCTTTACTTTCTGTATCCAAAGTCTTTCTGGCTGTTTTTTCCCCTCCATTCTACTTTTATTCTGTTTCTTTTAAATTATTTAAATTATTTATTTCATTTATTCATTATTTATTCCTTTCTGGCATTAATGTTATTTCTTCCCATAAGATATGGAATTTACTGAATTGTATTGAATGTACTGAAATTATTTAATAATCTGCTGGTAAATGAAGTGGTGTGTCCTTGAGCACCATATTTGAACTCTTTTCAAAACTGATGTCAAATATGCCCTCTGTTAAAGCCCCTTTCAAACCATCTGCAAATGGAGAATGAAGTTTTCATTTGGCTTGCTTACCTTTCCTCTCTGAAATTTTATAAGATTGTTAGATCTGTGAAGAAGTCTTAGGCCAGAATCACCTCTTTCTCCATAGATGCACAAATAAATGGAAGAATCTGTTTCAGCTTGCTCTAAATGTCCCGTGTGCACATAAATCTGGTAATTCACAGCTAGAGAAAGAGATCCACATTTTAAAAGACGCAAATAATTGGAAGTGATTTGACATTTATTTATTTAATTTTTGTCCCATATCTCTCTTGACTTGGGACACAAAAGCAATTACAAAAAATGTAAAACAAAACACAACTAACTATCTGATGATACAAAGGTTTAAAAGGGGATTTAAAAACAAATAACATTTTTTTATACTGTTACTAAGGTATGTAACAGTATCCATGAACATTTCATGCATGTTGTTTCTAATGATGAACTTGAAGAGTTAAGTGCAATGTGGAATTATGCTCTGTTCATGTGATTCCTTTCTATCTTCATAGTCGTGTTTTTAAAATTATTTTGTACTGTTTTAAATTATAGATGTTTAAACATGACAGCTAATTTTTAATATACCCAGGAGAATTAATGAGCTTAAAAAGGTTTAGGACCAACTGGATTATGCCTAATACTTTTTGTGAAACTAGTTATAATCTAGTGATAGACCAAGTAATCTAGTAACTGTTGTGATAACTGCATGTTCAGTTTTACAGTTCTTTTGACAAAAGAAGTATATGTTATTACTTGGATATAGGCTTCTTCCCCTTTCTACTACTGGAAGTTCACATACAGTATCTCCATTCCCATGATTCCTTGACAGCCATTTGTTTGCTGGAAAATACAGAATTTTCCCACTTTTCATGTGTTGTAGGGTCACCTATGGAAGACACAGTGATGAAATGCTTTGATGTTTAAAAATGTTTAAAAATGATGTTTAAAAAACAAAGGAGGTGAAGAGGAAGGAACATACTGTTCTGATATGTCTCAGAATTTTTTAAAAAATAAACTCACTTGAAGGTGGGAATAAAACGTTCCAGCTGCTGCTAGGATTTGCCAGAAAATAGTCCAGTGCAACAGAAATGTCATTTGGATACTTAACAAAACATAACAAAAACCCCAAGAACTTCATTAATGAATACTGCAAAATATGCTGCACCAACAAGTTTTCCCAATATATTTGCCACATCTGGAGAAACCCTTACAGATCACATATGTAGTTATAACTGTCAGTCAGCTTAAATATGCAAGTGGCTCATTTTGAGTGCCTGCAGTGTTCACAATCACATACATTATCACAATCAATAATTCCATAGGGAAGGGAGTATTATCATTCCCGATACTGCATAAAGAGGCAGAGAGAGCACTTAGTTAATGCTATTGGATGTATTTAGGATGAAAGTGAAATTTGTCTTGGGTACTCTACAACTTGTGCTCAGAGCCACCATTCTGCATACCCTTGAAATAAGCACCACCGACATGAATGAAGTTTATCCTGCAGAAGCACGTGGTAGATTGAGGGTCTTAATGTTTTTACAGGGTTCCACAACAAAAGTCTTAAATCAAACATATCAATCAGCATCTATGGATTGGTAATAAATATATGCTACATGCATTCAAGATTTATAAGCCAGTACCAAAGCACTAAATGAAAGAAGGCTTTGCAGTAAAGAAACATATCAGGTTTCTCTGCTTCCTGAGTAAAAAGGCATTCTGCCTGCCTGAGCCTTGTGCTTATTTATAAAACAAAGCATAACTATAATAAATCATTTTTATCCTTCAATAATCAAATGCAAATTCAATAAAAGCAATTTACACTTTTTAAAGTTCATATAGTATATTTTATTCATGGAACTGTTCTGTTCCTAACAGAACAGTCCCATCTGGAAAGTTAAAAAAAAAAAGCACTTCTTGGAATGTAATTGCATGCGCAAAAATAATTGATTGTGCTTTCAGTGAGTGGGTTGAGTCTAAGATTCAAAGTAGAGTGAATATTGCACTTACCAACTAATGTTAGGCTGTTTAAAAAGATCTGCTCCTTACAGAGAGAAGTGTGTCTATCTTTCTTTATGGATAAGTGTTAACAAAAATGCTTTCAGGATGATTAGTCTAATACTTACTACTTAATAGTTTAAAAACACACATCATGAAATAATAATTAACTAAATAGAAGAACCAGAAAATAAATAAGAAGAAAGCTTACCTTGTTCAACATCCATTCCGGTTGTTTGCTTGTTGCATCATGCCCTATTCTGAGTTTGTAAATGTTTCCAATGGGTTTAATTTCAACCTGGGTTGTAAGACACAAAGACCAATACCACAGAGGAACAAGTTTCAATCCCCACTATAGCAAAACCCACCATACTGTAAGCACACACACACAAACACAACACAGAGAGGACCATTCAATATAGAGATTAGTCACTTAACTAAGACCCTAATTTATCACTATTTTCCCACCAGGTCATACACTGGGGGGAGGGGTATGCCACCATATTGCAAGCCACTATATTGTAAATTCATTAATGTGTGAAACCTGCATAAAGTTAAGCATTTATATTCACTGCAGTCACTAGATTATATGTGGCATTCGAGAGACTTTAGTCACACAACAGTCCAATGCAAAATGCATTTAAGATTGCAGCTTAGTGACTTTAGTGAGCTGTATACAAAATTTTCATTGTAAATCTCAAACTATTGGATACTGAGCATACAACTTCATTCGAATTTAAAACTATGTCTTGTCTATGAACTATATTTCTCACTGTTTCAAAACAGAAAGAAGAGGGCAATGATCTCTATTAAATATATATTTCATTTCTGAAGTCCTAGAAGCACCCTATACATCATAGTCTCATAGTCTCAGTCCAAGTAATATGAAACTCATGGATTTAAACCCATACTAGTCCCCTGAAGTCAATTAAAGCACTATCATAAACAAGAGCTGTAGCTTGTGGTGTTGTGATTCTGCCCCATTTACTAGTTGGGATAGACAAATCTGTCCATCAGCATTTCTTACTTTTTCCCATGGTACATTTATGCTATCCTGTTTCCATATTGATTTGGCACTTTAAAAAAAAGTCTCCTCCAAATAATTTATATTCATGTATGTGCACATTTTTCCTCTCAGTTTGCCTAATGCTGGATTCTACTTTGCAAGCAGTTTTATATCACACAATGCTGCATCATACTTTTTTCACAAGGTATACATTTTTTACACACTTTGCCTTACTGTATAGACAGTGTATTTTTCCTTTAGAGAACTGCCTCACCAAATTCTTAGAAATGTGAATCCTCCAGAACAAGTGTCTTCCAGTTCACATATTGATTTGGAAAGTGTAAATTCAGTAAATTCTTATCCAAATGCAAATTGAACAAACTTTTCTTCATCTCTATTTACTAGGCAGGCTATCCAATGTCTTGCTGTTTTATCTTTCAGGTATGGACTGATGTGGTAACATTACAGATATACTACAGAGCTAAGGCTCTTTGGTGAATCTTTGGATACCCACACAGGACTACTTCAGCCATACTATTTTTCCATCCATCTAACTCCCTAAAGGAGCATTATATGTCAGAACTAACTGAGTTGTGGACAGAATGCCAGCAGAGTATCACACACAGACACTGCATGACTAGAATCAATAAAATTGCCTCCTTGTTTCAGCCTTCAGTGCAGTGCAATAACACAACCTCACATTACCAGCCAGTTTATCTGAATGAAAAAGTGTTGTGGATCAGATTGTCTGAGACATGCGCATCCACACTGGTAATCTTTTTTCTTTAGGCATAGGATGCTATGTGAGAAATTGTCCATTAAAGATCAAATGTTTGTAC
Source organism: Iguana delicatissima (assembly GCA_948472985.1). Taxonomy (NCBI): domain Eukaryota; kingdom Metazoa; phylum Chordata; class Lepidosauria; order Squamata; family Iguanidae; genus Iguana; species Iguana delicatissima. Next base: position 500,379 of record CAOKZL010001103.1, on the reverse strand, counting down.
AAATTAGATAGGAAGTGATGTGTTAAAAAATAAGTGTTTCTTTACTAAGTAGCATAAAAAGGAAGAGGAGAATGAAAAAAGAAAAGAAAAGAATGTAGAGCACTTTTAAGACTAACTGGTTTTATTTTAGCATTACATTCTACAGACATAAGCCCACTTCTTCAGATGCAGTACACAGTGATATTAAAATCTCAGGTTATAAAGCATATTTATATAGTTGTGGGAATGGGACAGAATGTCATAGGATCCAGAAAGATACAAATCAACTCCCTTGCCTTAAATTTTCAAAGGGCTGGATGAGGTGATACAGGTCTTTCAGATCTTTATAGTGGTCAGTTAGTGTTGCTATGTCAAAGCAATAAATCTGCTTACCAAAAGTCAGTTTCCCTGGGTTAAAAATGATCTCTGAGAAGATTCTTTTTGTTGTATACACATTAGTGAGAACAGTAATGTACACAGTGTGCTATGAAGCCATTGTCTTTGTTCATACCTCTGCTAATGGATTGGAATTTGTGGATTTAATGCAATTCAGCTATTCCTCTACCAGTCTTTTTTGTAATTTCTTTGTTCAAGGACCACAACCTGTAAATCCCTTACAGTATGTCCAGGAAGGTTGAAGTGTTCTGCAACTAGTTTTTAGATATTGACATTTCTAACATCAGCTTGGGTCAATATATCCTCTTGTGTGGAGACTGTCCTGTTTGTTCAATGACAAGTATAAAGGGCACTACTGGCATAGGATAGCACATATCACATTGGAAGAAGAGCAAGTAAATGCACCTCTGATGCTATCTCCCCTGTAATATCCCTTCCAGAGTAGATGTGGGGACAGAAATGGCATCTGGGTTTGTGGCATGGTCTTGTCCTTGTATTACCATCCATGTTATGTATCCTATTGTAAATGAGTAGTTGTTTAAAATTTGGAGGCTGTCTGTAGACCAATAAAAATCTGCCTCCCATTGCTTATGAGAGGGCTGTGTTATTCTCTACAATTGGTTGTAGCTCATTGATGATGCTATTGAGTGGTCTCAGCTCGGGACTACAGGTGACCATTAGGGGTGTAGCAGACAATTCCTGGATATTAATCTTGCCTTGTTGATTTGTTTCTTCATCTGCTTAGGTGGGCATTGTGCCTGTTGTAAATCCAAGAGTTCTGAGTCTCTGTCTTGTGGGTCTGAGTAGATGTCAGCGTAGATGTGGCTGTATCAGAGGGCTTGTCTGTAAACAATAATTTGGTAGTGTATTTTGGGGAAATTGGGGGCATATAAGTATGTAGGAGATCAGTGAGTTTTCAATACAGCATGCTGCTTAGAAGTCCATTGTGCAGTTGCACAGTGATCTCAAGAAACTGAATTTGTTGCATGGATTGTTTCAGGGTAGAAGCTGTTTAAATCCTGGTGGATTCTCAAGTAATTGCTTTCTATGTGACTAAATTACAAAGATATCATCAAGAAATTGTAGACAGAGGAGAGTTTTTTGAGTGTATGTGCTGAGGAAGCATTCCAAGTCAATCAGTAAGAGGTATACTATGGTGCCACACAGGTGCCCACGACACTGCCATTGATTAGGCAATATCTATTATTCCCAAAAATGAAGTAGTTATGAGTAAGGACAAAGTCACAGAGCTGGTGGCTAAGTCTGCTGTGGCCCCATTAAATATATAAATATATGTATATGTATATGTATATGTATATGTATGTATGTATAAAATACAATCCATTGTCTATTATAACCGAGCTTATCAATAAAACTATGCATGTTCAATTCTTTTACATGGAGAACCTTAAGGATTTAAATCAGACATTTTTCAGACTGCAATAGCCACCCAAAAAGATCATGAGAACCATAATCATATCCAGCAGAACACAAAAACTATGGAACATTAATTGTTGTCACCTACAGTTCACAGTATAACTACCCAAAATATTATTAGAGATCAGAGAGCAGTGACATTTCTTTCAAACAAGTCTTGGGTGGTGGTCCTGTATTTGCTTACAGCTTTAAAAGATTAATCACTACCAGCAACAACATACTTAGCAATAGAGATGCAGATGCAATAACTCGTCCCAGAGGCAAAACCCAGAAGCCAACTGCATGTCTACTATGGCAACACTATAACAAGAACTACTACCAATATCCACAATATCAAAGGTACCTTCAACTGCTTATCCTCCACTGTGACACATGCCATCAATTGCAAGCAACACCCTACTGAAGTTTACATAGTAATAAGAGCACAGTGTCTATGTAGAAACAAAATAGACACAGATCTAACATCAGAATCAGAAATAACAACATTAAACATTAAAGAAAAGAATGGGAATTCACCACTCTCTCAAGCTACTCTGAATCTCTGAAAGTGGCCATATTGAAGAAAAAGAACTTCCAAGGGAGCCAGCACAACAAAAATGAATCAAGAGTTTCAACTCTGCTGCAGCTTGAATAGGTACATGATTTGCATCTTGTTGGTGACTTAAGTGAGGCTTATATGCATAAGTCCCATTGTGGATAGGATGCAGAAGGCTATTCTCTTCCTTTTGTGTTCTATTCAAAAATTCTTTACCATCTGGCAGTGGTCAAGACACAGAGAGACTGCTATGGTTCCCTCTTATCAGAAAGAAGAGAAAGAAAAGGGAGGTGTTTGACGATGAACCAATTTTTTTTTCAGGTTCCTGGGAGAAGGAAGATGCAAGTGCACTGCATCTGAGACTGTATGTTCATTCCCCCCCCCACTCTGACTGGGGTGGGACTAGCTGCTTCTTCATGGTTTGAATTTCCTCCCTTCCTCTCCTCTCATAAAGGATAGCAGCAGGAGTGCCTCCTGCGGCTTGAGAGCTGCTCAGCAGTGGGAGAATCTGGAACTCTGCGTGTTCAGCTCTGGACAGATACAGCATCTCATCCTCTATGTCTTAAGCAGTTCATCTATCCACAGATATCTGTGCTACCATCACAGTAATGTCTGCAAGTAATGTTACAATAATAACTGTCTGTGCTTCCAACATCTCGATTTCCTCCTACCCCATTGATTACAACTACAACCATCCAACCTTGTGTAAAACAACCTGCCAACTGAGGGAAGACTCCATGCACCTGATGAAGTGAGCTTCAGTCCACAAACCTTTACATCAAATAAAGAATATTAATCCTTAAGGAACTACAAGTCCCTTTGTTGGCTTCGTTGTAATGTGCTAGCATGACTACCATATGGAAATTATTCCCAGAGAATTTTATAAGCCATTTTATGGGAAAGGTTACTTAACCTCAGATAAAGATAATAAATGTAATCATTGCTGTAACATCCTTTAATCTTGCAAAACAACTCAAATGATCTTGCTAAGACCATAAGAAGGGCACTGCTGGATCTCCTAATGGCTTAAATCCACTTGTTAGTACTCATTAGAGTAATGTTAAATTAATAGGAGCTTCATTGGCCAACATTAATTCAATGGGTCTAGTCTAGTTGGAACTAACAATTGAATTTAGGCCAAGAAGTCCATCTCATCCAGCATCCACATAGTTCAGGGGGCAACTAGATGGCCTAGGTGATAACTCTCTGCTCTGGATGCTCTCCAACAACTGAGTAAAAATTTATGTGAGCAAAGGTACCTTTATAAACTCAGGGGAAAATACTGCTGATTAATCCTTAACATTTTGATTGCAGAGAGTTTGTAGTTTTCAAAGCATTCTGTGATATCCTAAGTACAAAAGGTAGTCTTTCTGTTTCAACTGTATTCCATTTATCACACATTTTTGAAGCTAAACTACCATTATGAAACCTGAAAATAAATCATTTCATGTATTGTATATTGCACTACAAGTGGAGATTCTCACACGCTTAAAAAGCAGATCTCCTGTCAGATTATTTCTCAAATGATTGCTCTTCGGAATAAAAAGCTGGTGGCAGGCTCCTCTGTCATGTTTTCTTTCTCTTTCTATTACAGTTCAATCATTCATCTCAGCTTTCTTTCTCAAAGAGCTTTTGTGAGCAGCTTTCCTTTTGGCTTCCCTATTAAAAATCCCTGTGGTTAAACTATCTATTTATCCTAAACTTTCACTTATTTATTTAGTCATTTATTTAATCAATTGTATTTAATTGGTTTCCAAACTGCTTACCATACAGCTAATGACATCTCAAAGCAACACTGACATTTATCTATATGCCTATACTTTTCTCCATGGCTTGTAGAAAATGCCTACTACTTTTAAAATAGCATACTTGTTCACATACACTGCAAAACTACAGTTTGGGGTTACACAAATATGCTTCTTCCCTCTCTTCACATTTTTATCAGTTACTTCTGGTTTTGTTCAAACCACTGCTTGCTGCTTCACCCAAATTATCACACTGTGGTTTATGTGATCCCTCCAGTTCAGCATATAGAATATAGGAATCCGTCTTACATCAGTTCAGATCTTTACTCCACAGAATCTCTATGCAGGAATTTGCTTCCACATGCCTGACAGGGGGTAGCAGGAATGGGGAAGTTAGCAGACATGTAAGTACTGCACCCCTCATTCCCAGGCACCCAGAGATAAGGTGAGCCATCCTGTGCTGAACAAGGAGGTCTGAAGCAGGCTCTGTAACTGTGTCTGTCTGGGTACAGTTATAAAACTCCCATGATCAAGATTCCTGATTATGGGAGCTCCATAACCACGTTCACTCAAACACATTCACAGAGTCCTCTTTAGAACTTTACACTCAGTGTACAAAGGTCTAATTTATTTCTGGGTGTTTGGGGGAAATTGAATGGGTTTCAGAAGTTATCTGCATTTACAGTTTTAGCCCTACACGTATTCCACAAATGAGAAGTAATTTCAGACAGAAATCTCTCCCACTGGTTATCCTGTGATATTAAGGACTGAACATAGAAGCAAAGCATGAAATCTAGCACTGAGCTATGATCTCTGCCCATGCAAACCACAGTTTACTCTCCACATAATGGAGTACTTTAGATGTACATATAAACTAGGGGTGAGCAACAAACAGCCCAGGGGCCTCTGAAAAGCCACAAACCCATTTTTGTACCTTGTGATTTCTATCCAGACCACAATGAACTCTCCTTCCAAAGATCTGATGCAATCACTTCAAACTGCTTTCAGGTTAAGAGATAAAACTTTGACCTCCAGATTGTTTGAAGTGGTGCTGTTGTTGTTGTTGCTGCTGCTGCACACCTTCAACTCATTTCCAGCTTATGGGGATGTCATGGTGAACCTATATGATGGGGTTTTCTTGGCAAGATTTCTTCAGAGAGGGGTTGACCTTGCCTTCCTCTGAGGTTGAGAGAGTGTGATGTGTGAAAGGTCACTCAGTGGATTTCCATGAGTTGGGATTCAAGTCCACCACTCAAACCACTACAATACACTGGCTCTTTTAACCATGATGGAATAATGTAAGATATCATAATAGAAATTAAACCGGTGTTGGGCTGACCAAACAAGCCAATATTGGGCTACTAGTTCAAGGTCCCTGTAGTAATAGTGTAATAGGAATTCAACAAAAACAGTTGGAACAGTTGGAAACAAGTTAAAACAATAAAAATAATTTATAGTCCGAAAGCATACTAATCATTTAACAGGATAGTTTAAAAGCCATTGAAACAATTTAAAAACCACTCACATGTAAATTTGAACAAAAACAATCAAGCCCCAAAAACTTTACTAAACAAACTTGTTGGGAAATAAGAGCAGCACTAGCAGCAGCTGGGCCTCTTTGCATCAACTGCGTAGCTCTCATAAACAAGCATAGGGCAAATTCCTGAACTTCTTAACTTTAGGAACATTTGCCTGGTTTGATTCACTGTTGGCTGCTCTTTCTCACTCTCTTATTTCTCTTTCTCTTCTTTCTCAGACTCCCCCGTATGCTCCCTGTGTGTGTGTGCGTTTGTGTGTGTGGTAATCATGTCTCTTTTATCTTGGTAACTTCTCTTCCATCTTGGGAGCTTCCTTTTCATCTTGGGAACTTCCTTTCTACCTTCGTTTCTGCCTCTTCTGGTTATTTTCCTTAAGTCTCAAGCCTGCCCAGTTTATTTTACTCCAGTGTCTATCCAGGTACTCTGATCTCTGTCCTTCCCAAGAGTTGCTATAGACACATGAAGCTGCTTATAAAGTTAAGGAATCTTAGTCACTGAAATATAAAGTACTCACAGCATGACAGCTATTTATAAAGCAAGAAGATTTGGAATATGACTTGAAAACATGGTGGGGGAGATCAGCTGCTACTTTAAGGCTCTGGTTCCCCCTCTAACTTCCCTGGTTCCTACTGATGATAGTGATAAGGATAATTGTGATGATTTTTAAAAGCTAAATTCAGATATCATATCAGTCTGATAATAGATGGCAGCAAATCAAAATGAAGAATGCAGAACAGTCTATTCTATATTTGAAAAGAAGTTTAGCATTTCATGGCTTGCAATATTCATCATAAACAAAAGCTCAGTCAAATTCTGTCCTGATTATACTTCTATTCTTTTGTGACTGTTTTATACTTTATAAAACAGTCACTTTATTAGTTATTTCGGATCTAAAACCAAACCAGGTCACCATTAAGAATTTGAATGCCCAGAATCCTAGCATATAGATACTTCTTTTTCATCTGATCATTATGTTCCAAACCTACTCTGCTAAAGAATATCTGTTTTGTGGAAGGTTGATAGAGCTGTGTCTTAGGGAATCCACACGCAATGGGAAAAGGGAATACTGTAGGCAAACTATTATCTACATCATTTATCAATTATTTACTAGCGCATAGAGGAAATCCCAGAGATACATTGTGACTGCTTATGCTATATAAAATGCATTAAAACATGCAATGTAACAAGCAATATAATAAATATCTGGCCCATTCAACACTATTAGTTTTCTGATATCCACACATGTTGCATTTCAGTGAAAGTGTTCAGCCCTATTTGGCATTCCTTTATCTAGTTCATCGAACAAATTGATACTCTGGCATTCAGATTTGCATGGAAACCTATATGCACACAGCTGTATGTGTGGAAGCCTCCTGCTTGCAGACAGCCATAGTGTATACATGGATAGTATATACATGGTGGGAGTGATGAACCAGGCATGCCATTGGAGAACAGGAAGTCATGGCGTGACTCCACTTCCTTTACACACAATATTACAACTCAGTGAGTAGTGGTTGTTCTGAAAATTAAGCCTGAAATCATGGAGCATCCATGTCAACAGTCCTGGCCCAGATGGACCAGGGTATGACTCAGTATAACATCTTATTTATATATAGAAAATTCCAATTTGCAGTTTTGTTATTCCAGTTTTGAACAGCAGATTTTCCTAACCAATCTGGACACCATGTGGAATGTTGGCAGGCTTTTATTATGCTTCAGTCAATACAGTATTAAACATTTCTTTTATTTTTTGTTCTAAGAAGAAGAAGAAAAGATTTGGCTGTTTTTTCTGCATGTGTGTCCTCCTTGTGATTGTACAGTTCCATGTATTTGAATGAACTTAAGACTTTCATACATGCCTGTTTTGAGTGAGTGACAGAAGATAGTTTAGTGGAAAGGTGTTAAATAACTGCTTCCTAGCTCCAAGCGTTGTTTAATACTTTTGCACTAGTTGCATGAGTTAATCCCAGTTCCTAATAGCAAAGGCAAAGTTTTAGCTACATTGTAACTGTAACATAATGAAAAACTTATTTCAAATATAACTGTAACTTTCAGTTATTTTTATAGTTATGTAAGTGTGGCTTCACTAAATGGTAAAGGAACAAAATCATTGGATTTAAGTTCTGGCCCATGGTATGGTTCATCCTTCTCTCTCTCTCTTTTTTGGTAGGTACTGTTACAAAGATGAGGTGAGCAGAAGGAGAATGTGTTTTATACTACAGTCCACCAGTCTATAGCATTCAGAATTTTTAAAACAAACCAACTAAAAGCTAACTATTTTGGTTACATTTGAGCGATGGGGAAAGAGATACTTTTGTAACTATAACATCAGCTGCTTTGGGGGCTTTGAACTTTAATTACTTTTAAAAGTAATTTGCCAAGTGGTTAAACAATATTGTATAAAAATTTGGTAGCAATTCTACCTATTATTGCCTGAAAGCCAGCCTGTACAAACACATTACAAATGCCCATCCTCTCCTTAGTAAACTATGGGCTAGATAATACTTCTGTTAGGTGGATTTGCAATTGGTTGGCTGCCTAAACCCAAAAGGCTCCATTTCATTCTGGAGAGAAGTGACATTGTGGGGTGCCACAGGGTTTTGTCCTGGGTCCAGTGATTTTCAACATCTTTATCAATGACTTAGATAAGGGAATAGAGGGCATGCTTATCAAATTTGCCGAGGACATCAAATTAAGAGGGGTAGCTAATACTCCAGAGTACAGTATCAGAGTTCAAAATGACCTTAACAGATTAGGGAGCTGGGCCAAAACTAACAGTATGAATTTCAGCGGGGGAAAATGTAAGGTACTACACCTAGGGAGGATAAAAAAAATAACTGCACAGATAAAGGATGGGTGACACCAGGCTTGACCACAGTGTATGTGTAAGTGATCTAGGAGTCTTAATGGACTCTAGGCTACATCAGTAGGAATGTACTGTCTAGGTCAAGGGAATTAATAGTACCACTCCTTTCTATTTGATCAGATCTCACCTGGAATACCATGTCCAGTTCTGGGTACCACAGTTCAAGAAGAATATTGACAAGCTGGAACATGTCCAGAGGAGGGTGACCAAAAAGGTAAAATGCCTAGAAATATGCCCTATGAGGAGTGGCTTAAGGAGATGGGTTTGCTTAAACTGGAAAAGAGTAGGTTGAGAAGTAACATGATAGCTATGTTTAAATATTTGAAAGGATGTCATATTTGAAAGGATATCATAAAGAACAAGCTTCTTTTCTGCTATTCCAAATACTAGGACACAGAGCAATGGATTCAAACCACAGGAAAAGAGACTCCACTTAAACATAAGAAGAACTTTCTGATCGTAAGAGCTGTTCAACAGTGGAATATGCTGTATCAAAGTGTGGTGGAGTCTCTTTTGTTGGAGGCTTTTAAGCAGGGGCTGGATGGCCATCTATCAGGAATGCTTTGATTGTATATCCTTGTTTGGAAGGACCGAATGGTCCTTGTGATCTCTTCTAACTCTATAATTCTATTATTCTCTTTTATGGGGTGTTCATGCAAGTTCTTGGAAGTAGCATATGGAGTGTGAAGTCAGCCTAAATGTTATAATACCCATGAATGAATGAAGCAGTTCAGCAAAACATCAACATAGTCCAAACTCTTCTCTCTGCTTAGCTCACAATTCTCTGCCAGTCCGCACGCTCCACAGTACCAACCTACATATTACATACTCCAAGTCAAGATGCACACTACTCAATGCTGGTCAAATTATTTTAGCATTTGAGGCAGAAAATTGCACAAGGGCATCTCTTGTCCTCTGGCAATAATGATGCAATGAAAATCCACTAGGCAAGTAATCAAATATTGTATATCTCTTTTCCAAGACAAAAGTATTTACTAATGTTATCTTCTCAAGCTTCTGCCCTTTCCTTTTTCATATCTGAGTTACATTTGTAGACTTAAGCAAGCACAATTAGAGTACTTCAGTTCATGGTTTTGTGCCTGAACAAGATAGTCCTTCATGCAGACAATGGGCTTTTCTGCATTACACTATTATAGTGCTACTATTCCACTTTCAACATCCTATGGAATCCTGGGGTTTGCAGTTCAGGGAGGGACATTTAGAATTCTCAGCCAGAGAGCTCTTTGGCCTCAGTACTACAAATCCCAGAATTCCACAAGATATTGAAAATGGAATAATAGAACTATAACAGTATAATGCAGAAAGGCCCAATGTGTTATCATGTACCACCGGAGTACCAGAATTGATAAAGTCAGTTAATACTTGAGGGGTCTTTCTGCTTATATTATCAACTGGTCTACATCCAAATTGGTCTAAGTCATCCAATTTTATCTGCTAACAGGAAATTTTGATTGTGCTCAGGGCTAAGATGCTCTGCAACCCCAGCAGTGAAGAGAGCCTATTGGTGTAATTATGCTCCAGCCTCTTGCTGGAGATTGGATCTTTACCAAGCAGGCCATTTCTTCAATGGCTGGCTCCAAGGGGCCATAGTTCCAAAACTATGGAGCCAAAATACTATGGATGAAATGGATTGGGAAATTGCCTGGAGGACATGTACATATAAGATGTGACTGGATTCACAATATGCCATTCATCACCATCCAGTTATGCAAAGGTGGAAGTGTCTAGTCGTGTCACACTACAATCTATTGTGCAGTTTGGCACAGAAGGTACTGGCCCAGATGTCATGACCTAGCTTGCAATATAGATCTTCAGAGATAGCTTTCAAATGGCTGGGCTGAATTTGAGCAGGCAGTTGGCAAAATGCCCCTTAATTTAGAGCATCTGAGTTAAAGATGAATATTTTGCCACATACTCTTTATATTTGTCATCATATTTCTTTATATATCTCTCAAAAGCATTTTGAAACATGCAGTGCCTTTTTTAAGAAATTTATTTTGAGCACTCTCTCATCATGTTCTCCACCCCCCACCTGCAAAAAAAAATCAGTTGTCATCTACAAAGTTTGATTTAATTTTCCATATCCCAGTTTATACCACAAGGCATCTCTCTTGTCTTCCACAAATGAAAGGTACACTTCTTTTTAGCTTATAGCTCTTCAAATGTAATTGTAAAAGTAAGCTATGTGGCACCCATTTTCAGGTAGCAATGTCTATGCCTATAGGAGCTGCATGTATAAGAAAAGAAAGGTGTGCCTCCACCTGCAGTTTAGCAATTAGAGTGTCATGATATATAACTTCTCATAAGTTAGACTTTGATCTATTTGCTCATGCTAAAGAAACCTTAGGGGTAATCCTGATTTGGAAAAAAAAAACCCAGAGAGAAATAAGTAGGTTGAATGTGGGATTTATATGTCAGATGAGTAATAGGTTCTGATGGATAATTTTTACCATTTTCAATATTGCAGTTAAATATCATTTACATATCAAAACTATATGGCAGTATTTGCAATTACAGCATCTTTTCTTGTTATTTATGGGCCACCAGCCTTAAGTGCATCAACTCTGTTATAGGAATGAACTGTCATCTTTAGAAAAATCTAAAACAATAGTTGTTTGCAGATGTTTGTTGAATAGCAGTACAATTGACATTTTGTATTTTGACTTGAGTAAAACAAAGAATTAGATTCTCCCATATGACACAATCAATGGAAAACTGACTCAATTTTTCTCTGTTTCTTTAGACTTAATAATAAGATTGGTTGTTTGGGGCATTGTTTAGTCAGATGCTGGTAATGAAATATGGGTAATGCCTTTTTGAAAATTATGATGTGGTTGTACTTTGTGGTACCTTTCTCTTTCTCAGAAGTTAAGCTTCATAGTAATTTTACCTTTGAAAAATCTTTGACATTCTCAGATGTGCATATATTGCTAAAGTACATTTGTGTAATGTGAAGTCTAAAGAGAGGCACAGCATAAACTGGAGGTGAGAATCATATAGTTCAACATGTTGTTGGACTACACTTCCCATCAGTCCTAGCCAACACAATGAGTGATGAGAAATCCTGGGATCTGGCAGTACATCATCATCTAGAGAGCTACATGATTTCCAGTCTAATATTAATGAACTGTCTGATCATTTATAGTTGTGAAAAGACTTACACTTGAATGTCGGAAAGGAAAATTCAGTGGTCTAAAAATATCACTGCTCTGTTCACAATACCACAAATGTCTTCTGGTTCTCCTGTCTCTCTGAACATTTTTTTTTTTTTTTTTTTGGAAATAGGTATTCTTAATTTATGATTATTTGCTCCATATTAAAGGTTACGGTGAACTGCATCTGATTTATCAATTTATTTATTATTTCTTGTTTTATTTTACACATTTCTAAAGCGTCATCACCACCATCACCATCACCATCATCATCTATATCCCATGCCAATCCCAATAATGGGATTCCCAATCATAAAAAAGTGGGGGAAGTATCTATATTTTTTTCATGATACTCCAATTCAGCCTCCTAGGGCAACCTCACTCTGCCTTAGGTAGGGCTGGTCTTAGATCCTGCAGAAACAATTTTTTTGGTGTGTTTCTTATAATGTGAGACTTCAGTATACCCTTTCATCTTGAGTCAAAATTATGTCCAATTAATGTTACCTTTCAAATTTGGGAACTGTATGGTTTAGTCCCAGTTAAAAAAATAGTGTAATCTACATATAGAATTGTAGAACTTTTGAGTTGGAAGGTAGCTCAAAGGTCATCTAGTCGCCCCTCCAATGCCCCCTAAAGCATCCTGGCCAGAAGGACTTTCATCTTGTTTTAAAACCGCCAATGAAGGAGAGTCCACTATCTTCTGAAAGAGCCCATGGACATGGTTGTTCCATCTCTTTATCTTGCAGAAGATTGAAGGTTCTTTACCTTATACCTGTCAGTCTGAATCTGTTTGGATTTTTTGGGAATTGCCTTGTTGGTCACCTAGGATCCCAAGGTTCCAAACCCTGTCCTATCCAACAGTCAGATCAAGATCTTTATTCCTCTGAAGTATTCTTAAGCCTTGGTCTATCAGGAAATTAACAGGAGAAAAAGCTTATTATTATACTTATTCTAGTAATACAGATGGTACAGATATATATGCTGTTCTCAGTGGCACAGCTTATATAGACCTTGAATCAGTCTAGGCACATTCTTGTAACAAACTTACACCTCTGTTAGAATTACAGTAATCCCTCTACATTTGCTAGGGTTAGGGGCATAGAACCCTCATGAAAGTGAAAAAATCATGAATAACTCTAGGCCCTCCCAAACCATATTTAACACACAAAAAAGTATGATCACCATATTCGTCCCACTGTGAATACCTTTGAGGCATCACGGTTCCTTCACAAGGCAGAAGTGGGTGGCTGGTGGGGCTTACTGCCATCTCCACTGCTGCCCCATGCCATTCACTTACAAGTCTCATTTGCAGTTTCTCAGTCTCATGAGGCTTGCAGACCTTATTAAAATGGCATAGGGAGGCAACAGAGGTGACAGCAAATAATCCGTGAATAATCAAATCTGCAAAAGTGAAACCTGCAAATGTGGAGGACTGACTGTACATAGCATTACACTCTCTCTCCTAGCATGTCTGTTTAGTTTTATTTCTACACTGGCATTTTGGTTGGGTATCAGATAACGAGGGGAACCAGCATGGTGTAGTGGTTTGAGCATGAGGTATGACCCTGAAGACCAAGGTTCAGTTCCTGCTCAGCCATAGAAACCTACTCGAGACCTTGAGTGTGCCACACACTCTCAGCCCCAGAAAACTCTGTGATAGGTTTGCCTTAGGGTCGCCATAATTTGGAAATGACTTGAAGGCATGCAGGAACAAGCTTAATCAAGAAAGAAATATCTTACCACATGTAGGAGTTTGGGTTATCAGTGATTGTTTGGCAGCAGCAGCCTAAAAGTAGACCAGTTTGCCAAAAGTAAAACCTGATAATTTTTGCTCTCAAAATCCTTTTTTCTTATACCTTCTTCAGCTTTTATTTAGTCAATTAGCTACTACACTCCCCACCACTCTCTTATGCATCAAAATAGGAAGTCTAAGATTAAGTTAAGAGTCGTTACCATTCTACTTTTCATTGTACAAACTGTGTAAATACTGAGGTTTCTTCTCTTTCAAACCTGCTGGTGTCTCCTTTTCTTGAATACAAGTGCACAGGTGTTTTGCTGGCATTAGCCAGTCACCTTATACTATTGGACTTGTTATTATTATAAGCCAGTTATTTACCTTCCTTCTTCTTTCACTTTTGTCTTTATTTATACTTAGGCTGGCTCTGTGCCCAAATCTAACATATGTCAGTTTTGATAATATGCTACTATACAATACACCTCTACAGCTTCAGGAGGGTGAATGAACAAACAGAAAGCTAAAAAGCAGTTCAGCCGTTACACGATGGCACTGCTGAACAGTGTTTACTTGTGTACATTTAAGCTCTTACTAACAGGAAATTTTTTTTCTAAGTTTAGATCTTCATTCAGGTTCATTGATTCAGGTTCTATATTCTAGGGTAGGGGGGTAAGCTTACCCAATCTTCCATGTAACAGCCATTCTTTAAAGATAGTTATAATATATCATTAAATATCAAAGTCAGAATATTCCATGCCATAGTAATTTTGATTTCTGTGAATGAGTTGTAAAAGATGGACAGTGAAGTAAGCTGACAAGAAGGAGATCAACTCATTTGAAAGGTGGTACTGGAGGAGAGTATTGCTGATGTGATGTAGTGCTAAAAAGACAAATGAATGAGACTTGGGGCAAATCAAGACTTAGCTCTCACTAGAAGCCAAAATGACTAAACTGAACCTGTTGTACTGTGGACATGTAATGAAAAATGACATGACTCATTGGAAAAGACAGTACTGATCAGTAAAGTGGAAAGCATTCAGAAATGATGAAAGTGCACTACAGGCGGATTGATTCAGTCAAGGAAGCTATGAACCTGAGTTTGCAAGACCTGAGCATGGCAGCTGAGGCCCAGGCTCTTGGAAGTCTCTGAAATTGACTTGATGGCAAAAACAACAAATCATGTCACCTCTAGATCTTTTCTTTTCTACCCTAGACATATTCAAACCTGGCAATTGTACCTCATGGGGCTTGGTATCCAGACCCTTTACTGCCATGCTTGCCCTCTCTGGACTCATGTCAGTTTGTTATTTTTTTAAAAAAGTGTGGCATTGAGAAATGAACACAGTACTCCAGGAGAATGTGACCAGGCAGAATAGAATGGTACGATTACTTTTCTTGATCCTGACACTATATTTATGTTGGTACAGATTAGAATTGTATTACTTTTTTTCCCTTTTTTGCTTCTTTTGATTCATGTTTACTTCATGGTCTGCAAAGACCCTAGAACCTTTCCAAATGCCCCACTGTCAAACTGGTGGTCTTTCTGCACTACACTTTTAGTGCTATTATTCTACTTTCAACATCCTATGGAATCTTGAGGTTTGCAGTTTAGGGAGGGGCATTTAGAATTCTCAGCCAGAGAGCTCTTTGGCTTCAGTAAACTACAAAACCCAGAATTCCACAGGATGTTGAAAGTGGAATAATAGCACATTACAAGATTCTTGGCCTAACTAATTTTTAAAATGATATGATCAGTCTGGTTCTTACAAGAGCCATTAGATCAGATGAATAACAGTATCATATTGTAGAAGAGAATGCTAACATTTTCTCTGCAACAGAAAGTCTGTTCAGACTGAGACACCATGGCATAACTCCCACTGATTTCAATGAAGGATTCAAAATGAAGCAGACCTCAACATTGTGCTATGCAAACTAGTGCAATCTATTTGCAATGTCTTAGGTCAAGTGCAAAGTCCATAAAATTAAGCCTTTCAGCTTACATCTAACATTATGCACATGAGAGTCCAGGACCTTCTTCTTTCGTCTCCCGTATAGTCCTCTGTAAAGCCCAAAGACCTGCTCAAGAGTGTTATCTGTACCTCCAGAACAGCTTTTGAAGGTTCATGGTTTGAAAGTTGCCCATTCTGCTGACATTCTGTGAAATGACCATGATAGTTCCACCCTTTAGCCAACACTTGTCAGAAAAACTCATGTTATGACTTGTCACAGACCCAGCCATGAGGTACAATTTAGAATGTTGCTCACCATCATTACACAAGATGATATTTCATAACCCAAACTCTTCCATGAAGTGATATATACTTTTCATTTGTCAAGGTGTATGCATTCCTTTCATTATCTATGATTTCTACAGAAGCACATTATTTTAAAGACAAGCTTCCTGCCAATTGTGTATAACTAAACATCTTAAAGAAAACAATTTGCTTTTGCAATTGCCCCTGCTTCCACTGATATGACAGAAAAGAGAATTCCCTCTGCTGTTTTTTATATATGTTTAGCTGATTTAATGCTGAAGCCAAACACATTAGACAGATTTATCTGAGGCCGTAAACATAGAGGGAAGGACTTTTCCCTACTACAGGAGGAAAGATCTTGCAGAAGAAAAAATAATATCCTTAGATTTCTTTAGCTACCTGAAATGAATCTTCAGTCCTGGGTAGAAACAGCTGTTCTTTGTTGTCCTTGTCAAGAGTTATAGGTCCAGCAAGTCCTTCGTCTCCATATATCCAGAGAGTGACATTTGCTTGGGTTCCTGAATTTCCCGTTAGTACTGACACTTTCCATTTTTCATCTGAAGGAAAAAGGAAACTCACTTTGTTGGACATTTGTCATTTCCTCTGTAAAGTACAGAATGTCAATAGTCAAATCAGGAGTATCATGAGTCCAAAGGTCTCTTGCAGAGAAAAAAAGAATCACAGCACTCTGTAACTGATGTCACTAGAGAGTGAAACTTTGGAAAACATAGCAAATGTAAAGGGCAGTGGAGACATCATTACATAAGGTCATTTTAAATTATTCCATGTGGCAACTATGAAGTCCTCAAGCAATGTGAATTTGTCAATACCTCCAAAGAGGTGAACAAAGGTTGTGTGGTGGGGAGCAGGAGTTGGACCTCCTTTAAAGCAAGGTGAACCGTTCTCATCAGGTATATTGGGTAGGGTGGCAAATTGCATACCTTTCTACCTCCAGGAGGGCTATCTGTCCTTTCTGCTGCTGCCTTTGAGGACTCATCAGAGCAAGGCATTAGGCTAAGTGGGTGCTCTGAAAAGCCCCAGGGTTGTTCTCCTGTGGCAAATGCTGCAGCATGAAAGTGGCTAACCCAGACCCCTGAGAAGGTTGAACAACACGGCCTGTATTCACTCTGAGTATTTCTCAGAACAGACTGCACAGACTGAGTTTGCTTCTCTGGAGAATGTCATGGCTGCTCTCTTCTTGCAGCAAATGATACAGCAGGAATGTAGCTAGTATGGTTCTCCAGCTGAAGATGGTTCACTCTTAGGAGGTCTCAGTATCAGGCATTAGTCTTTCCAACTGGTGTCGGAACTATAGCATCTGTTCAACAACAATTGCCTCATCAGGAATGCAGCATGGCATTCTGGATTAGTCACCTGCCTATTGTCTTTCTGAAGATCCCTCAGAGTGAGGTATTATGTCTACAGGTTTATTGGGATATCTGCTAGCTGCTTTCCTTTCAGAACACAAACATGTAAGTGGGGTGAACAATCTATTCTGATCTCAGCCTGAAGTTCAAAGGAACTGCCCAAGGTGCTTACTTCTGTCCCTCAAAATAGGTTCTGTACCTTGGATAGCCTTTTTAAAGTTTAGAATGACACCTAGAAAAGATCCACAATTCTATGACAGGGGAGCCACCAGTTACTAGTGGCTACATTATGAAAGAAGTCAGCAGAGGAATCCATACAGTTTATCAAGCTTCAAATGTCTCATTGTGAGAGGTCTTTTGCCAGAGCAAGGCACTGTGAGTGAGACAGCTTTGTGTGGCATTCATTTTTTTCTTCTCTCTCTCTCTCTCTCTTTTTTGTGGAACCATGTGGCTTCAGCTGTGAATGGACCATACTATAGCTGATATTCTCTCACAACATTTTCTTAAAACTTGCTTTATTCATTTACCTTTTTTAAAAAAAACACTTTTTTATCCATAGTATTTTAGCTGTATTTTGTTTTAATCTATATGGTGAGCTGGCTTGGGTCCCATACTGGGAGAAAAGTGGCATATAGATAGATAGATAGATAGATAGATAGATAGATAGATAGATAGATAGATAGATAGTAGATTATTCATTATTCATTTGTAGAACTAATCAATGCTGACATATCAATGAAAACCAACTTTTCATAGTGTTACCACAGGCATATTAGTTAATGAAGTAATACTACAATATGAAGAGACAAGAAAAACATCACTATAAACATTAGAGGCAAGTACCTGAAACCAGTGATGTATTTAAGTCTTTTACTCCAAGTCTCAGGTCAAGTTTCAAGTCTGGGAGTCAACTTTATAGCCCAATAAATTCCAGAATTTCTGGACAGAGTCTAATAAAGTCAATTTTAATAATTTAAGCAGAGTTGTCCCTCCACATTTGCAATTTTGCCATCTGCATCTTTGGAAGTGGGGAATAGGATCCTTCTTATTCTCCATTACTGAAGCTTTAAAAGAAAAGATCCTTCCTCCACAAGCCTGTTGCCTAACGTATTTGCTGTTCCCTCTGAAAAACGCACCTGTGCTCTGAGGGCGAGTGTTGTCTTCTGCTCCTAGGAAAAGTTTTACAATGTTCCTCCAATATGCAGCAGGGACAGGCTGCTGAGCAGACCTCAAGTCTACCGCAAGCCCATTGCCTAACCCATTTGTTGTTCACCTCTGAGAAATGCATCCATACTTTGGGCTAAGACAGATCTTCATGTAACCAGTAGGCAAAAGGAGATGGAAGCATTGTTCAAAGTTGGAATGTTTCTAGATGAATGTATTATGTTACTGAACCAAGGGCAGCAAGTCAGTCACTAAAAAAAGACAAGTCTCGAGTCCAGTCAGTGCATCAGTGCAGAGTTGAGTTGAGTCAGTGCATCAGTGCAAGTCGAGTCACTGAAGTGACTTAAGTCCGACTTGAGTCTGAGTCAGTCAACTTGAGTATACATCACTGCTGGAAACTACCCCAAAATAATAATAAGCCATTGGGCTCTGGTCAAGACTTCAGGTACACTAAGAAATCACAAAGCTAACATTTGAAAATTTGAACCTTAAATAAAGGACAAAGGAAGAAAGTAAAACCAAAATAATTATTCTCTGCTTTAAAGCCTGTACAATCTAATTATGTATTACTTGAATCATTTATTTCACAGAGAATGAGGGTGTGTGTGAAGTTTTCTGAATCAGAATCTGTTGGTGTCAGGAGTAGCAAATTAAACTGATAGCAATTTCGTGAAATGTGCTATTGCAAAGTGGGTGGAGAGGAATGGAAAGCAGAAGCTCTCAAAGTGTTGTTCTACCTAAAGTGTGACAGCATTTCCAGTGCTAGAATAAGCACTTTCCTGCTTCCACAAAAAAAGGTGATACATTATAGGAATCTTTTAAATATTTATAGTGTGGAAGGCCTAGTTCTGTATGGAAAACTGACTGTTGTAAAAAGTTTTTCAGTTATTCCAGAATAAATTCTTGTCCTTCTTTCCCTCATTAATACTGTGCATAAATTTGAGAAATATAAATAACTACATTACTATCACTGTAATTTTGTGTTTTCTTGAATTAGGGCATCATCACAGTATGGTGACTGGGAAATAGAATGTCTCTTTTCAGTCCATGGTATCATAGGCTTATAGTGTGTCAGAAAACTGATCCTAGAACTCAGCATTATAACTGGCAGGAACTCTCTGTGGTTTCAAGTTGATTTATTCCAGTCATCCCCTGGACATGCCAAAGAGTGCATGCAAGACCTTTGGCATGCAAACTAGTGAGAAAATCCACTCCATTACTTTCCAGGAAGAATCTCAGTGTGAGAGTACTGCCTTGGAAATTTGTTTGTGTATATCTTTTTCATTTGTTAGATGTAGGGGTTTTTTTTTTTTTATTCCACAAGGAACTGTTCAACTGTGTAGGAACTCCTGTTAAAGTACCCATAGAAGGTGGGCATCCATCCTCTGTTTAAAAACTGTCAATGAAAGAGGAGATTTTAAAACAAAAGCTAGATGCCAACATCTTTTTGGTACACCTGACTACTCTGCCCCTGTGACATCATGAAGAGTCATCCCTAGAGCTTGGGTTCTGAACCTAAAATCTCAGGGCCTGAGATTCTCCTGACATAGCAACCCTAATCTGGATGGTAGAATAATTCCCACCCCTGTTGTGCAGGGGATATGCTTCAAATCTTTGAACTATCTGTACTTAAATATATGACATAAAAAGTCAAGAAGAAGCTAAACTGAAATATCAGTTGCATCCACTTTACTTCTCAAGTACAATCATACTGCCCTGTGCAGTCATCTCTAATCTGAAGCACTCTAGAGGGGTTGCACAACAACTCCCAACATCCTGAGCCAGCAGGTGCATTGGATATTGGGTTGAAGATAGCTAGTGCAGTATAACCATGGAGACAGTGGTGAAGACCATGCACTATTAAGCAAGAACAATTCAGCGAAGCACTGGATGAAACGGGTGACTAACAAACTGCAGAGGCTGGATTGAAAGGAGGGAAAAGAAGAATATGTTTTTCTTGAGTTGAAGAACTAAGGCAATGGGTAATGTGGCTAAACTGTAGAGAGATAATGCCAAAGTCCTGCCAAGATGATGAACTTTCCTCAGAAAATCCATAAGCAAATAATGCCCTGAAAATTTTGTTCTATAAATAGTACTCTGTAGACATGTAAACCAATGACATTTCTTTCCTACAGGCTAAAAATGTTCTACTCTGGAAACTGGAGTTGATTGTTACCCTGGATTAGTCACACTTCAGGAGATCAAGATGCAAATCCACCATGACAAAAAAAAAAGTGTTCTAGAGGCTAAATAGATGGATAAGCTAGGGTCTTTCCCAAAATGTTTTTTTTTTCCATTTTAGTATTTGGTTATAATGAATCTGGCTTAAAATTAATAACTGAAAACTTATTTTGGTAGAAGCCTTGTCATCTTGTTTTGGATTTTCCAGCTAAAATGGTGTGCTATTTCTTGCTAAAATGTTTCGTTCCCTTGTTTCTCCAGACGAAGCATTTTATATCTTAGTTAGTAAAGATCCTGCTTCTTTGTTTACAAGCATACTCGACTTTATCAGATTCCCATTGCCCGCCACTGCAAATTTCTTTAAGTATATGTGCCTGAAGAAGAGCAACTAAAAGTTGCGCTGCTCATTCAGTTGTTCCCATAAAAGTACTGTCTCACTGTGGCTTTGGGGCTGCATTAGTCCCCTCCCCCTGCAGAAGACTCTGGACGTCCGCACCTCCCTCCACTGTACCCCTCTGCAAAAGAAAAAAAAGGCTTAAGGGACTCTTGGAAGAATGGGGCATATTCACCATATGTTTAGACCTTCCTTTAGGCCCAGGAAAGGCTTTCTTTTAACAACAGGAAGTGAGTGTAATTCATTTCCTATTCACCTCTTGTTTCAAAAAAGCCCTTTCCCGAGCTTAAATTAACTGGAGGGGGGGACAGAATGTGGTGTAATGCTCACCACACCACCTAGAGAGCTTTTGAGGGCAAAAAATTGACCCCTGTGGGGCTGCACACAGCCTGTGGACTGCCCTTTGCTCACCCTTAGACTAGATGAACTAATGATCTTATGAAGGAATCAGTAGATGTTTCCATCATATTACAGGCTTGACATTGAGAAGCATATGGCAGCCTTTGGAAAACTGAAGGTTTTTGAAAGGAAGGGCTTTTAAGATTGTGCAGTTTTGTTTTAATTGTACCATTTTTTAAAAAAAAAAATCTTAATATTATGCTTTAAATTATTTCTAACATTGTTAACAGTTTAATTCAATGTTAATGTTGATTGTATTTTTTTAACTATGTTGTATTTAAATTTGTAAGCTGCCTTGAGTCTTGGCTCTGGGGAAAAGTCAGGGTATAAATAAAAATCATAGGAAGGGAGAGGAGGGTTGGAAATGAAAGAAAAAAGGTGAGGGAGTCATGTGAAGACATCCTACTAAAGAAAAACATGGTTGCAAATGTCTACAATAAATTGCATATGATTTTATAAAGGAACAGCATAATGTACACTTAAAGCACAACAAAGAAAAGTGAATCTCAAGCAAGCCTGTTTAAAGTTCACAGAGGTCTCCCCTCAGTTCAGAGGAGAATCCTCTGACTGTGCCTATGAGACAGATTATCACCTAAAAGACTTCACATACTGTAAGGTTTATGATACCATTTATAACTCACTGTGCTGGCAGGTTGGACTGGGGCTTCTAATATTCCAAAATGAAGCAACACAAAATATGGCATTGTTGATTTTTTAAAACACACATACACATTAATCCAGTCCTGTAGGGATGTGGGGGGGGGGGCAACTGCCCTGAGTGGCAATGCTTTCGGGGTGTCTGGGTCCGAAACTATGCCTCCGCATGCCCTGGCCATGCCCCCGAGTGCCGCAGCCCCCGTGCACAGTGGCCACGCCCCCGTGCACAGTGGCCACACCCCCATGCACAGTGGCCATGCCCTCATACCATAGCCCCGCCCCCTCCACACACTCCAAGCTCCGCCACTGCATTGATCTTTACCTGAGAGAGGAGAACCTGCTTGTCTGTGGGACACTTGATTCTCAGTCTCTTCTTTGTGCTGTCTGGATTCCTTGATCATGTCTTTCTGCTGGGCAGGAGTTGCAGATGTTCCCATAGGCTTTTCTCTACCAACTGAAATATAATGAAGACAAGCTAAAGGTCATCGCTTTTTTTATTTCTGTAGAAATTTCCTATGAAGTCAATAGACCTTTCAGGTTTCCAGTATATAATATTATATATATACTTCTTGTTCTGAATTTTATAGATAATATACTTGACTTTTGCAGTTCAAAGCTCCTAGCCCCTTAACACCTCCCAGAACAAAATGGGATGGTAATAAATTCACTTTATTGCTTAGAAAATTTAATTCATTTTTATTTATTGACACATCAAATTACTTATCCCTGAGGCATACTCCTCTTCCACATCACTCTACCTCCTACATTTTCTTTCTTTCTTTTTTTTAAGGAACATAGTCAGCAGCCTTCCTCAGCCAAAATTAAATGTGAGCACAGCCCAGCAAGCAATGCCTTCTGTTCATATTCTCCCAAACAAGCTAACAACCGGTGAGCTTATTGAAGCTTGAAACCACCACCCACAACTGCTATAATAAAATTAATACAAATTATGCTAATATTAATAGATATTTTGTAATAAAGAGCAGCACTTCTCTTACACCAGCTATAAAATATATTATTATTATTAAACATAAAAGCTATGATTTCTAATAAAGAGCAGCACTTCTGTTATACCAGCTATAAAATGCATATTATTATTTTTCAAAGTATACATTTTGAAAAATATTCTCCTAATGTAAAAATGCAGATTACCTACTTTCATATTTTTATAATGCCGCCAAAGATGTGATATTTGTCTGCAAATTAATCTATTACATGTATTTATTTACTTAATTTTTTTGGAATTATACCAACACATTCTTTCTACAAGAGTTCCAGTCAGGTAACAATGTTGTAACATTAAGATACGATTGTGACATAATCTTTTAAAGCTATGTCACTAAACCCTTGCTCATTTGGTCAAAATGGGAAAGTTTTTCATGATTTCCATGTGACACCGAAGCATAGGTTTACTTCAAGGAAAGAAAAAAGAATACCCAGTCCAGGCACACTGAAAATATCTCTGTATATAGAATGGTTGTCTGAACCTACTGCAGACAATTTACTTTATAAATTTTAAACTGCAGTGTAATATAGAAAATGAGAGAGTTTCTTCTGTGTAGGCCCCTTATTTCACAACAATCTGATGTGGGCCAGAATCTTGGTGTTTCACATATGTGTAAACTACCCTAAAGAAGCAGTTGGATTTTTTTTCCCCTCATACTGAGCTTTGGCATTTGTTCAGGGTTGCAGAAGTGGAGTCCAGCTGTACTTGTGTCTTTCTATATGTCACAGAATCTATGTACATTGCAGACTTTGGACCACTATTAAATAAAGAATTTCACAATTCTTATGGAGCAACCAGGAAAGAACATGCAGAAGCTGACAACATATTCTGACTAGGGTTCAATTTACGAGTATCAGCCCCTCAACTTGTATCCAGGTCTGGACTGTACATCTAGTTTGACTAGCACAAATCAGTCAGGCTGCTTGATTTATTGAGAGGCTTTACAATTAATCTTATTTAGGAAAAAAATCAACCTCTTTTTTGATGTTAAATCTGATTTATATATACATACACACACACATACACAGACGTAAGTCATGTTTTAGATTCCTGTGATGTAAGAGAGTAAATTGAAGCCTTTGAAGCGATAAACAAGGCGGCTGAAGACAGTAGGTAAGGAGCTGCTGCTGCTGCTTCTGCTGCTGCTGCTGCCTCTCCTCCTCCTCCTCCTCCTCCTCCTCCTCTTCCTTCTTGGGCTTGGATGGTGTGCTATGTTGCTGCCTTCTTATTTTTTTCCTGCTGCTGTTCAAGATCAGCCACTGCAGGTAAACATGAGGCTACTTATAAGGATTTGGTTGAATTTTGAACTAGCTCAAAAGAGATGGTTGGACATTCTGTGTCCAGCTGTGATTTATGTGCTATCATTTTGAGGGCAGAATATTTGTATCTGCTAGAACCTTGTCTTTGCTATTGTAGTGTACCTGTCACAATGGATGTACAGAGAACTGTATTGCTCAGCTTTACTGGATGTGTTTCAGCAATTATGTCTCAAAGATGTGGACAGGGTGGTTGAACAGGTTTGGATGCCCACCTGCATTCTTGATTCTTATGGCTAGATTGAGTTGAACTGGGGAGCTGGCTAAAAAGGTGATCAGTTTCTCCCTGTGAAACAGAATGGTCTTGAGCCTTCTGAAGCAGCTAGTAAAGGCCTTGTCTTAAAAAGTTTTTCCCTGCATCCAAAAGATCTAAATAACTACAGATCACCCTATAGAGCCAAAAGATCTAAATAACTATGGATCATTATTTACTCTTGGATCCATCACTACCACTGGAGGAACATGGAACCTCTAGGGCATGAAGCATCTGCTATCAGCCTTATGCAGCAGCCCAGCTGCAACCATATTTGGATGACCTCTAGACTAGATGAGTCTAATGTGCTTCATATGAAGATGTCTTTGAAAAGAGTCTAGAAACTGAAACTAGTATAGAAAGTAGCACCCAAACCTTTGGCTAGTCATAGGTGTTCCAAATATGTAAGACCACTTCTGGATAATCTGCACTGGCTGCAAATTTATTTCTAAGCTCATTTTACTGTTCTGTTTTTGACCTATGAAAGCTTGAACCAGTACCTCAGGGATTGCTTTCCCCTTACACACCTGGCTAGACCTTGAAACAAATTTCTGATGCCTTACTCTTCATGTTCCCCAAAGATATATTTATAGAGGTACTGAATAGGTAGGCATGAGAGAATGACCTTTTCTGTGGTAGCCCTCGAACTCAATGCTCTCTTCAGGAGAAGCTCAACTGGTCCTGACTTTGTCATCCTTTAAGTCCAACACGAAGATCAGTCTCTTCCCTCTGTTTTGGAATAGTTTAATGGGTCTGCTGTCAGGGAGATTTTTTCCCCTTCCATTCTATGCGTTAGATTATTTTTAGAGAGATTTATAGTTCAAGTGAATATGTTATTGAATTTAATGTCATCTGTATTTCAGTAAATTGCTTCAGGACTTTAGGGGATTGTAAAGGAAGCGATAGACTAATTCAACTCAACTCAACTAACACATAGTTATAAATAGGCTTTATCATAGTGACTTCAAACCTGTTCTTTTTCATTCTTAGTTTTTTTTATCCTATCTAAAATATGTTTTCAGAGTTATTGCATGCAACATTTTAAAATATATTATTGATCATTTTGATACATTAGTTAATAATTTGATAGATTAATACATACATTTGACAACTTGTGGATAAAACAAAATGTTATTTTCTCCAGTATGAACAACTGGTTTGGTCTGACCATTAGGTAGAAGGCCAACATATATTCCTCTGTTTCGTACAGATTCCAGGCTTATCGATCCGCTTTCTAAATTCTTCTCCACTCTAAAATGACAGTCCACATCACCTGTGCCCTGTAAGTAGGTAGCATATTCACATAAATATAGCTAAATGCATAGAATCTCAGGAAAATATTATTTTCATATTTCAAAAGCTAATATGCTATATAATGGTCTCATTTATGCCCCAATCCAGCAACAGAATTCCATATATAAAAACAGTCTTCCTCTTTGTGCATGACCAGATTGGGACAAATGTGCAGTTTCATTGAACCAGTTGGATGTGGATCATCATAGAGATGCACATCTGCTACCTCCAACTACTTTCCCCACCCCTAGAGAAAGTATGGGCCTTACTTGCTCTTCAGGATTTTTTTTTTTAAAAGACAGACTACTAAAAAAAGTGTTCACACTCTCTTCCCCATCCTAAAAAATATCTAGCTATGAATCTGACTTATTCTGTAATAAGTTTAAAGAGATATGCCTGAAGAGCTACTTCAGCAGCCTCACAGATATGCAACTGGCAAGATTATCCTGTTCCTTTAAGCATCCTCCTGGGAAAACCAGCTCTGAAGATGTTAGCTAAAAGCTGACAGAAACAAGCTACAAGCTGTCTGGAAACATCCCTGGAAAAAAAATGGCCATAAAATGGGGAAGAAAAGGAATTATAAAGGCACATGGGCCAAAAATAAAATATTGCTTTGATAGATGAAGAGTGGGGACAACTCAAGTCTATCTTAAGTTGAGTAGATACTTCAGCAATGTATCTATGGCGCTGGTGAAGTAGGAGGTTTCTTATACAGATATCAGATGTTCCTGCTATGTGAATCATCTTGCATGAGTCAGAGAGATTCTGATACATTTAGCAGTTTAGGAAACATTTAACCTACTTCACAGGCAAATCAGCTAGTTTCTTCCAAGTTTCTGTGAAAAGTAGAATTGTGATTTGAGTTGATTTGCCTAATTTAGCAAAAGATGTATTGGTACAATTTTGAGATAAATGACACCTATATTAGTCATTTATTTTAAAAAAGAAAAGCAATCTATTGTTGTCGTTTAGTTCATTGAACTTCATAAATGTGTTACATAGTCCCAATAGTGGACAAATACCCAAAATACAAGGGTTGCACAGATTCCTCAGAAGACCACAGAAAAAAGTTCACCCTATGCTCCACCCATTTAAAAGATATTTTCCTTACAAAATTATTCAAAATGCCCCCACTTTTACCAAACCTGTCAGTCAAAAGCCATGTCCAATTTGGAGAAGAGGCTAGGGACGACAAATACATGGGGAAATTGACCTCAGACTACATAAGGAAGAGGGGAACGTTTTAAGTATTTTTTAAAAAATATTTTCTATAAATTGAGATAGGTTGGAGATCTCTGTGGCTGCCAAAGATTCCTGGAGATTACTCCCCCTTGGTTTTACAAGAACAATTTGTTACAGGCCAGATTTTTGATTGACAGCTTTGAGGCCTGGAAATATACCTTCATATACCTATGAAATACAGAGTGTAACCTATATAATATAGCATATAGGGTATCAGATATAATGCAGAAAGTTAGATGTGTTAGAATGTGTGTGTATATGTTACTGAGAACCTAGCAGCAGCCTAAGTTTGGGCAACATGTCTTCTCATATATAAATAAGATAAGGGATAAGAATATCTGAGTTTCTAACAACCTGTGAGATGCAAGCATATATGACCAATAACAATCTCCTAGCAGGTGCAATGGTTGATATCATCAGGATCACAAGCAGCCAAAGAATCCAACTGTACTGAGAGTGACAAGCTAAGATCTGTATCTGAGTAGATATCGTAAATGGGGCACCTTTGTTTTGAGTTATTTTGATTGGACAGTTGATATCTTAAGTAAAGCTAGAGAAAGAATAAAGGGAGCCAAGAGAGAGCTAAAAATTAGACTGCTTGTAGTCTTTACCATATGAAGCTTGTAGTCTTTACCGTATAAAGCTTGTAGTCTTTACCATATGAAGTTGTGCTTTCCTGATAACTGATAAACTTCCCAGACATGCTTAGAGACAGGTCTAGTAAGTAGATATCTAATATAGATATACTATTTGTCCCATTATTATTGTAATGGTTACCTGTTAAGATGCTTATGGATGTAACAGATGCCATGTAACTTCTTACTTGCCGTGTAAAATAATGTAATTAAGGTATGATGCCTTACTTGCAATAGGGCATATTGTGATGAAAGCCTAAAAGATTACCAAGGAGCGTGTTCATTATCTCATATGTCCAGACATTCCAATTACTTAAGAATGCTTAAGCAGAGTGTTGATGCTAACTCTGACAATCCAATTTTAATTGCCATCATGAGTTGGGCACCCAGGTGGCCAGAAAGTGATAATGGGATCCAGATCCCAGACAGAATCCAGATTAGTAGAAAAAATGCAGGGACCCTTAGTCCCTAGACCATTTCCACTCTAGAGTGGAGGAGCATTTCACCGCGTTTTATGAGCAGTGTTTTTTACTCCGACTTACCCCGATTCCTATCTGAACACCCTCCAGTTTCTGTTAAAGTGAAGAAAATCATTTGTAGCTTCTGCATCGTCAATTCTCCTGGAACGCCTATTCCCCTCTCTCCTCTACTCTGACACCGCTGATTGGTCAATTTAACACCCACCTCTGTGGTGTGAACCAATGTAATGCTTCCACATGTAGGGAAAAATGCAGCGGCACCATTGTGGTTGGTTTGCATCAGAATTTTTCCATTTTTATATTACACCAGTTTCACAACGATGTGAACTGCGCTAACAGCTGAACACATGTGGAAACAACTATGACAGAATGAAGTCAAGCCAGTTTGATGTGCAGATGTATTTATGATGCAACAATGCTACAGCGATGTATCTCCCTCCCTTGTGCGGAAAAGGTCTAAAAAGATAAGAGGTGCGGAACTGTGCCTGTTTCAACTTAAAAAAAATGTCCTATTAAAGGAAATCAGCCTATAAGTTAGGAATGGAAATAATGTTTGTTTCTGTGTATTTCCTGGTAGAATAGCGGGTTTTGTGGTGCTTGGAAAATTCTGGTGAAAAGATAAGAGCAGAAACAATATTCTTTGCACTTTGTGGAATGTTCTGGTTAATTACTCTGTGAAGAAATGCGCACAGTTTCAATCAGCCAAAATATACATCTATTTGTGTGTAGACAATATATTCCTGCACAGGAAATAGAGTATGCTACACATAAATCATTGTTTCCTGTTCAAAAATGTGTGGAGTGTTTGTTCAGAAAAATAGCATGTACACTTCTGCATAATTCTGGAACACTTTTCAAGAACTTAATACCTTCCAGGAACTGTGCAGAAATCTTCGTTTTCTCCCAAAGTGGGGATAATGTTATATAAACTATTGACCCTTGCATGTCAGGACAAGAAATGTGAAGATTAACATGCCTGCTGTGAGTACAATAAATGTTTTGCAGACATTAATAAGGGAACTTATGTGAAGGAGAACTTTCCTGGAACTGTTTGATAAATGTGTAAACAAATGTGAACAAATGTACATAAACATGTCAGCTATTTAGTGTAATGAAATCATCAGACTGAAACTGGGGGAAAAAGTGTCCAAGACAAATGAAATCTGGCTTTCTTAAAGCAATTTCCACAGAGAAAGGGTGGGGGAGAGATTCTGGAAGGTGAAGTCCACAGGTTGGGAAAAGCTGTGATAGACTGATGGCTACTAAATCTATCACGGCTGCTTGAGTAGGTTTAGTCCATTAAGAGGCAAGCCAAAATACAATTTGATTTGAAATTTCACTCCATCTGGTATACCTGAACACAGAGTTCATTACAAAACAGAAATCCCGAGTAGAACCTGTTGTGGCTTCTGTGAAGAAAAGTCTACTACTCATTTCCCTGGATAATACTTTAAATATACCTATTTATTCAGGTGATATACTATAATTGTTCTGAAAAAAAAAATATTTTTCAGAGCCTGAGAGATTTGCCATGTAATATAATATAGGTATTAAAAGGGACACTTCAGTTTTTACCTTAATATTCTCATTACTTCAAAACAACTGATACTTATTAGTAAAAACATCTTATAGAAAATAAGCCAATTTAATCAACAACTGGCAGGATCTAAAGTAAAGATTTAAAATTATTGTGATTATGAAAGAAACCCATTGTTAATCAAATTTATCCTAGGATAGATACACAACTGAATTTTGTGAAGCCAAAACTCGTTCATTGCAAATGCATTCTTCAAGAAACCATAGAGGCAACTGTCATACGTGGATGGCCAATATAGAAATCAAATAGACTACATGATTGGAAGCACAAGATAGAGGAGCTCCTTCTCTCTGCAAAATCAAGACCAGGAGCAGATTGTGGCACAGACCATGAACTGCTACTACTGAAAATTAACAGTAAAGCTAAAGAGTACTAAATCAGTCATAATGTAAAAATAGTTTTGCACTATTAGGTTTAACTGACTAGGAGCCAGTAGAATTCTTGACTGAAGCCAGGGACACTGTCAGAGAGGATTTTTTTTTTTTAAAAAAAAAATACACTATCTGCAACCAAAAAGAAAGAGAAGCCTCAGTGGATTGCAGATGAAACTCTTCAAGCAGTTAAAGACAGACAAAAAGCAAAAACAGTGAGAAAAAGTGTCAGAAATTGAGTCAGAACCTTGTTCAGAGACTTACGCACAGAGACAAAGAGAACTACTATCATCAGCTTCATCATCATCATCATCATTGCAGGGTAATAGAAGATGACAACCCAAAAGGAAGAATAAGAGACATCTTCTACAAGACAATGGTGTAGTTTGGGACAAGTGGGGCAGGAGTGGGGGCTGAGACATGGGGGTGGGTCTTTGGCACATGTGGGTGGGGCTATGATGTACATGGGAGGGGCTAACGGTACAGGCGGGAGGGGCGACGGAGCACTGGGGAGCAGACAAGGAGCAGCAGTACCCAAAAAAAATGCTGCCCAGGGCGCACAGCCTCCTAACCCCCCCATCGCTATATGACTGCCACAAGATCCAAGAAATCAAAGGAAAATTTAAACCAAGAGTGGGGAGTGCTCTGAGTGCCATATGACCAGCAGAGGAACACAGGACATTATCAAGTACAAATAAAAATATAGTGAAAAGAATACACTGAAGAACTATACAAAAGAGATGAAAAAATGACAGATTCATTCAAGCAAGAACCATTTGAAGATGAGGTTTTAGAAAGTTGAGTGAAAGCTGCTCTCAGAGCACTTGGGAGAAATAAACCACCAGGAACAGATAACACACCAATAGACCTGCTTCAAGCTACAGAGACATAATCTGACCAAAATCTATCAAAAATATGGCAAACAAAAGAATAGCTCACAAATTGGAAGTGCTCCACTCCCCAAGAAAGGGGCCCTAGAAATTACACTAACCACAGGGCCATTGCATTAATTTCCCATGCAAGCAAAATCATGCTCAAAATTCTACAACAAAGACTTCTGCCGTATATGGAGTGAGGAAATACCATATGTTCAAGCTGGGCTCAGGAAATGAAGAGGCGCTAGAGATCATATTGCAAACATGTATTGGATAATGGAGAGCATCAAAGAATTTCAGAAGAAAATCAGTTTGTGCTTTATAGATTATAGCAAATCTTCTGATTGTATAGATCATGGACAAATATGGCTTGTTCTTAAAGAAATGGGTGTGGAACAACATTTGATTGTCCTGGTGTGTAACCACTACTCAGAACAAGAGGCTACCACCTGAACAAAATATGGAAAATGGCAAAGGGTTCAGGGAAGACTACATTTATCACTCTTTCTGTTTAACTTGTACATTGAACATATCATACATGAAGCAGGATTAGACTTAAAGGAAGGGCATATGAAAACTGGGGGAAGTAACATCAACAATTTAAGATATGCAGATGGCAACATATCACTAGCAGAAAATAGCAAAGACTTGGGGCATTTCTACATTGCACTGTTATATTGCTTTTATTCCACTTTCAACATCCAATGGAATCCTGGGATTTACAGTTTAGGAAGGAGTATTTAGAAATCTCAACCAGCAAGTTCTTTGGGCTCAGTAAACTACAAACCCCAGGATTCCATAGGATGCTGAAATTGGAATAATAGCACTGTAACAGTGTAGTGCTGAAATGGCCTTGGAAGAGTCAATGAAAAAAATGCAAAGGCAAGGTTATAGTTGAACATTAAGAAAAGAAAAGAAAAAATAACCACAGCTGAATTACATAACCTTAAAGTATACAATGAAGACATTAAAATAGCCCAAGATCTTCCATACCTTGGCTCGGTCATTAATCAGAATGGAGACTGCAGTCAAGAAATCCAAAGAAGATTAGGATTTGCCAAGGCAGCCATGAAGAAACTAGAAAAGATTCTGAGGTGTAAAGATATATAATTGAATGCTAGTTAGCATTGGCAGTGCCATTGTATTTCCATTTTCTACGTACGTTTATGAAAGCTAGGCAGTAAAGAAAGTTGATAGGAAGAAAATAAACTCCTTTGAAATGCAGTGCTGGAGAAGAGTTCTGCAGATATTGTGGACTGCTAAAAAGACAAATCAATGGGTCCTAGAGCAAATCAAGCTTGCCATTCTCCTTAGAAACCAAGATGACTAAACTCTAATTGTTGCAGTTTGGTCATGTCATTAGAAGTTGTGACTCAAAAAAACAAACAAAACCCAACAACAATAATGCTTTGTAAGATGGAAGGCAGTAGGAAAAGAGAAAGACCACATTACTCAATCTAGGAAGTCATGGCCCTGAATCTGCAAGACCTAAGCAGTGCTGTTGACAATAGGGTGACATGGAGATCTCTCATTCATTGGGTCTCCATAAGTTGAAGTCAACTTGATGGCAGTTAACAGCAAAAAGATGCTATATTTTACAACAAGCACTGGCATAAGCTTCTGATACACATGTCTTTAAATCTTTAAATCTGTGGCCATTTCCTTTGAGGCCCCTTCCTAAACTGCAAACCCCAGGATTCCATAGGATGTTGGAAGTGGAATAATTGCACTATAACAGGCTAGTGAGGAAATGGCCTGTATTTTAAACTGAGATTGTCACAGTGTCATAGTTTCCACCAGATTACTGACAAACAAAGATCTTCACTGCTTAATTAAATGCTTCTGCATTTACACATTTTAAAAGAAGTATGAATAAAAGCTGCTTACTCTTCCATCACATTGACCATCTCTGATCCTCAGAAACATTCTGGGAGTTTTTGCACTTTCAAACATACACACTCCAGAGCTGATTTTATGTATCCTCCAATAAGAGTCATCAGACTGATTTGCTGCTCCACTGCAGCTCCCATCAGACCTCAGGCAGAGAGACTGGCAGTAGCTTGTAGCGAGCAAAATTATAGCACTGTTGTGGAACACTCCCTAGAAATCAAGGAGAATCAACTGTAAATAATGTTCCCTTTCAGACTTTCTGTTTTATCTCTCACCCCCCCAGGCTGGTAAAGAGATTATAGAATCCTTGTCACCTGCAACAAATCAAGAAATAGTAATTATTTAATTTTGTAAGATGACAGCAGCAGATCCCACATAGATTTTCACGAAGATGACTCAACTTAATAGGAGACTCCCTTTTACATCATCCAGATGAATTATTGTTTTTCAAATTCACACACAGATATGTATAAAGAGCCATTAGCTGTAAATTCTTAAGATCCCATAAATGGCTTATGACCATGCACAAATATTTTTCTGCCATTTCTGCGTTTCATTCCCCTGTTAGGAAATAGTATATCCACAATACATTTGTAGGAAAAGAAATAAAAGAAAAAAAACTCATTGAAGGCTTTTTTTTTTCTTCAGACTAATAGGCAATACTAAACCTACACATGGGATAACGGGGGTTCTGTCCCGTCTCAGCTAGAGCATGAAATCAACTTGTTACAAATAATGAGCTACTTAGAGTTAATTCCTTTCTGCAATAATTAAGCTACATTATGGCTACAATGGAGTGAGATTATAATTTAACTCGTTTGTGGTATAACTGTAACTGTTCAGTTATTATTTTTGACTATAGTTACTTTGATTGTAACTCAGGGAATCAATGGAACTTACATGTTCCCGGCTCTGCTCTAGTTGGGACTGGCAACAGGACTTCGGCCATGATTACAGGATACGTGGGCTTAAAGCACTTCTCAGCACAAGCAAAATCTGACAGGCTTAAAGATTTTTACAGTTCATAATTCTATCCAATAAGTCACATAAACACGCATCACTTGTACCATGTAGATAAAAAGTGGTGCATGCATTTGTTTTGCATCTGTGACACCTGTAACAAATCTATTTATTTTGCCACAAGTAAATAGGTTTTGAAAGTGATGTGAGCAGCTTATATATTCACACCAAAATAAACTTGGGCTGTATCTTATAAATGAGAGCTTCTGAGAAAAACAGATTTTATTTCCACGTACAAGTGATAGTAGCAGGAAGAGGGCTATACCAAGTGTGAAGTAAGCAGTCTTGTGTCTCACACTTGGTAGCCTGCTCAACTACCAGGTGTTGATATACAATCTCATCTCCTTTTGTCTGTCTTTAGCAGAATAAGGCAGGACTAGAAGAAAGAACAAAGGATTTGTTTTTGACAAAACTTAGAACATGATATCAGGGATTTAAGATGCAATTGCAGTCTTCAGCTCCACCTAGTGGGTGGAAATCTCTCATCATCTGAAACTTCCTCACCAACTGTAGAGGCTTAGGTTATTTGGCACAAATCACTTGATTGTCTTTCTCCCCATATCTTACCTTAACGTGTACAACAAATTCCCTTGTTACTCCTGCATAGCCTGTGGTATCATCAGCTACTGTGCCTTGAAGATTGAAAGCCACAGTTTGTCCTGGGCTCTGGGCAGATTCCAGAATTATACAGCGATTTGGCTGAACAAGAACTTTCAACTCACAGTGGATATCACCATGATCCTAATAAGGGAAAGGTGGGAGTAATCAGTCACACAAGGTACTGCATATACTAAAAACTGAGGTCTTTACTTGACACAGTAGGTTACAACTTGGGCCATTTCCACACTAGCCTGTTGTAGTGCTATTATTCCCCTTTCGACATCCTATGGAATCCTGGGATTTGCAATTTAGGGAGGGGCTGGTCGGCCCCTCCCTAAACTGCAAACCCCAGGATTCCATGGGATGTTGAAAGCGGAATAATAGCACTATAACAGGTTAGTGCAGAAATGGCCTTGAATCCACAGTGCCTACAACCATAGACATTTTGTTCTTTTGGCTTCAGACTTGTGTTCCAAAAATACAGAATTTCTAGCAGTGGGGAAAATGCATTAACAGTGGGGGAAAATGTGGTCAAAAAAAGTGAAATTCATTTTATGTTATTTTCTTAAGGAGAGTTTTTATAAAATGATGTACTGTGGATATTTGACTCCAGAAAAATTGGCCAAAATGCATGAAGCTGTTTCTAACATATGTTGGAAATGGGAGCAACAAGGAGGGAGATTTTAATTATATATAATAGACTTGTGACAAACCTAAAGAATTTTGGAAGTAAATACAGAGGGCCTTTCTGCCCTATAATGTTATAGTACTATTATTCCACTTTCAACATCCTGTGGAATTCTGGGGTTTTGGGAGGCCAAAAAGCTCTCTGGCTGACAATTCTAAATGCCCCTCCCTAAACTTTAAACCCCAGAATTCCATAGAATGTTGAAAGTGGAATAATAGCACTGTAACAATGTAGTACAGAAAGGCCTATGGTCTGCTTCAGAAGATTTTGAACGAGAATATTAAATTGAAACAAATTGAGTTGATGTTAACTTAGGAATGAATTGGATTGACCAAATTAAGAGACATGAATCGTAAAAATCAAGAAAGAGACCACAATACATCCAGAACGATAAACGTTAGATCCGACTCATCATTAGAAATCTAGAGATTGGAAGAGACCAAGAGGCATCCAGTCCAACTGCCACGAGAAATCTCAAAGCACTCCCGAAGATGCATCCAGCTTGACTAGAAAGACATATCGGAAAGGAACATAGCTTGGTTCAGGTGGACACATTTAGCCCTGATTTTTTTTTTTGGAGAAAAATCATTGATGTCTTTAAAGACTGGGATACCTTTGATTGTCTTTTGGCAGAAAAGTGAGAATAACATGTTAACAATAGGTTTTGATAATTAATAGGTTTAGTTACATTGGGGAAGTGCATGAACAGTGTATAGTTCAGGAAGTTAACTTATATAGTAAAATGTATAACCATTGATAGGAAAATAAGAAGCCAGTGCTAATCTTTTTCTTTCTTTTTCTCTGTTCTTTCTTTTTCTTTGCTTTCTTCCTCACATGTACTGAAAAATGTTAATAATATATATTCTGTGTCTCCAACTGTGTTGTCTACAAATATTAAACATTAAGTAGATATGTGCTTTGGTAGATAATGCAAACTGCAGACCATTACAAGTAGTAGTAAAGATTTGTAAACCAGCTTTTTAAACAAAGAAAGAACATTGTTCATCAGTATACAGACTTGTTTTAAAACCATGGAACCCAACAATGCTGTTTCACCCAAAAGTAAGACCTTAATGCCTATTTATTTTCCTTTTTTAAAAAATTTACAAAAAGTTTCTTATGATATGATTAGAGAGATGAAAAAATAACCGTTCCACTGTGTTTTGGTGGCAGTACATAACAGAATTGTTGCTACTTTAAATGTTGAAAAGAAGCTTCTAATATTAATTAGGAAGGTAAGAACATAGGAAGATCAATTTTGGATCTAATCCTGCACTCTGTTTCCACAATGACCAACCAGATGTCTGTTGGGAACCCACAGGCAGAATACAAGGATAATAGCTGTTTACTTCCACACCAGCCATTGTAAAATAGCATCATTGTATTAACAGGGACAAAGCCTAAAGTCCTCTCTTCAGATACTTCAGAGAGTTACCAACTGAAAGATATTGACATCATTTGCTTACTTTCATTCCATCCCCAGGTCTCCTAATATTTCAAAGCTTTAAATTTAAGCCAAAACTTTCTAGACAACAGGAAAGAAATCCATAACATTAATCACATTCTTCTGGTGAAAAAACTGTTTTAACTGTCACTGTATTGTATTTGTGATGAACCATAAAACTTTCAGAGAATAGCAAGAATGCTGAAAACATTTCTTACCATTCCAGTGACAGAGCCATGAGCAACAGCAAGTGCAAGATTAGGCATCAGATGACATTTAAGTATCCATGTATTTCCTCTTGTGACAGTCACATCAAAAATACCTAGTACATTTAGAGAAGGAGGGAATGCATTAGCAGTTGCACAAGAACCTTTGGGGGGTGGGATACTGTTTATCCACACAAATGAATTTAGACAATTCTCCTTCAGTCACAAAAAAAGAAAAAAAAATCAAAAGTTACCATATTTGTCTTTCTTGGTGCCAAGGGCATCAACTGTTCCATCTTGATTGAGGCGTATGAAACCATGAGTCACCTTGTTGTAGAACTGAACTGTGTTCCCTTTCTGAAATTTCCACTTTTCTGCTGCCCACTGAATGTGTAGTAAAAGCAAGACAAACAACTCATCATCACACAAAAGGCAATACAGGAAGCTTCCTTACCCCAAGGTTAAGAACCACAGTAGTATGTTCTATATTGATGAACTATAGTCTCTCCCCAAAACAATGTATATGAAGAAAAGTAGAGAAGTTTCAGATGGATATATACTATGGTCCCTCCCTGAACAGTGTATATCAAGAAATACAGAAAGTATTCAGTTATTTGGGAAAGCGATTTTGAAAAGCTATTTACCATTTCTGCTTTCTTGACTTCCAGTTCTTGTCCTAAAGAAATATCAACACCGATTTGAGTGAAATCCAGAAAAAAAAAATCATAGCATCGTGTTATATTCAATGGACTAGCCTATGGATTCAAGTCTTATATAATTCTATTTATTAAATTTTAAAGAAAATTATTTGCATTTTTCCTATTACAAATGTTCCCCAATCTTTAGTTAATAAGACCAAGTTAAGACTTAGTTAATAAATATGGATCACTATCTATCACCATAGATCTAATTCAGCTTCAGGGTACTGATAAATGGGTTGTACATTGTTCTTAACTTTCAGAATAATGTTTTTTTCCCAGGAGAATAAAGGTTTGGTCAGATTGTAGTTTAAATTCAGAGTTCACATGAGTAATACACACAATAAAACTCTCCCAAATTTCTCCATATTTATTGCCTTTGATGTCTCCTCTTACTAACATGTTATATGTTAGCTTTTCTGATAGTACTATAGATCACACTCAATTTATCCACTATTAAAAGACACAATGTTTCCAGTGATTTCAGTATTTCTAACCTCACAGCACTTAACACAAGTGCTATCAGATCTTTACTTAGCCATCTTTCATTTTCAAATAGAAAATTAATAGTAATGTTCCTCTACAGTGACCTAATATTTTGCTTATCCAGTTTAATTTTTTCCCCAGAAACTATTTTAGACAGATTAGCTACATACATTGCCAATTTACTTCCCCCTGCCCCAGGGTCTCCAGCATAGCCTTGAGATATCATTATTAATTTGGTAACATTTGAATGGGCAGTAGTACCATTTACCAAGTAACACATTTTCATTGACCTGGGCAGAAACTGATTTATAGGATGGTGTTGTCCAAATTGTATGTCATTGATTCTCTAATGGTTCTGTTCTTAAACCTGACTCCTATACAAATCTGAAATTTAGATTTTCCAAACTTGTCTTCTTACAGTATTTGAAATCAATTATTTCTTGCAGATCCATTAGCTTGTAAGGGTGAGACTAGATAGACTGCAAGTGCTCTTTAGCAGCCAGTAAAAGTTCTGCTATTTGGAGTAGGCATGACCATGGAAGCCATCAGTAGGTACAGCAAACTCACTGATGTAGACCTATAGATTGTGATGTTTCCTCCAGCAATACATCATGAAGTGGAGTGAAGGGAATCATTCTTTAATATTCAGGATTCAAATCCATTGCATTTCCTTAGAAGCTCCAAGACCAGCCTACTCACTAAGACAGCCTCAAATCAGGGTATCTAGTTTTCCTGTTTCAGAACTGGATGGGTGGATGGGAGCCAAAATAATGAGGTTCTGGTAGGTCACCAACACAACTCCTGCCTTGTTCAATGCAAGTCATATCGACTGCTACCTCACTCCCAATCTGTCACACCTACATTAGGATTGCTTTGCCGGTTTGCAATCCCAGGAATGTGCTCTTCAAAGTAAATCTCATGGTGTTTGATGGGATTTACTCTCATGTATGTATGTACAAGACTTTAACTTCAAACCTCTTTAAGTTCTTGTCTCTTTTTGTTACTACTGCTATGTCACAGAAACTTACTCTAGATTTGTTGTTAGCTATAGGTTTGATGTTGTCCTTACAGAATTCAGATCATTGTCTTTTTCTGAACCCTTCTCACGCTGTGTTGCAGGACTTTTCATGAAATGTCCATGTTTGACACTGATCAATACTTACGCATTGCAAGAGTATAGTTATCAATGGCATACAGTTCTCTGACAATTTTGCCATCATCTTCTCCTTCATCTAGCCACCTTTGCAAGAATATATATAAATATATAAATACATTACTATAAAATGTTTTAAGATTTTGATCAGTTTAAGATTACATATTTGCATGACTAGATATAGATTTCTCTTGTAAACATGAATAAATAGATACATTTTTTTAAAAAAAGACATTTCTTTTTAAAATGTAAGTGTAAAATAAGTTCTGCTAAGAAATTTGAACCACATGTGCACATAACCACAACTGCTGTGTGAGGGATAAAATGTGTACCTCCACAGAGAGACAAATCATTCTTTTTTATTTGTAAAAAAATCATGACTGCCATAAGATTATAATTGCACTGAAAGATCTCTGAAGTAGTTCAAGTCAGGCAGGAGGAGAGTATTCAACTTCACTCCATAAATTAGTATCTGTGACAGTTCCAAGAAACAACAACATAATCAGTGACCCTTACAGTTATCTTTTTTAAAAAACCCTAGTGTTTCATTTCTTAGTCAAAGTTAAGGGACAAAAATAGGGTTTAAAAGAATTTTTAAAAATCAGAATGTTACAAGTTGTGGACAAGTTGCTTCTGACTTATAGCAACCCCAAGGCAAACCTATCATGAGGTTTTCTTGGCAAAATTTGTTCAGGGAGAGTTGCCTTTGCTTTCCTCTGAGGCTGAGAGAGTATGACTTGCCCAAGGTCATCCAGTGGGTTTCTGTGGCTGAGCAGGGATTAGAACCCTTGTCTCAGAGTCATAGTCCAACACGCAAACCGTTATATCATGCAATATCTCTTTAGTTATGTGATTGTAATTGGATAAACATTGATTACATGTTAACTAATTAACTTCAAGTTATTTACTTCTAAGGTCTATACAGAATGAGAAAGATCTTCAGGTTAAAGGAAATGAATGTATATAGACAAAATGGATATAAACAGGCCATTCATACATTTATGCATTCATTTATTCTGCACCCACTTATTTGAGAGCAAGCCCTACTGCTGTCAAAGGACATCTTTCTAAATAAACATTCACAGAGCAAGGTTACAGGACCCGAGATTAGATAAACTACAAAGTGAGAACAATCTCACTAGAATAATTACAGAGACAAAAAATTTAATTAGGCTTAAAATCAATTAATTTACTAAGAATATTTATAATGAAGTCTTAGGACAATTTAAATGAAGATGCATCATTATAATGAAGCATCACACTGACAAGTCCTCATTTGCTTGATACATGGGATGGAAAACATCTATTATGTGAGTGCACATTATAGCTTGAGAATGTATGTACCTGAAAACATGAGAAAAGAAATGGCCATGAATCTGATGCCTCAAAAATGGCTTTTGGAGCTCAATAAGTGGTGTGTGTATGTGTTTATGTGTATTTCTCTCTCTTGTATATTACTAAATTTTTCTCATTGGTCAGAGTCAGAGGAGGTATATTAGCTAAGAACAACAAGAACGATGTCAAGAAAGAATTACTTATTTTCTCTGGATCCTCTCACAATCAACCAGGCATCTTTCCCCTCAGTCTGTAATGAAGTACAAACAGGCCCTTTCCGCATGAGGAAGTTAAAATGGGCCAAGGCGTCCTGGTACGGAGGTCGTCTGCACCTTGGATTGGACTAGGTCCGGACTACTTACCTTAATTCTGCACCTTAGTCCAATCCAAAACGCCCTGAAGTGGTCCTCTAGTGCACTAAGTGAAGACCGGAAAAATCCAATCTTTCAATCTTCTGGAGTGCGCCATTGCGTTCCTACTGACTAGTGCAGATGCGCAGGCTCGCACCAATGCAAGCCTGTGATCAGTGGAGGGTGGGCTGTGGGCGTGGCCAGCATCAGCGATTGGTCCAGACCCATGAAGAAACAGGAAGTCGCCATTTTCAGCCAGAGCAGTGCTGATCTAAAGACCTCGCACTGTTCCAATTTGCCCTGGACTAATGGAGGAGCCCTGCAGAAGGGCTTAAGAGAAAGTCCGCATTACTTCAGACCAAGAAGACTCGGCAAGTAATGGCACGGAGCGATTCACTCGCCTCGTGCGGAAAGGGCC
The DNA here is from genome assembly GCA_948472985.1 of Iguana delicatissima. NCBI lineage: Eukaryota > Metazoa > Chordata > Lepidosauria > Squamata > Iguanidae > Iguana > Iguana delicatissima. The sequence continues at coordinate 459,203 of CAOKZL010001103.1, read as the reverse complement.
ACAGTTTGGACCTGCCCAAGAAGCAGCAATGTGGCACATCTATTTTACAACATTATACTAGGATGCTCCTACACTCAAAAATATTAGATGGATTTCTGTTATACGCACACAGGTGAATTAAAGATATTCTTTATGTGCTCATAGTTTGACTTCACGTCTTGAACCATTGGTAAATAGGAACATATTTTCATTATTATGAAAAGCTGAAAATGGTTTAAAATGTCTGGAACCCATTTAGGTAGCTTGTGGGAAGGACTGAGAAGACACTAAGGCCCTTTCTGCATGTGGAGGGGGAAACAGGGGAAAACACACTAAAACGGAGCTTACCAGCAGCCGGGTAAGTCCGTCGCCACGCAGAGCAGCGCGAGCTCATTGCTTTGCAGTCCTCCAGCGTCCAAAATGGTGGCTTTGGCGTCCAAAATGGCAGCTTCCGGTTGGTGGAGGCTCTCTTCACCAACTGGAGAAGCTCGCCAGCCTAAAGCCCGCCCCTGGCAGATCTGCAGGCATGCACTAGTGAGCGCCTGCAAATCTGCACCGGAGCGCGGTGATGGAGCTGCACGGGGCTGCATGCTCCGTGCTTTTTAAAAACCTTTGAAAAGAGGTTTTTAAAAAACATGCCGTGCCACCAGTTCCGGTCGCTTCAGAGCGGCTTGAGGTGCGGAACTACAAAAAGTAGTCCGCCCCAGTCCACTCTACTGTGCAGAAGACCTCCGTCAGAGGCCGCTCTGCACCATTTTAATACCCCGGTGCAGAAAGGGCCTAAAAGGATTAATCTGAGCCACAATTTCTCCCAGAACACCTAATGTAAGTCTCAGCCTGATTTAGGTGCTACAAGTCAAATCTGAATCAGAGGAAGCAATTAGAAAAGAAATTATGAAACTTTCTTCAATACTAAGTGCATATGGCCTGCCCTCGTTCATATGAGATTCTCAGATGTGGGACATTGAAAATCATATAATTAATGACCCACAGCTGGAAGATCATAGCTAGTGTGACTAATGATTGTTTGCATGGATAAATCAAGATGGGAGCTTTGAAACCCTGAGCTGGTTATTACAATCCTTCAAAATTATAAATTCCACAAACCTGTGGCACATGAAATTGTAATCCAAGTTAGTAATTGGATCCTTGACTACAATTTTCTCCAGAAACCAACCATTTCCTAGGAGAAATAATAAAGATTCCACTCTAAGTAATGCATTTATGCATCATTGATGAAACCACAACATACATGAATATCACTGCAGCCTATGGTGCAGTGAATGTGAATGAGCTATTGCAGAGCTAACTACATACATTTTGCTTGAAGTTGTCTGAAAAGCATAGCTTTGCAATGAATTATGTTCACATGTTTTGTTTTATTTTGCATTTATGTATTATGCCTTGGATCCCATTTGGGAGAAAGGTGGGATATAAATTCAATCAATCAATCAATCAATCAGTCAATAGAATTTATATCTTACATCTTCCCAACCTTTGGGCAGCTTGCAAAAATTAAAGCAAAATACACATGATACAAAATTAAAAATATAGTTATACTATCGATAAAATAAAAGGCAGCTAAAACATGTCCATTAAAATAGAAAAACAACAAATACAGGCAGTGCAGCACATTATTAAATGCCATTTTCCTATGAACTATCAATCTTCAAAGGCCTACAAAAACAAAAAAGTATTCACCTGCCTATTTAGCTATTAATCAAACACTTAAATATTGCAAACTAATATTTATATTAATGTGCAGCCATATTATAATGGAAGCGTTTATATGATATTTTTTAGAAAGTTCTCAAACATGCATATGGAGAATTGATCCAATCCCACAGCTCATGCTTGACAGGGCAACTCTCTTGTTGAATGTTGAAGTGCCATTAGGTTGTATAATTTTGTGATGTATTCTAGAAACACAGAGGTGTAATGATTCAGTCATTAACAGTCAGAAAACAGGTACACAATGCAGATTGTCACCAGTTTGAGAGAACTATATATTTTTGACAAGTGTGAAGCATAACTGTGAGAACTGATTTCTTTATACTGCAGGTAATATAAGATTGAAAAATCAAACCATGCTTTCACAGATGACTTTTTTGTCCTACACAAAGCCTAAGGAGAAAAAAATACATACTAAATGTGTTCACATTCACCTGTGAGAACTGAATGTCTATTTTGTCACAGTTATCACAAATGATGGTGGGTGTGCTGTGTCTACATTTCCCTCACATGACTTGCTTACCATGAAAAGGGACCTGTCATTTTCTTCAAGATATATGTAATCTCTACAGCAGTTGTATAAATGGCCCACTTGTCATCATTTCTATGTCACAGAAAGATGTAAAGAGAATCCAGTAAGTATATTGAAATTTCTGACCTGAGCCTACTCCATTGTGTCCTATAACAATCTTGCGTAAATTTCCAAGGTGCACAGCTTCAAGGGAGGAGATATCAGTCTGCAATCAAACAATCGATGTATAATCAAATGTAAGAGGCATATGTGCTATGCTTTTGAAAGCAGAAAAGCCAGGATTAAAAATTACAAGAACTGGGAGAATTCTAAATGCCACTCCCTAAACTGCAATCCCATGATATCCCAGGATGGAACCATAACAGTTAAAGTGTAATAATAGACCTCTAATTGAGTAGTATGAAAGAACTCAAGATTCACCAAACTCCTGACATAGAAGCCACCTAACACCACTGTGTTGAAGTAATCCCCGAGTACAGTAGACTTCAGCAGGGAAAAGAAAAGCTTTACTCACAACAAAGTGGATACAGAATTACAACCTTGTCTAGAAGCATTAAATTGCACCAAATTACTGGAATTTTTCATGTCTATTTCATGAAATTTATTTATTTATTTATTTATTTATTTATTTATTTATTTAAGAATTCAAACAAATAAACGCCTACCACCCAAGCCCCCAAAGTTAACAATATACAATCAGCCCTCCACATTTGCAGGTTTCACTTTTGTGGATTTGATTATTCACAGATTATTTGCTGTCAGCTCTGCTGCTGCCCTATGCCATTTTTAATAGGAACTGCAAGCCTCATGAGTCTGAGAAACTGTGAACTAGGCTAGTAAGTCCCTATTAAAAATGGTGTGGGGCAGCAGTGAAGGTGGCAATAAGCCCCGCCAGCCACCAACTTTTTCCTTATGAAGGAACCCTGATGCCTCAAAAGAATCCACAGTGGGTTGAATATGGTGATCATACTTTTTTTCTGCGTTAAATATGGTTTGGGAAGGCCTAGAGTTATTCATGTTTTTTTCACTTTCATGAGGGTTCTGTGTCCCTAACTCTAGTGAATGTGGAGGGATGACTGTAATTACGGTATCTCAAGTGCAGTCTTGTACACACATTATCAAATCACTTGTAAATATTCTATGTATCTACCTATCTATTCATTTATAGTACATATTATTAGTTGCTCCATTTCTATCATGTATTAATACTATGTTCAAAATCTGCTCAGTCAGAGGTCCACCTGTAACATTCACTTATTGAAAATACATTAAAAACAATGGGGACCAAGTTGCTACAAACCTATCCTCCTTTATTTCTCCTCTTGCTATGTGAAAATGGTTGGTTAATTTTTCTGTACATGCAAGTGGTCATATTCTATTATCTATGAAATTAAAGTTCTGATGCATTTTTTTTTTAATTTCTGACTCGTACGAGTGAAAAAATCTTTTCTACAATTGAGAGCTGGTGGAAGAGGCCACGTAACTCCAAACAACAGGAATGGCATTCGTCTGCCAATCTCCCAACAGAGACTTGCTCTGCATAGCAAATGGTTCCAGATTACTTGAGTTTATCCAGGTAGGGTCACTAGCCAATTGGATGTCAGCGTACATCCTTCTCAACCTGTATATGTGCACAGATAAAATACATCTATGGACAAATTTTGTTAGAGGAAATCTGTTTGTTGCACAAATCAATAACGCTTTTTTGCTGTGTTATTTAAAATATGTGCTAGCATATTGCCCAAAATGACATATTTTGGGGAGTGAACTTATGGATAAAACTATATAGTTACTAACAAAATCTGTAGAAATATTCATAATATCTGGAATGAGCCTCCCCATGTAGAGAACTTGTGAAAACCTTAAACTCACTTGTCCCTTTAGATATTTCCTGGGATTCTTTGACCTAAGAAGTTGACGGGATCCTGTGTCACCTTTTTCACCATACACTACAATGTAGACATCAGCTTCTGTTCCGGCATTCCACAAATCACCTGTGACTACGTGGAGCTCATACACTACCACTGAGGAGAAGAAAAGACAGTCCTTCACAAAAATGCTATAGTGTATACAGTAACATTTTCTAGAACAGATTTTAAACACAACAACATAAAATATGTATTACCGAAGGTGAATTCTAAGATAGAGGCCCCATAGCTTCATAGTTTACCTTTATGACAAATGATTTCAACCTGTTCTGGGTTCAATTATACTTATACTTACAGGCAGCACATAGCTTGGGAATAGCCCTTTATCTAGCCTTGTTACGCAAGAGTCAGGTGATATCAATGCCTTTCAGCTATTAACTGCTTTCAGTCAACTTTGACTTATGGTAACCCTATCTAACTGCTTTCAGTTGACTTTGACTTATGGTAACCCTATTTCTTGGCAAGATGTATTGTGAGGAAGTTTGCTACTGTTTTCCTTTCAGGGTGAGAGACTATAACTTGCCCAAGCATACCCAGAGGATTTCTGTAGCTGGGCAGGGATTCAAACCCTAGTCTTCCAGAGTCATAGTCCAACATTCAAACCACTAAATCATACTGAGTTCCTTCAGGAGTCCCTTTTGCCAATTCCTTCTGGTTCACAACCTGCTATGATCATTCTTGGACAGGAAAGCAGTGGTTCATGCTATGGTAACCTCTCAACTGAGTTACTTTAATGCATTATACACAGAGCTGCCCTTGAAGTCAACTCAGAAGTTTCTGCTATTTCAGAATTTATCTCTAATACTTACATATTGTATGACTGATTTTCCATGTCAACCTGATCCTTCACAGCATTTACTTAGAAAAAAACAACACTCTCACAAAATGCATACCCTCTTATTCTGTATTCCTTACCTGGAAGAAGATGCTGACCCTGCCGTAAAACAGGACATTCATGACAGATTCTACCATCATCTTGGTTTTCTGCTAGCCACCTTTCAACAGGGAAAGCGAACTGTTCCTCTGTGACAACATTCTGCAATTGCAGCTAAATATAAAAAATCAAATCTAGATTATTAGAGTGTGTTTAAAAGGAAGATAAATCATGACACCATTACAATCCATACCACTGTAACAGATAGTCAGAGAGTCAAGTATGATGGTCATGTTTCATGCTGCTCCTTAAAGATATTGTTACAAGTGCATTCTCATGCAGAGAAAGAGAGAGAGCATAAATTATGTGTATGTTATATGGAATATGATCATACTTTTAAAAGTGCATACCATATTTTTATGTTGTTGTCTCAGAAAGACTAATGAGGACTGAAAGCATTTTGGTAAGTTAGAAGCCATACACTATTATTTCAAAGAGGCATTTTGTGCGCATGGCCCAACAATGAGAAGAGAGAGCTATATCTTGTCAGGATCTGGGATTTGAGGTAGGGAGATGAAACAGCCTGCAAACCTATTGTGGTGTTGTTGTTGAGTGCCTTCAAGTTGGTTCTGACTTATAATGACCCTAAGGCAAAACTATCATGGGGTTTTCTGGGGCTGAGAGTGTGTGCCACACCCACGGTCACCCAGTGGGTTTCCATGGCGAAGCAGGGAATTGAACCCTGGTCTTCAGGGTCATACTCCAGTGCGCAAAACAGTACACATGCTGGCTCAAAAATCTATTATCACAAGGGAAAAATATGGATAGATCTGGCTGATGGCTGAAGATCATTTTGAAAACCCTTTCCCATGTATCTGGAGAGAATGGAAAACTTGCAAGAAATGTAGTCTTGGAGTGGGTTTGATGAGTTTCTTGTAACGTGGTTTCTCTAGAACAAGGAATCCTAGGGTTCCTGAATTCATGCTAACATTTCCTAGAGGTCACACCGTGAACTTCTGATCAAACCTTTACCTCTAAGAAAATGAAAACTGCCTAAAGAGAAGAAACCCACCTATAACTGAGCAGCATGTGTCTGTGCTTGATAAATGAAATATAAATACAAATACATGATTCCATGTTAATCTGGGTCATTTTGAGTAGAAAAATGTGATTTGTGTAGATTTTGAAACATTTTAACTGCTTTCCATTCTGTGATAGTAATACAGAATTCTTCTCCCTAAAGCCTAAACTGCTGACGTACAATGATCTCAGACATATATTGGAAATCCTCTGACCAATTGAAAACATTTTATTATGATGAAAGAGAAGCCATTTAAACTGTAAACACGTGTATTCATCAGTAAACCTCACTGAAAATATTGGAACCTGGTTCGTGACTTTTGCTGTATATCTGAAGGAAAGTACAGTTCTCCCTCCACATTCGCAGGGGTTTGGTGCAGAGAACACCTGCAAAAGTGGAATAATCACCAATAACTCCTCAGGGACTATGGCGTGGCCAAGGTCTCTGGCGTCCCTCTGGGGCAGCCATGACTGGCTGGAGTGACCCGATCATGCCATTGCCCACAGAAAGGAAGGCTGGTGGCCCTCTCGATCAAGTGGCTGGACCTTCTCTGGCCCCATGCACTTTCCTGAGATCTCCAGTGGTCCTCCCAGGCAGCAATCACAAGTTGGATTAGCTCTGTTCCCACAACTGCCACCTGGAAGGGATGCCCCTGATCTCAGCAAAGCACACAAGTCTGGAGTGCCCTGGGCCAGGTTGCAAAGTTGGTTAGGCGCTTTCCCATGATCGCCCCCCAGGAAAGGAGGCCATCTATCTGAGCAATGCTCAGCAAGGCTCAGATCGTGGATGTCCCGTCCAAGTGGTGATCGCGGGAATGGAGCTAAAATCCCCCAGGATCGCCCACTGCAAAGTGTGCGGGGCCAGAGCAGGTCCAGCCCACCATCACCCTCAGGAGGGAGGCCAAAGGCTCTCTCCATGGGCTATCCTGTGGCATGCTTGCTCCCACCAGGGAAGGGGAGGAGGAGAATTGACAAACTCACGAATAATCAAATTTGTGAATGTGAAACCCGCAAATGTGGAGGGAGAACTGTACGGGGATATCACTCAAGAGCGGCACTGACCACTTTAACTCTTTCCACTTTATGTAAATAAATTTCTAGCATGATGTTACCAATTTATTTTGCTTTCCAGTGCCTGTGGACAAAAATTAGGCAACTGCTTTTCCCATCTTGTAGCATTTTTCACTAGGTTCCTTCCTTGCATTCTCAAAAAGATTGTACAGCACAGATAAATATGTGCTTTTTGATTCTGGGCTTTGTGTTTGCTTTTCTGATTATTCAGCATAATGACCTTTGCTTGAACATATAGCCAGCTAAGTAAGAAAAATAAATATTGTGTACTAAAATACTTCATTGAAATACTTAATTTTTTCTTTGTTGAAGTTGTGCTACTGTCTTTGAGATTTATTGCCTAGAAAACTTGGAGCATTAAGGTAAAGAGAAAGCATGTTTTGCCTTGGTCCAAGATGGAATATGTGAGAACAAATAATGTACACTCTCTTGAACATCATATATGTTTTACTACAGAAAACTATTCCAGAAACAAACTGGTAACTATTCATATCTGAAAACAATGACTACTATAGTACACAAAATGTGTTTCCATTATGTTTAGCCCTCAAATGAAATTCTGCAACACAGACACTCCAAAAACCATCACAAAATGCTTCTGCAAGCTTATGGGAACAAAGTCCAGTAAGTTTTTGTTTCCATTCTTTTAGTAAATGTGGGTGGAGGGCATATATAGATTATCCTAAATTCTCTTCACTCAAATCCTAATTGCATTTTTCAGTTAATTGGACTAACTGTGTGTGACTTCCCCAAGCTTGCTCAAAAGTTTAACAGTGTCATTCTCTTCCCATCCCCAGATCTTGTGAAGACTAGAGGTGTCACAGTTTCTGTACAAGAGCCATAGTAAACTGAAAAGGGAACCAAAATTACCAAAAAACAAAACCACCATTTATTTAAGCCAAAAGTTATACTTGGAGCTATACCCCATAAAGCAAGGAAAGTCATACCACAAATCATCCTCTCCTCATGCTAATTCAATAGATGGGCACACTAATAGATCCCTCTTGTATTGATTTCCATCTACAGTAAACAGAACAGCACAATCTTGCTAGTCACACTTATTCCCTACTTATCACATGACTCATGGTTTGGAAGGCTTTGATACTCTACATCTACAAACAGCAGATTGGGTGATTAAGGTTCTCTCAGTCTACATAGTTAGGCCATCTTTACACATTTAGATTAGTTCAATATATTCATAATTAGGTAAGGAGTCTCATCATGTTTAATGGGTTTAGACCCAAACAGGGGTCCTGGAACTGTCTTCTAAGGTGGGAAAGAGACAACAGTGACAGACTGTTGTTATTTAATTTTGCCTACTTGCAGGCACTTCCACAGGGAGGGCAAATTACCTGGCCTACAGTATTATCGTTGAAACATTCTGAAATATGATGATACTTACAAGCACAATGTGTGCTTAGAAGTGTCCTCCATGTGGCCAGTATAGCCTATTCCCCAATAAGTGTGCATATGATAGTTAGATTGCGGGCAACCTTTATTATTCCCAGGAGGGCTCAACAATGATGCTTTACATAATATTTCTTATATTTAACCATTTAGTACACTTCTTACTGATAATTCTTATTGATATTGGTAACTCTTTGTTCATTTTCTGCCCAGATATACTTCAACAGGAGTGGCAAAACTGGACAGATTACCTCTTTTATCTTTTTGTTTACCAGCTGGCAGTACTTCAGCCTTTCACTGTCTCTTCTGTTACTTGTTGCATGCCCTCAAGTTGTTTCCTACATATGATGACCCTAATGTAAAGCTATACAGGGCACTGACTGTGTATACAGGGGTTCCTTCCAAAAACCCCTGTGTAAAACAAAAGACGTGAGTGTTACATCCCATTGTAGTCAACAGATGCAAAGTGCATGCCACCACATGCGTGCATCTGTTGCATTTATTAACTATGGCCATTTTCGCACGAGACGGGAGGAGCCATTCACCATGTGTCAAGAGCGGTGTTTTATATTCCAGTTCAGAAACTGTGCTGTCTGCACCCCCTCCGATTTATACCATATTAGAGAACAGCAGTTGCTGCATCCGCAACAGCAAATCCCTGGCTACTCTCATTCCCCTCCCTCATCCCGCCCCACCATCACTGATTGGTTTGTTTTTTGTTTGTTTGTTTTTTAAAAAACACATTTTTAACACATTTTTGTGTTGCCATGTTTGTGTGTAGGAATGTATGTTCATTGATATGTGGAAAAAACCACATCTTAATGGTCCATTACCAGACCCACTCTCTTCCTGATGCCCCTTTAATGCATGAGGACAGTAATGATGGCAGCCTGTCCTTTGATGAGCGGAGAGAGATAGGAACGGAAATGACAGAAGGGACAGCCTGGGAACACCCATAACCAGCCACTTTTGCTCTGTGAATCAATGATACACTTCTGCATGTAGGCAAAAAATGAAGCAGAACTGGTTTGGGAGATTTATATCGGAGTTTTTCTGGTTTTTACATATAGCGGTTTCTCATCGCAGTGAACCGTGCTGGGAGCTGAAAACATGCAGAACCACAAGGAAAACTATGATGCTAAAATGCTACAACATGCAGATGGGAGGGTAAGAATTTGATGCTACTATGATGTATCGTCTTCCTGCAGAAATGGCCTATAACAGGAGCAATGCTTCAGGTAACCTTTCATTTGTGTGTGCAGGAGTCATGCCAGAAAAGGGAACACTATCCAGGGTTTTCTTGGCAAGATCTGTTCTGAGGGAATTTACCATTGCAAATTCATATATACTAATTTTAACTGCTTTAATAACAACCAATTCTTTAACCTTATACAGTTACCATCTAATCACAGGGTACATTTACTTTTAACATTGGCACTTTTGTACTATTAACAACCAGGTTTCGTAGCCTGAAGTTGGCAAAATATATTGGTTCATCACAAGAAGTAGATATTGCCATTTAAGCCTATCTTTTAAAGAAAGAGTTCCCATGCAATATAAAGTGCATAAAGTCTACCAAGTGTATAAATGAATTCACAAAGATTATTGCTGTACTGCTCCCTGGAGAAACCTATTCCAGGGTCAGAGATGTTCCACCAAAACTAATCTTACCCAAACAAAACAGAAAACCATAATTTTCATGCTATAACTGCCACTCTGCATTGAACCTGGGTAAAAGGTGCTAGTGGAGACTTGTGCTGAAAGGACTGAAAGGCAAAACTGCAGCTTCAGTAACTGGTGAGTAGGAATTGTTTTGTTTTTTTGTGGGAAAAATAAAATGGAAATTAATCCTCAACCATAGCAATAGAGCCACTAGATAAATGCAAATTGCTCTTCTCATACTCTAGCATTCCATCTGAAGCATTGGCTGTGTTACTAGTGTGCTTAATTCTGGAAGTCTGGTACCTTTCAGACACTTTGTTACACTTCCTAACTCTAAACGTGCAGTCCAGTTTTTACTACAGTACATTTTCTTCAGTCACAGAAAAATTCTACTACAGCTTCGTAGTCGGGGAACGGGCAGTCTGGGCATGATTCATGTTTTGACGGAGCATAAAACTGTAAATTTCTAAGATCTTTGAAAGAAAAGTTGATTTGACATTCAAATATCTCACCTCTTTGCAATACCAAGCAGGAGTTTCTCCAGAGTTATTGTGTCCTATTCGTATTTTATAGAGGTCTCCTATGTCTTCTGTGTCAATCTGTTCAACAACACAGCATAAAAACAGCAGTTTGGCTAGCTACTTGAAAATAAAACTGCTTTAGAAATTTAACTTTTGATATATAAGAGCTTTAAAATAAAATAATAAGAAAAATAACAGTAATAAAGTGCATTTCTGCTTAGAATGCTATTTAAACTTTATATAGTGGCATCGGTTGGAGCAGACTCATGTACATAGTGTGAACTTTAAGGTTTGAAACTTAATATCTTTTCATTTAAAAGAAAATCCAAACTAAACAAATGTCTTTATCTTCTAAGTAAATTTATTTAGGATTTTAGTTAAAGTATGTTCAATCTCCAGACACCAACAGTGACAATTACAGGTTGAGTATCCATTATCTGGAATGCCAAAATTCTGAAATACTCCAAATCTGAAACTTTTGGAGCTACAACATGTATATACCTGTGCTACATTTGCAAGACTGGAGAAAGACACAGCTGAAAAGAGATGTGAGGACCTGTGAAATGGCGGGAATCCATGCCTCCTACCATTTCACAGATCCTTCCATCTCTCTCTAACCAAACAAATGAGCAAGAGCATTACAGATACCACCTTGAAGATGGAAGTGGGTGGCTGGGAGCCCTGATGATGCCACTGTTCAAGTTGGTTGCAAATACTGGGTACCCATCCACAGAAGACTTGGGTAGCAAAGGTAGTGACTGGTATCCAGGATTGGTGGTGGAAGCAGAGGGGGAGGGGAGATGAAACATTTTTTTTTAGCATGGGGCTCTCCTCTGGCCCAAGGCTGGAGATGGTCAGCAGCAGCTGCCACTGCTCTATCCTGCTTTAGACCTCACTTCAGCTGGGGGATATTGGTGGAAGGTTTAGCAGTGGCAGCAGCAGCCACTTGTGCAAAGTTTGATTGTGAACTCAGCCAGGCCATCTCCCCTGCCCACTCCTTTCCCTGGAGGTTGGGAGACCTTCAGAATTCGGATCTGGTGGCTGGGGCTTACCACCATCTCCACTGCTGACCTATGCCATTTTATATAAAGATACCGGTATCATATTCCAAAATCTGAAAACAAACTAAAGTAGGGAACTCTTCTGGTCCCAAGTATTTCAAAATAAGAGATATTCAACCTGATATGTTTAATACTGTATATTCAAATAACAAATCATACACTAGAATGGTATCGTAAATGGAAAGTTCGCTTTTTGAGACATTTTCCAGCTTATTAAGAACAGAACAGAATGATCATTTTACAGTCTAGAATGGTTTCATTTTTCTTACAGAGGCTCCTGTTTATTTACATTTCCTCTATACTAGCCCCAGTTCTTGAAATGTTCAAGTGTATTCAATGGGGCTTACTTCCAGGTAACTGGGTTTTTTTCCTTCAGCATAGAATAGGCTTCATAGGGAAGTATGACCAGTTGCCTGTAGTGTGGGTTGAGCTTTCTTCTGATCTAAATCCCTGTTCATTTTGACTGGACCAAAGGAGAGAGCTAGTCAGTCAGCAGGTTACAGGGTGGTTTCTTCCTTCTACAGGCCTTAACCCTGCTGGAGGAAATGTATACCATTGATGGAAAGAATGTATACCATTTTTGTTTCTGTCATCTCCCAGTTCACACAGCTACACTGAAATGTGTTTCACTCTGAACTTTTCTTAACAAAGAAGTTGACTTTCCTCATTTTACACCATATGGTGTAAAAGAAAGAAAGAAAGAAAGAAAGAAAGAAAGAAAGAAAGAAAGAAAGAAAGGAGAAACCTTGATACTTACAAAGAATGTGTCTGTATTTCCTCTTCCAAACACCTTTTTCTCCTCTCCAAATAGAAAAATAGCTCCTGAATTACTTTGATTCCCATATAAAGTAATATAAACTTGTGAGCTGGTACCTGCAGATGGCTGGTCACCAGTAGAGATTGTTACCTTCCATTTCCTAGCTACAAAAACACAACAGACACAAAAAGTACAAAAAGATATCCATAACTGTGAGGCATTATGATGTCCCTCAGATATATGTTTTGCTTTGTGGCAACTGCTCTTCCTTACATCAATACTAAGCAGTAGTGTAGTGGTGAAGTTTGAAGATCAAACATTCATCATGGCAACTTTTATAGCCATTCCCCCAAAAAGAGTTTTAAAAAGGAAGGAAACTGTGTTGACACATATATGTCTGTAGCTGCATTCAAGTGTTAAATCATGTGGAGCTGTATTCAATCATTCTGAACTCATTCTCTAACTCTGTCAGGACAGAGTGCTTGCTCTACCCCCTCCTTCATCAGTTTCTAAGTGTAGAAAGCAATAGTCTGAAGAAGAGAGCGTCCTCTGTGCAAGGACACTCCTTCATGACCAGGAACTTTGATATTCCAGTGATAAAAGAATATGAGAACATGATCAAATTCTGGTTTCACAATAGTTGTGGTCTCAGAATTAAATCATAACATCCACCCAAGCAGGGTTGGGCTGGTCTCTTCATATAACGTTAAACATGTTGCTGCATTTGGTAGAAAAAGTAGGTAAGATCAAATATTCTAAATCAGCATGGAGAGTGGGAGAATAAGCAGAATGTTCATTAAGGACTTTGAGTCTCCAACAGGATCTGCTATAATTCAGCTTGACGCTCAGTTGACAAACTACTCTCATGTACAGTGAACATGGTCTTGGAGACTCTATCCCACTACCATCTGAACTCAATTTCTGCACTGCAAGAAATTGGACTAAAGAACCCTTGGGATCACTTCCAACTTTATAACTCTGTCTTGGGAATTTATTCTATATTAGCAAGTAATCCTCTAATTTATTTTATCTGTTTCTTCTAAAATCCAATCACCATTTATGAATGACAGCACTAGAACCCCATCCAGTCACCTGTGGACTTGTAGCAAGCCCATTAACTTCACAGTTTCTAAGGCAAGGAATATTGAGAGGTGGTGCTGTCATTGATTTCCCCCTGAATCTAACCTGCAACACTTGCTATTCTCTGGTAGTTTCCCTTCCAAGTAGTAACCAGGTCTCATCTTGCTCAGTTTCCAAGATCAAAAAGACTCTGGTGTGTTCAAAGAATTTTGAACCTTTTTGAATCTTTCTATATATTGTAAAGGCACCTAAATAAATCTTATAATAGAGTCGTCGTAAGCTGTTGCCCACTTGAAGGCACATAATGATAACAAATTAGAACACAGCAATATGATGACTGAATGAATTTTAAAAGCAATGAAATAGTATCTAGTAGACTAGCAAAACAAAGCCATTTAATTATCTTAAAAGAGGCTAACCATGGGACCTTTCACACTACACCATTATAGCACTATGATTCTATTCTAACTGCTATGGAAGCATCCTATGGAATCACGGGGTTTGTATTTCTGTGACGCACTGGAGCTCTCGGGCTTATGGTCTTTCTGTCCTACACTATTATAGTGCTATTATTGCACTTTCACCATCCTGTGGAATTCTGGGGTTTGTAGTTTACTGAGGTGAAAGAGCTCTTTGGCTGAGAATTCAAAATGCCCTGTCTAAACTGCAAGCCCCAGGATTCCATAGGATGTTGAAAGTGGAATAATAGCAGTATAACAGTGTAGGATGGAAAGGCCCTGAAAATCCCAATACCCCTCCAATCCCAGGAACCCATAGGATGGAACTATGGCAAATGGAGGGGAATCGTAGCACCATAATATGTTTCACAAAAGGTCCCATAAATATATCTGCCTTCAGTGATTCAGAACACAATTATTTAACTACTACTGCGCATTCAATTGGCTTATTGGAGGGCAGACAAATTTCTAAACGAGAGGAAAAAATGTAGTGATTTAAGTGTTGGAGTACGATTTAAGAGATTAGAGTTCAAATTCCCGCTCAGCCATGGAAACCCACTGAGCAAGTTATATTCTCCCAGCCTCAAAGGAAGTCAATGGCAAACTCTCTCTGAACAAATCTTGCCACAGAAACCCTTTGATAGCTTATGCCTTAAGGTCATCATATATCGTTAATGATTTGAAAGCACATAACACCAAGAACTTCTGGACAACCATAATTTTGTATTTTTAATTTTTATTTCACCAAGTGTGACAAAGAACAGTTGGTTGGCTTTACTGTAAAGAAAATAAAGAGAGCATCTCTGTCCGATCTTAACTCCTGTCAGCCAGCAAGGGGATTTCAAATGAGCTATTACTGAATTTATTTACAGCTCATCTACCCTGTGATTTGTGCTAATTTATTGCATTATTTAATGTTCCTTCTTGGTGTTTCTTGATGCTTCTTGACAGTTCCCCATTCAAACATTCTCTTGGTTTTCTTTTAAAAAAATAGAAATGTGGCACAGTTTGCTTAAACCTTTGTGCGTGGCATTAGTTTTGGATGTGTCCAATCCCCTTGACATGTCCCAGATGTGTTCGTGAAGTGCTGCAGCCATCCCACAGATCTCTTCTGTTTCTTCACCATCCTTTCTTACTGTTTGTTTCTTTGTTTGTTTTTTAAAGATATCTCTTCAGAGGAATAGAGCTAAATGGTAATGGTGCTATTTCTCCTCAAAGAAGCTGCTCCCTTGGTAGAATAGGGGTGGGGAAAATGTGACCCATAGGGCTCCATTTGCGGACCCCAGGGCTATCTGAAGCCCCCTAAAGTCCCCAGCCAAAAATATTTTTGTTGGTAATTTTGCAGCAAAAAAAAAAAGGCTAAAAACATTGCAAAAATGTGGTGGTTTTGCTCTCATGACACCCCTGTAGTGATCACACACACACACACACACACACACACACACACACATCCAACAAAACAAATTGGCTGAAAATCAGCAAAAACACACAGACACACAGACACAAAACAAAACAACTGGAAGCAACATCACTCCCAGTCATATCAGGCATGCTAGTGCATCCTACAGCAGTGGTGCGGGTGAAAAAGGCTCCCCTCCGCAGTTGCCCATGTTTAATATAGCCAGTTTCCTCCAAAGCCTCAGTTCACACAGGCACTGAGTATATGGGGAGAAGCAATCTTGCCCCAAAATAATAAACGTAGGCATAGCACCATTACAATTTACCACTTCAGCACCCTAACTCTAAGAAAAACAAAATCTCTAGCAACTTGACTTTCAGATTCAGCCCAAGTCGCATTTGACAAGTGTGTTTGTGCATGGGGCAGTTGTGGTCTTTCTGGACAGAGATGTTTAGTGTTTTACCTAGACAGTGTTTTTTCAAATATTTAAAACATGAAAGGAGGCATGTGTGGAGGAAGAAAGGAAACTAAGAAGAGCAAATATTGTTGAAAGGGATGAGAGATGGACATACTGATTGTCACAATTCACTGGGTGAGCGAATATATCAGTATTTTTTTTTAAATCACCTTTGGCTACAAACGCAATATTTCAGAATATGGCAGAAATGGTGGTAATATCCCTAAATATTGCATAACTGGCAAAGCAATCACTTGGATTTGTTTCTATTTTATTGTTTTGCTTTGTTTTTATCTAGCAAGAGTTAACAGCAACAGATACTGCCACTTCCCAACACATTTGGTCTGTCTGGAATAGTTCTCAATTTGAATAATTCAGTTTATTTGTGTAGACAACAGGTTTATACCAATAAACTTAATCCTAAACCAAGACCTGCTGGAAAGCAAGAGGTATCTGGAACAGAGACAGCCCTCTTTTCCTAGTTCCAACAAAGCCAAGGCAAAATTCTCTCTGGAACAAAGGAAAAAGCAATCCAAAGGTCTAGGTCAGTGGAATTCCAAAAGGTAATATACTTCCAGGCAATGACAACTCCAAAAGCAGAATCTAGAGGCAGCCTGGGGTCTACAAGATTATCTGATAGAGCATGGGACAAGTAGATTCTGGAATGCCATCCTGGGAGAGGTCTGCCTAGCAGTAGCTTTGCTGACCTATGGACACTTGGCAAAGACTTTTCTGTTCTCTCAGGTCCCTGACTTTTAGCTTCTGATTAAGCAGTGGACCTTGAAATACATGGTTGGAGGCAAGAGGGGGCCTGGCCAGGGGGCATGGGGTGTGTGGCTGTGCTGCATGGGGGCATGGCCGTGGGGTGTGGGGGCATGACCGTGGGCCATGGGAGCATGGTCACAGCATATGAGGGTGTGACCATGAGCCAGGATGCCCCAAAAACATTGCTGCCTGGGGTGAACCGTCTCCATCGCTCCCCATCCCTACGCAACTGTTCTGAGTTGTTTTACTGAAAAGGATTTTAAAGCTTCATTTTTCCAATTATCCTCCTCTAGAATATTTTCAAATTCTTGGACTATCTTAGGCCCTTTTCACGAGGCATTTGTCATGCGAAAGGGCCTCTGGAGCATCACGCAATTGCGAGGAGCATTTCACATGACATCCTCGCAATCGTGCCACGCTGCCAAGGCCAACAGGCACCGATGGCACAATATATCATTTTCAGCTTTTGGCTGAAAATAATGTGTGATCACACATCACTCCAAGGCTCCACACACACTTACCGTCCATGCAGAGCCTCTGGAGCTGCTGCTCTTGCACTTCCTCCCCCAGTGCAGCCTGGGAAAATACCTGCTATGCTGTGGAAGGAAGAGGTGGAGCCTTCACGCTGCCTACTGGCTGGCTGGCAGCTGCTCACAGAAGAGGCTGCTCGTGTGACCGCAGCGGACGGTGGTGAGCTGCGGAAAGGGCAACAGAATCATAAAATCCTAGAGTTGGAAGAGACCACAGGGGCCATGCAGAAGCACACATCAAAGCACTCCCAACAGATGGCCATCCAGCCTCTGCTTAAAAACCTGCAAAGGAGACGCCACCACACTCCAAGGCAGCATATTCCACTGCAGACAGCTCTGACTGTCAGGAAGTTCTTCCTGAGGTTCAGGTGTAATCTCCTTTCCTGCAGCTTGAATTTTGATATTATCTTCTGCTTTTAAACACTTAAAACAATACTTTTAATCCATTGCTACTGTGGCCATTTTAAATTTCTTTATTTTTAAGTGGTGTTCTCAACATTAATATTGCTGTAGTGCTCTTATTTCTTTGATAAATGCAAGGAGCTCCACACCCACAGAAGCCAGTTGAAATTAAGTCTAGGTGTATCGGATAGTGGTGAGAATGTGAAAGCAGAAGCATTTTATGACATGTGTGACAGTGACAGTTTTGTAAGCAGCAAAGAATGCTAAGGAAAGAAAGAGAAGGAACGGGAATTTACAAAGCATTTAGAAAGATTTTGAAGAATATATAGCACTGAAAATATTGTACTGAAGGAGAGAAAGGGTTTTCTGAACTGTGATTGTGGTTTGTAGGAAAAAAGGACAGGTAGCCCTCAACCATATATTAAGCTGATGCTCCTATATATCACTTGTATTCCATTTTTCTCCAGATTAAACTATCTAATAAAACAAAATAAATTAGCAGTATAAAATTATGCAAAACAGTCATTGACATTACCTTAGTACACTAAATAGTTAGTCCTCAGGAAGATTGATTTAGAGTGTGTATGTGTGTGTATGTGTATATATTTATATACATCAAATACAAAATAGAAGATGAAGATGAATCAAAGCAGAGGTCAATGAAAGTATCTCATAAGAACAGATGGACTTAATATATTAACCTATTACAGTAGTCTGTAATAGAATCTTGTATTAAGTAATTTAAAGGGGTATAAATATATTTTCTGTATTTGATTCTTGATTAAGTTATATCTAATATCCTTGCGTGATTTTCATATACGTTCCTACATGGATTTATGTTAAGAACTGTACTATTAATATGCTTAAAATAAAGTTATCAAAAAAACAAACAAACTAGTCGTAGGTCTAAAAACAGTTGAAGTCATTCCAAGCCCTGTTTTCTGGCAAGTGAGAGAGTTGAGAATGCTCTAAGAAACTAGGATTCTCTGGACTCCACAGTTTGTGTATGTATCTGTAACTTTGAGAACCTTAGCTGGAGCATGCCTCTGATTCATGCATTAAATGAAATGCAGAATCACTTATACCATAACCTACCTTGTGGGTTTGATATGGAGAAAGGATCCTGTTGTTGATCACAACATTAAGACCTGTTGTACCTACATTGTACACCAAGATTTCTTTCATGAATACAGTTCTGCCATGTCCTGAATCCTATTGTATGTTCCAATGACTGTTGAGCCAT
Source organism: Iguana delicatissima (assembly GCA_948472985.1). NCBI lineage: Eukaryota > Metazoa > Chordata > Lepidosauria > Squamata > Iguanidae > Iguana > Iguana delicatissima. Next base: position 440,266 of record CAOKZL010001103.1, on the reverse strand, counting down.
TTAAACAATGGGGCTGACCATTCAACATTTGATCCAATGAGTCTACCCTTGGTGCGAACAAGAGCTTTTGCTTCTTTTGTTTTATCTAGCTTTCTGTCAGTTCCAACAGTAATTCACCACTCCTGTCTCTCGCTTCAAATTAGTGCCTGCATACCTTTCATTAGCTCAGGTGTGGGAATCATGTGACCCTTACAATGTTGTTGAATTGCAACTTCTAGTGGTCTTCAACTTTGGCTATGCTGAGTAGGGTTTCTTGAAGCTGCAGTCCAACCACATCTGGAAGGCTGCATGATTCCCATCCCTACATTAGGTGGCTGTAGTCTCATGCCTTTGTCCCTTCATATTTCACTGAATGATAGAAATTGTACACGGTTTGTGTCTGTTGCTTTTGTTTCCTCCCAAGGTGTTTCCTCAGAGTCATATACAGTTCTCCCTCCACATTTGTGGGTTTCACTCTCATGGTTTTGATTACTCGTGGTGCCTTGCCTCCCCCCATTCTCCCCCTCCCATTCCCTGACGGGAGGGTACAGGGGGGTACGGGAAAGTGAAAGGGAGGAAAGACTGTTTCCTCCCCCTCGTGATCTCTCCTAGCTGCTGCGGGTGTGATTGCCCCAGCAGGGGATGGGTGGGAGGGTGAAGGGGAGGACAGATCCTTTCCTCCCACTTGCCATCTGTCTACCTGCAGCTCCCCAAGCGATTGCCCAAGTGGCAGTGGGGAGAGGAGATGGCGAGTGGCAGGAAAAGATCCTTTCCTCCTGCTCGCCATATCTCCACCCACAGTTCCCTGAGCAATCTCCTGAACAGCAGCGGAGGGAGACATGGTGAGTGGGGAGGAAAAAACCTTTTCATCTCACTCGCCATATGCCCACCCACAGCTTGAGCCACTGCCTGAGCGGCGGCAGGGAGATGGCAAGCAATGAGGAAAAGATCTTTCCTTCCTGCTTGCCATGTTCCTGCCCACAGCTCCAATGCAATCTCCCCAACTGGAGGGGCGGGGCGAAAGGGAGGAAAGTTTTTTTTCTTCCCCTCCCAATTTCTGCCTGCTGCTTGTGATGGCCAGCATGGCCACATGGGCAGAGGCCTGCAGCAGAGTGTAGGGAAGGAGGAGTTCTGGGCAGAGAAGTTATTCGCGATTATTTCACTTTCGTGGGGGTTCTCTGCACGTATTCCCCGCAAATGTGGAAGGCCAACTGTATTGCCTAGATGTGTTCATTGGTTGCTTTTGGAACCCTGATTCTAAAGAAATTTATCATTTGATCCCAGTCACAGAACAGATGGCTTCCTTACACAAATGTGTTTTACTGTTATTACGAACATACTAGAAGGATGTCTTCAACCATATTTAGTTTTAACATTAGTTTTCTATAATGACTTTCTTCCCAACTCACATAGGCCCTTTCCACACTATACTGTTACAGTGCTATTATTCCACTCTCAACATCCTGTGGAATTCTGGGGTTTGTAGTTTACTGAGGCCAAAGAACTCTCCGGCTGAGAATTCTAAATGACGCTCCCTAAACTGCAAACCCCAGGATTCCATAAGAGGTTGAATGTGTAATAATGCCACTGTAGCAGTATAGTATAGAAATGGCCATGGTCAGTCTATTATTCATTAAAGGACTGGGAACCTTTGACAAGCAGTCATAGAATCATAGAATCATAGAAATGTAGAGTTGGAAGAGACCACAAGGGCCATCCAGTCCAACCCCCTGCCATGCAGGAAAACCCTCAAAGCACTCCCGACAAGTGGCCATCCAGCCTCCGCTTAAAAACCTCCAAAGAAGGAGACTCCACCACACTCCGTGGCAGCACATTCCACTGTCGGACAGCCCTGACTGTCAGGAAATTCCTCCTGAGGTTCAGGCGGAATCTCCTCTCCTGCAGCTTGCATCCATTGCTCCTTGTCCTGGTCTCAAGAGCAGGAGAAAACAAGCCCACTCCCTCCTCGACATGACATCCCTTCAAATATTTAAACATGGCTATCATGTCCCCTCTCAACCTTCTCTTCTGCAGACTAAACATACCCAGCTCTCTAAGTCTGTCCTCATAGGGCATGGCTTCCAGGCCCCTCACCATTTTGGTTGCCCTCCTCTGGACCTGCTCCAGCTTATCCATATCCTTCTTGAATTGGGGTGCCCAGAACTGGACACAGTATTCAAGATGAGGTCTAACCAATGCAGAATAAAGTGGTACCAATACCTCCCTCGATCTAGACACCATACTCCTATTGATGCAACCAAGAATTGCGTTGGCCTTCTTGGCTGCCGCATCATACTGCTGACTCATGTTCAGCTTATGGTCTATGAAGACTCCTAGATCCCTTTCACACGTACTGTTAGCCAGCCACGTGTCCCCCATCCTATATTTCTGCATACCATTTTTTCTGCCTAAGTGTAGGACCTTACATTTCTCTCTGTTGAAATTCATTTTGTTAGCCTTGGCCCAGCTCTCCAATCTGTCCAGGTCCTTTTGAATTTTGATCCTGTCATCAGGCGTATTAGCAACCCCTCCCAATTTGGTGTCATCTGCAAATTTGATCAGCATGCCCTCTATTCCTTCATCCAAGTCATTAATGAAGATATTGAACAGCACCGGGCCCAGGACAGAACCCTGTGGCACCCCGCTAGTCACTTCTCTCCAGGATGAGAATCTGCCATTGGTGACCACCCTTTGGGTACGGTCAGTCAACCAGTTACAAATCCACCTGACAGTAGCCCTGTCCAGTCCACATCTTACTAGCTTCTTTGCAAGAATGTCATGGGGAACTTTGTCAAAGGCCTTACTGAAATCAAGATATACTATGTCCACAGCATTCCCTTCATCTATCAAGCAAGTAACTCTATCATAAAAAGAGATAAGATTAGTCTGGCATGACCTATTTTTGAGAAATCCATGTTGACTTTTCATAATTACGGCATTGTTTTCTAAGTAATTAGAAACTGACTGACTGATGATCCGCTCCAGGATCTTTCCAGGTTCTGATGTCAGGCTGACTGGGCGATAATTATTTGGGTCCTCTTTTTTTCCCTTCTTGAAGATGGGGACAATATTTGCCCTCCTCCAGTCTGCCGGAACTTCTCCTGTCCGCCAAGAGTTTTCAAAGATTATAGCAAGAGGTTCCACAATGACCTCTGCTAGTTCTTTTAAAATCCTAGGATGCAATTCATCTGGCCCTGGAGACATGAATTCATCCAGTGTGGCCAGGTATTCCTGTACTACCTCTCTATCTATTCTGTGCTGCATTTCCTCCACTTCCTCACCTGCTCCCCAACCGCCAGGTTGAGTGTTTTTATCCTTTTGGGAAAAAACTGAGGCAAAGAAGGTGTTGAGGAGTTCTGCCTTTTTTCTTCCTCCTGTTATTAATTCACTATCTTCCTTGCGCAGTGACTCTATCGTCTCCTTCTTTTTCCTTTTGCTGCGGACGTATTTAAAAAAGCCCTTTTTATTGTTTTTAATGTCTCTGGCCAGCCTAAGTTTGTTCTGTGCTTTAGCCTTTCTGACCTTCTCCCTACATCTCCTGGCTACTTGCTTATAATCTTCTTTGGTGATTTCCCCCTTCTTCCATTTCCTGTACATGTTTTTCTTAACACTTAGCTCAGCTGAGAGCTCTTTAGTCAACCATTCCGGTTTGTTCAGATGCCTTCCATTTTTCCTCCTTAATGGCACAGTTTTAGCCTGTGCCTTCAGTACCTCCCTTTTAAAGAACTCCCATGCATCCTGAACTCCTTTCTCATTGACTATTCTTGACCACGGGATTTCAGCCAGCAGCTCCTTCAGTTTACAGAAGTCATTATGACTTTTTTTTTTTGCTCTGTCCTAGCACTTGAGTCTCAATAGCAACTTAAAATGTTAATAATTTATCACTCAACAAGGCCTGTACAGCTTTGCTTTTATTAAATCATTCCCTTCACTAGTTATAATTGAATATTAAGCTCATTGGTTTAATCCAATTTAGCAATAGCCATGAAATAAAAAGAAGAAAACTGGTTTTAGAACTGTAAGTCAAGAGATGAATGATAATGGATACTTTTGTTCCTCCTTACTTGTCCCAGTGGGACATTTGCACTTATAAAAGGGAACTGTCAAGCAGAACCCATTCTTTGCATTCTCAGATTAAAGGGTGTCATGCTTCCCATATTTAATTACTATGCACTAACTGCTTGTTAGAATAGTTACATTTCCAACCATCTTTAGAAGATTGGAAATGTAAATAAAGGTTAGCACACTGTTGTTTCTGAGAAATTCTAACCTTTTTTCATCTTGGTAAACAATTTCCAGTCTTCTTTTTTTCTCCAAGATATATTTTAATGTAAAGGTTTCTAGACATTTGTAAAAATGTTCAAGTGGCATAATTTAACTAATGGCCTGAATTCTATAGGTTATTCCCAACCAGAGCATACCCACTGAAACAACTGTTGAATAGCAAGACTACATGTAATTAAATCCCACTGATTTAATGGGTCTACAGTAGTTGGAACTAACACTAGTGTTCAGGCCAATTTTTAGTTTCCTGATGGAATAAAGGTAATAAGGCCCTGCAATGATCATACTCCAATCTATCTACTGTACCTTCATTTATACAGTCATAAACAGAAGAAAAGACCTCCCTCTCTCTATAATTATTACAATAAAACATAAAGCACCATTATACTTTCCAGTCCTCATGCTGGACGAATTTGGAGCAACTTAACTTGCTCTATAGCACAAAACAAGGTGCAAGCTGCTGAGCTAGATATTAAAGCTAAGGCAGACTATGTTCTGAGCTGCAGGGCACAGAATAGGCAGCTGAGTAAGACAGTCTTCACAAAGTGTTTTCCAGCTGTGTCAGTTGATTGCAGAAGAGACAGATAAAGAATGGAGATGTGTATGGGAGAATGTACAGGCCTCTGCATTACTCTACATGTCTGTTTTGCATTTCCTGTAAGGTCTGAATAATGTGTTAGGCGACTGTGAAAAACTGTAAAATCATACTCCACTTTTATGTTTGCTATGTGTTTACAAACATCACACAAGTTGTAGGAATATGTGAGCTTCTACTAAATTGGCCCCAATAGCATAATCAATGGCATCACTAGGGTTGGTGATAGTATACTGGGTGACCAGTATAGTAACTCACTGTAGCTAAAATGTCTGCAAATTTGGCAAAATCAGTGACTACAGACATTCCCCATTTATTCAAAATGTTAGTGAACAGAGCCCTGTCAAAAAGCAGAGATTGTCAACATGCAGAACTATTATGTACCATTATGACTGTTACTGTACAGTAGTCTGTCCCTAACCTATTGAATAAGTGGAGGATGCCTGTATTACTGCTACTTGTGTTGTTATATAAAGAGACTCAAATTCTGAAGTAAAATCTCCTAGGGTGAAGGAAAAGCAGAGGTCTGGTGAGAATTCTTCCCCACTTCCTCCCTTTAGATATACACCAGGTCCACCATCCCTGCGAATCCCTCCACTTATTCCAGCCATATCAGTTTCATTCTCACTTTTGCAGCCAAGTGCTCAGCTCCCTATTCTTCACCTTTTTTTTATTTCTTCTTTCTTTGCTTCACCTTTTTTCCTTCTCTGTCAGAACCATCCTGAGCTGGCCCAATTAGCCAAGCAGCTTCCCTGAAATCTTAAATGGACAAGACTGCTGCCAATAGCAAGGGAGAACTGACAGGAATTTATTCCTACCCACCACAAAAAATAATCTTTCACCCATCTCTGTTCCACATTCAAGCAACTGTGGAGGAGGGAGGAAAAAATGTCCAAGGGTGGGGAGGGGAAGGATTGGCACTACAAAAAGACCAATAAAATGGAAACTTGAAAAGAAAGAGGGGAAAGATAGTCTTGAGATTCTGTACGGTCTTCTGACCTCAGTGAAGCCACAGCAAGAGTGTCGTTCTCCCACTGATGGTGTCACCTGGTGTAGTGTGCACTCCCCACACTTCTTTACTCATGTCGCTGATTATTGTAACTCTGCAAACCTAAATGTCAGTCATTAACCCACTCCAGGAAGCAAAGCAAGCAAGAAGAGGGAATAGACAATAAGAAAACACAAGATAAGTCATCTCTTCTCAAAAGAACTAATAATATCAACAAAAGTTCACACTTACTTGGTTTGGAACATGAATATGTTCAGTTCTTAATCCTCAACTATAATCTGGATTGGCTGTAATTTCCCTAAACTTCTGCTTTCCAGCTCACCTTGGAATCTAAGCAATCTTCGTCCCTTCCAGGCACCTTTAAGTTTGCAATGGCAATATATAATATGTTAGACAACATGGGAAATTTAGGCCCCTTCCACAGGATGGCATCCTCCCAGCATGGGGACACAAGAGGAATAGGACTGTGCTGACATTTCTTCATGACATCAGTCCCACCCTTCTCCTGTTGCTAACCAGTGGATTAAACCAATAGGGTATATTATTGATGGAAAAACTCCATCAATGACTCCTAATTGCGTGGGCCTTTCATCACAACTGGCCATGCAGAAGGGCCAGAAGTACAATCATGCACTTCCTTCTCCATTGCAGCATGGGAAGGCGGCTGACTGCAGGGCAGAAAGAAGAAGTGTGTCCCTCACGCTCCCTTCTGAAGGCAGCCAGTTGGGTATGGAGGCAAGTACTGGGGACATCCTCCCATTCTGGCAGAGGCACTGCCGGGATTGTGATAAGATGACACACATGAGTGTTGTTTGGCAGAAAGAGCCTTAGTTCTTTAGTCTGCTGAACCAATATTGTGTGTAAGAAGTCTGCAAATGGATAGCTTTTCTAGAGTTAATACATATTTGATTCCAATGGGTTTCAGGTTTTCTGCTTCAATTCTCCATATGTATATGGCAAACTGCATGACTGAACTTGACCACTGACTATGTTAGACTCAAATGAATGAATTAACCTATGCTTAAAGTTCCCCAAATGTTATAGACTTAGTATTTATGCCATAGCATCCTATTTTCTCTACTATGTATTCCCTTTTCATCCATGATAATCACAAGTGGCTGGAAAGCTCTCATTTGACTATACAGTTTGTGTAGTGAGAACAAGATAAAGTATGCCATTGCCCCATATGATAGCAGTTGATCCAGAGCCATTGTTACTCAGTTGCACACAACACTGATCCTTACAGCTATCTAATATACTGTTCTTGACCAAATGGTGAATCCCATAAGTAGACAGAACAATAGAAAATTATATGGTATTTAGTTAACCTACAATCCAAACTGAGCCTTAGGTAAGAACAACTTCCAGCTGGCACGTTTTGAAAGAGCCATGCTAAATCTCCTTGTTAATTCTGCCAAAATGTCTCTGGGAGAATTATGCTGGGTGACCTCCTACTGATGTTACAGCTTCAGTAGTTCTTACAGTGTACATTTGCTGTGGAGTACAATATTTTTTTAATGTTAAACCCAGTGGATGCTCAGAATGAAACCAGAATTTTGAATCCTGACTGTCTCTTCTGCCCTAGTAGTTCCAAATAATGCTATAAACAGACGTTTCCAGCTTCAGTTCTTGCCACAGCTGAGCTATAGCAACTATATATTACTTTCAAAGATACTACTGTTATTTATGTGTTGAAAACAGAGAGCTTGTCCAGTGTTATGGGGGTATTCATTTGAATAATGGTAACTAAAATATAACAACTGCAAAAACAGTGATGTATCCATTTGGGACTCCCTAAGCAAAATATTCTATAAAGCACTGAAACTTTCATAGATTACTACACACCAGAGAAATCATTCATATTATATATTTTTGGTTTCACTGACCCAGTCAATGTCATCTAGTAGACATTGGTCTGGAGATGTAAAATCAAAAACATACTGGGCTATGAACTCTGAGCAGTATCTTTGAAGTGTCCGTATTACCTGATTTCATTCTCCGTTCAAAAATTGTCCAAAGGACTGATAAAATATGCACTGTATATCCATTGTTACAAGTTTTTCCTTGAAAATATGCTTTCAAAATGTGTGACACATTATTCATAACTGAAGTTTTCAAGTATAAGTTATGAAGTTACCAACTGTTGTTGTTACCATTTACTATGAAATAATTAATTATGAAAGCCACAGTTAGGAATCAGGTCTCTCTCTCTCTCTCTCTCTCTCTCTCTCAATCTTTCTTTCTTTGATGACGCTCTGCCAGAAATGGCTCTCAAGGCTATTAACAACTATAACTTCAAATTAAAAACTCAATTAAAACATACAAGCATGTTAAAAACATAATTAAAAGCTGGCAGATGAAAAGAAACACCATTTCTCTTAAATTAAAACCCAGCTGGATGCCAAACTGTTCCCTGAATAAATTATTTTTTCCCTGACAGTAAGAACAGGTAGGAGACCAGCCTAGTTTTATTTGACAGGAAGTTCCAAAACCTGGGATCAGTCACCGATGAAGCTTTCTTGCATTTCCACCAAATATAATTCTGAAAAGTGACAGGATGAAGAGAAGGACCTTAAAAGACTGAAGGTAGTGTTCCTAACGTTTTCCTCCATTTAACTCTTCAACAACTGAGTATTATTCTTTTATGTTATTTTATTGTTCCCAAAACTGATTTGTTTTACAGAATACAACAGTAAGAGTAATGATAAACATCATTTCAAAACAATGTAAGATGGACAAGTATTTACAGAAAAACATAGCTGCCTTTGGAGTTTCAGAAAATGAAAACCAAGTTCTGCTATATCAACTGCCTATACATACTGCACTATAAAATAGCAATGTTCCCAATAGAATTAGTGACAGAAGTGGTAATATGTATGATGGATGTATTCCCTGTTCCAGAATAGCCTCAGTAATTGGGACTAGCCCATGCTGGAGCTTTTTTCTGAATTCTTATGACACTCTGGATAGTGGGGGGGGGAATGTTGGTTTGGCTGTATGCAAATACAGAATTAGAAGGCATTATTCTCCAGATTCTGTTAACCTTTCTTTGAAATATGTCACTATATATTTTCTAAGGTCCCTGGTGTACATGAATACAAAGTCAAATTAAAATCAAACATATTAATTTTGTCTACAATTGAAATATTAATGGTTATCTATCCCAATCAACATACTATTGTTTCTTCACTGTTTTAAAAACACATATACTTTACACAGTTTAGTAATTAAAATATTCTGTATAGAAATCACAAAAACACGTTATTGAAAGAAAGTATAATTAATTTAGTTTGTATTCCAAAATATTCATAGAGTTCTTAACAAGTTTAATAAATAAAACAGATATATTTGTCAACTTAGATAGATTATATACATTTTATGCTTTGGCTCCATATACCCATAGTACCATATTCATGCAGTTGGTTACTGATAGTAACTACCATATGAACCATGAAAAAAATAAACTGGTAATCCAGTTTCCAGCAAACAGAAACCATTTGCAGGTGTCCAGATTTCTCACACGAGGGCCTAATGTAGCTAGGAAAAATTCGATTCATTGTTGTTGGACTACCATACCCAATATTCCTCATCATTGCTTGTACTGTCTTGGGCTGCTGGGAGTTGCAGTTCATCAACATTGGGAGGGCTACATTTTGCCCAACCCAATTAAAGTGAAGAACTATAATATGGGCTGGTGTACAAAATTCATTCCCAATATCTTCACCCCTCAGAACATGGTGAAGGTTTAAAGAAGGTTTCTCCACATCTTCACTGAAAGAGTGAAAAATATTCAGAATACCTTGTTTCTTACAGGAAGAATGTAGACTATCTGAGAAGGACACTGGAAATTCATCTTATGTCCACTCAACAAATCTTAAACCCCACACAAATAGTCTAAACACCCACTCTATGAAGGCATAAATCTTCACCTCATCTCTGATAAGAACTATAAGAAATGTGCAAAGTTTGAAGGTCCTTGATGACCTTTGTTCTGGTTGAAAGGTAGACTGTGGCCTAAATCAGGAGTGGGAAGCATGAAGCCTTCCATCTTTATTGGACTACAACTCCCAGCATTCCTCACAATTGGCTGTGCTAACTAGGTCTAATGGTACTTGTAGATCAATACTCCTGACATAAATCTAGTTGCTAAACTCAACTAAAGAAGGTCCATTGACTCAATTGAATTTTCATAAGTGTTGACCTACCAAAGTGAATTCAATGGATCTTCATTAACTAGGACTAGCAATTGCACTGAAGCCATTAAATTTAAACCATTTAACAGAAAAAGGAGCTCCTGTCAAATTTCCATAGTAAATATTTATATTTACTACTAGTGGCAGGTGTTAAAGCTCTCAGTAGTCTGTGCTTCAGGAGGACAGTAATACAACCTAACTTACATAAAAACATGTTTGAGGAGATGACTTTTATTTTATGTGTGTGTGTGATGTACAGTATGGGCTTTCACAGCCATATATAATAGGTATTTCATTCACAGACATATAGACATGTTAGCAGAACTACTATTTCCACTCTTGCATTGTCAACTAACAAGTTATGTGGTTCAGAAAGATTCACTTCAACTTTTATTTTGAAGTTACATATATTTTAGGCACCGTTCGTAACAGATCTTCTTTGCTAAGTAATGTTGGTAGACTGATGTAAAAATTAGTTGTAACATAGCTGTTATACACTTATTTCAGAAAATATGGAGAAACAATAAAAAAATTAAGAGACTTAAATTTTTATAGAAGGAATGTTTCTATTGAAATGCCATTAATAAGAGGTGCAGTTTATTCAGATACCTCAATCCATGAAAAGGATGTCACCTTCATTATTATAGACATTTTTATACAACATTTTAGCATTCTTAAGTGTTTTGGGAGCCTGAGGATTCATTTTCATTTTCCTCTTCTTTTACAGAAGACAGGGTATTTTCATCTTCTAAATTTACTGTTACTTTCCCATCAGTGTTGTTTAAGAATATCTCTTGATGGTAAAAAGTTTCACTTTCACAGTCTGGTAATGAAGGAGTAGGTTTCTCACCAGCAATTTGATTTATATAGTCTCTTGAGCATTGGAATACGGATAAATTGTTATTTTGTCCTACTGTTATCTCACTGAGTGCTTCTTTAGTTGCATAATTTTCATGATCATTGATCTCCTGTGGATTTACATCAGTGTTATCTGTAATGGATAACTTCTTTAAGCCTTCAGTTTCTTTTAGTGATAAAAATAACCTAAAATTATTGTCATTCATGAAATCTAAAGTATTGTCTGCATAAAATCTGTCAAAAATGTTGTGTGCAATCTTATTAATGCCATTGCTTTTCAACTGTGCTTGGTTTTTGTCAAGTCCAATTGTATGTTTGCCTTGCCACATGACAAGTGGAGAATGCAGGAACAGGTTTCGTCCCACTTGGTTCTCAACATCAGAAGCTTTTCGGTAAGCACACCCTCTGATTGCCTCATTAGTTGGCTTGATTATGGCTGTCAATATGGGACAATGTTGTCCACATATAGCATGAAGTTTATCCAGTGAATCCTGATCTTCACGGTTATTTGTGTTTGAATTAGCACTGCTATTTGGTTGTGTTTGAATTGGCTCATCATTTGAAGGTTGCTCCATAGGATGTACCTTATTGTCAGGTAATCTGAACTCTATTGATGTAAAAGCTGGTGAACTGGCATTTAATTTGGCAGAAATTTGTGTGGAAGTGGTACATACCTTTCCTGTTTCCTCAAGAGGCACAATGCTATCATTCTGGCTATTTTTGCTTTTTACACTTAAAGCATCGGGAAAAGGTTCCGACTCACTGTTATGAGGCATGTTGAAGTAGTTGCATCCATTGCCACAAGGCTTAACCATGTCTTCAAGTTCAGAAGATGATATTTCTTTGAGAGTTGGCCGTGTATCCAGATTGCCAAAATGTGAATATGGAATGTCATCACTATGATTGTCAACCACAGTGTCAGCTGATGTTGTATCTGTAATGCTATACATTCCACTGTTCTCAGGAGGTGACCTTCTTATTAAATGGTTTTCCTTAAGAAGCCATTTTCCTTTCTCAATCAATACTCCCTCTCCTTCAGGAATGGGCGCAGTAGACTGACTGCATTGATTTATGTGTTGCACTGAGTAATCATCACTATAATATGCTTCTTCCCCATTAAGACTGAATTGTGGTGCTGGCAAGGTAGCATTTTCTTTTTCCCATGCTGAGTTAGCAGTGTTTAAATCTTGTGGGATTTCATCTAACACTAATGAAGAAGACATTTTATCATTAGACCAGGTATTATGTGCTTGACAAAATGAAGGGGATTTTTCCCTTACTGTGTGGGAGGGTTCTCCAGTATCTTTCTGGAGCATTTGAGCCAAATAAGGAGGACCAGATTTAGAAATCGGTTTAGAAGAAGCTTCTGCTTTACCATAAAGCCGCTCAATAGTTCTTTTCACATACCCTTTGTTGTACTCTTTTTCATATATTGCTTCATCTGCACTTCCATTGGTCAAGTCACTGGAATGCCTAAAGTTATAATCACTTTCATCAGTTTCTGGCCGATAATCTGACAAATCAGAAGTGACTGGGCTTTTCAAACACTTTTTGAATTCCAAAGAAGAATTTAAGTTGGACCCACCACATTCAAGTTCCCTTACTATCAGTTTTACTCTGGACGTCACTTCCTCTTCACAGGCCTCCAGTGGAATTTGCTTGGATTCATAGCAAAAAGATAATGGGGATAGTGTTGATAACCGCTCTGAAGTTCCTTCACAAGTACCATCTTCCTCTAGGTCTTTGTGTATAGTATCTTCTAGCTTGTCACCACTTGTAGCATTTTCAGCAGCTGAAGTAAGAGTCTTATTCCCATTTTCCTTTTCACTGAAAGACTCCATGTATTCTTGCTCTTCTGTGTTCTTTAACTCCTTTTCATCTAACTCAGAAGTTTCTATCTCAAAAAAGTGGTCTTTATCATGAGAGGTTATACTGTGACTGGTTGACTTAGGTTCCTCTGATATCTCTGATTCTTCATTATTATTTGATGTATCTGTGTGTTTTTCCTGAGATTCCTGAAATGAACTATCCTCATTTTCTTTTAATGATTCCTTATTTGAAATAAGTCCAGAATTATCTAACTGAGCATGGCCACAATCACCATGAATATCTAAATCATTTGGATCTGAATTTTCTGCTAACAGATTGCCTTTCTTCTGTTCTTCACTAATCATCTCTAACTGTTTGGACAACTCATTTTCATCTACAGTTTCTGAACTCATTAAGATCTTATTTAGATTGTCCTGTTCTTCAATATCTGGGATATTTTTAATTTCAATTGGAGAAGCATTTTCTTGACAATGCATATGTTCCTGTTTTTCTGTGTGCTTCCCAGACAATATTAAACAGTTGACTGTGCAGTCCTGCATATTGGAAATGGCATTCTTCAAGTCATCAGCTTCTTCTTTAACTGCAACTTGTTTCAAATACTTAAGTAGTGTAAATATTTCAGAACATCTACAGGTAGTTTGCATGGTGTCATCTTTATTTATGTTGGATAAGCTTTCTTTCAGATTCAGTAGAATGAGCCAAGCTAGAAGGAGATTGGAAGGAGATCCAAGAAGTGAAGGAAGAGAAATATCTGTAAGACAACATGATTTCTTAATGCATCCAATATTGTTTTTCTCAGCATTGAGAACTGCTAATTTCAGTTCATGCAACAATGTACCACTCATGCAGTACTTCTCCACATCAACTTCTAGAATGTTATTGATAGTGTGGGAGTGAATTTGAGCAGCAATCTCAGACATGTGCCTTTGACAATCACCTTCTGCTGGAACCTTCCTTTTGTCATTTTCATGTATAATATTACACAAGGATAGTTTTGCATTGTTTTGAATATCTGACTGTAATAAATACTTGGCTTCTTCTATTAAGCATGCGTCAGCATCTGTCAAACAACCAATGTGTTTTTCATACGTGTTTTTCAAGTCTTTTGCTGATTCTTCAACAGTCTCTGTCTCTCTGAGAGCACTGGATTGTTTACTTTCAGTAATATTATTCTCCTCTGAGAGGCATGTATTCTGCCCTGCTAATTCACCTTCTTTATGTGGAAAGGAGTGGACAGACAGCTGTTGGTTTTTTCTGTCGTTAGAAATTATGGGAGCTAAATACTGGTCAGGCCTTACATCAGGGGATATGTTCTGTAACCAGCTTTGGACATAGTTTTCAAGAGAAGGTTCTGTATTCTCATCAGTAAAACCTGTGTGCTTCAAAGGACCCAGCGAGCTTTCATCCAATACCTCAATTTCACTACCTTGAGCAATTGTAGTTTTTTTGTTCTTTTTTCCTTTTTTATGTTTCATTGATAATTTATGTGTGTGATTGGAAGTATTCTTTGGATATTCTGTGTCAACATTTCGGTCACTTCCTTGATCAATGATTGGTTTTAAGGAAGGTAGATGAGTTGAAGTTTGATCAATTACATTATTTGTGTCATGTGAAATTTCTTTAATAGGCTCAATTTCATTGTTTGAATTATTTTTAACTAGCAGCAGCTCTTCTTCTGCTTTTTTAGATTGTGGCAAATTATGTTTTTTGTCTGATTTGACTTTTAGCTTAGGCAATTGCCTATTTGGATTTTTCTTTAATTTAGAAAGTAATTCATTTGATTGTGATTGCAGTAAAGCCTGGCTATACAAATCATCTGTGGTGGTTACGGTTTTATTAGAACTGTCTGAATTGCCAACAGGAAATGCAGGCACTATTTTATGAGTGGTCTCAGTTGTCTGCACATCATTCAGAGCACTTCCTTCCGTTGACACTAGACTTAGGTTCTGATGGGGACCTATATCTTGCTCCACAATATGTGCAGAAGATTTTCGCTTCTTCTTCTTTTTGTTCTTCTTCTTCTTGCTACTAGATGACACAGCTTGGCTTTCATCAGAGAGTTGTGTAGCTGTCAGACTTTCACCAGTATCATTCTTGCCAGTGATAAGAGAAGGTTGTGCCACTTGAGCACATTTGCATACTGTTTCATTGCTTTCAGGTGGTGATAGGTGTGAGGAAGCTTGAGAAGAATGATGTTCTTTACATTGACTGCATATTATCTCTTCACTTTGTGAATGAGACCATTCTGAGTGGCTGTTCATTTCAGTGGAAAAGGGACAATCAGATGTTTTATATGATCCTTCCTCTACAACTGATTTCTCCAAAACATTATGTAAGGACTCATCCTCATCATGCTGGCCAGTGGACCTTCTTGTGGTGGCTTTGTTCAACATTTGTTCCTCTGCATAGTTATCCTGAAATTGTTTCACCATATGATCACTGTAAGCATCACTAAGATTGGAATTAGTAACATTTGATGTTTGACTACTAGCATGAGTCACCACACAATATTCAGATTTGGTTTCACCACTGTCCATTTCTTCACTATAAGAAAATTGTCCTACCAGCCTTTTTTGGACTGCTTTATCTGATACCACAGTGACACTTTCAACTAGTGCCTTCTTTTGCCGGACTCTTCTAGGCCCAGGAGTAGGAGGTCTATAAAAATGAGGCTTGGAATGATTATTATCTGTCTGGCTCAAATCTGTATTCACAGGATTCTGCCAGATGTCATATGTGCTACTTCCCATTCTGCC
Organism: Iguana delicatissima; assembly: GCA_948472985.1. NCBI lineage: Eukaryota > Metazoa > Chordata > Lepidosauria > Squamata > Iguanidae > Iguana > Iguana delicatissima. The sequence continues at coordinate 424,762 of CAOKZL010001103.1, read as the reverse complement.
TGCTGAGTTTTGATTGGTCACTTCTGTGCTGATCTGCTGCATTGAGACATCATCTTCAGCATGGCTGTAGTCCTCTTCAGATTTTTTATATGTCAAAATATTTAATTCTGATGATTTATCTTCTGTAACGACAGCAGAGGTACCAGCACGGCTAACACAAGTTGTCCATTTTATAGTTTCCTCTTCCTTTATATTGAACCGAACTTTCATCTCAACTGTCATACTGCCATCTTGATTAAGATGAACAGACTTTTCTATGTCATCTGCAGGAGGCATCACAGAGAAATCCTCACCAGTCTGTGAGTTATTTCCCAATAAAGCCATTCCACTGTCAGGTACATAAGAAGATTCAGAATTGTTATCATTACTATAGCCTTTAGAAGAAGAAGCAGAAAACATTTGTGATCTGGAGCTTGAATCTATCTGTGCACTCACTTCGAAGCAATTTTGTTGAAAGAACCCCAAAGGATAAGATTAGAAGAAAAGTGCAGAGGACAGTCATCAGACACAGCCATCCAGGAGGAGAGGCAGTAGACATGCACAGCAAAGAGATAAGAGAAAAACACATACAAAAAAGAACTGTTAGCACAAAAACATTATAGTGTAGGGGAGCAATTATATAAAATATAAAACATAAAAATATAAAAATAAAATATAAAATGAGAGATCTCAATATTATTACATTGAAATATCTTTTTACTGCTTTGGCAAAAAAAAAAAACTATATACACATCAAGTAGGTAGTGTGTTAATGAGCCACAGCAAAAAAAAAAAAAAACCAAAAGTAGTCTAATAATATCTTAAAGGCTATTTGATATAAGCTTCCATGGACTACAGCCTTCTTCAGCAGATGCATCTAAGGAAATTGGCTACAGTCCATGAAAGTATGTGCCAGATAAAATGTATTAATTTTAAAGTGTCACTAGGCTCTTTCTTGATGTTTTAGCAACCATCTGTACTCTGAAGAACTGGGACAAGGCTCCTAGTTTCTTTTAATGCCAGTCTTTTTTTCAAGTTATACACTTTTATTTAAAGTTTTACTTTGTACCATATACTCAAAATTCGTTAAAATCAAAAAGCAATTAAAATCAGATATGCAATGGACTCATAAATGAATTTATGTGGATATTAATTTCCACTATGGCCATTTAGGTTTACTCCATAATCAGGGTTTTTATAGACTGTGAATCATAAGGCGTTCTTTTAATTCAGATTAGTTAACCGCAGCCAGACACAAAACCAAAATGCCCTCATTTTTGAAAAGTATCATCACAACATTCATCAGGCTTTTTCATGGAGAATGTTTAGTAGTTGTGGTGCAGTCACTAAGCATCACATGGTCTGTTTCTTTATGTAACCAGGTACATTAGACTCCCACAGCCTAGATCTCAAAGGGAGCTTACTTTGTTCCTTCCAATATGAACACACGTTTTTTATTATTTAGTTTTTACTGCCATTATCCTCAGTTCCCATGTGGCCAAGAAGGGGTGGGACATCTCCCTGAATCAATCCACCCTCATTACCACCTTAAGTACCATCAAGAATTAAGTCAGTGACTCTGTCATTGCCACTTTTCTTCTCTTGCATGATTTTTAACTTCTTTGTCTGATGAAAAATCCAGTAAACTTGAAAACTTAGTGTAATGTATTTTATACCTTTCGGTTGGACTAATACAGTTATCACTCTAATGTCTGTTTTAGATTATGTCAGTTCCAGCAGATCATCTGAGAAAGACTAATAATGGATTTTGGAGACTGCTGTGTGAGACTGAAGGAAGATTGATTTCTCAGTGGAGGCTATTGGCTCCAGTTCCAGTGAGGCTCTGGGTCCACTGAAATTTCAATCTGAACTTTGAAGGTGCTGGGCCTATTTATGGAATAGGGTCACCACCTTGCTTCCTAAAGGTCAGACTGAAACCTAAAGTGAGTGTAACTCTCTAATTAAGATCCAAGTCAACAATTTCTACAAAGGTTTCCTATAGAGATTTTGAATTGTACATCAAAGTTGGTGTTGGCCTTGTTATTAAGCAGAAAAAGACAGATGATTTGGGCATCAGACACTTAGGGATGGGAAAATAATTACATATATGTGCCATGTGACTTGGTCTACCTACTCAACCTACTCAAACTCAGGTGTAGTGGAGGATGTTATCCTGTCACCAGGACTGAAGTATAGTCAGCCCTCTACCTTCACTAGGGTTGGGGCACAGGACCCCTGCAAAAGTAGAAAACCCACAAATATCAAAATGTGGGGGGAGGGCCTGAGACTTGGTGGGGGGAACAAGCAGCCAAGGTCTAAACCAGGTTAGGGAAAGTAGAGGGAAAGAGAGTGGGTCAGCATGGTGGCCATGTAATTTCTCTCTCTCATCAATCTTCTTCCTTGGGTGTGGAGAGCATCAGAAGAAGGTCTGTAGTGTTGATATATTGGGCTGCAGTATATCCCTAGCTAACCAGGCAGTGGCTGGAGGAAGAGAGGTTGGTTTTTAAAAGGCTACACAGCCTAAACAGAGCTGCCAAGAGGGAAAGTTCCTCTGGGAAAGAAGTGCTTGAGTTGTGTGGGGGGGTAGAGGTTGGAGAAACTCACAGATAATCAAATCTGTGAAAGTCAAACATGCAAATACGGAGGGACAACTGTAGTACTGAGCAGTGTGTCATCTGCTCCTTTGTCTCAAGCAGCAGTATATCTGGGTCTAGCCTTGTTTAAAAACAATAGTGGGTCAGTTTCTGGAGCAGTGGCATTAATCTGCTTCCTGTGACTCACTATTACTAGGAGTAGTACTACTGCATTCAAAACTGCCTAAAGCTTCCAATAAGCATTGTCTATAATCCTATTTAGTCTAGGCTTCCTGTTATCAAAATATATTCATGTTCATGAAAGCTTAAACTGTAATAAACTCGTTGGTGATTACGCTGCTACCAGACTCTGTGGTTTTAAAAGTATACAGATTTAGCTATTAACAACTTGTTAATATGCTTCATATACAAACAAACAAGGCCAAGTAACAGTATCTCCATCCACTTCATTCAGCCCTGCCCCCAGACTCTTAGCTCTGATGTTTACTGGAATATGTTCCACAAGACACTTTCCTCTGATTCATTTCTCTTTTCTGTTTGTATAGGCTCATGTTTATTTTAGGCTGATAATCATTTGTGTGTTTCTTAAGCCCAGTTCAGGCAGTGAACCTGCACAGGGAGATAAATTAATAAATAGGGCCAGGGGGCCATGCAGCCATGCATGGTTTTCCTTCCCCATGCCCTATCTTCCTATTCAGTTCCCAACTTGTGTTATGTTGACTTGCAAAATCTAAAGAGGAGCTGTACTTGTGTATACTTTAGCGTAATTGAAACGCAGCATGATTAGAGTCCCTCATTTATCGTAGTATTCATTTTCATGGTATTCATTTAGTAGGCTAAAAGTTGGGATAAAGTTAATAAGGTACCCCCCCCCCCCGTGGACTCTTCCCCCTGTGTTTAGTATGGCCTACTCCCACATTTCATGGATTTTATCAATTAAAAATGATGACATACATCCAGAGTGGGAATCATGTAACCTAACAGAGGTTGTTGGACTGTAACTCCTAGCATTCTACATCACTGGCTATGTCAGCTAGGACTGCAGGGAACAGCAGTCAAAAGCAACCTAGAGAGCCACATATTTCCCAGTCTTGATGTACATGAAGAAACAACAACCAATGAACTTCAAAATGTGGGTTATCACTTTCCAAACATACTCAGAATGCATATGTAATAGCTGAGTTTTAAAATAAACTTGAGCTTTTACCACATAATTATGGCTTTCATTTCCTGCCATGCTTATAAAAGAAATGTGGTCAAAAGCAATGATCTTTATAAGAATGGCAGAGACCTGTCAGCAATTAATATTTTATATATAAACCAACTACTTCTTGGGTTCTTCTCTTTCCATCTTTTATGAGAATTAGGCAAGGGAATTTATATGGTTTTTTTAAAAAAAAATTAACACAAAAACAAGCAATTGAATTCACACACACACAAACTAAGGCCTTTTCCACACTTTGTTTTTAAAACGGGGCAGCACATCCTCCAGCGAGGACGTTTGTACTTGGGGGCGAACTGGGTCCGGAATACTTTCTGTAGTTTCAGACTTCAGCCCGCTCCAGAACGACCAGAACTGGTGGTTCTCCGTGCTATTGAAAGACCGCTTAAAAAAGGTCTTTCAATAGCCCGGCGTGCCCCAGTCCGTCGCTGCGCTTCTATGTAGATCTGCAGGCTCACACCAGCACGAGGCTGGAGATCTTCAGGGGCGGGCTTCTGGCTGGCGAGCTTCTCCGGTTGGTGGAGAGCCTCCACCAACCGGAAGCCTCCATTTTCGTCCCCGGAGCAGTGTGTACCGTGGGCACGCACTGCTCCGGATCAGCGTGGATCGTCGGAGGGAGCGTGCCAGTCTGGTGAGTAACAGACTGCCTCATTTTCTTCCCAAAGTGCGAAAAAGCCCTAAGATTGGGCTAATTTCTGCCCTACAGTGTTATAGTGCTATTATTCCACTTTCAACATTCTATGGAATCCTGGAGTGTGCAGCTTAGGGAGGGGCATTTAGAATTCTCAACCAGAGAGCTCTTTGGCCTCAGTAAACTACAAACCCCTGAGTTCCACAGGATGTTGAAAATGGAATGATAGCACTATAATAATGTAGTGCAGGAATAGCCTGAGCTAAAACTAAGACATAATTCTAAATACTAATCTGGAAACACTAAACTAAAACACTAAACACTAACTTACTAAAATGCAAACACATTTATATAGCATTTTTGAATGCCCTGGTGGTGTCTGATGTCTCTATTGTGTTTTGCTATTTCACTTAACAGAATAAAACGGCTGATCCAAGGCATTTTGTTGAACTAAAATAACAAATGGTATCCTATGCTCTAAGTCAAATCGAAACAAATCAAGTTATTTTGGCACCTGCGGCAGAAAAATCACACAAATTCTTCACTCCCTCCTTATCAGTAAAAATACAAGGATTATACATTAAATAGCCAAAAGCTTTTGCCCTTTCATGTTGTCCAAAATAAATTGACTGGGGCAAACCTTTCACACCACCTAATCATAAGGCTGACTCTGTAGAACAGTAGAAGTGAAAATTACGTACTTAGGAAGCTGAAAAGTATGAAAAGGCAACTTACTTTTCCTGCCTTCTGACTTGGCATTGGTTCTTGGATATATGCGATTGGAGGCCCCAGGCAACTGACCAGGCAATGAATACCTATGAGGATCATAATTCCCAGCTTTGAAAGGTTCTCTCCCTGCTGCTACAATTGCTCCAGAACATAGAACCAAAGCTTGAAGGTTGGGGACCTAAAAGAAAAACAACAAACAAGGTTCTTTGATATGAAAAAGAAGGTAAAGTTCTTTGGGCCACAATTTGGAGTAGAAGCAGTGATTCTGTTAGCATTTCACAGCTTCTATGAATGGGACTTGCCACAAAACACTGAAGTATGGAATATTCCTGTTCAGTTTTCCAGTCAGCCAGCAACTAACCAACCCTTCTTTCCCTCCTTCCTTCTTTCCTTCCGTCCTTCTGGACTCACTACTCCATTCTTCTCAACCTCCACCATTTACTCAGCTTTCTATTGCCGTTGAGCATGCTCTTTCAATTTAGGTGAGATTTTGGCCATTTCTGCACTACAGTGTCAAAGTGCTATTATTCCACTTTCAACATCCTGTGGAATTCTGGGGTTTGTAGCTTAATGAAGCCAAAAAGCGCTCTGGCTGAGAATTCTAAATGACCCTCCCTAAACTGCAAACCCCAGGATTTCATAGGATGTTGAAACTGGAATAATAGCATTATAACAGTGTAGTGCAGAAATGGACTTTGTGGACTTGTGGTGCAGTTTTGTGGAGAATGTTTTTGCCTTACATTTTTCTCCATTTCTTCAAAGCTTGCCATTCCTCTGAACATATTGAAACTTTTTCTTTGTTTCACAATAGCTCTCTTTCGATAATCTAGCTTCCATAACAAAGCATTCGAGTTTGGTGTGTGTGTGCATATGCACATGTGTGCATATGCTCATATTCACATATGTGTGTGTGCATGCATGAATACATAATACACATACGTCCTCTATCAGGCTGCCTCACTCCATATTTCCTATCCATAAACAACCAGAATTTGGTAGTGGTATCTGGGTATGCTAAGTTCTCACTGGGCTATTCTGTTTCCTTCTTTAGAGCTTAGGGCATGACAAGCATGATGATACCTTCATCTTCTCAATTTTCTGACTGTCATAATCGAGCTCTTGAGTTTGCCACTGAGATGACAAAGAGATAAATGTTAGCTGTATCAAGATATTTTTGTTGAAGTTTTACAGTCTTAAATCCTAATTACTGTCTTATCTTTTCATGGACGTGTTCCATGTGACAATTCCAAGTGACAATTTCTGTTTGAGAAAAGGATGCAAAAGATTCAATATTTTTCTTCCAAATTTTACTACAAAATTAATGATCTTGTAAAACAAAGCTAGTTCAATCATCACTGGATGAGTTTATATTTGTGAGTCCAACTACATTACACTATCTTATTATTATTTTTAAGAGCACCAGGATGATGCAGAGACAAAAGCCCTTTCCATAGCTTACCTTCTTGTGACAGTATCTGGTGGGGATCTTGGCAGTGGCTCTGCCAGGAAGGGAGTGCTATAGTAGTGCTCCCCTCCATATGGGACTGGCTCCCTGTGGAAGGGGGTGTGATGGACATGCTGCTTCCTTCTCCAGCACAGCTGGGTACTTTTCTAGGCTGCACTGGGCAGGAAGCACCGCCATCATGCTTCCTGCCCTTCCACAAGACAGGCAAGTGTGGGATGGTGGTGCAATTGCAGGTTATTGCCAGGGAAAACCCATCAATGATTTAACTCATGATTGTGCTGCCTGGGGACAGGAGAAGGATGAGACCACGACAACATAATGCAGAAATGTCATTGTCCTTCTCCTGTCCCCATGGTGGGATGAGATGATGCTGTGGAAAAGGCCCAAGAGTTCCTACATCCTTTCTCCAACAGCTGTTTCTGATGATGATAATGATGATGATCCAGTAACAGGAACTAATGAATTAAAATAAATTGTTAGTTAAGTTAGGTCATTTGCCAAGAAAAGGGGAAAATAAATTTATTTATAATGAAACTAAATACTTAAGTTAGCATTTCAGCACCAAGATTCTCCAGGGTGTGGGTATTAATTAAGTTGTTAAGTAAGTATAATTATATGAATCAGAGAACTAAAGATAACACAAATTTTGCCATTTTGTTCTGTTGTTGTTGTTGTTGTTGTTGTTGTTGTTGTTGTTGTTGTGGTTTGCCATCAAGTCAACTTCACCTTATGGTGACCTTATGAGAGACCTTCAAGAGCCCTAGTCATCAACTGAGCTGCTCAGGTCTTGCAAGCTCAGGGTTCTTCCAGTGAGTCATATTATCTCATGATCTGACCAAAGTATGACAGCCTCCATTTAGTCATCTTTGTTTTGTACTCAAAGGATAATTTTCTCACTAATTTTTGCAAAACCACCTTTTGGTTTGTTTTGAATTTAGTCCACCAGTGCTGTGAAATGGCAAGGTTTGGGTCACAAGTAATAAGGGCAACTTAGAATGGGTTCATTTCACCCAGGAGGTCCTGTTGGCTTCCATACTGAATCCCTTATAGACGCTGCAACTCTGTCACAAGAAAGTTAATTCTGACATTCTTAACATGGGACTTTTGCTGAGGTCCACATAAAATTCAGCAAGCCAAACAAAGTGAAAGGATAAAGAGACGAGATTACAAGGGAGAAAGGGAAAACATGAGAAGACTTTTTTGACGGGTTGAATTAAAAACAAGGTTTTTTACAAAAAATAATGTGGTTGTTTCCTTCTCTTCAGAAATGAAAACAGGGTAAACACAAAGAAGAGTAAAATAATGGATGGAATTTTTCACCGTTATTCTGGAAAGCATTTAAATGTTGCAATGCAGCATAAATGTAAATGACGTTCAAATGACAGTTGTTAAAAGCAGCCATTTCAATGTAAATGCAACTGAATTAAAATTTTCAGTTTGTTAAAAACTAACTCATTGTATTAACCCTTATCCCCTAATTTCTTCATCTCTGTATCATCTGCAATAATAGTAACTATCTGAACTTGTTTTTTTGTTCTGTTAAACTTGTTAGGGGCTTTTTTTTTTTAAAACGGTATTGCATGTAACTGTAGTAGGGCTTGTGAGATGGTACAGATACCAATAGTTCAGATTTTTGGGTGTGACTTCTGGGCCAAAAAAAAAAAAATTCCTCTTGGAAAGAGTGATGGCAAGGCTAAGTGACTGCAACCCTAAATTCTTGATGGAAAATGAGAGAGTTGTGCTTCGTGAGCAAACTAAACATAGTACAGGGCTTGAATGGATTATGACATAGCTTGCACATGTGACAAGATTGAGGCCACCCCTGTGGCTAGCCTGGATGAAGCTCCTTAGTAAGCATGAGTACATCCTAGAAGTAGAACAGGAAGGCCATTTCCACACTACATTCTTACAGTGTAATTATTCCACTTTCAACATCCTATGGAATCCTGGGGTTTGCCAGGCGGCCCCTCCCAAAACTGCAAACCCCAGGATTCCATAGGATGTTGAAAGTGGAATAATCGTGCTATAAGAGTGTAGTGCGGAAATGGGCGAAGATGTGGTTTAAAAGCAAGCTAGCTCTTCACGAATAGAAGGACTTGAATTCCCCCTCACTTTCACCTTTGTGTCTCTAAGGTTTTCATACATTTCCTTAACACTAAGACCTCTTTTCAGGCTCTGATACATGCAATATAAATCTGCCTTCTGAAATGTAAAATACCATCACTGTTTTTGACTGTTGTGTTGAACTGCTGAATAACAGGGAATCCATATTACATGGCATAGTTTTTATGGAACTAAGATGCTAAGTGCATAAGAAGCTGTGTAACAGCAGTTGTAATAGAAATTACAGGTGGATTTACATACAACTGTGCCTCAGGTGTAGTGTCTGAATTACAAGGAGCAGTGTGGAGGGTTCCAGCTCCCTTTCCTTTTAAGATATTTCCTTTAAAAACTGTGGCACAAAAAGGATAAAGATGTAAATCTTCACTTATGTAATTGTTAAAAACTGTGGTACAAAAGGGATAAAGATGTAAATCTTCACTTACATAATTGTTGCATTCAAGAACTAATAATTTCAAATGTTTTCTCCATGGTGTATGAGGATTTTTCAATGATTTTTTTTTCACTCTTGGGGGCATTTTTTGCAAAAAAAAAGAAAGAAAAAAGGAAGGGAGGGAAAGAGGGAAAGGAAAGGAACTGAACCCTTTTTGGGAAAAAAATAATCTAACACTTGTGTGCAGAAAACTAGGTATTTGGGGGAGCAAAATGTTGTTTTTGTGCAGCACACCTATGTGTTGTTTGCATATGAAATTTTCACCAAAAATAATTCCCAAAGTGGTTGGAAAATTAATGATTGTTGACTGTTTTCTCAGTGGGCACCTTGATGTGCTAAGATACCCTTTTCTCACTGAATAAAAGAATATTTGTGAAAATCCCTAACAAGAGAATAGTTTGGCTAAAGAATGAAGTCAAAGGTTGGGCTTATGGATCTCATTAAAGAACCCTTATCTCCTAACCACCCAGGCATCAACCATTTTGATATCATAAGCGATTAGTGTACACCTAACGATTCACAGAAAATTGATTCACAACTAACAATGAGTAAGAATTCTTCGGAATTCTAGTTTATTGGAAATGAGCAAGCATCCCTCTATGGAGTTTACTCAGTCCCACAAGATATCTCCTGCTAGTTGAAGAAAATAAACCAACCAGAGAATTTCTCATCATGATTTTTTCGTTGTGCTAACTACACTGAGATGTCTGATTGGCTGCTCTCTTAGCAAACCAGAGACACCATAAATAAAGAACGAGCTGTTGTCTTCCCAATCCAAAAGACACATGTAATAGTGAGAAAGTAACTCAGTTCAATGCACTCTGTTTGAAATTATATGGATGTTCTATATGTGCTATTAAATTTGTGATGACTCACTCATATCAGCATTTGATGTTGTAACCAAGGGCCTTTCCACTCTATACTGTTATAGTGCTATTATTCCACTTTCAACATCTTGTGGAATTCTGGGATTTGTAGTTTACTGAGGCCAAAGAGCTCTCTGACCGTGAATTTTAAATGCCCCTCCCTAAACTGCAAATCCCAGGATTCCATAAGAGGTTGAATGTGGAATATTATCACTATAACAGTGTAGTGCAAAAACACCCCAAATGTCAACCAGCTGTAAGAAACCTCTATCAAAATTGACAAATATTCTTGATATTTTCCTATAGTCTTACCTTTCTTCCATCAGTAGTATATAATTTCAGAACCGAAAACTGCATTAATTCACTGATGTGCTCCAAAAAGGCCTCAAAGTTTTGCGTGTTTTTCTTGCCTAAGACAACTATGTGCCGAATTCTTACATTGCCATTTTTGAAAACCAGCAGCTTTTTAGGAGTACTTAATTTGACTGTGCTTCCTCTCTGGGATGTACTGTGGTCCCCTTCTCTAGCTAACTGTGCAGCCCTTCGGCGAGCACTGACTGGCCTGCTGTTCTGCCATGGCAATGGCTTTTTACTGGCCATTTCCAGGTTAATGGGCTTGATTTTCCTCTGTTGGGAACAGATATATGACTTTCCATCTTCAAGATCTTCCAGATTATTGATGCTGTGTATTCCCCGTGGGGTAGTGATATTCCTCACCCCAAAAGGCAGTGGTACTCTTTTTGACAAGTTGTCAAGCAAGGCATCAAATGATTTGAAAGAACGGTTATTGACAACCATTTTGACCCCATTAAATTGAGGGTCTCCACTCTTGTAAAAGCAGACCCGCTTGGCCACAACAGGTTCTGTGACATTGAAAGGACGTGCAGACAAAGACTGTTCACTCTCTGAAGTGCGGTGCTGAATCACCGAATAGTTGGTTGATGGTGTTTCACTCATTTTGACGGCAATCTGAAATAAGGAGGTAGAAGTAAATGTTCTCTCTCATGATAACAACAATAATGCAGCCCTCATTTCTGCAAAGTCACAAAGGAGATTTTTAACAAAAGCAACAGCAGTAAATCTTGCCAAAAATCAGTGGCTTAAATAGGTCCATGCTGTTATCTCTAAATTCCACAAAGACTGGTAGGATTAAGCCAACAAAGCTTTGCTTGCAAATATGTGCAGAATTCTCCAACATATTTTCATATATCTTATCATTTTGGTACAACAGAACATTTCACTTAGCAAAGGGTACTTCGTCACACCAGAATAATAATTAGGTGGATTTTGTTTCATTAACAAATGTAATTGCAATATTTCCCATTTTTATATAGCAGACAGAGGAAAAAAAATGTGTCTGGGGTGATCCAAACTGCAAGCCAAGGATTAAAAAAGCAAAACTGAAGCAAAAGAAAGAAATTCCACTATGTTCTTACACAGTTCCCTTTAGCTGCAGTGGGGTATATGTTGGACTACATTCTACTTGATTATGACTTCATGTGCATTCATTTTACAGTACGGTAGAACTGTTATTTATCTATCTGTTAGTTATTTGTTAAAATATTTATATACTACTTTCCTTCTAAAGATCTCAGGGTGGCACAGAATGAACATATTCAACAGATTAACAAGTTTTAAAAGGACAAATTAAAACAAGTTAAAAATCGTTTTTAAAAATTCAAAACCATGCACATGTATGGATCTGTGTAGAAGTGGTTAGACCGAAAGTCTTTTGTAAACATCCATGTTTTCATTTGGCACTTGAATGACAGCAAAGTAGGTGCCAATTGGGCCACCATACAGAAGACATTCCATAACTGGGGATGCATCCCAGAGAAGGGCCTTTATGTTCCTTCAGTTAACTTCAACTGACAGATACAATATCATAGGGTTTTCCTAGAAATCTTTATGCAGAGGTTTGCCATTGTTTTTCTCTAAAAGTGAGAGAGTGATTTGTCCAAGTGGGCTTCCATGACTGAGTCTACAGTCTGAATCCAACACTTAAACCATTATACAATGCTGGCTTTCACCACGTAAATGCTCCTCAGTAAATGTAGTAGGAAAGTCAGCATGGTATAGTAGTTTGAGCATTCGGCTATGACCCTGGAGATCAGGGTTCAATTCTCCACTTGGCTATGGAAACCCACTGTATAACTTGGGCATGTCACACACTATCAACCCGAGAAAATCTCATGATAGGTTTGCCTTAAGGTCACCGAAAGCTGGAAGCAACTTAAAAACACACAACAACAACAACAAATGTAGTAGACCATACAACTCCATGAAGATTCTATTCATGGGTAAGCCCCATGAGTTCAATGGGCATTAGTTTTAGGCAAATATGTACAGGACTGCAGCCTAACTCAGGTAGGACCTGAGGCAGGGAGAAAAGGGAAACAACTAATAATCTAACACCATAATATAACAATGAACAAAAACAGATTTAATTAACCACATGCTTCAGTAACTAGCGGTTTGAAAGCAGCAGAAACAAATTGGCCTGGAAGTGTTCATGTTATGGTCTATATAATTCTCTGGGTTAGTCTTTATTCCTGTGAGACAAACATGAAATAAATCCTTTTCTACATATCGTTATGATCTGAACAATCAAGTCAGGTCTTGTGTGTCCTGACAGTACCTAAAGAAGAGAGTAATCTTTAAGCCTTAGGAAATCCATAGCGTTGAGGGGGGGTTAAGTTAAGTGGGAATAATTCTAATTATTAATATTTATATTTAATTATGAATATTTATATATTGCTTGTTGTTGTTGTTTTTGGCCTCAAGTCATTTCTGACTTTTGGTAATCCTAAGGTGACTCTGTCATGAGGTTTTCTGGGCAAGATATGTTCAGAGTAGGTTTGTCATTGCCCTCCTCTGAGACTGAGAAAATGTGACTTGTCCAATGGGTTTCCATGGGTAAGCAGGGATTTGAATACTGATCTCTTAGTCCTAGTAGAACAGTCAAACTGCTACACCATGCTGACTCTCAATATACTGCTATTATCCCAAAATAACATTTTATTCAAACTGATAAATGCAGGATAAAGCATAGCATAGCAGTCTAAGAGATGCACCTGTTCGCTGTGTGCATAGTTCTTGTCTTGAATGCATCTGGATTCAAATATATTCAACCTTGCCTGGATCTTGACCTCTTTAGGGTGCAAGGGGTACAGGAGTAGTGAAATGTTATAATAAAGATATGAAGCCTATTAGCATGAAAAAGCCTAATTCAGCATCACAAACACAGTTAAGGGCACTGGGATTCAACGGCAGACCTCTAACAGCTAAGAAATCAAAGCCCTTTGCCTGAATGGAAAAATCTGTCAGTTTTACTTCATCCTGAAATAAAGTTTTTTCAAAGTTATTTCAGGTTTTTCCTTGAATTTATGGAGAGGAATGAAAGTCTTGGAATGTTCCCATTAAAAAAGAGAGCCAAAAAACAAAAACAAAAAACAGGAACAAACAAGGCCCAATCCTGCCAAAATCAATTCAGAAATTTCAGATTAGGGCTAAAGGTTTGCAGACTCTTTAGCTGTGTGTTTTCCAGACAATTAAAATGTGCTATATTCTATATAAATAAGACAATAAGACAACAAGACAAATGTAAATTTAAGAATATAAGAAGTACCCTGCTGAATCAGGTCTGCTTTAGCCAGCGTTTAGCTTCCCACAAGAAGGAAGATGCCTATGAGATGCCCACAAGCAATACTTGAGCACAAGAGACCTCTCCCACTGTTCCTTACCGGTACTTGAGATTCAGAAGCAGCTAGTGATTCCCATGACAGTGGGGTAAAAATATCACATTTGAGTTTTAGTCTGAACTTTGGGAATAAGTTTCAGCATCGTGGATAGCAGCTTATATAGTTCAGGCTGAAACTTCAGAGTGATTCACCACTACGCTGACTTTACAGCCCTCAGCTGTCATTGATAGCTAGTGGCTTCTGACAGCCTTATTCCCAATGCATTTGCACAGTCTTATTTTGGGGGCATTTATGTTGGTAGCCATCACCACATCTTCAGAAAGCAAAATCCATAGCTTGATTCTGTGCGGGAGTACTCCTGTTGTGCAAAGGAGAACTTCTGCTTGTCTGTCCTGAATCTATTACGATTTAGCTTCATCAGCTGTCATCAGTACAAGCTTGTAGCATTATGAAAAGAGAAAGCTTTCTCTCAGTACAGTTTTTCTATACCACAGCATGATGATTTCTGAGAACAACAGGACAATCCAAGGTTCCACAAAGTCCACTACTGTGACTTCTACATATCTTACAAACAAGTATAGCACACACAGAAGGCTTCTGTTGTTTGTTGTCTGCCTTCATTGACAGATAACTGATTCATTGCCACTTGAATTATAATCAACAACAAAACTGTAGGCAGATTATTTAGAAGTATATTGAATAGGAAGGAATGGAAGGTGCAGGTCAGTGCTACTCAACATGGTGGTCTGTGGACTGGTACTGATCCCTTAGCCATTGGTTGCTGCTCTTTGATGAGCTTCCAGGAAATATAAAAGCAATTGTAGCCAGTGGACACACACAATTAACCAAAAAAAAATTCCAGTTCCCTGTATCAAGTAGGCTGAGGAGCACTGGTCTACATGACATTATCTTCAGTTTATAACCCATATATGTTTCCCATCCTTTTTTTCAACAGAAAAAAAAATAAGAGGGGAGAAGGTGGAATCTCTGTGCCACATCTCTAGACTGTTAGCAGCAGGAGCCTACTTCTGAAAATACTCTAATTCTTATAAATTACTTTATCCTTTCTGAGACTGGATCATTACTTTACAATAGTGACACCAGAGCAATTAAAAAATAATGTTTTCTTTGACAATACCTTGTTCACTCATGTGTCTACATCTCAAAAATCCCTCGTGATAAAATATTTGAAATCAATGTTTCTAATTAACTTACAATGATATTACCAAAACTTCAGAACTTGACATAAATTAATGATGTTTTATTTCTAGTTTGCTCACCCCTAAATGTGAATTAACCATATTATTGAAGCTGGAATAGGTGGGTTTGTACTTACTTAGTCATAGCCTATATGAAAGGAATATCCTTCATCTTGTTCTGAGGAAGGGCAACTAGAAAGTCATCTCCAGCTATTTGCTGATCCCGTGATAATTGTTAGACTGGTTTCTACGCAAAGCGAACGGCTGAGACTTTACTCACTCAAACTTTTCATCTGGTTCTCCCACAGATTTTCTTCCATTTCAAAAGCAAATGAATATGTTTCAGTTGGGGTTTTTTTCAGATTTGCATAATCCCCACATGTTTCTCCTTCGAATGAATATTCCCAGGGAATACATCCAGAATCTTTGAATCGTTGGAACGCATGCCATGAAAATTCTACTATCGTGATCCAAATTGTACACTACTACAATAGTTTTGCCTTCCACATTCCATTAGATAGTATTTCCTTCAGTTTATACGTTGTTCCCAGGAACAGGCCTTTTACTTCTTTCTTTGAGATACTGTTGTTCAGGCTTTTAAATCACAACATTAAGCCTATTTTCCATGCAACTATCAATCCTTCTAGTATTATGCACAATCAGCCAAAAGATCAGAAATTCTTCTTCTATAAACTTGGACAGCTAATTCTGAATACTTCTACGTCTTCCAGTTCTGTTCCTTTTGAATTTATTACCAACTGCTATTGAGTATACCATGGATTCCAGTCAGTAAAAAAAGGCTAGACCAAGTAGAACCAACAACCAAACAAGTAAATCTCAGGCAGTATTTTTGTAGACAAAAAACAAAACAAAAGGATTCTGATACTTCATGTCTGCGGAATAAAGTGGTTCTTCTTGTGAAAACGCTTGTATCTCCAGATGGCAAATGCTTTACCTAATTACTACCAAAGGTATAATCAGATTTAAAGCTTCTTTCCTTAATCAGGATTACAGCAAGCCTGCTATGCTAACTGTGAAGCAGCTGTAATAAGAGTCTCCTAAACAGATACTGCAGATCAGAAAAATTAATTTATTTTTCTTCCATCTTCAAATGTTTTTATTACATATATACCTTTGCTAAGTATTTATGGCAAGTCTGTGCATTGTTTCAGGCTTCTTTGACTGGAGCTATATAGTGAAAGAAATGCTCAGAACTTACATCTTTAAATATACAATGTTTGCTGCAACCTCTGAATTGTTTAAATAGTTCTTAAAACAATAACTTAGAGACCTATCACAGTTGATGTAGAGTACTGCTCACAGTCTGGGCTACACAGTGCAAAATACTTAAATTTATGTTCTCTTCTGATGAGTACTGTTTTTCAAATGGGTAATCCTCCTTATGATATTTTAACAACAAATGGCTGCCTGCTTGTTGAATCTTGGATTTTTTAAAAAATAAGAAATAGTTCCGTTTCTAGTTGTGTTGCTGTGTGCCTTCAAGTTTTTTTCTGGTTTCCTTGGCCAAGTAAAGATTCAAACTCTGGTCTACAGAGCCATAGTCCAATGTCCAAGCAACTGCACTAGGACTCTCCAAATGGTGTGCTGTGACACGTTAGTGTGTCACCTGAAGTGCGTAGGTGTGTCTCCTAGAATCTTGGAAATGTATGTTATTATTTATAAACCATATATTTTTAAAAATATATGAAAGGTTTTCATGAGATATGTATGCATGAGTCCGTATTTCTTATAAATGGGGTTAGTTTAACCTCTAGTTTGCTAGTAAAACTGAATTACTGTATTGTGAAATAATGCATGTTTAAAAAGTGTGTCACCAACAGGAAAAGTTTGAAAAGCTCTGCATTACACTACGCAGGTTTTTCCTTTCATATATTAGGCATAAAATATCAGTGTCACTTGCATCTTTTCTTGTTTATTTAGGAGTGGATCTAGATTTCGAAGTATGTGGGTTATGGTTAAATGTTAACAAAACAAAAATAATGACCACAGCTGATCTATATAACCTTAAAGTGAAGATGAAGACATCAAAATAGTCAAAGACTTTCTATACTCTGACTCAGTCATAAATCAAAATGGAGATTGTAGTCAAGAAACCAGAACAAGGCTACGACTTGGAAGCACAGCTATGAAGGAACTACATAAGATCATCAAGTGTAAAGATGCATAATTGAATACTAAACTCTGGATTGTTCATGCTATAGCATTTCCATTTCCAGTGTATGAGTGTGAAAGCTGGACAGTGAAGTAAGTTGAGAAGAAGATAATCAATTCATTTGAAATGTGGTCCTGCAGGAGAGTTTTGTGGATATCATGCACTGCCAAAATGACCAGTACAATGCCAAATGAACAAACAGAGGCTATTGTATTTGGTCATATCATGGGACAACATGACTCATTGGAAAAGATGATAATGCTTAGTAAAATGGGAGGCAGTAGGAAATTAAGAAAACCACATTACAGGTAGATAGACTCAGTCAAGAAAGCCACATAACTTTGCAAGTCCTGAGCAGGGCTGTTAATAACAGGATGTCCTGTTCATGGGGTAACCATAAATATCATTCATGGGGTAACCATAAATTGAAGCTGACTTAAGGAAACTAAGAACAACAAAGCCCAGCTAGTAGAAATTGACTTCCCCACCTTAGCCACAGTAGCCCCTCCATCCCTGTGAAAAATGTAACACAAACGGTTGGGGAACTCCACTGGATTGGGTAGCTGGTGGAGTGGGGAGAGGAGGATGCCACAGAAGTGAGTAGAGGAAAATTCTGTGAGCAGAAGCTTTCATCCATAGAAGGCAGATCTTTAATCTATCCCTGGATTTATAGTCCATATAAGGTTCTATGAAGTTGACCACTAAGATGCTGACCAGATCTGGTGACATGCTGAATTAGAACATGACTGCTGGAACAGGAATCTTCAAATTGTGTCTTGAGGACCACTGGATGCTCAGCTGATTAATATTTCTGTGGCATGGATGGTTTCAAGCAGTGGGACTCTGCATGCTTTTCAGAAGTACAGCTTCTAGTACAACCCATCAAAAGACATTGTGCATCTAATCCCAAAACTTAGTGTTTTATTTTACCTGCTGTTTGTTATTTTTTTTTCATTATTTTTAAACAATCTAAAATGGGGGAAATGGCCAAAGACCAAATAAAGTGCTCCTTCTTATGTACTGGAATGATGACAATGCAGGTATAAATTAGCCAATGCAGGTATAAATTAGCCAAGTAGATGTGTTCCTGGCCATTACTTCTTTAACAGAAAATTTGGTAACAGAGGCAGAAATAACAAGGAAAGAATAGGGATAGGTCCCTACACCACAAAAAGGAAGAGTGGGTTAACTTGTTTCAGCAGACTTTTTGTCCACACAGAACTATATGCACAAAGAGAAATGAAACAACCAAATCAAGTAACCTTTACTGAAGTTTTTAAAAAATTGAAACTTCTAGAGATCACTTAAAATTTTCTTCCAAAATGCATCCAGATGTTTTTTTCTTTCTTTCATGGGCTTCCACTTTTCTTATGATTTCCTTTTTTTGTGGCCAGATCTATACTTTTCTTAAGATGCTAGGGGCAGCTGGTGAGGTAAGCTTATCTAATTTCCCATTTCTCTCTGTTTGGCACTTCATACATGCCTGATAAGGGATTCTGGAGGCAGTAACTGTTTACTGTGCCCACTTTGGGGAAAAAACTGTGATAAGATCAACTAGAACAGAATCCCATTCTTTCCCATCTTTAACTTTATTGCACTGTTTATTGCAGACACACTACTACAACCTGATACTGAAAGTCTGTGTTTCTCTAGCTATCCTGCACCATCCTCCCAATGCCAGTGCTGCTAATAAAATAATAAAATAAAATAATAAAATATCCAGCTAGACAGAGGAAGAAAAGAGGGACTGGACTGGCATAAAAAGACTTTGGAAAAAAGATGCTTCTTTGTCAGAGGCTCTGTTAACTGAGGTATGCCTGTAACTCTCTTCACTCAATATTTAAATTGTGTTCAATCAATATGAAAAGAAGCAATATGCTAGCTCCACACTCCAACTCCAGTTCTGTTAATCTCGTACATAAAATCTGATTGCACTGAAAGTCTCTATTTGTAGTAGAAGCTCTCTTGTTCTTCGTCTTCACTATCTATGTGAAAAGAATGACTGAACTGCAGACGGAAGAGCAAGGAGTTTGCATGCTCCCCTCTTTGAAGGTTGATTCAATACGCTTGGTAAAATGTTACAGTTAATTGTTACAGTTAACAGTTAACAATTTGCAGTTAAATTGTTGCAGTTAATATTTAACTGTATTAAAAAAAACCTAATGGCATTAGCAGTTGTATCATTTGTCTCTTCATTATCCTTCAAAGTAACATGCAATAGGTATCGTGTCATTTTTAATGTGTTTTAATGTGAGTAGGATGCAGATTTATTCTCTGTTGGCCCAAAGGGTAGGACCAAGTCTGATGGTTTTAATTTGCTGGAGGGTGGATTTTGATTGAACATTAGAAGGAACTTCTTGATGGCAAGAGTGGTTCAGCAATGGAACAATTTACCTAGAGAAGTGGTGGGGTCTCTTTTTCTCTGGATGCCTTCAAAAAGAGGCTGTACAGCTACCTGCCAGGAGTTCCTCAGCTGGAGATCCTGCACTGAGCAAGGAGTTGGACTTCATGGACTATGGAACCCCTTCCAATTTTTTGATCTTATGTTTATGTTCAACCTCATCTAGTCTGTCTTTTTCTACTTAATAAAGGGAAAGGGCTGAAGAAAGTAAAAGTGGTGAGAAAATGGAGGGAAGATGCAGATGGAAGATGATGTTATTTAGACACTCCTAACATTCTGAAAATGAGGCAGCAAGTCCATGATAAAAGCCTAGTCCAGAGACACCTCTTGTATAAGGATCAGTTCTTCACTCCCTCTAGGTCTGTAATCCTTGCCCTCCCCACACCTTGTATATTCCTTCCATGACTCAGTTAGGATGATAATCCAAATCCCCGTGCCATGCCTCACAGCATTGCCCAGGGAAGCCTTTTTGCTGGCCTCCCATAATGAGAGACCAGTAATCAGTGTCCAGACACAGCACATCACATCAGAAAGCAAAGAGGTATATAAGCTTGAGAATATGGAAGTTTCAACGTAGGTTCCCTATTTCAGTTGGATCCTTGATAGGCACCTGTATTGTAGGCTGAATTCCTTGGGCATAGGAAGGCTATGCTTAAGGAATTTCAGGAGCTCATCAGACATCTGAATTTTGCACATGGAGTAGTCATCTTCCTTAGGAGTTATGTGGAACACTACCTGAGGTGTTAGTAAGCGCCACTGTAGGATCAGATTTATGCAAGGGGCTTGTCAGGATCTTTCTGTCTACCAGGACACTTTGGATGGTTTTAATGGAGTTTCCTTTTGGAGGAAAGAGGTTAAGCTCAATGATTACCTGCAGGTCTCTTAAGACATAGCAAAGTCCTTAGGATTTGGAGTATATTTTAGGGGTCAGTAGTGGTGACCCAGTGGTACTCAGGAGTGACCCAATCACATCTGACTTTCTTAGAGTTTTTTTTCCCCCATCTTGGTTGCTTTCAAGATATGAGCTTGTGAGTAAAGAAGAGACAACCTCCATTACAAGCTAGGAGGTAGTCACATGCACAGGAGCTCTAGCCCCTCCCGTCTGCTGACTCATGACTCTACTTCACCTGTAGCATCTCTCTCTGGACATTGCCTTATTTGGAAGGCAGTTTGTGATTGGAAGAAACCTCATATTATCTGCCCCTCTGGACATTTCCTTATAGGGATGGAAGTTTCTGCACATTACCTAATATGGGGCGGGTGGTCTGTGATTGGTGGAAAAATGCTGCAGTGGGTGTGAATGCCATTTAGCTGGATAAAAAGGCTTTGCCAAGTCTCTGTCCTTCGTCCCGAGCCTCCGGCACCCAGCTGAAGCTGTTT
Organism: Iguana delicatissima; assembly: GCA_948472985.1. Classification (NCBI taxonomy): domain Eukaryota; kingdom Metazoa; phylum Chordata; class Lepidosauria; order Squamata; family Iguanidae; genus Iguana; species Iguana delicatissima. The sequence goes on along the minus strand of CAOKZL010001103.1, from coordinate 403,868 downwards.
TGTATACTTTTATGCTCAATAAATCTGGCCTTTAGCCTCTGAACCAAGAAACGTCTGGTCATTTGCCTGTTTCTCAAAAAAGCTGTCCTTCTTAAGGGCATAGAAGGTGACAAGCTGAGGAGTTGTCTGACTCCTCATTTCATTAATAATGTAACAACATGGCTACAGTGCAGGCCATGAATTCCTTAATATCTTGGTCAGATAGAGTAATGTGGCTTGCTACGGAATTCACATCACAGTGTTTTCATTACAATATCCTGTTCACAGCACTCCATGTGGCAGGGGTAGACAACAGCTTAGCCGATGTTCTCTCCTGCATACAGATGGAATATTTCAAGCAGCCAGATACAACCATCATGTCAGATTCAGTGCCAGCTGAGCTCTGGAATCATGAAAGTATGAGGTAATTAGGGCTATCAGTTTGTCCCTGGCACAACCATCATGTCAGATTCAGTGCCAGCTGAGCTCTGGAATCATGAAAGTATGAGGTAATTAGGGCTATCAGTTTGTCCCTGGCACCCAGCACTAGGTAAAGCAGTACAAGGAGTTCATCAAATTTCAGAAGCAGGTTTTACCGGGCAACGAATGATCTGTTCCAGTGGATCACTTGTTACAATATTGTGTGTCCCTCAGGATCTCTTTGAGTGTGTATGTCCAACTTAGACTTTTTGTTTAAGGCTCATTGGTGATTTTTGCATGAGGAATGACCATGAGGGGTCATCTAGGGAGAGAGGAAGAATAGTGGATGATAGATAACCCTTCCTCCTGCCACTGTTAAGGGTTTAGGAGGGGCCTGGGGTGGTATGTATGCATCTCCATATGAAGCACTGTTTTTCCATGCTTTTCTAACTGTTTTTATCAGGGCTTTGTGGGTCAGTGAGCTTGTGGTACTAGCAAGAGGCAGCAGATCTGGCAGAATTTTGAAGTTTAAGGATCTTTCTCTGGGGACTCAGCATGCCAAATTTTATAATTCACCATTTCAAAACAGATCAGCAGCAGTCAGGAGCAGTTATAAATTTGCAAACCTATAGCGACCTAATATTATGCCCAAAGTGGAACTTAAAGGATTACATGCTAGGTTGGGGACTCATTCTGGTCCCTTATTCTGTCATCCAGATTTGTCACCCTGGACTAAAAATACCAATTTTAAGCTGTCATCTCCAGGGTCCTTACTTCATTGGAACTGAAGGGAGTTAAATTTGGAATGCATTCCTTTTGAATTGAAGCTGCTTCAACTGCAGCTGTAATCGACATGGGGCCTAAATTCATTCAGAGAGTAGGGCACTGGAGGTCCATAGCCTACTAGAGATATGTTAAGCCTTTGCTACTCTAACATGTTGTGTGGTTGTTCTTGTCTTGCAGATTCTAGGTTATGAATGGTGAGGCATCATGTCCTGATATGTGCAGCCCTAGATTTGTCTATTGGGCAGAGCACAAGGCTCAGAATGGTCATTTCAGATCCCAGCTGGGGTTGGATGATCTGGCTTCTGTCAAGTGGCTAGAAAGGATGGGTCTCCAGTGGTATGGTATGCTGCTACTGTTGGTTGAACAGTGGTGTGAGCCTCCACTGCACATGCTGGTCACTCACTGTGGTGGTAATTGCCTACGTTTGTTGAAGGGCAAGACTGTTATCATTCAGGTTATCCATGACATGGAGGTCATACAGTCTTCTTGGCCCAGTGGGCTATCATATTCTCCCATGGCAATTATGGCCAGGGGAGGGAAACCCAAGGCACATTAATACTGCCTAGCACCAAGCTTATAGAGAGATATGTAATGCAATAGCAAGGGATTGTGTCATTTTATACCATATCTCCAATCATCTTCTAGCAACCTGACCTCTACAAAGTAGATGGGGTCCATTTACTTACAAAGGGCAACCATTTATTCCTGGGCAATATGCAATGGGATGTGAAGGCTTCTTGGCCAGCTTGATGGGGGATAAGGATTAAGCCAACACTTGTCCTTATCTGTGAAAGGTAGAGGGAGAAAATAGGAGTTTGATGAACACCTATGACACCTATTTGGTGAAGGAGAGCCCCTGGAGTTGTCCCTAGCTGTCATGAGACCCAAGACATGGGGAGGGATACTGTTCTTGGGGCTGGCCTGATGGTTGAGCTCTCATTTTGAGTCATGTGACTAGAGAGGATGGATTCTCAGGTTGACTTTCCAATAAATGGCCAGTTGGAAAGAAACCTAACTTGTGGGTTCCCTCAGGATGTCTCATCCAGGGGAAGGTGAGGAGGAGGTCTGGGGGAGACTACCTGCCTCAGCTGCTCCCACACAAGGTCTTGCCCCCCTTTTGCACATCCCTAGAAACAAACCTACATAGGTGACAGTTTAAATAAAGTGATCCATGTTTCAGACCAAGCTTTGTTGAGTGGTCTTGTTATTTCATGAGTTGGTCAGCAAAGGGTGGACGGGGGGTGGGGGGGAATCATCATGAATCAGAGCAAGCCTGGACCTTTTATGTGACATTATAAAATCTATGTTGATTACTGTTACAAAAAATGGCTTACACAACCTTCATTCCCTTCTGACTCACATCTTTCTGTACTTCAGATAGATACAAAATATAAGTAGTGGAAGGTTAGCAGTGTATGTCACAGCCAATGTGTACCTCACAAACATTTTTTGAACCTTTTCATGGGGAGACTACCTACTTGAGAGAGGCAATCTGGAGCATAAAACACCGCAGTCTATAAGGCAACCTGCATTTCATTTAAAATCCTTGCCATGGAAAATGACAACAAGGCTCTAATACAAGTGCAAGCACAGAATCTGTCATTACTTCTAATCTCAGAATTAAGTAGGGATTGAGTCCATGACTTCAATGGAATTTGCATGTTTTTCTGGATTCTGTCTCAGCTTCACACTGTCCAGAGTCAAATGACAATGATTTCTTAAATGTTTATTGGGATGAATAATTCAAACAGAAGTGCAGTAGAATTGCTGCACATTGAGCATTTGAGCCAGGTTTCTGTGACTTTTTTTTCCAGTCTGTGTCCTTTGAATGACACCCTTTGTTCTGTCTCACCAGAGAGGACAATGGTTAGCAGAATATTGTTATCACTCGTATTTGAGTCACTCTGTTAAAATATTAAGTTGCTACAACAGTCCAACTAATATGGGTGGCCTTGTGACACAAGAAAAGTGCATTGTACGCCTTACATCTCCAAGTCTTTTCAACTTCTGAAACCCTGGGAATTTTTTTTAATTGAGTCATTCAGCAAGGTATGGAACTAGGAAATTGTTATCCATTTGAAAAGGAAATTATTGCATTAGAGAGAGGACTTAGGTTAAGTTCCTCTGAATGGGCCCAGCCTACTTAACATCCTCTCCACAGAGATTTCTAGAAAAGTGCTATTATTAACATTCTGTGGCTGATAAGATTTAGTTAGCCCAGCAGTTTGATCTACATGAACTTTTAATCATGTTAATCCCTACAGAGTTATGAAACAACAAAAATGTGATACCAATCATGTAGTGAAAAGGAGGATAATTGTTGAAGAAGAACAAGCACATAGTTATTACTAGGGTGTGGAGGAGAGGAGTATTTTCTCATGGACATCAGTGTATGTTTAACTATGTTTTACGTTTATCTGTATTGTGTTTTAATTGGGAGTATGTTTTAATATGTATTTTATTATTGTCAGCTGCTTTGAGTGCCCTTTTTGGCAGAAAATTGGGGATAACTTAAAGCAACAGACTAACCAACTAACCTCAAATTATAACCTTTAATTCTTGGATCCAGAAGTTCTTCGGAAGGATTTTTTTTTCTGAGCCTGATGATGTCATTCTACAAATGGAATCAGGTCAGTCAGAGGGAGCATGAGGGAAATGGAAATATATGCATACACATGTGTCACATATGTAATTAATACCCTGGCTGAGATCCAAGGTGTCATTTATCTATTCATTCATTCATTCATTCATTCATTCAGTCATTTGTTGTATTTGTAGGCCACCTTTCTTCTGGTATTGGGAGTGCTAGGAAACCCACTAGAGTAGATTTTGAATGACAGAAATGTGGGAAATACACTAGTGCATTGCTGGATTTAACCCGTTGTTTTTAACCCATTGTTTTCCATTTTTAAAATTATTTTGGATATTCATGTTACTATTCCTATTACTTAATCTCTTTGAATTTTTTTTAATAATTGAAAAGTAAACAATAAATGAAAAACCCCCCACATATATTGAGCATTCAACCAAAGACTATAAAGGATTTCAGAGTATTCATGTGTGGTGGAAAAACTAATTTGAAGTTTTGCATATTATTCAAGTTCTTAGTCGATATCTCTGTTTTTCAGACTGATTCCTTCAAACATTCACACAATAAAAACAATATAAGCTGGTACTGGATAGTGATTTGCACAAGACATTTAAGGATAGATTGTGGATGTGGTAGTCAGAGAACAGCAGCTGCAGGAGATTCTATTTTGTTTTTTGCTTATGTCAGGAACGTGCCTGGAAAAGTTATTTGTTTGGACTATAGACCACAGAATCCTCCAGCACAGCCGTTGGAGATTCTGGAAGTTATAATCCAAAAAGTAACTTTGTCACACTCTGGTCAGGAGTTGCTGTGACTATGGACCACTGCCCCATATGGCAAGCCATCAAATTCAGCTACTGAACTAAGTACTGGACAGACTGAGCTCACCCAAACTAAATTATTCAGACCAGGAAAAATATATTAGGCTTCTGTGTTTCTGCTAGAGGAAAAAGTCACCCTGAGCTTTGATGTGAACCTGCACTCTTGTTTGTTATTTAGTTAACTGTGGGATTCTCCCTCAGCCCTGCCTCATGACATCTTCTTTAGTCCTCACTTACTTTGGGTTACCTTTCATTGTATTGATTCTGTTGGCTTGTTTCTAGCTTGCTTCTGACTACGGTCCAGGACCTGGCCCTGACCTACTGTTTATCCTGTTTTCTGTTTCCTTCTGACAGAGAAGTTCATGGAAGAAGTCATATGGCAGTGGTTCCCAATCTTTTTTTCACTTGTGCACCCTTTGGCAGCCCATTTCCATAAACTGTACCTTTATGTTAGCAAAATGTTTGTAATTAATATAGTTGCTGTAATTTCAAATTTATATGGTATAACTGTAAATAACTGTAAATAAATAGCACTGTAATAAATAGCATTGTTTTGCATCAAAGTGTTAGACATGTTCTGAGAAATTCTTGGTGACTGGCCACTATCCACATTACATTTCACCTTTTTTACTGTGCCAGTTTTTAATCACTGATCCATATCTGATAATACATGAATTGAAAAATTAATTTAAAACTTAAAACAATGTCAGAGAGAAGAGACAGAGAAGATCTGGAAGAACTCCCTTATTAAACACTGCACACAGGACTGACTGAAGGACCTGCTTATATATGCACTGCTACCAGTGCGATAGCGCTTGAATGTTCATGAAGCGGAACAGAATGAAAGGTGAGGCTGTGAAGGGCATGCCGCTGAGCACACGCAACATACTGGTATGTCCACAACACATTGTTTAGAAAGAGGCTTCCTACCATTCACCCAAATAACAAAGTGAAGGAATGGGGCTTTTCTTGAGGTTAACTCATGAAGGAAACCCATTCTGCACTTATCATAACATTCAATTAAATTTCACAGCTTTTGACTTGTATCTTGTCTTACACTATTGACATGTGTTTTTTTCCACCATTATTTTTTCCCCCACATACCCCTAACTGTCCTGGTTCATAACCCTGAAGATACATGTACTCCAAGTTGGGAATCACTGCCATATGGTAAGGAAAGAATCAGTCATCTTGGGACAGAATAAAGCTTGAGTACTTCTTTGTCTTCTTTTGTCCCTTTCTTTCTATATTTAGTTACTTTGTGCTATTTTAAGCCTCCATGATAAAAGTTGAGCAGAAATGGTACAAATAAACACCATTTTTCAATGATTATGAAATCAAATCTTCATGCTGAAATATAGAATACCTCAAAATACCAGATGATGAGGAGATACAATAGCTATTGCTTTCATGACCTACTTAGGAGCTTCCTGAGGTAATTGGCCAGGGGCTGATAGAAACAGAATAGAAGGATCAATAGATAGACCTTATGTTCCCTACTCTCATTGATAGTGATACCCTAGTATGATTCCTGTTTGCTTAAAAGAAGATGATGTGAAAAGAACTGGCACATTGCAGTAATCTGGTCATGCAAACTGTCTCTAAGCAATTAGACTGTCTTATTGGTTTAGTGCTATTTTGAGCTTATGGCTGCTCATGAGCCTAGCCTACAAAAGCAAATCAGAACGTACTGCTTTATGCTAGACTTCTATTTATCATCATGCACGTCTCATAACTGGATGACATTTATATTTAGTACTTCTGAAAATAGCATCAGGAACAATGAAAAAGATAATATATAAATTTGGTGTACTCTAATTTTAGACAAGGCCATTGTATAAAGACATATAAAAGCACTACAATTAAATGTCATCATACTTTGAGTTGTCAGATTGATACAAGAATAAATTTATGAACAAATAGGGAGCCTTAGTTATTCTCATGGTTCTTGGTTGCCCACAACTTGAATTTCTACCACTTTTTATACTACTCTGTATCATCAAAAGTTTAAGAGATTCTCCTTACCTTCAACTAAACAGTTTAATTTCTTTAATGTTTCTGAGTTATTTATTTACAATAACTCAAATATTAATTTATATCTTTACTTTCCACAACAAATGACTCATAGGGTAGATAATAATAACAGAAATACAGTCAAAATCAAAAGCTCAGTTAAAACATATAACAGATCAATTAAAAACTCAAAAATAAGAAATGGTACCCAGAGTCAAAGCCAACTCAGCCATGTGTTGTTTTGAATCTACTAACTAGCTAACACACACACACACACACACACACACACACACAAGAGAGAGAGAGAGAGAGAGACATAAATATAAATATAAATAACTTTTATAGATGACACAGATGGAACAATATTTGATGAAAGCCAACAGCTCAGTTATTCTCAGCTTCGCAAAGTAAGGCCCTTTCCTCACCGGGGGGGGGGTGAAACGGGGCCGCGAACGCAGGGGTGGAGCTTACCTGCGAGCGGGTTGCTCCGTCCCTCCGAAGAGCGCAGATCTACCGTTCCAAACGCCGCCGAATTTCGGCGGCGCTTGGCGGCTCCCGGCGGTGCCCAAAATGGCAGCCGGCAGCTTCCGGCGGCGCTCTGCCAATTAGGACAGCACGCCAGCCGGAAGCCCGCCCCTGGGCAGATCTGCAGGGGCGCGCTACCACATCCCTGCAGTTCTTGACTGGGGGCTGCTACGGGGCAGCGCGGGTAAATTTTATAAAAACCACTTTTGAAGGTGGTTTTTATAAAACTCACAGCGCCACCCCCGGGGCTGCGCTAGAACAGTTTGAGGTCTAGAACCTCACTTTTTTTAACTGCTCTAGCAGAGAAGAGCTCCTGGAGAGGTCGCTCTAGCGTGGGCAATATGCCCATGTGGAAATGGCCTAAATAAGCCATTGTCTTCCTCAGCTATGCCTTTCTCACATATATAAACAGAAATTTTTGTTATAATTCTTATCCACCGTCCTATCCTCTGACAAAACAAGAACACTAGGATTAATTCACATGACCACTTAGATTCAGGAGGAAGGAAGGAAGGAATTTGATTTCTACTTGAATGTGTTGAGAATTTGATCTAAGGTTGAAATATACAGATATAAGACTAAGTATACAGTTTGAAGCACATTGAACCGATATTTTAGGGTTAGAGAACCAATGGTTTGTCAATCTTTATACTGGCAGAGGTATTTCCAAACAACATCCCTTAAAATCTTTAATAAAAGACTTTAATCCAGTTGCCAGGTGATCCTGTTAAAAGCCCTGGCCTCCTATTCTTGAATGAAATAGATTGTCTAGATCCTTTTCAAACGGGCTTTAAGCCTGGTTAGGAGCTGGAGACAGTTTTGGTCACTTTGGTAGATGAACTGGACATGGGGCACGTGTCCACTTTAGTTCTGCTGCACCTTTTGGTTGTTTTCAGCACCACTGACCATGATATTCATCTGGATTGTCTCCTTGAGATGGGACATGGGAGCATTGTTTTACAGTGGCTCCAGTCCTTCTTGGAGGATTGATCTCAAAAGATGCTTCTCAAGGATGCCTGTTCACATTGGTTTGTGAGGTCTCTTAGGGCTCAATTTTGTCCCCCATGCTGTACAACATCTATAAGAAACCTCAGCGAGAGGGCATCCAGAGAGGCTCAGTGTCATCAGCATGCGGATGATACCCAACTCTGTCTCTCTTTTCTGTCTAACACCAAGGAAGCTGTTTTTGCGCTAAACCAGTTTCTGCTGTCAGACGAGGGCAAGCAAATTGAAACTCAATATACACAAGACAGAAGTGCACCTACTCAGTTGAAAAGCAGATCAAGGAATAGGGATTCAGCATTTGCTGGATGGATTACACTCTCCCTGAAATCTCAGCTTCATAGATTGGATGTTATTCTGGACTCACAATTGAAACTGGATGCCCAGGATTTGTGAGTTGCCAGGATGTGTCTCCTCAGCTAAAATCAGTACACCAGCTGCACCAGTTTTCTTGGGATGTCGGATCTAGCTTTGATTTCATCCCATATGGATTAGTGTAACACACTCTACATGAGACTGCCTTTGGAAAATTGTTCAGAAACTTCAGCAGGTCTGAAATTCTGCAGCCAGGCTGCTGACTGGAGCTAGTTACAGGCAACATATAACTCTCTTGTTGAAACAGCTTCACTAGAAACCAGTTTGTCTCTGGGTAGAATTCAAAATGTTGGTCATAGCCTTTAAAGTCCTGTACTGCTTGAGTCCAGACTATATGAAATACTGTTTCTCCTTATGTGAGCCTGACCAAGTTTAAAAATCTTTAGGAGAGGGCTTTCTCTCAGTTCCACCACTATCACAGGCAAGAGGATACAGGAAAGAGCCTTTTCAGCTGCTCTTAGGTTGTGGCATTTCTTCCTACAGGAGGATTGACTGGCTCCCTCTCACTTCTCTTTCCCCTGGCAGGCCAAGACCCTTTCATTTAAGCAGAACTTTGGCTCTTAATTCAAGTAGCAGAAGGAGATTTCAATAGGGTGTGCTGTACTTCTATCTTTTTTTTTATTGTGTTTCAGATGGATTTTAAACTATTTAAACTTTGTGCTTAATAGATTTTTGATTTTTTTTAAAAAATGTACTAATAACTTTTAACTGTACTTTGTTTAAGTATGGTATAGGGTGCCTTGGGTCCTGTTAGGAGGGAAGTGGGGAAATAAATTTTTAAAAAATCATTTCTTAAGTTGGAAATGATAATGACTAAAATTCTAACACGCCTCCAAAATACAGAATGCAATAACAAGCAAACACAACAGAAAGTACTGGGAAGTGTTGTCGGTTTTCTAGAAACTGATAGCTAACGCAAACATCCCTAAAGCAATTCGTCTTGTTTGAAATCTCAGAATTCAAAGTGAACTCTGCAGAACATATAAAAACTGCTTCTTCTTTTTTTATGCTGCAGATCCTAGAATCTCCCAGTCAGTACGGACAATGGCTGAAGTTGTAGTTTAAAAAACTTTGTAGGCTCCGGTATTTTGTTTGAGGTGAAATCCAATGACAATGTAGGGACTGAGAATGCCAGCTCAATATGCTTTCTAGTCTTAGAAACATCCAAAATGATATTTATTTGCTTTCTAGTGTTAGGAAATTCCTTAAAATTCATGCCCTGTCATTTATAATTCCTTCTACCATTTGTTTTGCTGCCAGTCTGAACTAGTTTTATCAAAAAAAATTCTAACTTCTGTCACAATTTCTTATAGGTTATCTTTTAGAAGCAACCCCAAAATTTGCTTCTTTGATGACATTTGAGTTGTAACTATTGGAAAACATTTGTTGGTTCACAGAACTGTAGTCATAGTTTGATTGGTGACTTTACAACTTCTACTGTTATGTTACAGCCAACAAATCAGTTCTGTGTTTCAGTGTTGTTAGAAACATCTCAAATTTGCATCTTCAGCTGTGTATGCATGCATGTGTTTCTATAGGTGTGTGTGTGTGTGTGTGTGTGTGTGTTTGTAAACACACAAGGAGAGTAAGGCCGTTTCCTCACTACACCTTTATGGGCCCTTTCTGCAGTTTACCTGTTTTCAGCGCTGGTGTGCAGGGATCGCGCAAGCAGCCTCTAGTGAGAGGGTCTCGCATCCCTGCTGCTTCAGCTCTGCAGCCACTGCCTGCTAGCAAGCAGGCAGTGTGACAGCCCCTCCTCTTCCTTCCACAGCGCACCCTGGGACTTTCCCAGGCTGCAGTGGGGCAGGAAGCACGAGCACCATGGCTCCGGAGCTCCGCACGCACAGTAAGTGCATGCAGGGCGCCAGAGCAATGCGCGATCACGCACCATTTTCAGCTCAAAGCCGAAAATGAAATAGTGTGCGATTGGTGCCTGCTGGCCCCTGGAGCATCATGTGATTGCGAGTACGTTGTGTGGATCACTCCTCACAATAGCGCAACACTCCAGGGGCCCTTTTGCATGGCAAATGCGATGTGAAAAGGGCCATAGTGTTGTTATTCCACTTTCAACATCCTGTGGAATTCTGGGGTTTATAGTTTACTGAGGGCCAAGAGCTCTCTGGAGAAGAATTCTAGATGCCCCTTCCTAAACTCCAAACCCCAGGATTCCATAGGATGTTGAAAGTATAATAGCACTGTGGCAGCATAGTGCAAAAATGGCCAGAGAGAGAACCAATAACCTGTGCTTCAACACATTTTTCAACTTAAACTTAGTATGACTATAATTGTAGTTGCTGGTTCTACATTCAAGGTTACTTTGAAAATCTCTTTTTCATACGGTAAGTAAAACTATTTTTATCACTCCAGTTAATCAAGAAAAAGTATTTATAACTGATGATCACATTTGTTCTTGTGAAACTCCTGACTAATCCTGTCTCCACCCACTGGGCTTTTGCTGCTTTGTATTCAATTTTTGCCTCAGATACCAAAGTCTTATCTCAGAAATTAAACCCATGAAGTTGTGGAAAAAAAGTGGAAGAGAAGATTAGCTTCTTCCTTGGTGATATAAATCATTTCTTAGTGTTTCACTTGGAGAGATCCCCATTTTTCATTTGACTTTTGCTGCAGTCAGATGTCTAAAAGAATGTGAATGTCAAAAGTAATGTATTATTGTACATAATGAACTTTCAACTCTGCATTAGCTTCCAAGAACTCTAGAGAGCTCTTCGTTATTTTTATGTGTGTCCAAATTTCTTCTAACTACCAGGGGGAAAAGAGATGAAAAAATGAACAATAAAAGCATCATTCAGCTGTCAAATGATGTTTAAAGATAATTAACAAAAAAACCAACCCTCGTCTGATAAATGGGCAGCTCAAAATGTAGATCAGTATTTTTGTATATGGAAGGTATATAGCCACTTAGTATTATACTTTTTAATTTTAATTTTATATTTATTTATTTATTTATTTGTATAGGCATCACTATATTGCAGCTCACTGTCTGAAAAATAATTGCCTCCAGTCACTGTAAAGGATACTGTACCATTTCATCTGATCACAGGGACTACTGTCTGAGGCCTGAGGCACTTTTTAAAAAAAATTGACATCAAGTCAACTTGGACTTATGGCAACCCTACAAATGGGAGACCTCCAAGATACCTGGACATCAACTATCCAGCTTAGGTCTTGTAGACTCAGGATTGTGGCTTCCTTGATTGAGTGAATCCATCTCATGTGATCTCACCCTTTTCTTACTGCTGTCCACAGGTGGTGCCTTCAAGTTGTTTCTGGCTTATGGCAACCTTAAGACAAACCTATCATGAGAGTTATCTTGGCAAGATTTTCTTCAAAAGCAGTTTGCGCTTACCTCCTCCTGAGGCTGAGAGAGTGTGGCTTGCCCAAGGTTACCCAGTGGGTTTCCTTGGTCAAGCAGGATTGAACTCTGGTCTCCAAAGTCCTAAATCAACACTGAACTACTATACCATGCTGGGTCTCCCTTCTACTTTATGAAACTAGTCTTTTCCAATGAATCATGTCATCTCAATATATGTCTAAAGTACAACAACAGTTTAGTCATCTTGGTTTCTAGTGAGTGTTAGGTCTGATTTGCTCCGGAAGCTATTTATGTGTCTTTTTAGTGGCCCACGGTATCTGTACAACTATTTTTTTTATTTTTTTTTATTTTATTAAATAAGAAAAACAACACAATCCAAGCATACGAAACAACAAAAAATATAGCCACACAAATATTAACAAACATTTACACATATCTAAAACAAATACTAACAAAATGTAATGAAAATTGGTTCCTACCCTTGCTGCAAACAGTTCATATTACTTAAATATTTACACCTGTTAAGTCGTATATTTTATCCTATAATTATTAATTGTTGCTTATCACTTATCATTTTAATTATTTACTTATTTAATTTCTCAAGTCCATAATTCATTAACTGATTCTAAATTACTTTATATTAAAGATCAACCATTGAAAAATAATAATAATCTATATAAGAGAAATATTTTGAAACAACAAACAGAATACATCTTCTATATCTGCTTCTACACTTCTCATTTAGTAATATTTTAATTTTAAATACCAAACCTATTATTATCAGGTTGCCTTCATTCTTTTTTAAGAAATCAATTAATCATTTCCATTAAGACAAAAATTCATTTTGTGTTCTGCCTTTTAGCCTGTGCATAAGTTTATCCATTTTGACAATTCCCATCAGTTTGTTTAGCCATTCATCCACTGTTGGTAACTCCAATTTTTACTCATACTTTGCGTATGCTAATCTTGCTGCTAACAATATTTGTTGTACCAGTTTAGATTCCTTCTTATGCACTGTTATATCTTTTCCCCATATTCCTAACAGATATAATTCAGGCTTTTTAGGTAACTGAGGCTTTCAAATCTATACATCTATTTATGTACCTTCATCCAGAACTGCTTAGCTTTATCATATGTCCACTACATATGATATGATCTTGACATTTCCAACATTTGGCCTTCATCTCTTTATACATCTTTGCTAGTTTCTCTGCTGTAAGATACCAGCAGTACCTCATCTTATAATAGTTATCTTTAAGATCATAACATAGTACATTTTTAACTTCCTTTGTCCACCATACCTTTTCCCATTGATTCATATGTATATTATATCTACATTCTTTGCCCAGTTTATCATATATTCCTGTACTTGGGTACCTATAGAACTTAAATCAACCCAAATTAGTTGATTTTCTTGTCAACTTTCTTCACAGTCCAGCTTTCACAGCCATGCACAGAAATCAGAAACGATCATATTGCTCCTATACCAAGCTCATCCTTGTGAGAGAGTTGGCTGAATTGCACTATAAAGACCCAAATGGATGAAATTAGGTAGATCCCTATAGCTTCTGGCATGACTGATTTTTATCCCTATACTGGTTGCTATTTTGTATTTATATGCAAAAAGAGTTTAAGGCCTCCGTAAGTCAGAATATTTTTCTACCCAAGTTAGAGGAACAGAAGGTTCCCCCTTCCCATCAAAGCTCAAACCATCTCAAAGCAGTTTTGACACATAAAGTAAAAATTTCTCAATCCCTTCTCATCTCTACCAGAAAACAATAATAATAACTAACTTTTTTGATACTTTGATAACACTCAAACCTCCTTTCTCAAGCACCTTCCTCACATTACCTAATGGTGGAAGCAAGAGTCTCTCTTGCTCATTCAAACTGATAACCCATTTGCACTAAAATAAACTTCACATCATCTAAGACTAAAATTAATGCACTTGGAAATCTTTAGAAAAACTGAATAAGAGCCAAAGGCCATACACTATTCAAACTACTTTTGTGTTTTACTGCCTGGAAAAGGAAAGGTGAAGAATGACTTATCTGAACCTGATGAAGTCATCTGGCTCTTTAAGCTGCCTTCTCTGTAATCTATGACTATCATCATGTGGCAGATGGAAGACAAGTAAGAGGGCTTATCACCTTTCAATTGTAAAAAAAAAAAAATGAAAATAATAATAGCAGTACTGTACAGTCTTAAGTTTTCCTATTAATAAGACTCTAAGTTTAGCACTGCTTGGACTGGCAAAAGACAGAAATAGAAATACATTTCTGACTGAAGACCAAAGGAAGAAAAAGACAGACAAGCAGAAGCAGATTTTTTTTAAAAAAAATCCAAGATAGGTAACTTTCCGCTCAGTCTTGTGTGTTCCCTAATAGGCTTTACTCTAAAATATGTTTACACAGGATTGTACCCTAAAAATGTTAAGATATCTGGTGTTGAGTTCTAAAAGGCTGTGCATGATTCCCCCTCAAGTGCTTTAGCTCTCTTCACAAGACTACCCTCAAAAATCTCTGAAACAAACAAGATTTTTTATGGCTCTTTCTTATATTAACACATTAGCCTCATATGCTGCTATTCCTCATTATGTTGCAAGGTGCCTGATGCTCATCGTATGTCCTTGATGGGCAACACTAACAAAGAAAAGATATTTGTTCAATTGTTTTCTTCAACTCAAGAAGCAGGCTACGGAGAAGAAGCTCTTTAACAAGAGGCCTTTATCCTGGTTCTACCTTTTGGACCTGGGGACCATCTTTCCTCCAAATATTACAGCAGTCACTATCCAATAGATCCCAAGCTATCCTAATAAGGCAGGTCTGTAGCCTCAGAATATACTAAACTGCTAGGAAATGCAGTGTCCCATAGAGGGCCTCACACCTAAATTTATTTCTTTGGGCCCCAGATCTATTGTTACATATATAGTTTTGACATACAAATGCAAAATGCAATGTATAATGTGGACATAGACATGCAGATTTTACACAGATTTGTGTCGTATAGGTCTCAGCCTTAAATCTTTTAATTGCTCAACCATGAAACAAACAACTGCATAAAAAAGGCACTGTTCTCTTAGGATGTTTAGATGTAGTGTTACCTTAAGAGGTGAGGGATGTGGGGGTCCACCTGCAATGTCAGCATCTCCTCAAAATGGGAATTATAGCTCAAAGAAGACCTGCGAGAAGAGGGTAACAGCAGGATCTTTTCACCTATGCATACCGGTACTAATTGTAGAGAAGACTCCAGTTAAAGTTACACAAAGTGTTTTATTTGAGTTGACAAGCAGATCAGAAATCAGCCACTCTTAAGAACCATACAAGAGTATAGGAAAGTGAGGCGAGAAAGGATGGATAGAGAGATATTAGGGGTGGAAAGTGTGATAGTTACCAGTCTTGAATAAAGAGGTCACAGCTGAGGGACTCAGGCAGTGTTCAAGGGTAGCATAGAGTAATCTTATTTGAATTTTCCTGTCAGTGTTGGGGTTTTCTGCATAACTCTATCTGAACTTTCCTTGACCCTGAACCCATCTCTGGTCAGTGTATTCTGAACATGTTCACTGGTCATTAATAAGTCCAAATTATGAAAATCACATATCTTGTATGAGGGGTTGTAGGGAATGGTACCAGTGGCACTTGAAGGGTGAACCTTTGGAGCTGTCATCTTGACCAGATCATATGGGACTAGTGGCACAAGGCCAGAGACAATTTACTATGGGACTGCTAGCTATAGTTCTGAATCCTAGCCACATATCTCTTGCTCAGCCCCATCTGCTTTATCTAGTGTTCCTACTATCCTACAGCCTTGCCACTTAACATATCACCTGCACCAGTACCTCCCTGCATTGGAATTTGTGAGCAGAGAATGTCTAAGAAAAAACAAGGCTACAATTTGGGTTTCTCCTGTAAGGTTTTCTGTGGTTTCCTCCTCTCCAACCACAAACGTTTCCCAGTCATAACACAGTGATTACCACCTTGTTGATAAAACTTCAGAAAATTCAACCAAAAGAAGCCTAATTTGTGCAATTTCCAAAGATATAAGTGTATTCATACATTCTGGTACTAAAAAAAAAAAAAAGTAGGGACAGAAATGGGAGGAAGGACTCTGGTGGCATGTTATGACTAATCCATTTTAGTATAAATGTTTGTGAATTACAATCCACTTCCTCAAGTGTACTGATGGAGTACAATATTTATGCCTGAGGTTACTTAGTACTTAACTTAATATTAACTTACTGTAGTTACTTAGGTATGGGTGTGCCACAAGACTCCACATTTGTTCAGATGTCTCTTATTATAATAAAATCAGCAGCATTTTGAACACCTATGAGAAACCAGTGTGTGGGTAGGAACAATTAAAAAAACCCAAGAAATCCTTAATTTGTGAGAATAATAGGAAAATACTGTAAAATTTTAATACCATAGAACACACACATAAAGCCAAATCTGTTTGTCTACTGTGCTGCTGTGCATTTCCCACTGCTTAGAGGATTTCAAACACTGATAAAAGATATTATTTTGAAAATAATTACATTCTAAGCCGGATAGAGTGGCAGGGGAGAGAATACCCATGTTTCATAAGAATGGAAAGAATCAAGTTTAGCTTCTGCTTCTAGTTCTGAAGGGAGAAAGTTGTGAGTTTTTAATAAAAGAAACACAGGTAACTTTTAAGCACTAAATTACACTGTTTGAAGAATGAGTGTTGCTTTTTCTGGGAGATCTGAGGTCCAAGGAAATTGGAAAGCAAGGCAGAGAATCTTGTTGCCTACAGTAAATTGGCTCTTCTGTACCAGAAAAAAGAAGTGTTCTCCATAGAATTTTGGTTAAAAAAATGTACCATATGAAATGTGTGCACTTTGATCACCACACAGAAACAGCAATTTCCAACCAACAATGGCTGACTGAAAAGACAATGAGAGGGAAAGAAAACAAAACACCAGCATAGATGCTCATTTAGATTTGGATTGAAAGCATGTTTAGATGGAGAAGAATCATTCTCTATGAAAGAAAGCTGTCAAAGAAACAAATTTTTTAAAAGAAGCTCTGTTCAGAACCAAACTATTTTTAAGATGCATGGGCTACATTTTCAGAAGCACTTGGAACAATTTCAGTCTTTCAGTCCTCTAACAAATCACACAGTCCTCTCCTGAAGTCACTCACATATTCCACATCAAGGAACAGATAAAGAGTGGCTTTTTCAGACACCTATTTTCATACATTGTTGCATTGTTTTGAAGGATAGTCCTGACAGTATTTGTTTCTATGATTCATTATAATAGGATGCACCCAGAATAGTAGACATTTGTCAGACTCGGCTGTCACTTGACAGGATAGAGAAGCCCCTGCTGTGATAAGCAGCAAACTAACGCAATACACGGTTACATACTTGTATTCTATTTTAATTAACCCACAAAAAAGAGAACCGATCCCTTGGTTCTTCTTTACTATTACATAAGAATCCACATTGCAACCATAAATATAAATAGAAAGGAACTGGAGAGAAGGGATAATCTATTCTGTCTCTTCTGATTGCAAATTTGATATTGTAGCTACAGTAGTAAACGTGTGTAGAAGAAACATGCAGTTAAGTCCTTGCTCTGCCATTGGTGAACCTGAGCCAGCCATATACTATTAGCCTAGTCTATCCCACAGGACTTTGCGGAGGAAAATGGGGAATGATGATCTGGTCATCACACATTTCTACACACATTTACACACATGTTTTGAATTCTACAGAGCAGGTGAGGATGACCAGAATAAAAATGTACTAAAGAATTAGAGGCTGAATGAGAGAAGGTTAATAGGCTACTCCTAAAGTGGTCAAACCAGCCTCTCACGTGATATATCCTTTTCGCTAGGTAAACCACAGGAGATATGTTGTCATGGGAGCTAAATAGCTTCATAACACAAGATAATCAGAGGAAAGTAAGAATGAAGAGGGAAAATCCAGTCAGAGAAGAAGCAGATCTCTCTTGCACTCCATGTAGGATGAGATAGTGTCTTTGAAAAGAACACTGGAGTGCCACTTTTAGAGTTTTTCTCACTCCAAGTGTCAGAGAGCTGAGTTTGGGACCTGTAAGCATTTTAGGTACTGGCTGTCTTCCTCAAGTTCAGAGTAGGAACAATACATTTTGGTTGTGTTCAAGCATTTAAATTTAATTTGATAACCATACAGTTTGAATATAATGTACAGTTCTACTGTTTTGTTTCTTCACGTCATACAGATAGGATACTGTTAAACATCTGTCTTTGCTCAATCTGTATATCTTTAAATAAAATGAATACAGGCAAATGTTGGTCCTCTAGAGTCTATACCTTTCCACTATGCAGAAAAGCGGGGTGAACCTAACAGTAGACCTGGGAGGGGCTAATGGGTAAAGCTCATTTCATTAGATGATTTGAAAATATGCAAAGATGGAAAGGTATAGATATGGCATGAGGGCAAAATTAGATCATTGCTCTCTGCAATAAGAATTCTGCCCCATAATAAAATTTACTTTCAGTCTCTAAATTGCAAGCATTGTAGTAACTTAAAACCTAGGGTAGACATTAGGAATACATTGGTTCTTGTGGGGTTTTCAGGCTTTGAGACCGTGTTCTGGTTGTATTCTCTCCTCAAAGCCCGGGTCTCAAAGTCCAAAAACCCCACAAGAACCAATGGATTCTGGCCGTGAAAGCCTTCGACTCTACATTAGGAATACACTTTTGGCATCCAAAGAAAAGTCCAGGCAAAGTGACCAAGGGAATGCAAACATGGCAAACAGAGGAGTTCTAGGTGTGGATGATTTTCAGTGTTTCACTCTTTGCAATGCTAAAAATATGGGGACTGATGGAAAACTTATTCAGGCGGAAATATCCTCAATTTCCACTCCCTATAGCTATACTCCTGCAAGCATTATGTAGTTGGCTAAGCAAAAAAATCAAAATTCTCTGCCACTGTAGGAATATATAGGGTATGAACACTACAAGTTAAAGAGGCGTTCTATGTCCTGGTTCTGCTACCAGTCAAGATGCATCTGATTTATATCTACATGAGAGAAATATATTTCCTCACTCTGACCACTTCTATCATGTTTCAAGTTTGCAGAGCAATCCTAAGTGGTGTGTGTCTGTGTATGTGCACAGTTCATGGCTGACAATCTGCCAATTCCAAGCCTAATGGGCTTCCTCCAGCCATTTTGGTAAGTTATGGGGGACGCTGTGGGTTTTACTTCTTTCTTGAATGGACTTTTGCTTTTCAAAATGTCTTTCTGTTTGAAAGAAATGAAAAGAGAAATACCAATACCAGCCTGAAGCAGATTTGGGTTTCATGTCCAGTTTGCGGAAGTATTGGGGAAATGAAAGGGCTGTGGATCTACTGAATCAGGCCTTACATCCTGAGCGATTTATGACCAGGTCTGAGTCTCCGTTGTTGTTGTTGTTAGTTGTTATGTGCTTTCAAACTGACTCTGATTAATAGGAGCCTAGGATTTTCTTGGCAAGATTTATTCAGAGGGGATTTGTCATTGCTTTCCTTCTACGGCTGAGAAAGTGTGATTGAACGAGGGTCAGTCAGTGTGTTTCCATGTTTCAGTGGGGATTCAAATCCTGATCTCCAAGAGTCCTAATCCAACATTCAAACCACTACGTTACTTTAGGTTTGATAGCATGCTATGCCCCACCCTAACCCTCCTTCAGCCAGCTTTCAGTAGTTGAAAAGTCTCAAGTACCAATGTGAATTCTCCTTGTGTAAACACAATGTGGATTGAGCCGCCACCACCCCCTTTGTTCACTTATAGTATTTAATCTACGCTGAAGCATTTTCTGGCTGAAGCATTTTCTGCCAACTGTTAACTAGCCAGGTCATCTTCAAGTAACCTTTCCATTGTATCAATATGCAGAAGTGTAAATCAAAAACAAAGAGGAGCCCACCACAATGTCATGTTCAGTTTGCAGTTGCTAAGAGCATTATTTACTTGTATATGTTACTGATCTAAATGATATGGTACCATGGTAGTATAATTCATACAAACAAAACCTAAAGAAGTATTGCCATGGTACAAATGATACTTAAAGTCAACAGAAATTTCAACTGGACACATGTGGAATGAGAACACAAATAATCACAAACATTTCACAGGACAAGAGAACAAGTAATATTTCTTTGGAAAATAAATTGCATCAGTTTGTACTCATAAACCAAATTAAGCAAAACCATAGCAGCTAGCTTTCTGAGTCAACAAATCACTCAGGTACCATTCTACTTATTAGGAGGTATTAGCACCGAAGTCTGGAATAGTGTCTGCTTGGTTATCTGTTATCATAGTGTTTTGTACTTAGTTATCTGTTATCACAGCATCTGTTGTAATGTCCAGTTTTCTGACTATGCATTGATTCGGGATGGTGCTAGTTTGTTACCATCCTCACTACTATTATATATTTTCCAGGAGTCTTACATATGTCATCAAACTGATGTTGAGACCAGCATTCCGACTTTAGTGATCGCAGTAGGGCTAGCTCCGATTTTGAAAAAGAATTTGAAATGAAAGAAAGGGGAATCATGCTGACATCCTGAGGACGCAAGGGAGAAATGGTGGGGGTGCATGAGGAAACAGGAGAAATTTCAAACATAACACTAATAATTACATTATTCCTTACTTTTTAGAGTAACAATGCCAGCTCATGTTACTTTCAAATGTTATAACATACATGACATTAACACAGCATATTTTGAATAATGAATAATAGTTGTTCTTCAAAACATTATTTGGGAGAATTGGACTGCATTTGGAGCATTTAGGGTTGTGTGCATTTAATTTATATCCTACCATTCTCCCAGCACATGATTTAAGGTGGCCTAAAATCATTTAAAAACACAGTACTACTGAAAATATGTTAATGCAAAAGTTCAAACCCAATTAAACCAAAGTTCTGTTTTTTTTTAAAAAAACACACAAGTAAAACACGGTTTTAAAACATTTAAAACATAATAAAATAGAAACAACACTTTCATTATGTGGTTTTATTTTAAAAAAACAGTTAAAAAGTGAGACATTATTAATGGATAAGCTACGTAACACATTTCTTTTTCTCCACTAACTAATGGCCAATGGCTATTTATTACTTCTTTTTTTTAAAAAAAAAAGAATGCTAGTGCATTTTTTAAAATATGACTACAAGCTCTAAAGTATAATAATGGGTGGATAAAAGGATGAAGTGGCATCCCATGCCAGTGGGGTGATAATTCTACTCCATGTTTTAGTCTGAACTTTAGAGCAAAGCAAAGAACTGAATCCTATACACCAAGTGGCGTTAACAGCTTGGACACCTGCTCTAAGTCTGGATTAAAACATGAATTGAATTCATCACTCCTACTGATGAGGTGAGGCCACCAACTGCAACTAGAAGGCCACATAAAGTTTTGGAGGCAAGGCAGGTGTAGTTTTAGAGCAGGGCTCAGAATCATCTCCAGAAATTTGTTTGACTGTAACTTTCATCAAACCTAGCCAGATGAAGAATGTTGGGGTTTACAAAAAGCTACATGATCCTTACCTCTGTCTTAGGTGGAAATGCAGGTTTTTGTTTTCACTGTGGAGAATCCCCGTACCCTATGCTAATATTAGCTAGGCCATGAATGGAAGTCTTCCTCTGCACACGTCACAGCTCCCTCAAGGTTCAAGATTGTCACGATTTACTTAAGCAATAAGATCTATATCCCAGCAAGAAGCTATAAAAAGATATAGTGATGTTTTTTAAAGGGAAAACTGAAGGTGGACTGGACTGATCAGCAGCGACTCAGCAAACTGCAAGCTAATCCGTGACAGTTGGTTTTATGAGAATACTTAATCTAATTGGAATATTTTTAAAAAAACAAATCCACTGCACAAACATTCAAGCAGTAACAGAAGAATCATGTGCATGCCTATATAGATGGAGGTCCTCCTGAATTCAGTGAACTTGACTGTGTTTAGGATTAAAAGGCGTCTGTGCAATCCTGAACATACACGGTAGTAAGTCCCATTAGAGTTAATGTGTTATACTAGTAGTATAGTATAGATCTTAACTATCTATTCACTGCAATCCTAACCATTTTTTGTTCACATTAATAATAAGTCAAATGCATTTTATTGCTTAAAAACATATTCAGTGGATTCTCTAAATAAAAAAGAAGGCACACAGAATCCAACTACAAGTGTGATGCTTTAATCAGTCTGTTTTCTAGGTCTGTTTGAATTTCTAGACCTAACTGAATCAATCTATAATTGCTGAGAGCCAGAGCTGGTAGGAAAAGATTGTATATCAGCAGTCCTGCCCAACAATTTTGCTGCCAATTGACTGTTAACAGTCATGGAACAAGGCTATTTGTTGCTAATTCTGTTATTAACAACCCTGCTAAGGGCTTGTGAACTCAGAACCATGGCTTACTTTAATGTGGTCTTCCTTTTTTCCCCACTGCCTTCAACTTTACTGAGCTTTAGTGTCTTCTAATGAGTGATGTCTGGGTTTGCCAGAGTGAAAACTGGAGAAGGCTTCTGTATCTTGTGGTTGTGTAGAAGAGAGAATTAGGGAGGTGCAGCTTTAGCAGGTGTCACACAACTCAGTAACAAGCAACACATGCTGAAAATCCTCCTTCTACACAACTGTTGAAAGTATAGGAACTCTTTCCAGTTTTCACTCTGGCAGCCCTACCAACATACCTTTTATATGCTGGAAGTATTTAACATTGCCACAATCACTATTAAACAGACAAAAAAAGATCTTGAAACACAGCAAATCAGACCACTCAAATAAGAATTTTATAACCAATCCCATACATGTCATCAATTGCTAGGGATTTGTTGTTCAGTAGGTTTGGTCTAAAGGGTCCCAGTACAGACATGGCTTTCTTACTGGAACCTACAAAAATCCCATAATAGCTGGATAAATATTTGTTTGTCATAACCCAGTGACCAAGTTGCGCATACCACCAGTTCTGGCTCATCATTAAAGTGGTTTTGCCATACTATAAGCATTTGTGTAGAAATTGCAGCCCCAAGTGTTTCATAAGACTGATTAACAGATGCTAATCTGAAGGCAAGTAAAGAACAGAAATCCATGAAACTGTTGTAAGCATGGCATTACAGCCCAAACTAATCAGAAGACAAGTCACATCCCAGGTACTAAAAAGTGGCCACAATGTATTTTCCAAGGTAAATATTAAAGTCTGTACCTGACATTCCCAGGATGAGCTAGAATTATCCACTTATTGGCTTAGAGTTCTTCAAATGATGAAGAAAACTGTATGGAAGATTTCCTTTTTTAAAAAAGTCAAGTCCTGCAATACAAATGGTTTCCTTGGGATTTCTGCTTTCCCAGTTTACCTGTGCTGCTATGATACACTATAGGTACGCACTCTCCCTAAGCAAATGGGTGGATGTTTATATAATATTGTCAGCATTACCTATGGCAACAACAAACACACTTGTGACAATGAGACCTGTTTCTATTTGCTGATGGTTGCTGCTACAATTATTCTTTACAAAATAAAGAAGGAAAAGCAGGAGAAGGAGAAGGAGTCTTATACAGGCATACTTCAGTTAACAAAACCTCTGTGTGTACTGGTGGAGGATCTCTCAGAGGCAACAGCAGTGACACCATAGCTGTGGAAGACAGTGTCACTTACAGGTCTCTCATTCATAGGGTTGCTGTTAACTGCAGTCAGAATTGACTTGACAGCAGTTAACAAGAACAACAAATAGACCATTTCACTTACTTTGCAGTTGTTCTGTGTCTTCAAGTCATTTCCAACTTACAGTGACCCTATCACAGAGTTTTCTTGGCGAGATTCGTTCAGAAGATCTCTGAGGATGAGACAGAGTGACTTGCCTAAAGTTACTCAGTGGATTTCCAAGGCTGAGCTGGGATTTGAAATCTGGTCTCCGAAGTCCATAGTCCAACATTCAAACCACTATAATGCTGGCTCTTTTCCATTTACGTTAGAAGTGTATTATTCCAACGAAAGAATTTAGAGGCAACGACAAAACCTTAAATAGAACCGTTTTTACAGAGAAGCTTAAACAATGTGTTCCAAAGATATAACTACAAATTTCCAGAGGAATTGCTATGCAATTGTGGCAAAACAGTGGTATTTTAAAGAGTAATCTTTTTTTCTGACATTGAATTTTGTCTGCCTAAATCCACATCAAAACTTGCAATAACCTCAGTGGGTTGGTGAATTCAGAGTGAGTACAGAAAAGAGTGAAGCTTAGTATTTTTTACAAAGTGAAGCCAAAAGACCAAATGATATAAGAAATATATTTAAGCGGAACGAATTGGTTATGTGCTGGTAGAGCTGAGAGAGCATAGCAAAAAAGCAGCAGCAATTAAATGCAGGCCTTTTGAAATTCCTCACAATACCCTGGAGTAATACTATTTTGGATATCCCACAGAACTGTGGGGAGCTTTGCCATCCAGTTCAATGAGGACCAATCCCTTTTCAGAGCACTTGGGCCTGCAGGTTTCACGGGGTGTTGCCAGGTTCACTTATTGTTGAGAAGTGAACAGCTACAGATGGACACAATTCCTCAGATCCCCAAGGCAGATTTTTTTAAAAGCTGCTGACTACTCTCCCCACAGTAATTTGTCATTGAATATTTATTACTCATTATTAAAACAGCATGGTATTGGTACTATCTATTCTTTTTGAAAAGATACATTTAAAAATACAAAAATCCTGCAAAATGACACCTCAACAAAAGCATCTAAAATCCACAAAACAGTAATACCTTTATTGGGCCAACCAAAATTCACAAAATACGGAACTTAGGCTGGCCAGAATGCTATTTTCTTGGGAAAACATAGTGGAATAGGAGGAGGACGCTGCCTTTAGAGCTCCAGCATTTTACTTTTTAATAAGGTTTTTATCAGTTTTACTATAAACCCAAACTGCCTTGTTGCTAAATTTTGTTTAAGGTTTAAAATGTTGCTATAAACTTATTTTATTTGTTAGCCTCTCTTTTGCCCTGAGCATTTTTAACTTTTAACCTCAGTTTGCAATATGAAGCTACGGAAACGTAGCGTTCTAAGGCTAACACCAACTCAGGCAACAAACCTTCTAAACAGACAAAAATAGACTCTCTTTTTGCAAACAGGCAAATGCCTTCTGTCCAACAGACCAATTTAGAATTAAACAACAGATATGTGAATTTGGAATCTTTGCAGGCTGAAGCACTTACGTTAGATAACGATTGCATAGAGAATGTGGGAGTCTCGGTTTTTCCTTCTAGTAATGGTGGTTGCTCCGAGGGATCACCATCCAAATGTCCTTGGAAGGAACTTTTGGCAAGAGAGGCGTTTCTAATCTCTAATACTTTTCAATTGTTGCTGACTAGTTGTATTTCTGTCAGCAGTAGAATAGAGGCACTAACAGAACAACTTTATAAGGAGGAGGTTTCTACTCATTTTAATAATAGGACTGTTTTTCAGGCTGCTTCACCATTTGTTTATCCTAATCCCATTGAATATCCCTCAGCTTTGACATTACAAGCATCTCAAGTGATGATTGCACTTGGGAACAGCCCTATAAATAAAGACAAATGGTCAAATTTTTATAATATCAAGGTCTCTTTAAGTAAATTGTTGAGGTGTGAGCCCAGAAAGATTAGATTAAAGTCCTTTCAGTTTCTTCCTAACTTGGGACACTATCGAAGATTGATGATGTCCTTCGATTCTACCTCAGGCCCTACTTTGTTGTTTGCTAAAAAGAACTTTTTGGCAAAACAGTATGATATTCACTGCTCTAGGGTCTTTAAGAATAACATGATTAATACGTTGGTGGCCTATAAGGAGGGAATACTCGAAGGAGTAGGCTCGGATCGTCATGCATTCTCAACCTGGAGCAGGCCCAATAATGTAGATGAACTTACTCAACTTAAAGAGGAATAGAACAGTTTGAAGCAGGCAATAGAAAGGATTAACAATAGCCAACATTTAATGGCTACTTCTTTTGAAACAGAGACAACCAGACAATTAAATGACGATTTTGGTGGGCCCTCTAAACCAGTTTCTGCTACCAAAGGACAATTTTTGGATTGCTCAGTCCAGCCATTTGTGTCAATGGAGGATGGGGGCAAAAGGGACGATGCACTCAACATCGACATGTCATCGCTTCCTGTTAACCCCACCCAGGCCTGTACAGCACATTTGCCATCTAGTGCTTACTTTTTCCCTAAGGCGAAACCTGCAGCTGAGGATTCTCCACTTCTACTCGATTATGAGGTAGATGTGAAATCTGGAACTGTGGAAATGCCTGCTGAACAAGTACAGGGAAAATCCTGGGCTAGAGAATTGGAAGAATTAACCTCTGAGCATCCGTATATTATTGACACCCCGCAAGATGAGACACCAATGATGAATCTTTTGCAGGTCATTGATGCTGTCCCTGAGTTTAAGTCCGTGGAGGAGCAGGCTTTGCAGGGCTTACAGGATCTTTCAGCTGCCAATCAAATAATGCTAACTGCTCAGCTGGAGGATACAACAATCACATTCCAGAGGATAATTCAATCTTAGCCGGAATCTGATCCATCTACTTCTATATTGACCGATGACCCTGCCTGCTCTAACATGAATGGTTGTGTTCAAACTGAGGAAGCATTTTTTTCTGCAATTTCATCAGATCCGGTTCAGTGACTAGAAGCGGTAGCCCAGGACTGTCACTCCTTTCTTGGAATATAGTTGGGTGGCTGAGTAAAAACTCGGATATGGACTTTATTGACTATATTGGTAGATTTGACATTTTATGTCTACAAGAAACATGGTGCCCATACGATATCTTATTGCCAGGATTTGTATCCTTCTGTGTACCCGCATGTAGATCCTCCAATTGGGGTAGAAATAAGGGGGGCTTGGCCATACTTCTAAAACTTTCCAGTTGTTTCAAATATACAGTATTGCCACCCTGTGTACCAATAACGCAGGCTTTCTCTTTGCAAATAAGAAATGACAAGATAGTTTTGCTTAATATTTATATTCCCCCTACTACTAAAGAGCCTAATCTAGCCACTTACTGGGACCAACTGTTTAGCTATGTTGAAGATATCACCAATAGGTACATATCTTCAAGGTGCATTTTATTGGGTGATTTCAATGCAAGAATTGGGCCCTCTAATGATTTTCTTTGTGAACATCTTATGATTGATCCAGACTTGCCACCCTTTCCCTTAAATCTTGCCCGTGTTGGCAAGGATCTAAAAGTTAACAATAATGGGTCACTCCTGATCAATCTTTGTATTAGCAACACCTTTTTAATATTAAACGGCTCTGAACGGTTCCCAAAAACTGATGGTTTTAGATATATTTCACCCATTGGGAGAAGTATTATCGATTATGTAATAATCAGTCCTGAGTTGCTGAGTCTAATTGCCGATTTTGATATCTGTCATAGGATATCCTCTATGTGTTTCTCTTAATCTAACTGAGTCAATGCTTTCACCTCTTAGGAGTGATTTGACTCCCCATAGATATGAGAGAATGAAGCGTATCTGTTGGGATCCTAAAATGGAAGATTTTATTAGCAATAGTTTTAAGGACGTACGGGTTTTAAATTGTTTTAATGTTTTAAATATTAGCACTAGGATAGACAATGCCTTGTTGGCATATAAGGATATTATGACTATTTTTCAAAACAAGACCTCTTATCCCCCTAAACATATAAAAGGCAGAAGAACATGGTTTGACAAAAGTTGTCTTATTTGGAAACAAAAGTTAAGACAAATGTTCCATCAGGCTTTGGCCAATCCGTTGGTTAATCTTGGGCCCTATTACAAGGTCCGTAAAGAATATTCTAAATTGGTGGAGGGTAAAAGGAAGGTATTTCTCCAGAAAAATTGGACGTCTCTGGATAATGCTTTGAAATCCAAAGATGTGAAAACCTCTTGGATGGCGGTTAGGAAACATATGAAGAATGAGAACTCTATGGTCTCTCCTACTATACCCCCCTCGACTTGGGTTTTTTATTTTACCGATAAAATGAGAACCCAATCATCTGAGGGTAATCCACTAATAAAAAACCCTCCTAATTTATGGAGTTCATTTCAGCCAATGAGGTGCATCAGTTGATCCTTAAACTAAAATCTGATAAATCCCCAGGCTATGATGGCCTCCCGGCAGAAATTTTGAAATATCGCCCTGAGCAATGAACAAAGGCATTGGCCAATTTATTTAGTCTTGTAAATAATTTTGGTGAGATTCCAGCTGACTGAAAGGATTCCATCATAATTCCTATCTTTAAAAAGGGAGATAGACAGAACCCTGGCAATTATCGCCCAATAAGTCTTCTTTCGGTAGTGGGCAAACTTTATGCCAGTTATTTGGACCTGAAAATATTGAGCTGGATGAACGCCCAGGCTTTGACTGGTCCAGAGCAAGCGGGATTTAGAAGACACATGTCCACTGAGGATCATATAATAGTGCTCTCATTCCTTGTAAATAAATACCTGTCGCGCCCTAAAGGCAAACTGTACGCAGCTTTTATTGATCGGAAAGCTGCTTTTGATTCCATTCACTGGCCCTTACTATGGGACAAGCTTGGTAAGCTTAATATAGATCCCCGACTGTTGTTTCTTTTAAGCCAACTTCATACAAATAATCAGTGCAGAGTGAAATTTTCTGAAACCGGCTTATTAACAGACCCTATCTACTCAGGTGTAGGAGTTAGACAAGGATGTGTGCTGGCTCCTCACCTGTTTAATCTATTTGTGGCTGATCTACCTGCATTTATGGCCACAGTAGACCCGCACCCACCTTTGCTGGGTAATCGGCCACTATTTGTGCTTCAGTATGCCGATGATACATTGTTACTCTCCCTGTCTCAGGTGGGTCTGGAAAGAGCCCTGAAAAGATTTTTTGAATACTGTGATAAATTTCACCTGCAGGTAAATTCTGATAAATCCAAAATACTGGTATTTTCTAAGAGATTTGTCCCAAGAATGTGGAAGGTTGGTAACCAGACAATCGAACAGGTCAAGAAGTATGTTTACCTTGGTGTCCTTTTCCATTTTAACGGGCACTGGTGCAAACAGAGAAATAAGGTAATTCTGGCAGGGAAAAGAGCTTTGCCTGTTGTACAATCTTTCTACTATAAAAAAGGCAACCATGATATCCTGGCAGCCTTAAAAATTTATAAAACCAAATTAAGACCACAAATACTTTATAGTATATTCACCTGGATTCCAGCCTTTAATAAGGAGATTGAACGATTGCAGGCACTATTTTTCAGGAAAATATTATCTGTTCCCCATGTGTACGCCATCTGACTCTTTATACAGAATTGGGCCTGAATTCTCTTGAAACTGAAGCTTGGCTGATAGCTTATAGACCTTGGTTTAAGATTCATTTTAGACCTAATAGATCTGGCCTTTTATGTTTCCTTCAATCTGACATTTACTACACCAGGTAGGCTACATTTTATGAAAGCAAAATAATGTCTGTGGGTTTAAATATGGATTCTCTCCTCTTATCAACTGAAAAGGAATGTCTTGAAACTATCAGGGCCTGCCTTGCGGAGAGGGAATATAGGTTGTCATATCCAACACCTCCTAGGGTTTGTTCCCCGTTGATGCTCGGTATTCCCCCCTTGCAGGGTAGGATTCCGGATTATTTTCAAATTCTCTCATTGTTGGTGTCAAGGAAGACCTTTTTACTTGCAAGGTTGAATGTGCATCCCTCAAATGTGACTAAGGGTAGATATCTACAGACCCCCTTTCTGAATCATATATGTCATTGTGCTCAAGCTCCTGACGTTCTCCAACCTATTGTATTGTTTTGCCCATTGGATATAACTCCAAGAAAAAGTTTTTAAGGAGGTTATTGGAAAGGAATATCTGTTTGGATAGGCTATCAGTGGAACACTTACTGGAACATCGGAATCCACATATTACTAGGCTAATGGCCAACTTTTTGCTGGAGGCAACAAACTTATGGCTTAAATTTTCTAAAAATCATTGTTGAAGTTTTATTGTAAATGTATATGTTGTAGTATGCCTAATAAAGGTTAATCAGATCAGATCACAAAATACATCATGCAAGCTTTCAAAGCTCCACTGGCATCAGGAAAGTTAAAAATCATACAAGAGAAGAAAAACATGAGAATGAGCAAAATCATACAAGAGAAGAAAAACATGAGAATGTGCATTTTTGGTTAACCCAAAAAAGGTATCTCTATTATGTGGATATTACTGTCTTTTGCTGCACGGCTAACATGGCTACCCCTAGATATACCCCACAAAAGGTTGCATGTGTAACAAGTTACTTGTAATAATATAACAGCAATTATGTTGGCAATCCTTTCACTGCATTTGAAAATTATTGACATTATGTCTTTTGTTGAACTGTCACGTCCTAACTAGAGAAGGCCAACTTAGATGAGGAAGAGGTGAGCCCAGAAAACAGGTTCCAGTCAGAGCCAGAAGAGGCTGGCAGCCCTGCCCTGGAAGCAGAGTCTGGACTAGTAGATGCTAATCTTGGAGAGACCAATTTGGAAGCTAGGTGACTTCATCCTTTCAGACCGAAAGGAGAGCAACAGAAGCACAGGCAATGGTGTGATATGTTGTAAAAGAAACATCTCGGGATAACAAAGCCAGCAGTGCAGAGTTATAACTGGCTATAAATTAGCACAGCCAAGGTGGTATCTGTACCACAGAACAACAGCTTTGTCATCTTTGGTGCTGTGGTGGTCTCTGTTCTCTGGCTTCTTGAATTTTGACTTATTTTTGGGCTTTACTATTTGGTTAGTCCCTGATTGGCTTTTGACCCTGCTTGGACTGCTTTTTTTGTGCTTAGACCACCGACTGGTTTGACCACTCCTCTGCTCTTTTGTATCTTCTGTGTGTGATTCTGGACTGGCTTGGCTGCTCTACTTGTTTCTTGAGCTAAGTGTATGCTCTTCTGGGCCTTTGCCATGTTAAAACATGAAGGGTACTCCCCCTCCCAACCAAAGTAATGTATTACACACAATACTATTACTTGTAGTGTTTTGAGCTATGTGGAAGATTTCAAAAATCCTCAGCTGAAGACAGGAGATTTTAGGCAAATTATCTCAAAAAAAAAAAAAAAAAACCCAATGCTTTACTGAATGCCAAGTGTTTAATAAAGTGTGCTTTATTAAATTCTTCAGATATGTCCCTCTGTATATGATGCAATCATTATAAAAATATGTGCTGATCAACTCAGTTTTGATTAAACAACATATTTAAAACACTGTTGTAATGGATCCTCCTGGATTTGCTAGGCACAAATCCAGCTAAGAATGATTTAAAATAGAGATAATTGCTGAATTTTTGAATAGGGAGCAGACATCTGCCTCATCTATTTCTAATTCTCCACCTGCGCTTGAAAGAGATGCATAATAAAAACACTTCTAATCTGGACTGTATGTTTTCTGCAGTTGAAATCAAAGAGAGTCCATTGGAATTAGGTGTGTCTTTACTTTTGTTTAGTTACGAGTAATTAAGTAATTAATTGGCTTCTCTTCTTCATACCTGACGACCAACATCAGCCTCAGTAATTCTCCTTTGGGCCTATTCACAGCATAAATAGCACTTCTTACAATTAAAAGCCACCCCCTTCTACCTCCATGTTTGTGTTAACAACGGAAAGGAACTGGTTGTGGAAGTTTCTTGCTTGCCCACCAGAAAGTGGGTGGAAGGGCTGATTGTATGAATTTGTATCCCCTACCGAGGGCTATTAACTTATGTTTCACTAGAACTTTGAAGGAGTGAAAGAGCAATTAATTACAGTTACTGTACAAAGGGATCCCCTGAATAGTTAGTTGCCATTATACCTAGAATTTTTAAAATAATTCTTTTTTGCTTGTTTTTTTCATTTTCTGAGTTACTTTTTGGTTACTTTTTAAAGAAGATCTCTGAATACCAGTATTTGCTAGCCTGTGGCTCAAAACACAATCTCTTGCTGTCATTGTTATCCCAATAACTACAACAGAGCCTGAGGCAGCACCATGAGCCAACATTGGAACCATGACACATCCCCTCTCTCATCATATAGTAACCATAATTATAGGAGGAAACAGAAGTTACAGTTACACAGCAAAAAAAAAAGTGAAATAATCCCTTTATAAACTGCTCTCATAGGCTATTTCTGCACTAAACAGTTATAGTGCTATTATTCCACTTTCAACATCCTATGGAATCCTGGCCTTTGAGGCCCCTCCTTAAACTGCAAACCACAGGATTCTATAGGACGTTGAACGTGGAATAGCAGCACTATAACAGTCTAGTGCGGAAATGGCCTTAATGTAACTTAGCAATGTCTTTGTTACTGTGAAAAAGAATTAATTAGAAATAATTAATTAGAAATAATTAGTTTCATCTCTGTACATTGACAGAGTCATTAAAAGGAGCAGTTGCAATCATAAAAATAGTACCTGCCATCATTTCTATTAACACCTGACAAACCACAAGAGTCACATATGTTCCTACACTCAGATGGGGAAAGTATTTACCTGATCTAGGCTTAGTTTGCATGAATACTGCTGCAGCAATTCTGATTGTACCTGCAGCTGGACATAATGCTGAAATAATTGCAGAAATTACTGCTGGTAGTACAACCTGATTCAAATTCTTTTCTCTCTAGGACTGAGTAAAAATAAGACTGCCAAGCTTCCTTGTTTGCCAAGAGATGGAAAATTTTGAACAGACCTGTAAAATGTTACTTTTTTCCACCATGATTCCCAGAATCCTCCAGCTGCCACAGCCACTAGCTGGAGATTTTTGGAAACCAGATTTTTAAACAACAACATAATAGCAGTCTCTGCGTTTGAAAAAGGTTAGGAAAACTGTACAAAACTGGTATTATAGTAATTTCCAGAGTAAGAGATGGATTAATCTATTTTAGAAAAGCCATTAAGCAATCAATGGAACCTTATAGACCAAAGGTGAACATATTATGACCTTCAGGCTACACGTGGCACTCCTGAGTTGTTTTCTTACCTTTCATTTCCTCCAGGTTCCTTAGACTTCCATTCTTCCCTTTTCTTTTCAGAAGGAAAGGCTGATTACTGAACCTGGATGTCTTCAGAAGCAGCACTGGTTCACCCTTCAAATATCTTGCAGGCCCCTATAATGTTCCACATTTTTTTAAACAATGCTCTTCAGCCATTTCTCTGTTTTCATTCTTTCAGGGGTGACATTTTTGACACTCTGTACAAGTGCCATAGGATCCCAGGTGCAGGACATTGGACCCCAAGCTCTTCCACCTCTGTTGGAGACTAACAATTTTATTATGGCATAACCCATCAGGGATCCAATCCAGTTGATCAGATGGAGGTATAACAGGGATAAAATCTGACACTTTTTTCTTGAAAATGTCAAAGGCTGTCAACCATTTCCATGAAAATTTCTCCTTAGACTTGGTGTGGCATTGTAGCAAAGTGTGTCATTAACAGCAGAAGGATCTAACTTCATAATTCCCTACCACTGTGAAAGAGCCATTCCCACCACTATCACCATAGCAGTTATGAATAGAATTGCTGGAATAGGGGGAAGTCTTCCACTCCAGCAACCCTAGGATTCCAACTTAACTCCTGTGTGTCTGCAGTTACATATTGTGAGCATGTGCATGAAGAGAGGCTTACCTCCAGTTGTCTTCCTGGTTACTCTTTGATACCAAATGGAAACATCAGACTTGAAGAGTCTGTACACCACAGTTTTATAATAATGTACTAGCAAGAAAGATTGTTCTCACTCATTTTCTCCCCCCATCTCACTCACACACACACATACATACACACACACTCATATATGATCAAAGCCATATTAAATCACTCAACAAGACAATTTAAAACCAGATAAAACAATTTAAAATCACTAAGTTGGATGGATTTAGGGCAGGAGTCTGTGAAATGCCATTGGTGGGGAACATGCAGTTCCTGATTCCCTTTTTATTGTCTTCAAGCCCCCCCTGACCAACCAAAGCCCCTGGACCGTCTCAAAATGCTTCCTTTTTGGGGAAACTCCTCCCACTTCTAAATGACACCAAACATGTTAAAATAGCATCAAAATGTATCCGTTCTCTGCACTGTCTTGTTTTCCTTCTGCCTTCCACTTTACTAAACATTATTGTTTATTTCAATGTGTCACATTATTTCATGATATGTTCAAAATATGATAACTTCAATTTTGTTATTTTGGCTTCTACAGAGAATTCAATCTTGATTTTGCTCTTAGGTTCATTTATTTGTCTTTCTGGTGGTTCACAGTATCTGCCGAGTTCTTCAACAACACCATGTTTGAAATGAGTTGATTTTTTTTTCTGTCAGCTTTCTTTAATGTTCAGTTTTCACACTGATATACAGATATTGGAAGTAGCACAGTGTGGGTGATCCTGGTGTTGGTATTCAAAGATACCTCTTTAGGCTTGATAATTTTAACTAATTTCTTCATAACTATCCTTCCAAATCTTTTAATTCTTGACTAAAATGTCCACCTTATTGAATGACTGAGCCAAGCTATAGAAAATTTTTAAAAATGTTAATGTCTTCATCACTCACTTTAAAGTTATGTAAATATCTTATGATTATTATTCTTGTTTCCTTAATATTCGTCAGTAATCCAGCTATTAAAATTAACTTACATCCAGTCACGTAGGGACAGGGGATACAGAGGTGGTTCGCCCTGGACGGCAATGTTTTTGGGGCATCCCAGGCTGTAGCAACACACCCACATGCCCTGGCCACACCCCCATGTGCCCTGGCCACACACACACAGTGGCCACTCCCCTTACATCATAGCCCCACCCCTCACACACCCCTCTCCATACTCCAAGCTCCGCCACTGTAAACATTCATGTCATTCCTAATTTTATAAATATATTCTCTCTCATTTTGCTGTGATTCTTTTTCAGAAAAAATGTAAGATTCTCCCCACCCACCCAAAAAATACAATTAAAACTTTCACACTCCATAAACTTAAGATTAATCTTCAGAAAAAACAGCGGGGCTTACTTTGGAGCCAACATGCATAGAATTCCATCATAGGACAATCATTTTGGCAGCTTGGAGTGGTTGCCAATTTATTTTTCAAATATTTGTTTTATTCCCTAAGGCAGTGGTTCTCAACCTGTGGGTCCCCAGATGTTCGTGGACTTCAGCTCCCAGAAGCCCCAGCCATTATGGTCAATGCTCAGGGCTTCTGAGAGCTGAAGTCCACAAACATCTGGGGACCCACAGGTTAAGAACCACTGCCCTAAGGGATTATTTTGAAAATGGTGCTAGGATCTGAATTTTTGATGACAAGAGTGGATAATTTTTCCAGGAAGGAAAAAGAGAAATATTAAAAAAGATTGAAAAAGGAAAGAATGAGATTAATGACAACCTTTTCACATACATCTTCACTCAGTAACTTTCATTCTATTATTTTCTGGATTTGTACTGTGTTCTCAGCCTACATGCTTGGAACAAGTTGAGTTCCTATATATGTGCTTCTTTGCCATAGATGACTTTAAAAAAAAAATCAAGAAAAAAGAACGTGTGTTTGTGTGTGCACATGCCTGCTTGTGTTCACCTTCAAGTCACTTATCAACTTAAGGCAACCACATGAATGTCATAGGGTTTTCTTATGCAAGGAATACTCAGAGGATAGACTGTTATACAATTTCTGGCTATGACAAAACTGCAGCAAGTATTCCACCTGCTGGACAAAGGCAGCAGTGAGTTTCCTTTACAGGAAACAGATGTAGCCAAAATCTATGATCTACACAATGAAGAAAAGTGGGGGGACAAGATTTCCTTGTCTGGGTATGCTAAGTAAATAAATAATATAGGATGTGCAACCATCAGATTAAAAGGACATAAGGAGGTCATGTATTTATCATATATGTTCTTAAATTCCTAAGAAACTTAAACATTTATCAAATGTGGGAAATGTAATAAAAAAGCAATATTTGTTGTAACTCAAGTTTAGAAATGGAAAGCAAATATAAACATAATCAACTGTCCATTGCTTCTTAGCACTGAGCCTTTTTTGTGCAGTTGTTAAAAATAAGAGGCAAACAGTGCTGTGACAAAAATATTGGAGAAAATAAAGATCAGAGCACAGGAAGGGATCCTCCAGACCCCATGCATAAGCTGGCCCACAGAGGTTTCATATCTGGCCCACAGAAGGTGTGGGGAAGTGCTCCCACTTACAAAGCCCCATACCTTGGCATGGAGATCTATCCCGTACAGGCACTATATTTTTCAGTTATAGATGGTAACTAGAATTGCTAGATCAGAGCTATTTCAGGGCCAGTACCTGAGACCTACAGACACCCCCTTGTGTTTTCACAGAAACAGGATCCTGGTGGTGCTTCAAGGTGAGATTACAAACAGCAGCCCCTGGTGATGTCATTGGGTATAATACATGAAGCATTATTAACAATTGCCTGTGATTCAAATAAAAAACACCATGGCTAACAAATCAAGAGAGAGAGAGAGAGAGAGAGAAAGAGAGAGAAGGGGATGGAGGGAGAGGTAATTAACAAAGAACTCAAAAATATGACATGAGCAAAACATTTCAGCTTTCATTTTCTTCAGTTTCTAAAAAGGAAGCTGAACTGAACAGAAGGTGGCAAATTAGAATGCTCTGTTTCAGCATTATTCAGTGGATGATGGTATTGTCCTTTAAGTTGAGGATATGTGGTGTTGGCAGTCTTAAGGCTGTTCATCTTTATTAAAAACAACAACAACAGAGCTCCCTTTTATCTAGAATGTCTGCAGGAAAAGGCACTTCAGCAGCAAACAGAGACAAATCAAAGAGACTGTGATGTTCTGAGTCAAAATGTCTGGCCACTGGTTGCTGTAGCTTCCTGGTCAGGATTACAGATTTATTGTTCCTGAAGTGTGCATGCATGCATGCCTCTGAGGGGGTCTGCCCAGGTACTGCAGATGACCTCAAAAACTTTTCAAGACAGTGCCCTCATCCGGGGATCCTTCCCCCTGAGGACTGGAGAAGACTATCCAAGCCCTGGAGAAGACTATCCATGCCCAAAATTTCTCAGGATTAAAATCCCATTGCTGTCTCTCTGATCAGTGAGTGCAGTGCATGAAGGCATCTGCATCACTTCTACATTATGGTTTCTCACTTCTGTAATAGAGCTAGGGAAGTCCTAGATACATATGCAACTACAAGATGCTGATATTCACTAGAAATCTGACCTGCTATTTGTTGAGCCACAGCCCAATATAGGCTAGGGACGTAGTGCCTTCCAGTAATGTATTTAAGTCTTCTCCTCCAAGTCTCAAGTGAAATCCCAAGTCCTTGCAAGATACTTTCAAATCAAGTCTCAAGTGTGGGGGGCAACGTTCGCAGGGGGGAAAAAAAGAGGTGGTGGTGGAATGCATGGAGGGATCAATGGGCTTACAAGGGTCTGCAGATTTAGAAGTGGGGAATAGGATCCTTCTTACTTCTCACTTTGACAGCTGAAGGCTTTTTTGGAAGTTCTACCTGGCAGAACTTAATGCTGTGCCTCCCTGATCCAGAATCTCAGTTTACATGTTCTAATCTCTAAATCATATCTTCCATCTCTACATACCAGTTTTCTGGTTTGAAAATTTTATTTATTTATTTATTTAAATGTACCCTTATTGGCCAGCATATAAGATGCACTCCATTTTCAAACA
Source organism: Iguana delicatissima (assembly GCA_948472985.1). Classification (NCBI taxonomy): domain Eukaryota; kingdom Metazoa; phylum Chordata; class Lepidosauria; order Squamata; family Iguanidae; genus Iguana; species Iguana delicatissima. The sequence goes on along the minus strand of CAOKZL010001103.1, from coordinate 366,394 downwards.
TTTTTTGGGGGAAATGAGTCTTATGCACCAGCAAATACAGTATATCCCACCTTAGTCCTTGCACAGGACCCAAGGCAGCTTCCAACAGATTAAACGAGTATGGCTAAAATCTTATTATATCAAAGTTTTAGAGGCACTAAATGAACAATTCTGTTCAAAGTACATAGTTTTAACTGTTAAAAATGTATTTAAAATATAATTTTTAAAAAGATGAAAGCACAGCATACCACATTAAGATGCCATTCTAACCCATGAAACCAGAAGCCTGCCTAAATAAATGTAAATGATCTAAATATAAATGATCTAAATATAAATTAGTCTAAGTAATTCACTTATTTTTCTGTCAACCACAGATTTTACCTGTTCATAGTAAATGTATATAAATTGCTTCTGCTGATATGTAAATCTGAATGTTGACTGGCAGTAACCAATCTAATGCTGTTGTCTATGTGAAAGATTTGATCCCCTAACTGTGAGAATTCTTGCCTGTTTATAGTTCACCCTGTTTTGTGTTTTATGCACAGGGGGAAAAAAAACACATGCAGTTTTAAATTCACAAAGTAAATGAAAGAAATAAACTGAAAACAGTCTTCAAAAAGTGTAGTTTTTGATGACTTTTGACAGCAAAGAGGAAAATGGTCAATATTCATTCTTGCCTGCAAGAACAAAATTTATGAAGATTTAAATCCCTACTTCTGACAGGATGTAATGAAACATAACTTTGTACTAGATACATAATTTTATTTCTCTGAACATAATGTGCTATTGCTGCAATTTCCAAAGGCATGGAACATTGGAAATGGACTCAGATTTGGGATTCAATAGGCATCCACATCGGCGAAGTGTGTTTTTCTACAGATACACACACACTTTTAAGATGCCACGTGGAGAATTTTGAACAGAGGATCTCATCCAACCCTCAAGAAGATACTGCAATAAAAAAACGAAGTAGTGTTTAAGAAGCAAGAAATGAACAAAAAAAAATATCTGAATCTGTAGTCCAAATGTTTGGAACCATTTGATGGTTATACTGTGCAGGAACATAAAAAGTGTAAGGCATAAGATGTCACCTTTCTTGTTTCCTCTCCTCTCTTCCTATTCTCCTCTTCCTTGTCTTTTTTTCCCTTGTATTTTTGTTTTGTCTGTTCTTGTGTTTCTCGTGTATATGTAGATGAATTGAGTGTTGTAGAGTCAATGTGGTTCTACAGATAAGATTATTGCTGAGAGTTCAGGCAGTGAGGGAAAGGTGTTGGTGGGTTGGAGTAAAAGTTGGTGTTCTTTTTCTGAGTTAGAAAACAAATTAAAACTTTAAACAAAAAAAAGGCTTCCTGTTTTGCTGTTCATCTTCGCCATGCTTGATTTACTAAATCTATTGTTGTTTTATTTTCTTCCCTTTCAGCACAACAGGCAGCATCTAAAGAAGAACCCAAACCTTCTTTTATCCATGTTTTCTCACAGATTTAGCTCACTTTAAGTAGATTAATCTTTTACTTTCAACTCTGACAGTTTCCCCAAACACACACAGATCTATTTTTGACTCAAATTTAATTTTAGGATGTCCTGGCTCTCATGCTAAATTAGAAACCATGGTGTGAATTTTATAGAACGCTGTTTCCTTTTATAAAGGATGTTCACAGCTAATCTGTCATCTACAGGGCAGGCAGAGGTCAATGAAGCTAGGAAACCAAGACAGGTGGGCTGATAGAAGCCTTTTTTTTTTTTTTTGGTAGCATTAGCAATGCTAAATTAAAACTCCCTTTTCCTATGTTCTTTTTCTAAGATAAAAAGTTTGCTTCATGAGAAGAACCCACATGGGTTGCTTTCATCATTAGTTTTCATTCTAATGATGAACAAAGACAATTTGGCAACAATCTTTCTACTTGTTGTTGTGAATGTTGTAAATATTTCATCAGTTTTTACAATGTCCCATTTTTCCCCTTTGCAGTCTTCAAATACTCCTGGGATTTTACTTCTTTTTCTATGATATCTAATTGCCATTCTTGCTGTTGTAAGAACCTCCAAAACTGGCCTACAAAATAATATTCAACATAAACAAACCAGTATAACAGCAAATAACCTAAAATTCAACAAATGGATAAATCATTTAACAAATATGCTGACCATATATTAAAAATGTCCTCAATATTTTTTGCTAAGGTTGAGATAAAATGTTACTACAATAGAACTTTCCTCTCCTCCCTGCCCACAGCCATTAATGCCATCCACAAACCAACTGTAGGCAGTTTCCTAGCCTGCTAGACCATGGGTTTGGGGGGCAAGGAGGATTAGAATGGGGAATAGAAAATTGCCCTCCCTCTCAGATTCCATTGGTAGAAGTCTGGTCACTGGATACTACTCATTAGATTTAGCTGAAATCTAGTATCTGTTGAACTGGGAGAAAAACCTTCACCCTGACTCTTTCACTTCCTGTTGAAAGATGTTAGGTTGGATCCTACATCAGTGGGGTGGCAAATTCCCTCCAGGTTTTAGTTCAGATTTTAAAGCCCTTCCCCATATTCCCAAAATCTGTGCCAGAGTGTGGGGAAATCCTCAAGAGCCAGGATTTTTTGGTGGTGTTGAGGGTTAGTAAGAAGAGCAAAGGAGGAAAAATCACCATCCTGTTACTAGGTCTGCTAGCATGACATTGTATTAATGCCAAGACTGGTGATGTGCTCACTTGAAGTGGCAGCTGGCAGCTTCTACATCAGTGACATGTTGATTGTGCTCTGGATTTTAATCAGGACTTTTCGAGGATACATTCAAGGTGCTGACCACTATCTACAAAACAGGTTCAGTACATTGGATAGCTCCTTTGAAGTATTGATAAAAATGTAGAGTGAATTTACCAAGCCCCCTGCAATAAACTCACTACTTGCCTTTTCTCACTCTCTGTGATCTTTCTATCACCATCAAAAATGCTTTTTTATTTAATTTTAATTGGTTGGGTGCTATTTCCTTTATTGTTTATATTTTTAGTTGTGCCCAAAATTGTGTCTATACTAAACTTCAATTTATTTTATTTTTTTTAGAAGATGTCTTTTAGACTTGGTTATCTGCCTTGAATTGCCAAAATATAAACCTAAATAATTGATAAATGAATTCTAAATGTAATTACTTAGAAGTAAGCCCCCTCAACCTCAGAAATGGATTCCAACTCCAAGTTATGTTTTGAACTGGTGGCATTGTTTGCTTGAGATTTCAGGAATGGACTTCAAATCATCTCCACTCATAAACAGAACTGTTCCTGTAAGCCCATAGTTTCTACAGTGTTACAAAATTTAATCATATAATTTTTGTATGTTTGTATGCTTTGTAAATTATATTTTCCCCAGAGCTGGTCCTATTACTTTTTTAATAAATTGACTGGCAATAAATATGCCATGAGGCTGGACAAGCTTTGTCTTCCACTAATTAGTGCCTGCCACACACAATAATCTTTCTAAGTATTTTAGCTCTGGAGCAAGTTAATGTCCAAACTATCAACAGCTCCACTGGTTACTTAATTTACACCTGCTAAAATGGGATCAGCCATTATTAGTTTGGGCACATAAAGATTCTATTCACATATTAAAATAAATAGCCACCATGGGTGGCCTTGATAAACAGTCTTTTAAAAAAAAATCTGCAAAACAGACTTTTGGAATGATGTCAGTTTCATCTCTCTCTTTCTCTCTCTCTCTTTTTAAGCAGTTCTAATAAAATGGAAACTGATGCACTGACCTTTGGTTTAGTTTTTTTAAAAGAGGACAGTAAACGTTCTCACATGGTGGATCACTGCAACTTTGCTGAACTTCATCAGTCACATTCCTGTGAAAGGCTGCAGATCACAGTCATTACTAGATGTACATGTTAGTTCCATGACATAGTAGGATTCTCTGAATTCTAGAGAATCATTTTTTTAAAAAAAATACACACAAAATACAAAAAGCAAGAGACAAATATGACAACCCAAGAAAGGCCACAAGTGTCAAGGTCAGAGACCTGGGCAGTGAGCCAGCCCAGAGAAGAGAGCAGGAGAGCCAACAAAGTCCAGCCGGGAGGAGACAAGCAAGTACTTACTCAAGGAAGTTCATTTACCAAAGCACCAAGCGAACCCATAGTCAGAGTTCCAAAGCCAAAGGTCAAGAGTCCAGAGATCAATTCAAGGTATCAGGAACCAGGTGCTGGCAGCAAGGTACAAGCAAGAGGAGGGCTTGTAAGAAGTTTGCCACAAGCAAAGGGAAGCTTCCAGACAGGCAGTTATACAGCCCCAGGCACAGGTGTGTCCGGTCACCGCTTCTTAAACTCTCCGTTTGCACAGCCCTCTTGAGTCTCCACCTTGATTGGAAGCTTATTGAACCAGGCTCCAGAGCCTCTTCAGAATCAGTTCCCTGTTACTCCAAAGGAGCAGGCACAGAATCGGATCCCTGTTGCCCGAAAGGAGCAGGCAGAGGGACGTCCAAGCCTGCTTGGTCCATGGCAGCAGGGGGAGATCTTGAGCTGCAGGACTCATCTCCAGCCAGAGCCACAGGGACCAACAGCTGCTGCTCGTCATCAGCAGCTCTGACAGGGGCTTCAGTTATCACAACAAGACTACATAAAATGGTAACTATAAAATGGGAAACCGAAAAGTTAAAGGGCTGACTAAGGCTGACCCAGGACAATTTGCTTCCTGAGGAAGATCTGCAAGTAATAGTGTGGATCCTAGTGTTAGTCTTAACTAAAGTAGACCTAGTAAATTAATTGGATTTACTTATGTGTTGACTCACCAATCAACCATTTATTCAATGGGTCTACTCTAGCTGGGACTGAGCACCAAGATTTAGGTCAGTTTCTCCTAATTACCTAAGTCAGAGTACATGCATCATCCCAAGCCCAACAAATCATTTTGGTACATGAGGAAGAAAACCCCACCAGCACCTCTCCTCAAACTTGACAACAAAAATATCATGGCAACAACTTTTGAAAGGCTGCCCTTTCATAACACCCAAAGGATGGCATCCTGGCAGCAATGTATTGGATATAAGTGTGGCTTATGCAACCCACATGTCTCTTTTGCTACAGGGCTGAGGGAATTATTCTCCACCCCTTAGCACTTCACCAACACCTCTTCTCTCTGCAGCTGTCAAGCCCCATGAGATACAGCAGCTCCTACTGTAAGGAGTGATGAGAAGGCAATTTACTCTACAAAGATACAGCTTCTCTGGACTTCTGGGGATGAAAAAAGAGGGTACAGTCCATCTGTAAGCAGTAGTTCACCACTGAGCCAGGTAAAATATGTGACAGAACTCCTGTCCTTTTAATGGCTGTATAGAAAATTGAATTTCAGCAACTTTTGCCCATGTCACAAGCAAGCTCTGCTGAAATTCCCTTCTGCACAACCATTCAAGGAACAAGAACTTTGGCTTTTATTTCATGTGCCAACCCTATCTGTGAATAAATCCTTTCTGGCTTCAGCCCCGCAGACTTGAAACTAGCTGCTTTGTCATTATCTGGATTTGCTCCCTTGCATGTCCCCTTCCCACCAGTATGCTGCAGCAGGATGTTCCTCGTGGGTTCTAACAGTTGCTGGGACATGGGAAGAACATGGAAGTGTTCAAAGCAGAATACTCCATCTACTCAGAGTAGAATCTCAAACCATATCAGCTGTCTGATGTAGCTGCTTCACTGTGCCTAATGATAGGAGTAGTCCTGACTTTCAGCTACATTCACAGGAAGTTCTTTTCTGCAAACCCAGTTGTCAAGAATGGGATCACTGCCTTTCATTCTAATGTGATTTAGGAAATTCCACTGTTGCATCTATAACATTCATACATCCATTTAAAATATTTATGTGCTCTCCCCCACCTAGAGGCTTTCAAAATTCAGAATGACTTTATAAAGTTCAGAAATATAAGTCCATTATTGATAGCATACATTTCATGGTGAAAGAAGATTATAGTCCTAGGGTCATCACTACCCAAGCATTGTTCCACCACTCACTGTTGCAAAATGTGCCACAAATACTGTACTAATAGTATTGTGTCTCTAGAGGAGAAAGCCATTATCCATTTTAAAAAATGAAACATTAGAATCAGATGGTAAATTATGCATCATTTCAGCATTATGCTAGTGGAAAAGGTGTAAGAGGTGGCATTAATCCTCTAGTGTTTGTTCAACTGCTAGTGCTAGTAAAACAACTACACACAGCCAGTATCAAGTCCAAAGACATCATAATGAGTTGTGGATCAAATCCTGCAATTATTTGTGTCATGGCTTCTGGAACAGTAAAACCAACATCAAAGCACTGAATTTAACACTTGTGTGAGGATAAAATCATAGTTTCCCTAAGTGGTAATAAATAAATATATATACATACATACACACACATATACATGCATGCATGCATACATACATACACACACATATATATGTTACCAAATGATTCCACTGATTATAATCCACTGGGTAAAACTGAGGTTAACTGTGGAGATCAGTTGGGCTCTTAAACCTGAGTCCTCAAATGTTGTTGAACTACAACTCACAGAATCTGTCCATCTAGGACAGGGCTTTCCAAATGATGTTCTGTGACACATTAGTGTGTTGCCTAAAGTGTATAGGTGTATATGTTATTATAGGTGTATATGGTATTATTTATAAAGCATATGTATTTAAAAATATATCAAAGGTTTTCATGAGATATGTTGTATCCCCAAATATTTTGTTATTACAACCATGATGAAGAACTGAATTACTGTGTCACAAAATGATGCATGTCTAAAAAGTGTGTCAGCAACATGAAAAGCTTGGAAAGCTCTGATCTAGGAACCGAAATCCAACAACATCCAACAATACCCAAGATGAAGAATCACTATTCTAGACCACAACATACTCTTGCTGAATATCCATAAGAATAAAAGATGGTGTAAAATTATTTTCATTAAATAAATAACTAGGCCTTGGAACTATGATAAAGAATGGTCTAATTACTGATGTGGCGGATTGGCAATATATCTGGAGTGACAGAGGCATTACTTCAGTCTTTTTTGCAGATGACACTTTCATAAAGTCTTTGTTGACATAATAGAGAGCAGAAAGCGTAGTATCATCATTTGTACAAACAAAAACAGATCAAAATATATGTTGTTTATGTAACTATCTTGAGCTATTTCTGCACATTATTATTATTTGTGGCCTCCAAGAAAGAGCAGTGGGGGTGGGGGTAGTTTTGTTTTGCTTTACTGTACGACCATGGTGGGATTCTGACCTTAGTTTTGTTGGGAGTTAGAGCTTCCCAAGGTGTTAGCCCTTTGGGGGAAATCCTATGAAAGCTAAAACTGTTAGGAATCAGCTTTCTTTTAACGGAGTAGCAGAAAAAGCATGTCCCAATCTCTGTGTGGCTTCTCTGACCTGAGACTGACTTAGAGAGCAAAACAAGGCAGGCAGTTTCTGGTTACAACTTATTATAAAAAGTATAGTAATGAATTTTAGCGATTACATCTGCATTGGAGTGCCCAGATACTAACTAGCTAACAAAAGATTAGGTAAGGTAGTAGCTTCATTCTTAATTCACCATTTTCTTGGTGGAGAGGTGAAGCATGGTCAGAGGAAAGGAATTGGAAGCAAAAATGGCAAAGAGGGCAAAGAGAGAGAAGCAAGGTCTTTTATGTAAGGCCAATGACCCCAAAGTCTATGCTGGGTTACATGGTCTGGTCACCTGGTTACCATAGCTATGCATTTAAATAACACAAAGAGCAAGACTGAGGCTTTAGGTAAGAAGGCAGAAGACCTAACATGCAAAAGAAATAGAAACCTGTGCTAGCTAAGCCCTACTTGCCCTAGATTAGAAGAAAAGGTGGCAGAAGAGAATGCCAGAATTTTCCAACAAGTTTTAGTGCTGCTGCTATGACTTTCAGATAAAGGCTACAAGTGCACCCTTAAATATTTGATATACTACTTTCCTTCTGTGTGAAGAATGAACACTTGCTGAAATAGGAGAATGTTAACCAGTTTTCTCCACCCCTTCAGTTTTGTATTGTGATATTAACTATTTGATTAATGGTATCTCAGGCTATTTAGGCCAGAAGCTTGTAGTGTTCAAGTGGGTTTGGTTGCTTTTGAAAAATATGACACATAAGAGTTACTTTTTTCAAAATTGCAACTCTAATGCTAACTCCTTTGCTCTGCCTTGAAACTGTAACTATAATGAATTAATTTTAAAAGTAATTTCCCAAGCCCTGATACACAGGGTGTAATCATGGGCAGCTAGCCACAGTGATATACCATGGATTGTTGTTGCTGTTGTGTGCTCTAAAGTCATTTCTAACTTATAGCAGCCCTAAGGTGAACCTATCACAAAGTTTTCTTGGCAAGATTTGTTCAGAGGGGGCCTTCCCAGGGTCATCTGATGGGTTTTCATGGCTGCTCAGCAAACCCTGGCTTCCAGATTCATAGTCCAAGCCACGACACCATGCTAGCTCTGCTCTGCCTGCGTAGCCTTCAGCTGAATATGGATATTATGTGTTAGCCAAAATGTTCAACCACTTGTGTAAGGAAAGCCATGGGAAGGAATTCCTGCTGTGGGGTGTTGTTTTATTAAAAGAAACGAACAAAGTCTTATTTCTCCTCCAAGCTCCCAGACAGCTTCCCTTCCTCTGCCAGTTGGGAAGTAAATGGCCTGTAGCTAAATGAATGTGGATGATCTTTGAAAAGACATTAAGTTTTATTTATATAAGACAATGTTACACTCACACTCTGGGAAGTATACTGTAAGCATTATATTGATGAAAGAAGTTCTTCTTTCTGGACTCATGGTAGGCAAAATAATATGCAAGAATCTTAGAGTTAACCTGCCAATGATCTAACAGAAAGGAATATAATCGCTCAGGTAACTGGCTGCATTTTCTCCTAATATTAATTGCTTTTCTAGGCTCCTTCTCATATTCTCCAAGGCTTCTGGCCTCACCATATCTAGTTGACTTGTTCCTCGAGCCTACTCAGACCTCAAACAGAGGAGCACATGGTCATTTTATAGGTCCCATTCAGTTTGATTAACTAATCTCCTTTGTCTAGCAATCTTGCAACTTGTGTTAGCCCCTTTCAACAGTAGACCAAGTTTGCAACGCAGGATAATAGCCAGGATGGAAGGTGTTAGCCTGCTCTTGTCACACATTTCAACCAATTTACTTCTGTAAAGGCATTTTATAGAGTCTACAGAGGTGTATGTGTGTCTCTAGGGGAAAGGGAGGAAGAGATTTTCCAAATATGACCAGATGTGATGTCACATCACAACAGTTTCCTTTTCAGTTGATTTGTTTGCTCTTTGCATCAGTAAACTACAAACTCAAGAATTTCATAGGATATTGAAAGTGGGATAACAGCAGTATAATAGTGTAATGTGGAAAGGTCTTTAGATAGTGTTGCCAGGTTTTCAAAATAGCAATAAGGAATGATCAAAATTCATTACAATCAGGAAACAGCTTCTAACAAGTTTGTGTTTTGCCTAAATACCAGTTAAAAGTATTGATTTGGTTGGAAAATTATAACATTCTCTCTTCCTCCCTCTTATTCTAGGACAAATGGAGCTTAGCTAGTATAAAGTTAACTGTTCCTCTGTGGCTATTGCTTCTAGTACTTTCTCTCTATGCTAGCCTCTTCACCAATAAGTTGGTGAATTCAAAATGAAGATATTATCATCCCAAATCCTTTTTGTTATTTGATGTGTATCTACTTTCTCCAATGTATATGTAATTATAAAGTTTGTTAGTAAATCTTTTAAGTTTGGAACCTGAAGCTGCCTTTCTTGGTTTGATTTCAACTTAGTCCTCAGTCCAGAGAAGACAACACAGAAATTGGGACATGCTTTCTTTGCAACTTTGTTAAAAGAAGGCTAATTCCTTACAGCTTTAGCTTTCATAGAGTTCCTCAAGGGCTAACACTCTGGGAAACTCTAACCCTCAACAGATTTCAGTTAACTGAGCCATGCACTTCTCTGTAAAATAACACATAGACCATATTCATAAATTTCATGATGAACACATTTCTGTCTTTATGAAGGGGCCGCATTCAAAAATACAGGCTTTTTTTTTAAAAAAAAAATCTTGTTCAATCTATATAAAAGGAAAAGTTTCCAACTCTCAAATAAGGTCATCCCTTATAATAAGGGACCCTGCTGATACTTTAATTGATACGTTTTCTAGCCTTCAAATAAAGGACATCCCTTAATTGGGTAGAACACAGGCGTAAGGGAGATCAATGTTGCATTAGATGCAGGGTTCCAAAATATTTGTGTAGCCTTCCTGTCCAAGGACACTGGGCTTTTCAGATTCTGTGCAACATGAACTAAAAGCATACTGACCTTGAGAGAGTGATTTCAGAATGTGTCCCACAGTTTATTTCAATTTATTTCATTTCTTTCACTGAGATCCAATGTGAAGTGTAGTCCAAGCCCCAGCAGATTTGTTCAGACATGAAGTTCACTGAGCCTGATGAAAGCTTTCTTCAAAACCAGTAGGGAAAGGGTGTGAGCTTGAGGATTTTACACAATAACTAAGCCCAATTAGAATGAAAGAGCTTCAAAATGAGACTGCAGTCCTAAGCACACATGTAAGATGAATCTACAGTCAGCCCTTCACATTTGTGGGTTTCACTTTTGCGGATTTGATTATTCAAGGATTATTTGCTGTCACCTCTGCTGCCTCCCTATGCTATTTTTAATAAGGACTGCAAGTCTCGTGATACTAAGAAACTGTGAAAGAAGCTTGTAAGTCCCTATTAAAAATGGTGTGGGGCAGCAGTGGAGGTGGCAGTAAGACCCACCAGCCACCCACTTCCGCCTTGTGAAGGAACCCTCTTGCCTAAAAAGAATCCATGGTGGATTGAATATGGTTAGCATACTTTTTTTCTTGTTAAACATAGTTTGGGAGGGCCTAGAGTTATTCACAGTTTTTCCACTTTCACAGGGGCCCTATGCCCCTAACCCTAGTGAATGTGGAGGGATGCCTGTATACATGTTTATACACAATTAAGCCCTGTTAAAGTAGTGAGCCACATTAGATTAATAGTACTTAAATCAGCATTGATATACTTCTTGCTTTCATTGAATGGCTGCAACCCAGGTCAAAATTATGAGTGTGCCCTTATGTTTGTTTATGCAGACTTGAGGGTTTCCTGGAAAAAATAGTGAGAATGATAGTTTCATAATCTCTAGGCTCTTTCCCTTTACTACTAGATCCCTGGTGTTTGGAGAGATAGAACTCTTACGCCTCTTTGTGGTATTAATAACACCTAAATTGGGGGTGGCTGGAACCTTGAAACTTTTCCATTTAATTCATCATATTAGAATAGGAAACCTAGTGGAAACACAGAAGTCTACGGAGTTCACTTTCTCCAAATTTATTTGATCTCATCTAAAACAATTGCATAACAACAAATGAAAATGCCACTACATTAAGGGATATGATTATTCAATTATAGGTACACCTCACTTAACAAAGCCACTGGTAGTGAGTCTCCTTTTACAGAACCATAGCCCCAACCTTCCTCCTCATCCCCTGTCTGTCGGCAAGTTTTTTTAAGCAGCATCAACATTGGGAGAGTGGTGAAACGCATACTTCCTTTGTTGTGTGGTGGCAGTATGTCTGAAGTTAGCAATGCAATAAAACCTGCACTGGGCAAAAATGGGATTCTGCTCAAGCTAATCCTGCTGTGCCCATTTATTCCTGCCTACAGCAGGAAAGGTGAATAGCAGTTGCCTCCTGCATCCCTTACTAAGCGTGTGTGAACAGCATGCCTCACCAGCTATCCCCAGTATTTTTTAAAAAATTATTCTCTAAGTATGCCTACCAAAATAGAAATCATAAGAAAAGTGAAAGCTAGTGAAAGAAAAAGTCATCCCTGAATGTGTTTTAGAAGAAGCCTTCAAAGTACCTCAGAAGGTTCAGAATGCTTTTGTTTACTTATGCAAGGCTCACCTAACTAGGTTGTTTTATTTTGTGTTTGCATATTGTCAGTTTTCAATAGTTCACTGAAATGTGGCGGATTTTTTGTGATGCAGGAACCTATTCCTATTCATTCCATGTTATTTCTGCCTCTGGTACAAATTTTCTGTAAAAGAAGTAATGTCCAGGAACACAGGTACTTGCGTTTTCATATCCTCAGGTTAAAAATTGACCTAGGTATTGTCATGCAACTAAGAAAGAACAGGGTGGAGAGGAGGTTAAAAAAAAACCTTTTCCTCCAGGCAAATTCTCTGAGGCACATCTTTTGGCAGACATGAATCACCACATCATTCCTTGCTGCTGAAGGAAAAGGTCAGAGTATGTTAAAGAAGTCTGGAATTTAAACAATCTAATAAGGTTTTGATATGATGTGAATTTACACACAATGTAAGCAAGCCAGTGGAATTAGGAGAACTTGGGCTTTTCTGCCCTCAGTTCTAGTTGGTTGGGGTTTTGTCAAGATGATAGTTTGGAAAAGTTACTTTTGGGACTAAGTTTGGAAGTTAGGATCCTAAATCTTTTCTCTTTTCCATCTAGATAAACTCATCAGATCAATAGAAGTTTGGTCAGCCGACACTTAGGTATTTTGAATTAATTCTTTGGGTCTGCTCTAGTTGGTACTAATGCTGGAATTCAGGATGTAAAAAGTAACTTTTATAAGCTCTGGTCAAAGCAGTTGTGGTTTTAAACTTGCAGAGGTAAGGCAATTATTTGTAAAACCAGAAGGCACAGGATCATGGGACAAGTGTTTTTCCAAAGCGTCCCTCTCAGCATAGCGCTGAGAATCATTCCCTAATTGGTTGGTCCCAAACAGCCAGGTTAAGATCTAAAATAAATGTAACTTTTATAAAAAGCACAGAGCCAGTGTAATCTTTCTGCTCTTCCACCTTGACAGGCTGGGGAATGAAAGTAGATATAAGCATTATTTATTCTTTTTAGGGTAGCCAATAAGGGAAGGCAAAGGGACAAATCATTTTGTCCAGGAGCAATCTCTCATGACTAAACTGAGATGATCCTACTTTGGCCATATCATGACTCACTGGAAAAGATGATAATGTTTAGTAAAGTCTAATGCAGTAAGAAAAGAGGAAGACCACATAATAGGTGGGTAGGCTCAGTCAAGGAGGCCACAGCCCTAAATTTACAGGATCTAAGCAGGGTGATTGATAGCATAAATATCCTGAAGGGCTCTCATTCATAGAATCATAAGAATTGGATGAGGCCCAATAGACTATCAAGCTCCATGCAGGAAAGCCAGCTAAAGCATTCCCAGCAGGTAGCATTCCTGCCTCTTCTTGAAGACACCCAGAGGAAAAGACTCCACTGGTTCCATTGACCAGCTTCATAGGGTCCCTGTAAGTCAAATTCTACCTGACAACAATTAATAACAAAATCTCTAACTCTGCAGGAGGAAGACCTGATTGAATTGAAATTCTGCTCAACTATGGACTGGTTGATTTCTCTCACTCACCTAACCCTATAGCCATAAGGTCATTATTGAGAAAGAAATATGAGGGTGGGGAAAAGATTTCTGGGAATGAGAATTCAGAGAATGGAACACCCCTATACCAGCCTATATATCTGTCTCCTGGATAAATCTACTCTAATAGGGACTAGCCAATCAACTGTTGAATATTGCATTAATTCATAGGTAAGTGCCTTTGATCGAATGGGTCTACTCTAGCCAGGACTAACAGCAGGATTTTGGCCTCTGCGTTCAATACAAGGGTTAACAATGGCATGGAAAAGACTCTGAAATCAAGTCCTTTGCGTCCTCGGAGAAAGAGGAAGGTGATGTTTGAAATCGTAAAGGAAGTCCTTTGGTCTAGAGTAGGTCCCATTCAATTCAATGGGATTTACATCCAAGTAAGCCTCCACAGGGCTGCATCCTTAGCCTTCTGCTGCTGCCCTTTTAACTTTCGCGGCCTTAAGGGGTCTCCCTAATTTCATTGTGAGTTAAGCCCGATCTTCTGTTTAGACAAGAGACAACGTGTTTTCGCCTCCCTCCGCCCCCGTTTAGGATCACTGTTATCATTGCTTATTCACCCTGTTTGTATGCCGCCTCTTCACTTTCCCCGCCGAACCTGTATTCAAAGAGGTATACAAATCTTTGTTCTCCCTCTCTAGCGGAGATGGAACAGAGCAAAGTTATTTTCCGCAACATCTCACCAAGCCTGAAGAGCTTGGAGAAGTTACTCTTTGAAATTACAACTTCCCCCAGCATGATCATGCCCGTCTGGCGGTGTTTCAGAGAGCTGTAGCCCACAAAAGCAGCAGAATTTAACTGTGATTCTTTTCGCACTAGATTCTTATAGCGCAATGATTCCACTTTCAACATCCTATGAAACTCCAGGATTCCATAGGATGTTGAAAGTGGAATTATCGCGCTGTAAGAGTCTAGTACGGAAATAGCCTGTGATCTATTGGAAGTCTATTGGAAATCCCATTACTGTAAACGGAAATGTTCACTGTACACAAGGGGAACCTGTGCCCATCCAGATGTTGCCAGATTGCAACTCTCATAATCCGTTACGCCTTTGCTGTCTAGTGCGGGAGGGGCAATTGCTATCCGACAACCTTTGAAGGGCCGTAAATTGCCTGAATTGACGCGATCCAAGATGACGCAATTCATGACCACATGCCTGAAGAAGCAATTCTACGCAAAAGGCTAGTATGTGGTGTGTTTTTGAGGCTGGGGTCTGCTTTTCCACGTCTCATTTCTCACAACAGAAGATCTCAGATACATAACCGATTGACTGACTGACTGACTGACTGATTGATTCGATGCATACCTGGCCTTTCTCCTGGGATAGTATCCAAAGCAGATTAGTTCATTGTGCGAGGTGGGGTGGAACATTCGAGAGACAATGAGGCGACTGGAGATGAAAAAATACAGTACCAGATTTTATTTTTATTTTATTTATTAGATTTATACCCAGCCTTTCTCCAGCACGGGATTCAAGGTAGCTTTTGAGAGGGCCCCCTCCTTCGTGCATCATAAGATCCGATATCTGCTTACAGGCATCGGTTTTAATAAGGAAACAAGAAAAAAAGGAAATCGTCGAGCCATTTCACAACAAACATTTGATTCAAAAACGGACACGATTTCTGCCATAATTGATAGGAATCAGTGCGGACTGTCCTAAATCCAAAAATATATATTAAAATAAAGATCCACCCTAAAATTTAAAAAATCTGTGGCTCATTAACTTTTCTAGGTTCTTTGGAAGAAAAAAACAAGACTTTAAGAAAATACACGAAACTCTGGCGACGGTATATCCGAAAGGGGTTAGATACCCCCCTCCCCCGATTTGTTGCTGTTGAATGTCTGCATAGGCGGCCGGGCGGGTGCTGACTTGAACTTCACTCCTTCTCCAGATCACCTGAATTCAGTGGGACTTACTTTTGAGTAGGCATGTATAAGACTGCCTTGTCCATAATTTCAGTTCAAAGACATAAAAGCCCTCTACCGGTTGGCCTTTTAATCTCTACATTTGTGTGTCCTCGTCGCCTGTAGCCTTATGCTGACCACAGGGATTTCCTGGTTTTTCCGGGGCAAGTGGTTTGCCATTGCCTTCCTCTGAAATGTCGCCTACACCAGCTAGTTACTACACAGGCAAACTGGGGGCCAAAGAAAATTTCTTGATGTCACAGTCAAGCGCTAATGGTACTCTGTACATAGAGAATCATAGTAGCGTGAACGGTAGCTTAAAGATAAATAAAAATTGCTGTTACCGGTCTGTTTTCCACCGGAGCGTGAGACCAGGCATTTCCCGAGCAGACGGAATGGGAAGTATTTGGGAGATTGGAACAGTGAGGAGTTATTTGGAAGCACTGCTCCACGACTTTTGTTTTCTGAGCTGTTCAAGTCCAAATCAATCTGATTTGGTTAGAAAACAGCTAGTTTCTTTCTTCCTGGTTCAATACAATTTAGGACAATCCCATAACAAATTAGTCTCCCTCCCTTCAGCCTTGATGTTCTCTTTCATGAGGAGGATGCCGAGGATGCATGCCGGACCGGACCCCCTTACGAAGTTTGTTTTTCTTATTGTACAACCCGATCTAGTACAGGTTCACTCCGTAGCGCATTGCAACGCGCTCAGCAAGATATACTCGCAAGTGTAAATGGTTCTTGCCCGTTGTCACAAAGCTGCTTATTGAATAATTATTACTGGAACTTATTTTGTGGTAAGTATATTTCTACAGTGTAATCTTGTGCAAAGTTCCAATCTCACAAATTCTTTCGACTTACAGTCTCAGTGTGTCAGGAAAAAGCAGTTCGAATACTTTTATTTTTCACTTCCTCTTCAGTGCTTCATCACCCTGTCAGTAAGTGACATAAAATTTTAAAAGAAATAATTTCTAAGGCTTGGAATCCAACAAGATAAAACCTAATCCAATACCTACTTATTCTGAAATGCAACATCTACCTAGGACAACCTGGTTCTCAAAGGATGGTGCTTTTCTGTAGCTAACGGAGCTGAAATTTTATTTGTTGTTGTGTGCCTTCAAGTCGCTTCGACTTACGCCGACCTTAAGGAGAACTTGTCATCGCCTTTTATTGCCCCTTGTCCCTGATCCCCCCATGGCCAAGAAGGGAGCGGCCTTTGCCTGCACTGAGATCCCACCAGAACATCTGAACTACAACAGAAACAACGTCTGATACAAAATGTAGGCCTGTGACTCTACCATCGTAACTTTGCTTCTCCTCTATGATTTTTAAAAATTCCTTCGTCTCATGAACAAACCAGCAGAGCTTGGAAAGGCTTCGTTATGTGTTTTGTGCTTTTAGGTTCGCTCTTTCTTGGATTTTGTTCTACCTACCTAGAAAGAGCATCCGGCTGACACAGTAAGACTTATTTCTGTGTAATCTTGCACAGGATTGCAATGCAGAAGTATAACCTGGAAATAAGTTCCATTTTATTCCGTGGAATTTAGGATGTGGGTTTCATTGGGTCTGGTGGAAAATCTAATCCTGAGCAAACAAACAAAAAAGAACTCTACTGTTCGGTGCCCTGCTGCCGGTCCTCCCATTCATGCGACCCCCTACCATGAAGATCGTGATTCATTTTGCTGCAGTGGATATTAAACATTAATTAAACCCAATACTACTTAAAATCCTTCAGAGGTCGAAACCTACCACGTTTAGAGACTTTTCTTGGAAAAGTTCTGCAGGCTGAAGACAAAATGCTGGGCATTTGTTTTAAACTAGCTGTCGGGATTGCTCCTGGAGGAGACTTTTTCGAGTAGACGCGGGAATCCTGCAGCCTCTAGATATTGCTAGATTGCGTCTTCCAGCTTTCCCCTTGGCTATGCCTTGTTGTTGTGTGCCTTGAAGTCATTTCTGAAATACGGCGACACTATCATGGGGTTTTCTTGACAAAACTTGTTCAGAGGGGGAGGGGTTGCTTTTGCCTTCCTTGGAGGCTAGGAGAATGTGACTTGCTCAAAGTCACCCAGTGGGTTTCCGTGGCCCAGCAGGGAATCCAACCTTGGTCCTTATGTGTCCTAGTCCAAAGTTCAAACCACTACACCACAGTGGCTCTGTCGCTATGCAAGTTAGGACTAATAGCGCTGCATTCCAAACATCTCCGGAGAACGGATACACACATACACACACCGCAAATCCGTGGTGTTTAATTTAGGTGAAAGCGTGCACGTTCGGCTGAGAGATTAAGAATATCTTATCATCAGTGTGTCTTTGGAATGCCTTCCTGATAGTGAAATCAAATCTACACGTGAGTCTGTTTGCTAACTACAGCGGGGAAAGAGATGTCTCTATGTCTTACCACT
Organism: Iguana delicatissima; assembly: GCA_948472985.1. Classification (NCBI taxonomy): domain Eukaryota; kingdom Metazoa; phylum Chordata; class Lepidosauria; order Squamata; family Iguanidae; genus Iguana; species Iguana delicatissima. The sequence continues at coordinate 348,644 of CAOKZL010001103.1, read as the reverse complement.
GAATGTAGTCCTCGATCTTAACAAATTAAACCCAGACGTTGAAGATCTACACATGCTGGGAAAAGTAGACACAGACTTACTTTTGTACGGTGAATTAATCTACATGTTCAAGAAAATGTTTCTCTAAATCGCCCAGAGATGGGATGGAACTGGGACTTAACCCAGTCCCATCCTAAAAGGAAGCTAGGGGAATGTGCCCCCCACAAGATATGGTCTAGTAAAACTCCAACGCAGTTAAACCTCTTCGAGTTACCAGAAGTGCATTAAATGACCAAGCACTAAGAAATATTAAGACAGCCATCGCCTGCACCCTGTGTTGTTGTGCGCCTTCACACCCTCTCAGGCCCTATCACGAGGTTTTCTCGGCAGAATCTGTTCAGAAGGGGATCTCCCTTTGCCTTCCTCTGAGGGTCAGAGAGTGTGACTTGCCCATGGACTCCCAATCGGTTTCCATGGCCGAGAGGGGATTCAAACCCTGTTCTCCGAGAGCCCTAGTCCAGTGTTCTAACCGCTACATCATGTCGGCATGTTTAGTTGAAGTAAGCGCCCATGAACACATATAGGGCATTTCAAAGTACACCTTGTGCCTGCAGGAATCTTGCAATTGAACGATATTTCAATTATAACAGGCGGGGAAAGTTATTTGCCCTCCCCCTGCAAGTAGGCAAATGTAATAACCCGTCTTCCAATATTGACAGCCTCACATCTTAAAAACAGCCCCGAGGTCCCTGCAGAGATCACCGATATAGACTTATCAGAGATTGCCGAAAGCATCAGGTGAGAAGCCTGTTCACAAGGCATCGCCGGAAGGCTAAGGAAGACGTTGTGGACCATTTCCGCACTAGACTGTTATAGCGTTATCATTCTACCTTCAACATCCTGTGGAATCCTAAGGTTTGCAGTTTAGGGAGGGGCCTTGAAGCTGCAAACCCCAGGATTCCATAGGATGTTGAAAGTCGAATAATAGCACTATAACAATCTAGTGTGGAAATGGCCTTGATCTCCATTCCCATATTTAGTACTTTAAAAGATAACGTTTTGCTGTCCTTTCCTAAAGGCACGACGTGCTGGAAGAATCATATCGCATCACAACACTATCCTATACAACCTCCTAATTTTTTTAAATTGGTGAACCGTTTCCAAGTCAAACTTTTATTGATATACTGAAGTCCAACCTCACTCTGTACAAAAAAAAAGCCCACTTTAAAAGGTAAGTGTGTAAAAACCGCACGTTCAGCCCCCTCAAGTGGGGAATATTTTGCCTCAAACCTGCCTACGAACATAGACAGATCCACAGGCTCCGAATAGGAGATTTGGGGCGAAAAGGAACAAGGAGACGAGTCCACGAACCCTCCAGCGGTTCTTTCCGCTCAGATTTTCTACCAACGGTCTTTGGAAAAGTTTCTCTCAGTCAATAAATTACAATAAATAGAACCAAAGAGGTTCAGCTGTCCTTTTATCCTCCCGTCTGCGACCTCTCCCCCCCCGCTCCCAAGGTCAAGTCCAGAGAGTCACAGCTCCGGGTAGGCCCCGCCTCCGCCCGCGGCCGCGCAGTAATAGGAGGCGGCGGGGTTGGCCTCAGCGGCCTCGTGGGCCGGGTAGGAGAGCCCCAGGTCGGTGGGCCTGCAGCCGAAGGGGAGGTACTGCTCGAACTCGGAGCGGTCGACGTCGGCCAGCAGCTCCACGTCGTGGGCGGGCAGGTGCTCGAGGCTGACGGCGGGCTCCCCTCGACGGCAGGGCGGCGGCGGGGCCGGGGGCTGGTGCGCGGGGTCCTGAGCGGGCGAGGAGGCGGGGTAGGCGGCCAAGGGAACCGGGAAGCGGCCCCGAAAGAGCCCGGGGCCGCCGCTGCTGCTACTGCTGTGCCCGCCGGCAGGGCCGCCGTTGCAGGGATATTCGGCCCCCGGAGGCGTTGGGTAGCCGTAGGGGCCCAAGAGGCAGCCGCCTTCCTCTGGCTGAGGCGGCGGCGGCGGGGGAGGGAAAAAGGCGGGCTCCGCGCAGGCGCTGTTCTGGGAGTCGGGCTCCGGGGTGGGCAGGTTGTAGCTCCCGAAGTGGGGCCCTAAGGTGGGCAGCGGGAGGGGCCCGCAGTCCCGGTAGTGGTACGTCCCGGCGGCGTAGCTCGGCTGCTCTGCGTAGGCGAGGCCCAGCCCCTCGCAGCTGCCCCCGCTCCCCGCCTCCATGGGCAGCCCCAGCGGGTGGGGGTGGGGGTGGGGGTGAGGGTGCTGCTGGACGGAGAGGAAGCCGCCGCCGCCGCCCTCGCCCGCGCCGTCGCCGCGCTTGAGGCGCTTCACCTGCTTCCGGCGCCTCGGGCGGTACTTGTAGTGGGGGTGGTCCCGCATGTGCTGGAGCCGCAGCCGCTCCGCCTCCTCCACGAAGGGCCGCTTCTCGTCCTGAGTCAGCGCCCTCCACGACTGGCCTGTCGGGGCGGAGAAAGAAGGGGTGTGAAGAGGGGACGGGACCTCCCCGGCGACCAAGGCCGGTTGACGCCGGGCTCCCTCCCCTCGGGCCAAGCGTTTCTCCGGCGAGCCAGAGCTGCGAAGGCCGGGGCTGCGGCCGTACCGCCCAGTGACAGCGGCTTCGTAGCGCTTTTTACTGGCGTGACTCCATGCTGTGAAACCCTGGACTTTGTAGTTTGGTGGAAGACGCAGAATTCTCAACTCCACTCCCCTAGGTTTTCTGTTCTAGAGCGCTCTATCAGAAAATTCTGAACTGCTCAGGAAACTAAGGGCATTTCCGCACTAGACTGTTACAGCGTTATTATTCCACTTTCAGCATCCTATGGAATCCTGGGGTTTGCAAACTGCAAACCTCAGGATTCCATAGGATGTTGAAAGTGGAATAATAGCGCTGTAACAGTCTACTGCAGAAACGACCTAAATCACTGGATTCCATAGGATGGAGCCAAGGCAGTTAAGCTGGTATAGAACCGCTCTAACTTTAGTTTTTCCACACGTAGTTATCAATTTGAGATGGTGCTTTTAGCCCAAAGATATACTCTGGCCTCTTGCCTAAGCACATTTATGTTGCGCAATAGCCAAGACTGGATGCCCAGAGGCTGCCCACGCTTCCTTAAAGCCTTCCGAAGGGGCGGTGCGGATTGGTACCTTGTGTTAATGAGTTGCCGCAAGAAAAACACCCGGGTCTCCCCTATGGCACATTAAACACTAGTATGTATTTCTTAGCATAAGATTCCCTTGACACTGAATTGTATCATGTATCTGTTGAAGCATAAAGAGAGGCAAAGGAATTCTGAAACATCTTGGAGACGTCTCTAGGGTCAGCTTTTGTGGACTCCAGACTTCCATCTGATGAAATGGGCTGAGTCCACAGAAACCTTATGCTGGAATTTTTTTCCTCAGTCTCAAAGGTGCTACAGAATTATTATATTTAATTAATGCTTAGTTACTTATGAAATCTGTATCCTGTTGGGAAAACTAAATAGTCCTTCAGAAATGTGGTATCTGGGAACTTTAAAAACATTAATGACCAATAGCAACCAACTTCCCTCCTTCACTTCCACCCCACCCCCCGAATGGCGCTAACGGGCAGTATCGTTTCAAGCCAGACCTGCAGTGTTTTCACAGTATTTTGAGAACCTCACAACCCTCCCCTGACTCACCTAAACAAGAGCCATGTCAAAGCCACAGCCCTAAAGGCTTGAGTCTTCACTGTGGAAGTCTTCCTAGAGCATCTCACATCTGATCTCAGCAGCTGTTTCAGCCCCACTTGGCAACGTTTTGCTGTTTTAACCAAGACTAAAGCCCCTCCTGGCGGACTTCATCCTAACTTTCCTTAATACCTGGAATATTTCATGGGTCATTCTGTAACCATACTGGCCGCCGCCGCCGCTGGGTGTTGTCAGTGCAAAGCTGTCTCTGACAAAGCTACAGTTCCTTCACGTGGGACAGACGACGTCCGCAAAAAGGGTCCCTCCCCTACACTTGAGTTTCACCCTGGATCTTCTGGACTTTAAATCCCAGACTCCTAAAGCGTTTGCTGCCCAGACTGGGTCTTCTGGGAGAAGAGCTCTAAAATTATCTGCAAAGCCAAAGGCTGTGAAACAGTGGTATGCACATTTACTTGCGAATGTATCACTTTAGTTTTCCTGAAATCAGTGAGATTTATTTCCAAGTAAACGTGCGTGGTGTTGAGCAAAATGTAAAGAATTTACTTGTTTAGTCTCAGAATATCAGGCACTGGTTGTGTCTTTCGAAATAATACATCCTCTCTCATGATAAGCTCAAGTTCGAGTTCCCAATGGTATAGAGAAAACCCCAAAGACCCTCATGGCACTGACTTTTGTGCATTCCAGCCCACCCCATCCGATGACTGCGAAAGAGACTGAACTCCCCCAAAACGTATGGCAATTGTGGATAAGCTGGGGGGCTTACTCCTCCGCTCCCACCCCGCTGTCCGGATGACTTCTGGCCAGGCCCGGGCAACTGGCCGGCTGACTTACCCAACATTTTGCTGAGCTCGGCGTTGTGCAGGTCTGGGTTCTGCTGGGCCAGCCGCTTGCGCTCGTCCTTGGCCCAGACCATGAAGGCGTTCATGGGGCGGCGGATGCGGGCTTCCCCCTTGGCCCGGCCCGGGGCTCCCTGCTGCACTGGATCGGCCGCCGCCGCCTCGCCCTTATTCTTGCCCTCGGCCAGGGGGCTCAGCGACTCGGCCCACTGACACTGCATCACGAGGGGAGGGAGCGAGCACCGTCCTTGCGCCTGGTCGTCGCTGCTGGCGTATCCCGCATCGGGGCTGCTCATCTCCACGTTGCTCTACCGGGCTGATCCGCTGCTCGCGCGCCGTCTCCCCCTGGCCCCGCCGGAAAGCAAACCTGGAGTTGCTGCTCCGGTGCTGTCCTCCTCTCTTTCAGGCTCCGGAGAGACTCTCGGCTGGCGACAACGGGAACCAAACTGGGCGCCAGCGCCGCCGCGGTTGACTCCCAAAGAATTGGCCGCCCTCCCCGCGCGGCTGCGTTTAAACTGAGCCGCGGCCAATGGGGAGGAGTGGGCGGGGCCTCGCCGGGGTCCGCGCGGGCGAGCGAAGGACCAGTTTCAGCTGCCACCCACCTGTGTGGGAGCCGGCCAGTCCGGGCGAAACCTCTCGAGCCAGGAGCGGATTTTTCCATGACTTTGAGAGGCTACGTGGAAGTAAATTCCATTGAGATCAATAGGATCTGCCTTCAAGTAAGTGGGATCAAGCTCCGGATGGAGAGAGCCAAAGAGGCCGGGGAGTCAAAAGGTGAAGGAAGAGAAACTCGGCTTAAGGCAAAGGACCGCCACATCTAGTAGATTGTTTTTTATGGGCACGGCGAGAGGGCCGGCCAGGGGAAAAAGGAAAAAAAAAAAACCACTTTGGCCTATTTTGGCTGTTTCCTGTCTGCTGGACGTGTTTGCTAGACAGGAAATGTCATGATAACTCCGATGTAAGAATTACCCTTTTAAGAATAGACTTTTGGAATGCATCTCTCACTTTCTAAATGTTGCTTTCACGTATGACATCTTGGCATATGTCATAGTACGTTTACTTGACGTATCGCATAAGTTTACACATACACGCGCAGCTTTTATAAATATTTGTTTTCTGTTTTCTATAACAAACATGATCAGTGTTGTTATTTCAGAAAGCTGTTGCGTCCTTTTTGTGTACTTTCCACCTTCAAACGAATTATAATGCTTTCAACAATAAAAACTTATGTAAAACATATTTGAGAAGACTGCTGTAGTCTAACCCGACATCAATATCTTCGACCTGGAAAAGAATGTCATGTGGTATGTTCACTTGCGCCCTGAATCTGTTTTATTGGCTTAGATTGATTTGAAATTTTTGGACACAAATTGTTGCAAATAATAAATAAGAAGAAATGAATTTAATGTATTTGCGCTTTCGCTCCATTTATTTCAACAGCTGGAACCCTCCAAGAATTAAAATCAATCGAAGTTTTACGAAGGAATTACTAACTTCTCAGAGTAAAATGGTGCATTCTAACCATTCAAATGATGTATTCTAAAAATCTATATTAATCTGCAAAGTAAACAGTTTTAGGTAAAACAGAGAGTGTGACACATACTTGAATGACTTCCTACCAAATAATTCTTCTTAATTCAACCTTCTCAAATACAAGCAAACTGTTGTAGGAGGTAATAGGGCAATATAGGACGCAGAACACCGGAAGCAAATGATCCTGATTCCAATGACAACGTCTTTCCAAGTACACTAGGATTTGGTTGCATATAGTACTTGCATAGGTAGGCTGTGACAGTATTAAACGCACCAATCCTGAATACTAAACAACGTTGAATATGCTTTGAATGTCACACAGTGAAGTCCTAATATTCAGTCCTAATATTCATATTAAAACTGTATTAGGTCAGAGGTATATTCTTCAGAGAAAAAAAATCACCGAGAAAGGATGTATAATTTTGCGGTTTAGGTTTTGGGGCGGAGGGAGGATATCAGCTCAGCATCTGCGAAAGGACAAGTTCGGCAAAACGGAACTCGTTACGTTTGCCTTAATATCCAGTCTGATCAATTATGACCTTTTTCCCAGCATTATTCCACCTTTACCAGAAAACCTAAACTTATCCAGCGTTTCGCGTTTGCTCCTAGGCACAAATCATCTTAAACCGTGATTCCCAGCATAATCTGTCTTCAAGCAACTGGCTAAAGTGGGCGGCATGGATCCGAAATGCCCTTCACACGTTATTTCACAAAAAGCTCGTGCAATTAATTCAGACATCAAACTATTAAGAGGACTGCACAAAGATCCTGATGCTGAAAGATTTGGGCCTTTTGCTTATACACAGACACGTGTATTTCTCATTTCATTCATTTTTTCACACATTTTTCACTCACACCCCCCTTAAAGATGAAATCAAGAGGCTCAAAACAGGGGCTTCTCCTGTACAGCGTCTCCCCCTCCCGTTTCCCGGCTCTTCTCCTCAGTGTCAGGGCTTCTGTTTAGACGTCTCCTTCGGGATTCCCCGTCAAAATCCTGCATTCCTCTGGAGGACGGAGGAGCGCGGCCGACCTCGGGAAAGCGCGAAGCCACAGCCCGCGGCTGCCTCTGGAAAGGGACCGTGTTTCCCGGGGAGCCGCGACGGAAGCTGCGCGGCGAAAGAGACCGCCTCGCTGTGCGGGTGCGTTTAACCAGCAACCTCAGCCTTCCTCCCCCTCCTCCTCCCCGCCCCGCACACCTTCGTCCCCTCTTCCGGCCGCCCCATTGACAGGGCTGCGATCCATAAACCGCCGAAACCTGATCACGCGGCGGCGGCGGGGAGGGAAGGGGTTCCAAACCAGTCTGAAACCTTTTGGAGTCCGTGGCGGGGACGGGGAGTGGGCTGAAATAAGAACTCCCTTGCCTTCACCGGTTGGCCGGTCGGACTGCCCGGCCATTTTATACTTACGCGATTGAATGGGGTGTTCCGCTGCCATGAGAGGGACGGCGGGGGGATCAAGCTCTCCTTACACTAGTCTCCCCCAATGAACTGGCGAAATTGGACCACCGAGATTCCTATGTCTCCTCAGGAATTACCAGGGAGGAGAGTACTGAAGGATCAAGCACTAAGAAATGACGGGGATTGTCGCTGAGCCTTCCCAGGAGTAATAACGGCTGCGTGCAGCGATCCTACTCACTCTTACTTGGGGGCAAGCTCCAGTGAACACATAGAGAGTACGTCTAGGTACAGTTGGCCCTCCGCATGCGCTAGGGTTAGGGGCGCAGGACCCCTGCTAAAAATGGTAACATCCTAAGTATCAAAATGTGTATTTGTGCATCTGTGGGAAGGGAATGGAGGCATGGTGGGAAGAGCGGGCTCCCAGGGTCCATACCAGGTCAGGGAAAGGAGCGGGGTCAGCTTGGTGGACCTATACGTCTCCTCATTTGTCCATCTTCTTCCGTGGATGTGTGTGGGGCTTTGGGAGAGGGTTTGTGGGGCTGAGAAATTGGGCTACCAGCCGTCCTTAGCTGACCAGGAGAAAGAGGACGGCCAGAGATGGTTTTTTAAAGGGCTGCCTAGCCTGATCGTAACTTGCCTAGAGGAAAGGTTCCCCTAGAAAATAAGCGCCTGAGGTGGGGAAGCAGGGGATGGAGAAACTCGCAAATAATCAGATCAGTGAAAGTTGAACCTGCAGATGTGGAGGGCCCACTGTATTGTACACATTGCGCTTCTAAGAATCTTCCTACTTAAGGGTGTTTCCTGTCATAAGGAGTGGGAAGCGCACTTTGCCTTTCCTCTGTAACGACCTGCAGATAGACAAAATTAATAACTGCTCTGCCAATATGGATCCTTTCCTTAAAAATAGTTCCAGGGGTGGGGGCTGATCTCTGCTACTATCTCTTCCAGCCAGACTTACTGACTTCATCTTCTGGTCTGAGGAAAAGGAGGCAAGGAGAACAGAGCTGGAGCCGCCGTTTCTTTCACTGAAGGCGAAGTGTAGGGGGTCTGTTGGAGGCGAGCTATGAGCCCCTGGGTCGGCCACCTCTGTGTTTCAGTTCGGCTGGCTTACCTCTCTTTCCGACAAAGAGCAGGTGATCAACGGTACACAATAACAGGAGTTTCACATCGCTTTTAATTGTCCTGGCTCCTAGAATCCTTGCATTGCCTTTTGGTTGGGGAACTTGGGATACTTTTATGAGTTTTAACCATGTTTTTTTTAGCTGTAAGCCTCTTCAAGTCCCAACCTGGGAGAAAGTAGGATATAAATAAAGATAGCAGCAGCAGCAGCAACAACATTTTGCTAGAGTGGATTAGCGCATTTCCTGAATGACAACATTAGAAGTGTTTAGCGGAGAATTCCAAGTACCTCACTCACCAAGTACTACAAACTCCGGGATTCTGTAGATGGAGCCATGGCAGTTACAGTGATGTCAGACGGAATTAAATGTGCAGTACAGATACTCCAGCCCTAAATCCTACTCTTAATCCCGACCTGACTCAGTTGGGTTTATTTACATGTCGAATCACCATTGAAAAATTGATTGAATGGGTCTTCTCCAACAGGGACAAATAAACAAGATTCTAGCCCCAGAGCGTTCACAGAGAGGCCATTGGTCCATCTAGGGCAGGACTGTGATGCTGCCTGACAACCCCTTTCTAGGGTTGTCGGTCAGAACTGATCTCTCCAGCTCTGTGTAGGGATGCTTGGTGTCGAAACTGCTAACCTCTGCTTGGTGCCTTACAGCGTCTATGGGTTCTTTTTTGGGTAGAGAGGAGGCTAGAAAGTCATGCAATAATAAAAACAGATCCCCTTTGCTTGGTGCTTGAGATTTAGGCCATTTCCGCGCTGGGCTGTTCTAGCGCTTTCATTCCACTTTCAACCTCCTATGGAATCCTGGGGTTTGCAGTTTATGGAGAGGCCGGCCCCTCCCGAAACTGCAAACCCCAGGATTCCATAGGAGGTTGAAAGTGGAATCATAGCGCTACAACAGCTCAGCGCGAAAATGGCCTTAGTTAAAAGCAAACATAAACCAAAGCCAATGGAACCCTGAAAATAAATAGTGTGGGTAGTACTATTGATAAACCCAAGTCATGCAATATTTGAAACCCAGGGTACTGTAGTGGTTTGAGCGCTGGACAATGACCTTGGAGACCAGGGTGTGATTCCTCCCCCCCCCGAGCCACGGAAACCCCCTGGTCACCTTGGGCGCCTCACACACTCTCGGCCCCAGAAAGCCCCGTAATAGGTTCGTTTTAGTGTCGCCATAAGTCGGAAACTACTTGAAGGCACACAACAACAATGACAACGCAGTATTTTCAGTAATTATAGGACCACAAGGGCGTACAGATTTAGTGCGTAAAAAGCTTGTTCGTCAACATTACAGTACTTACCAACTCAGGTCTAAATCCAACAGCCCTAATATTAGTCCTAATAAACAAGTCCTAAGAGGAAGAGACCCGTTCAATCAATGGGAACTTAACAAAATCAAAAGTTAAAAGTAGCAAATGGATTTATGGGTAATGACACTGATAAAAGTAATACAGCTTTCTTTCTCAGGGTTCCCTTGACTTTGTGTGTTCTGTGGGGACCATTATGTACACATTATGCTTGCAAGATCAGGTTTCTATAGATCGCTGCTCTAAGAGAACTCATACAGAATACGAAAAACAGAATAAACTGTTTTTAAATGGGAAATCTCTGAACAATACAGGACATTGTGTGTCCCACGTCGAGATCCACAACATTGTCTTAGCTCACACTGAAGCTGCCGAGAGGTATTCCTTAAATCCCAGACTCTCTTGACTGGGACCGCACTGTCGCTAAATTAAAATCCCTTGAACCCCCGGGCAATTTTGCTTCTGGGACAAGTCAAACAAGACATAAGGTCCTGGGTGGAGGGCAATTCACGCCCTCTAATTTCTTGTGGTTGGTGTATGCTCTCTAGTCCTTTCCGACTTATGGAGACCCTAAGGCTAACTTATGACGGAGTTTTCTGGGGCTGAGAGTGTGTGACAGGCCCAATTGGGTTTCATGGTTGAAGGGGGGCATCAAAATCTGGTCTCCGTGGCCGCAGTCCAACGCTACCAGTTATTATGCGAGGAGAAGTTTGCTGTTTACTCTGGCCTAAACCTTATTATTAGTACCTACTAGAGTAAACTCACGAAATCAGGTGGTTACCTATGTGTCACCTCACAATTATTTAATGAGTCTCCTCTGGGTGGGATTAGATGACATGATTCAAGTCTTTGGCCATTTCCGCACTACACTCTTATAATGCTATTATTCCACTTTCAACATCGTTGGAATTCTAGGGCTTGCAGTTTAGGGAGGGGCCTAAGGATTCCATAGAACTCTAAAAGTGGAATAATAGAACTATAAGAGTATAGTGCGGAAATGGCCTGTGTCTCTCAGAATGTTTCGATATTTTACTGCAGAGTAGGAGCACCTAAGACTTCAATCTTCTGCAAAAACTTACTTTTCCCTGTTTTAAAAAAGGGTGGTGATATTCATTTGACTACGATCGGCGTTCTCACTTTTCTACAGCCTGAAAATATGTTGATTGAAGTCCGCCAGTCGACTCGGCATCACTGTGCTTCTCCAAACGACTCCAAGGCCCCTCGTTTCCCTTGGCAAATGAGCCCTAGGGCTCACCTTTCGCCCCCACAAGTGACTTTTTCAACTCCCGGAGGGGCCAGGTGGGGCGGGGAGCCTTGCTGACTCTCTTTCTTTCTTTCTTTCTTTCTTTCTTTCTTTCTTTCTTTCTTTCTTTCTTTCTTTCTTTCTTTTTCTTTCTTTCCTACAGCCTCCTTTCCCAAGCGTGCCGTTGTTAGGCTGCGTGGATCTCTCCCAGGGCGGCGTTATCAGAGGCCGCCACAAACGCCGCATGAAAAGTGGCAAACATCCGGAGCGCTTCCTGCAAAAGCCGCGCCGCGGGTCTGGAGCCCGGCGAGAGGAAAGAGCAGGGCCGGGCGGGGACGCGGCCCAGGGAGCGCTGCGCGGGACGGGAGCGGACGGGATGGGGAGAGAAGCGCTGCGCAGACTGCCTGGGCTGTGCACGCAACGGGCGCGACGGCGCAGCAGTATTCGCGTGTGTACGTAGTATTTCCCGACAGGATCCCTTTCGCCCACCCTGCTGTGCGCACCCTTCAGATATAATAATCCAGCGGTGTAGATCTTAATTTGAGATTCTTAGACGTTTCAGGGGTTTCTCGAAAACATTGTGTTAGTCAGGATTTGAGAATGCTGTTCTGGGAACGCTCCCATCTTGGGAGTAGGCAGCCACGGAAAACCGTCCACAGGACTCCTTTGAGGAAAACGGTGAAGACTTGTATACTAATTTGTTTACTCCAGCCAGGCTGCTTTCACCACAGTTGACAGAACTTTGGGGAAATGAGACATGGGGCTGCGCCCATGTCTCTAGAAAGTATGCAGAAGTATGGCCATAGAGATGTGGATAACAACGCCATCTAAACATTCCAGAAGTGACGTAATAATACTGTTTACCAATGATAGCTATTTACATCAGGAGCCTCCAAGTCCTTTAACATTGTCTAAATTCTAGGACTTTACAAAAAACCTGAAGCTCTCTTTATAACTGTCAGATTACTCCACCTTATTTCTTCCACTTTTACTGCAAAACTACTAACACTGATACACAGAGGCCATTTCCGCACTTCACTATTTTAGTGCTATTATTCCACTTTCAACATCCTATATAGAATGCTGGGATTTGCAGTTTAGGGAAGGGCTTTTAGAATTCTCAGCTAGAGAGCTCTTTGGCCTCAGCAAACTACAACTCCCAGAATTCCACAGGATGTTGCAAGTGGAATAATAGCACTGTAACAGTGTAGGACAGAAATGGACACAGACCATCTATTAAGTCCACATTCATACTGAACTGTATCCTTATCTTTTTATCCCAATCTAAGAAGGGTCCCGTCAGTGAGAAGCAGAAAGAGAAGAGCTAAGTAGTTTTGTGGCACAAGAAACGTATCTCACAACGTGGATTGTTGTCCAGGAAAATTTGTGCTGAAATAAATTTGTGAGTCTCTGGACCTTTCTGCACTACCGAATTATAGCACGAAATGATCCCATTTTAACTGCCATGGTAAATTCTGTGGTATAAGTAAATGAGAGAGCTGGGCTGTATGCTAGTTACATAATCGATGTTTTGCACTTTTGTTCAGATGTGGTCAGATTTACTCCTAAGTAAGACTTCCTGCTTGATTCAGTGTAGTGGAGTCCTAGATGTGCCACTCCACTGTAGTGACCAAATTTGGAAATAGTTTTTAAAGAAAGCTGTGTTCTTATATTTTCTTCTTAAAACTGAGGTCAAAGTCCCAGAGCTGCCCTTCGATTTCACTTTGTTTCCCATCCTCACAATGGAAATGTCAGCGACCTACTTCAGGCGTGCGTGTGTGTGTGTGGTAAGAGAAAGCCACCACTCGGTAAAGCAGAGAGTCCACCAATCACACATGATAAAAGCACTGAATTCAAGAGCAATACCTTGATTGAGTCAGTTAAAACTGGGGAACTGCCACGGTCCAGAGACTTTTTGTTGGGATTTCAGCACTTCCCCCTGTCGCCCCCCGGCCGCGGCTTTGCTTTGTTTTGGAAAGCCCTCATGTGTGTCAAAAATGCAAAAAGTGGTAGCTGACTCTTTGAGTCATATTTTGCTGGAGCGTGGAGAGGGGTTACACAGAGTATTGGCTTGTTTTAGGCTGAATCTGTTAGTCCTGCCTGGTGTAGACGCTCTGAATCAATCTAAACCTGATAAGTCAACACGGCTGTAAGGTCCGCTGAGTCAAAGAGTCTGACCTGATTAAGACTAAGAATTGGACTTAAGTCATTATGGCCTTTATTTCCACAGTACAGTGATGTTTAGGATCCAATAGATGGAACCGTAGCCTCTTTCTAAAGCATGTTCAAAGAGCTCATTCATCAAACCACACGATTCCCTACCCTACACACTGATCCGACGACTCTGGAGATCACGATTTGAACCCATTAGGTGACTCGGGGCAAGTCACACTATCTCAGCCTCAGAGGCAGGCAAAGGCAAGCCCCCTCTAAACAAATCTTGCCAAGAAAACCCACTAATAGGTCCGCCTTAGGGTCATCCGAAGTCTGAACAACCTGAAGACACAACAACATTTTTTCTTATCCTCTTCTCCCCATGGAACAACAGATGAAAATACAACAGGAGATTGGACATACAACACCAGATAAAAAATACATAATACAATTTTAACCCCCTCTCCCACATAGCATCAGTTAAAAGAGAATATAAAACATAGGTATTGTATACCTTCCTTATCTTTCCAGATCAAAGTGTTTCACCATCACAGATTCCTCTGCTATACCCCGTTGCAGCTCTGCCCTGTGTCCTTCAGTTTTTAACACTCCCCTGAAGGTACATTCAACTGGAATCAAATGGACTTCCGAGTCCCATGTGTTAGGATCAATGTTCAATGTTTGCTTGAGCTTGACTGTCAGTTGCAAGTTAAGGGTATGATCCAACCAGACTGAAAACCGTTTCCATTCCAGTTCTATTGATTTCAGTGGAAGGAAGGTGAGCAGTTTGTAGCCTGGCCCTATATACCCTACCCCTTGTTTTCAGGGGACTTGATCTCATACAAGTGTGCTTAAGACTTTTGCTTGGCATGTGCTTAGCTTTGTTCTGATCCTACATGTTTTATTTTCTTTGAGGGACAGTAACTTTAAACTGCCCAAGTTCTACTCACTCTTTCCATTTTTAGCTTTGTTACTATCTGGACAAAATAGGTCTTGAGGAAGTGTCAAGGAGAGCGTAAGGGTAAGAAAAGTTAGGGAAGAAACTTTCCTATGAACCTGACAATGGCAGCCATTCCTGCAGCCTAATAACGTCACTGATCTTCCCTTTGATAGCAGCAATATTTACAGTAAATCTATCACGGACATCAGAGCCAGTCTTGGTTTCTTCTTCTGGCACCCCTGAGCTAAACTAAGCTCTTCTAATTAGTTTTTTAAAGCTTCTAATGACTGTGGTAGACTTTGCTTTCAATTAAATTGGTGTTAAAATGGTCGCTCATGGTGATTTTGAGGGGGACTATTCTGGAGGTGATTTTTTTTTTCAAGGGGAGGATTCAAAAGAAAGAGGACAAAATAACCAGTTATGTGTTTGGGGAGGGTTAATCCACAAACACTCCGAGCTCATTTGATGCCTAAGCAGAGCTTAGAAAAGTCACTGTTTTTGTTTAGAACCCCCAGACTCCCCCAGCCAAGCAGAGAGATGTGGTTTAAAGGAGCAACTTCCCCAAATCTCTCCTTTTATTTATTTACTGTGTGTTTCACCGCTCATTCCCTGAGGCAAACTATGACAGATAAAAACCATTTAAAAGATTGAATATACAGTAAACTAGAAACACTCCTTTAAAATTATTTGAAACCAGAGAAATGTCAAGGACCAAAGACTATAGGGAACAGCACTGTATTAGCTGCCCTCTAAAAGCTCAGAAAAGATGGAGTTAGATCCTTTGGTATGGAGTTCCACAACTGGGGTGCTGCTACAGAGAAGGCCCCATCTTGGGTATACACAACACAGCCACTGCTTAGGATCTCAGATTCCAGACAGGTGCATATGAAAGAAGGCAGATTTAAGGCTCCCTGCACAGCTCTTTACAGCCCAGTCCCCCAGACATGATTACTTCACTCAGGTAAAGTTCTGAGTTGTGTTGATGGGATTTACTCCAACATGTGTAAAAGACTGGGTTGCAGATCATAGGCTGAGACTGAAGTAATGCAGATAGCATTTCTGATGTGATCTTATCTTATTTGACAGTTGCTGAACCAGTGGTTCTTAACCTTTTCTGTACCAAGCAGTGACAGAGGTTGGAGTGTATGGGGGGGGGAATGGGAGGAGGTGGAGCTATGGTGCGTAGGGGTGTGGCCAGGGCATGCAGGGGCATGGCTACGAGCTGGGATGCCCCCAAAACTTTGCCGCCTGGGGGAAGTGTCCCCCTGCCCCCCTGTTCCTATGGCACTGGTACCAAGGAACCACTTGTAAATATAATTTGTTGCTGGGGAACCTCCAAAACTTAACTCAAGATTTAAATATTTAGATTTATTTATTTATTTATTTATTTATTTATGGCTTCTGAAAACTAGGACTACTCAGGCACAGAGTGATTTTGGGCAAGTCACAAACTCAGTTTCAGAGGAAGACAAAGGCAAATCCCTCTCAACAAACCTTTCAAAAAAAAGTGATAGGTTCACCTTAGGGTTGCTATAAGTCACAAGCGGTTTGAAGGTACACAACAAGAAAGTGCCATTGACAGGCAGAGGTTATTTCTAGCCATCATATCTCTCATTTTTGAAAACTGATTTATGGCAACCCTAAAGGGTTTTCTTGGCAAGATTTGTTGCCTTTACCTTTCTGTGAGGCTGAGACAATGTGACTTGCCTGAGGATACCCTATGGGTTTCCACAGCTAAGTAGGGATTCAAATCCTGGTCTGCAGAGTCATAGTCTGATTGTGTGCACACGCTTGTTGCTGTGTCCCTTTTGTCAGGGATACAGCAATGGGGGTGTGCGAGCAGGCACTGAAACTGTTCCCTCATTTACAAACAAGGAAGCAGTTTCAGTACCTGCATCCTCCACTCCCACATCCCTGTTGCTGCTGCTGCTGCTGCTGGTGCCTAGTAGCAGGGCTTCGTGGACCCCCTGTGAGGGCTCTACGGACCCAGAATTAAGAACCACAGGACTAACCCATGATCCTAGAAAGCAGTGGTTCTCAACCTGTTGGTCCCCAGATGTTTGTGGACTTCAGCTCCCAGAAGCCCCAGCCACTATGGTCAATGCTCAGGGCTTCTGGGAGCTGAAGTCTAGAAACATCTGGGGACCCACAGGTTGAGAACCACTGCTAGAAAGGATGACATAAAATCTATGAGATTTCTTGCCAGAATAAGAACTATAAACCTCAAGATTAAACTGGCACCCTGTAAAGTTTTCATCAGAAATACTAGCCCATAAAAAGTTGTTGATTATGGGGTATACCACACTGCTTAGGGGATCTTGCAGGGACAAATTCTGGTGTTTATCTGACTTAACTTTCTGAGTAATTACTGCACACTTACAGTACTACCAGCCAATTCACCTTTACTCAGAAATGAGGCCTCACATGCTCAATAGCACTTTATCTAAAACAAGTATACCTAGGATTGCCAAAAATTTTGACAAGAAAATCCCATAATAGGTTTGTCTAAAGGTCACCATAAATCAGAAAAGATTTGAAGGCACACAATAACACTAAGAACGATAACAACAACAGCAACAAAGCATACATAAGATAGATTGCAAGAGGTTTTACTGTACAGTGGCTGTTTTAATATTTCTTAGTGTATTTGTTTAATGCACTTCACTGTAATTTGCAACCTCACTATAATTTGGTACATGAAGCTTGCTGTTAACTGCTGTCAAGACTTTGACCTATGGCAACCTTACGAATCAGAGACCTCCAAGCCACTCTTTCCTCAACCACCCTGTTCAGGTATTGCAGACTCAGGGATATGTCTTCCTTGTTTGAGTCTATCCATCTGTAATGTGATCCTCCTCTTTGACTACTTCCTTCTACCTTCTCAAGCATTATTGTTTATTACTGATGCTTTATTGGAAATAAATACAACTTATTTTAAAGATGTACCAAATGCCATCTGAATAGATACTTACTTGGGATAAGATTCCATTAATTAAAATAGAATTAACTAGTTAAAGTCACAGATTAATTTTCAGTTTGAGCATTTCAATTTAGCCAGATTATAGGTTTTAAACCTAGAAGATGCACCTAGAAACCTTACCTTATAAATGGCATATGAATGGCTTAACGTATCATACTTGATTGCTAGCAGTAGCTCCAAATCTACAAGCTCATTGTATCATTGTCCTAGTTCGGTTGTTCTTCACGCCCTTAAATTTTAAATTTCTGGTGAATTTCATTTCAATGCCAAAATTCACACACAGCTTAGATAAGATATTTATCACTGTAAATACTGATAAACTCAGATCATAGCAGTAGGGGCAAAATTTGCTTAAGGAACCCATCAGGTTGCTTTCAAAATCTGCCTTCTATACTTGAAATTGTTGGGAAATGATGTCATTATTCACTAATGAAGGAAATAATTCTGTATATGTCCAGAGATGGCTTCTTCATTACAACATATCAGGGCAGAAACCTGGCAATGAAGATAGATACTGGGGCTCAGTGCTGTTGATCCCAGATGAAGATTAGACCTACATAACAGGATTATATTGATTAAGTCACAGCATTAAAGTTTGTTTCTGTCATGTAGAAATAGTTCCCAGGCTTGACTGACTGGGTTTGGAAAATCTCCACTCTTCTCCTTGCACTATCATTATCTTTCAAATCAACATGTGATTCCCTTTGAAAGTTATTTGCTGAAGGGATGGGAGTCAGACAAGGGTTAGCTCTTGGAGCCACTATCAGGGAAAAAAAGGGGGGAGGGAATCTAGATACATTTGGAGGAAGGGGACAAGGTTGCTACACCCACTTCAGATAATCCGCAAGAACCTTTTTTAAAAAATAAATAAATAAATAAAGCTGCACTCAGCTCCCTATAGTCCACACTAGAGCAACATTCATGTTAGGCAAACCAAGAGAGCACAAAGTTATCTTAATGGTGATTTTGGAAACTCTTCTTTTGACATGGCTTGCTGCTGGAAACCCTAAGGTAATCACATCATGGAGTTTTCTTGGCAAATTTTTCAGAGGGGGCTTGCCACTGCCCTCCTCTGAGCCCGAGAGAGTGTGACTTACCCAGTGACTTTCCATGTCTGGTTGAGGATTTGAACCTTGGGCTCCCACAGTGCTAGTCCAGCACTCAAGCTGCTACGTTACACTCACTCTCCATACATGGCTTCTTCTGTTTTTTTGTATGACTTAGCTATCTGTGCTTCCCTAATTCCAGTAAACCAATACCTCTGGTAAATAAGACAATCTTTTTTTATTTTTAAAGGAAGGTACTATGACACAAAGGTTTCTTTTGATTTTTCCTCCATTTTAAAGTCTTCTTCCACATCAGGTAAGGTAACATCTTTCCATTTGGTATGAGATTCTTTTGCACTATGAAAGTGCATATTTCTATGAAAACAGTTAGACTGGATTCTAGGAGACCTACCTTAGCTCTGGATTCCTTTATTCAACCCCAGAAAAATTACTCACTCTCTCTCAGTCTCAATTCTCATGTTGTAAGAAGGGAGATTTGGGGTACTTATATAGACAGCAAAGTACAGGACAAATGGTAAAAAAATACCAGTGACTGTAGCCAAGTCCTGGTACCTTGTTGTGCCATATTTGGTATTTGTGCATCATGCCACACAGGGCCTTTCTGCATACACTGCTATAGTGCTATTATTCCACTTTCAATCTCCTGTGGAATTTTGGGGTTTGTAGTTTACTGAGGCCAAAGAGCTCTCTGTCTATTCTAAATGCCCCTCCCTAAACTGCAAACCCCTGAATTCCATAGGATGTTGAAAGTGGAATAATAGCACTGTAACAGTATAGTGCAGAAAGGTCCACAGATGCGTGAGATACAATTCTGCATGAGCTTTACTAAACGAAAGTATTGGAAGGACTAGCAGGTAAGATTCCCCAGGATTGGCTAGGGAGGCTGCTCTCTGCAGACCCTTCCTTCAACAGAAGCAGACTCTACAGGAGCACAGAGCACAGCCTTCTATGTGGTGGTATCACAATTCTGGAAGTGGTTTTTTTTGGCGGGGGGAGACAAGTTAAGATCATTATATTAGTCCAGGCATTTAGTTGGTAAGGGTTATATATTTACAGTTTTCATGGGCTGGCTGGCTGATTTGTTGACCTTTTGGGAGTGAGGGAGATTGAACTGGGTTATGTTTGGATGTTAGCAAAATTTGTGTCAATTAATTAAAAGTGTAAAGTTGAAGGCTTTCACGGCCGGAATCCATAGGTTGTTGTGGGTTTTCCGGGCTTTCAGGCCATGTTCTATTAGTATTTTCTCCTGACTTTTCGCCTGCATCTGTGGCTGGCATCTTCGGATCCTCAGAAGTCTGTCACTAAGAATGTCACAAAATGTTCAGGGTTGTTTTTTAAGCTACAATCAATAAACCTCTCCCAGTTTCTTTACTGTACAGTTTGTACTGGATAATTATGTGAACACTTTGATATGTTAGCCTTTTAGAAAATTACTTTGAAGAACAAAATTTGCAACCACCGGACTATTGAGACTGTGCTTACATTTTGTAACAGGATGTCTGTGGAGACATGCAAACACTGTTTATGGATATTTATCAGAATATATTGCATTTGGAGTCTGTGTAAATGAAAAATATCCGTTGTTGGTGTCTCAGACAAGTAACTATGTCTTATGCCCTTGGGAAGTATAGTGAAGTCAAGCATTCAGTAGGGGTACCAAATTGTTTCATCAGCCATTCTTTGCTCACCTCTTCCACAAATTGACTTCTGATAACTGTTGGTATACTTCTCCTAACCATGATACAACAGGCATGACCAGGATTTTCAGGCCACAAAGAACATTAGCCAAAGATGATGGGAAATAATGATGAGAAAGATAATGAAGGCAGTATGGCAACCACAGAAACTTAACTGTGCACTCCTACACATTACTTCAAAGTCCCATTGAGTTTAGTGAGCTTACTACCAGGTATATGGACATAATTACAAGCATAGGGGTCTACAATCTGTCTCTTGAACAATATCACCCCAAAAATATTATTTCAATAATAATGTTTATTCAAAAGCAAAGTCTATTTATGTTCAATGGGTTTTACTCCACATTGAGTAAGTGGATATCAGATTGTATTATCTGGAAATATGAAACTGGTCTCGATCTAAGAAAGTTAAGTTACTTGATGTGGGTCTACTATTACTGGATCAAAAATAGGAGCAAAGTGAGATGGCCAAGTTCATTTCTGGAAACATACCAAGTAATGACATAACTAGAGATGCATGTGTGGAAAACATTGTTCCCAGCTATCTGTTTACACTTTTTAGCAATATCTATCTTGCTTATACCATTAGAGGAGCATAAAGTTATTAAGCCCTCCAAGATATCTACAGTGTAGTTTGAAAGAACCAGCTAAGCCATCCTTATAGTAATATACTCTGTGGGGAGACTGCATGGAAATTTCCTTCTCTGCTAGAGAATACTTTTCAGCATTACCATCTTCAGGTTCATGCTGGAGATAGCTCAGATGGAGGAGGAAAAAAACACAGCTTAGGAGGGTTTTGGCAGTTCAAAGAGCCTTTGTGCAAATACCATACTAGTTTCAATATCATTTCACAAGGAAGACCTTAGGGATGCAGAACAGCAGCAGCGTTTTTACTCTGCACTTCCTAGAAGTGCCCAGGTGGCCTGGCAACAGGAAACATGAACAATGGCATCACATTTGTAGTTATAAGGACCGTGCAGCTTTCCCATGCTTTTAATGGGGAAGGTCATAATTCAGTGGCAGAAGACATGCACTGCTTGTGGCAGAAGCCCCAGTACCTGACATCTTTAGGTAGAGCTGGAGAAGACCTCTGTTGAAACTCTGGTGAGTCGTTGCCAGCCAGTGCCGACCATAACTCAGCACTTACCAGCTCTGTTGAACTATAAATCCATCATCTACTATCAGCAAAAAGGATTGGAATTGTAGTCTAACACAGTTGGGTAACATGTTGTGGAAAAATTGTCTGCCATATGTCTGGGACAGTATTTCCCAGAATCCTTTACTATTGGCCATGCTAGATGGGGTTGATTGTAGTTGTAGCAGAAAATATTTCCTTCCCTCCCTCTTTCTCTCATTGTATTTATATCCCACTTTTGTCCTAGAAGTGGGACTCAAGAAAGTTTACATTTTATATTTTATCACAAATATGGTGAAGATAAAAGATATACCAAAATTATCTTTAAAGATAATTAAACTACCAATAACATTAAACACAATTGAAAGCATTCCTTACAAATAAAAAAGTAGATTAGAGTACTGGAGTGCCCTTTTACAAGCTGTGTGTTTAAAGATACTCTGGTCCTGACAACTTGTTGGAATTTGCCTGCAAAGAAGAAGCCTTTCTAGTCCAGAAAGGGAGTTCCAGAGCCTAAAAGCAGGCCCTGTAAGGAGGAAATAAGTCCTCTGTGATAGACCTCTGTGGGAGAATATGACCCATCAGATAACCTGGACCTAAGCTGTATATGGTGTTATAAACCAAAACCAGTAGTTTGAATTGTACTCAGAAACAGGCTAGTACCCAGTTGAGCTGCTGCAGCAAGGGACTTGTGTGTGTTGTGTAACCAGCTCTAGCTAACTGTGTGTCTGTAGCTCTTTGGGACAGCTGAAATTTCTGAACACCCTTCAAATGTAACACCATGTAGAATGCATTATAGCAGTGGTTCTCAACCTGTGGGTCCCCAGATGTTTGTGGACTTCAGCTCCCAGAAGCCCCAGCCACTATGGTCAATGCTCAGGGCTTCTGGGAGCTGAAGTCCAAAAACATCTGGGGACCCACAGGTTGAGAACCACTGCATTATAGTAATCTAAGTGGAATGTAACTAAAATATGTGTTACTGTGGCCATATCTGACATCTCCAGAAACAGGTGGAGTCATTGCACTAGCTTGTACTTATAATTATATTCCTTACAATAACAGAGACCTGGGCCTCCTGGCTCAGGGCTGAATCCATGAGCAGTCGCGTAGGGATGTGGGGGCGGGGGAGGGAATTCACCCTGGGCAGCAATGTTTTTGGGATGTCCCGGCCTGTAGCCACGCCCCCACACACGCGCCCCCACATACACCCCTTGCAGTGTAGCCCCTCCCCCTCCCATCCTCCCTCCACATACTCCAAGCTCCACCACTGTCCATGAGTGCTCCAGGAATAATCCCAGGCTGGGGATTTAGGGGGAGTGTAACCTCATCTAGCCCAGGCTGGATCCCTGTTCTCTAATCTGTCATTTGACTGACCAGGAGCACATCAGTCCTGTCTGGACTAAGTTTCATCTTTTTCATCCTCACCATTCTCTTATGAATGCCATACATTGGTTTAGAACCAAAATAGCTTTCCTGGAGTTAAAACGGGAAAAAATATAGAATTAGGTGTTAGCATATTAATGCCATCGAATCCAAACCTCTGGGCGACCTCTCCCAGTGGTTTCATCCATATGTCAAATAGCATGAAGGCTAAACAAAACCTTGAAGGATTCCATAGGCCAGCAGTCAAGGCACTGAATTAGAATCCCTTAGCATCACCTCTTGAATTTGCCCCTTCATGAAAAGATGGTGCCACTGTAAAATAGTGCTACCAAGTCCCATCCTAGTGAAATGGCTCTGAATGATATCATGGTTGATGGTACCGAAAGCTGCTGAGAGGTTCTCTGGAACCAACATGGATGCCAGCCTTCATACATTCCCTGGAGAAAACAGTTCATTGAGGCAACCAAAGCTCTCCCCATCCCATAACCCAACCCAAAACCGGATTGAAATGGAACAGGATAATCCAGGTATTGCCCATTCTTTTCATCTATCTGCTCCTCAGCTTTCTATGAGAGTATATGTGGTGGTTCTTGATTATCCAAGGATACAGTCAACATCCTTGGGCTGTGGAACCAACTTCTAGATTGCTAGAAGTTTCTCAATTCAGTGTACCCTGTCCTGAGCTAAATGGTCTACTTAATGTAAGTCAGCTTTGTATATTTCCTGACTCTTGGGGTATGTGGGGTTTCAGCATAGGCTAAACTCTCAGTTTTCAGGGTCTATGAGTTTGTATGCAGGAACAAATCAGATCCATGATTCCCTAGCACATCCATTGCAGGTTACTTATTGGCTGGAACAGGACACACAGGTAGACAAATTCAGTTTTATAATGGTCAGTCTCAGATGAAGAATGAAAATTCATAATGTAAAAGCAACTGAATGGGACCAAAGCAAAAGAAACTAAACAGTTAACATCATTAAAGGCCACAATTTAGTATCTTCTAAGTAAATATTGCATCCAACATATACAGAGAGTTTAAGATTTTCTTCTGTTGGTTGGATAAGACTGACTTATACTTAGAGCACACTCAGTGAAATCAGTGAGTTAAGAGTAGGGAAGTTATGGTCCTTTAAATACAGTTGGACTATAGCTGTCAGCATTCTTCAACATGGGCTAAGCTGGCTAGGTCTCATCAGAGCTGCAAGCCAACAACGTATGATCTCTGACTATCCTCAGGTGAAGTCAAAGCGACTTGACTCATTCACAGTGATTTCAGTAGGTATAGTCTAAGTCTGGATCCAACTTGAGAGGAAAAGTTCAACACATGCACAAATATTTAGAAAGTATTCACTTCTCAAAGGAGAAAACCCATCTTTACACATGGACCTGAAACCTGGATTGCAGCTACTTAGGGGAAACTAGGCTCCCACTGGTTATACCTAGGGAGCTGAATCTTTCTTGTAGTCTTTACTAAAGTAGCCTGAACTGTAAAGTTGGGGAGAGAGAGTGAAGATCTGTACTACTTTGGGAGACAGGGTTTTTTCTTAATGTAGCACAAATTCCAAATCCTCTGACCCTTTTAGTAATCATTGAACTGAACTTGATCCAAGTTATTATGTTCTCTATCCAGAGAATTTATTATCTTTATCTGTTCTTCTTTATGATCTGTTTTCAGGGTCAAAGAGGAGTGTCTTGTCCTTTTAGCCCTCTTGAAGAAAAAAACATATTTTAAAATGTTTTTTGTATCATGCTGCTGTTCTTATTATTTAGTTGTCACCTCTGCCACACATCTCAGTGAACATTTTCATTGTCTTGTTTCTGTATTGACTACTATATAGCTTGATTCCCAAACTAACAATCTGTTTTAATGGCCTCTACCTTTCTTTGATTTCTTGGTTTTGGGATCCTGGTAACACTTATTTCTTTTATTTTAAAAGCAATTGTTTGATTATTATCCAACTGTGTAAGTTATGTCAGTTTGTGGGGGGTATGTTATAATTATTTATCTACTAATATATAAGAGTCAATTTGTTTGTCTATGTCAGATGAGAAGACCTCATATGACTGGTTGTGTCAAGTGAAGACCTCATATGATTGGCTATGGAATCCTGGGGTTTGAAGTTTAAGGAGGGGCCTTTTGAATTCTCAGCGAGACAGCTCTTGGGTCTCAGTCAACCTTGCCTGTCTTGAATAGGCTAGTTGCTAAGGAGACAATGCCTAGCAGCAAGGGGGAGGGCAGTGTATTCCCTCAGGAACCCAAGCTCTGTATGCTAATAACTCTGAATACAGATAGGATGGGGGAATATGGGGAAAACTTACAGGTACTAGGCAAGACATTTTGGGGAATTAGAGACACAGATCTCAAATCTTTCTAACAAGTATTACCCATGAGAAAATAAAATCCTGGGCAACACCAAGTATATATGCTAGTCTAAAATATAGTAGTTTAGAAATCATGGAAACTCACTCTGTGACCTTGGACATCACAGTCTGCCAGCCTTAAAGGAAGGCAGTGGCAAGTCTTCTCTGATTCAGTCTCACCAAGAAAGCTCTATGAAGAGTCAGCATAATTTGGAGTCAACTTGAACCCACATAACAATAAATGTAACCCAGATAAGATTCCTTTGTGCTCCAGCAGGTGATAACAGAATTGAAGAGTGCATGGTCAGTTTGGTAATATTGATAATATGGTACACATGTTATGGTAATACGGTACACATACTGTGATTTATATTGGAAACATACTTTATTTAGAAATACGTTCAGAAAAGCAGATAATAAAAAAATTAAAATACATATTAAAAAAACCCAGCTATTTTTCTGTAGATTGATTGTTTCTAATCTTGGATATTAAGTCCCAGAGAGTGCTTTCTTAAAAAAGAAAGTCTGAGGCCATTTCCATACGGGGGTAAAACCCCGCGATGCGGCGACCGGACACGGAGGTCATCCTCACCGTGGGGTGCACTAGAGCGGTTGGAAAAGGTGAGGTTCTACACCTCAAACCACTGTAGCGTAGCCGCAGGGGTGGCACTGTGAGTTTTATAAAAACCACCTTCCCAAGTGGTTTTTATGAAACTCGTCTGCGCTGCTCCATGGCAGCTCCTGGTGAAGAACTGCAGAGATGTGGTAGAGCGTCTCTGCAGATCTGCCCGGGGACGGGCTTCCGGCTGGCGCACTGCCCTGATTGGCAGAGCACCGCCGGAAGCCGCTGGCCACCATTTTGGGTGCCGTCGAACGCCACTGAAATTCAGCGGCGTGTAGAGTGGCGAAACCGCGCTCCCCGCAGGGACAGAGCAGGGATGGAGCAACATGCTACCAGGTAATCTCCGCCCCTGTGTGCGCCGCCCCGTTTCGCCCCCCCGTGAGGAAAGGGCCTTAGTATTAATATTTTAAATAAATATATGTAATACATTCAGATTCGAATATTGAGATTCTGATCCACAAGTTAGGCACATTTAGTGTTTGGGTTTCAGTCCATTTACACCTGCCAGAGTTCTTATTTCAAATGGCACTTTTTTTTTCCTAACTGAAAACAGTGCCATATGAATTTGCTTCTGAGTACAATTTATGTTTTTTCCCCAAAATATAAATTGTAAACAGGATTTGAGTATATACCTAAGAAGATGAAATGAAATCATTTGTACAGTTCATGGGCTTTAGGTTTATGCTTTGGTACATGCCTTTTCCTAGATAATTAACCTCTGCAAGCATTTAGGCAAGGATGATTATACTTAAATTATTGTGCCATCATGCCTTCATGCCTTCATGTTCTTGAAAACAAAACTCACCAAAGTAAATAGCTAAGACAATAGTAAATTATAGAGTGGATCAGAGTAAGAACATCAAAGCCTTACTCAGGGAACTGCCCTGTAAGAGATGCTTTGAACCCAGGTTAAAATGTCACAAGGTTGCTACCTGACTACTGCTTTTATCAGTTTAATGCCTTCAGAATCAGCAAGCAAATATTGTGGCAAAGAAGATAAAAAGGGAAAAACGTGGATGCAGAGGAGTCAGAGTGTGAAAGAACAATTGCCTAGGAGGCATACTGGAAATAGTTTGCAACTATGAAAAGTTTGTGGTTTCATGTAAAATTGATTCACATTTGCACACAAGTCCATAAATAATTCCAGTGAAATCTACAGCCTTGAAATCATTTACCCCTAATCCCAAATGCATTTGACCTGAGCAAGCGCTTCATCTGGGACACTAACATTTTTGCTATCCGGCGTTCTTGGGATGCACTTAACAACACACATTGGAAACTGAGTTTTCCCTGAACAGAAAATCAGTCCATCTGGAACATGAATGAGTACAGAGACTTTTAATTTGGTGCCAGGTTAACTTTTTCTGTGAAGCCTTGTCTTTCTTCTGCTAGATAACTGATAGCTATTGGTTCAGGTCTGCTGGCCTAGAAACTGGCACATTCTATGAAAAGAGTGTGACAACATAGGTGACTTTAGGGCCATCTGCACAATCATGGTCCTCCATTTGTTTTTGGAGTACAGCTCCTATCAGCTCTAACTAGCAAATTCAATGGTAAGTCATCAATGGAACTGCTGTACTATAACATCTGAAGGGCCATAGTTGTCTACCAACAATTGAGAGGATTTGGTATAGGGAGCAAAGTGGAGTAAGCTGAGGTCAGAAGTTTTCCAAAAAGGGAAGGTTATCAATAAACCAGAAAAACAGGCAGGAGATTGTAAGGTGGGAAGAGAGAGAGGTCCTTGGCAAGCTTAGTTGATGAGGTTCAAGCTGAGGTGGGATTTAGTGTATATATAAGAAGAAGGATGAAGCTAAAAATACTGGGAACTTTTTCTTCCTTTCTCATAATGCTGGGAGCTAGGATTATCCAACAAAGCTGAATGGTGGGAGATTCAAAACAGACCACAGGAAATAAATTCTTCGCACAATGCATAATTAAATGATGGAAGTTGTTTCAATAAGAAGCAGTAGAGATGGCTGCCAATTTAGACAGTTTTCAAAGACCATTGAATAAATTCACAGAGAATAAGGGCATCAACTGGTACTAAATATGATCATATATTAAAAAGCACTATGCCTCTGTGTACAGACTGCCAGAGAGCAACAGGGGGAGAGGGCTATTGTCCCTGCATCCTGCTCTTGTGTTTCCCAGGGGCGACTGGTTGGTCACTGTGGGAAACAGGATACTGGGATAGATTGGCCTTTTGTTTGATCCACCAGGCATTTTCTTGTCTTCTTAAGAGAAAAGAGAATCTGTAAATGTAAGGAAAAGTTTATCTGTCCCTATCTTATGATCTGTCAGGAGCTTGAAAGTAACCAGTGGCAAATAAGTAATTTATATTGTGAGCTGCCTCAGATCCCTTATTGGCGAAAAGACAGATAATTAATTAATTGATTGATTAAGTTGATTGTAATTAATTGTTTATAATTCATTATAAAAAGAGAAACTATTATATTGTGGCTGGCATCCTGTGAATGAGTTACAGTGGTGGAAGCCAGACTTATCATAAGTCACAGTTGTGGTTGTTGTGTTGGTCAGAACCTCAAAACGACCAAAATCCCGCCCCAACCTCACTTCATAAGTTGCACAGCCCTCTCCCGAAATAGTCGTTTCCATTTTCTTGGAAAGCAGATGAATGAGTGAGGATGCATCCAGCTATTTTTCTGGAGACAGCTTGGAAAGAATCCCAAAGGTCTATGCAGATACTTATGGCAGTACATCCAGCTACAGCAAAAAAGCTGGACATTGGCCATTGGCCCTCCTAATTCATTTCAGTGAAGAAAGTAGATACAGATATGATGGTGTCACCGCATAGATGATTTTGGTTTCATTTCTAGAAGAAGATGAAAGTTTAGTGGAGAGACCAGCTCCCCAATTCACCTCTAGGTTCCTGTTTTTGTTGCCTTGAGTCCATCTTGTGTGCCCTGGTTAGCTGTCAGGTATCAGGTTATTAAAGACAGGGTGCTTTGCAGGACCAGTTGCCCTACTTTACTCACTACATAAAGCAAAGTCCTCCATCCTATGGAATCCTTTGAGGCCCTTCCCTAAACTGCAAACGCCAGGATTCCATAGGATGTTGAAAGTGGAATAACGGTACTATAACAGTCTAGTATGGAAATGGCCTAAGAGTGTCAAGAGCAACACCTTGTCACTCATAGGCACATCAAATTATTTATTGAATAGTGATAGCTTGGATTACCAGTAGGATTCAGTCTGTTAATTAATGGTCTGAATAGACATTAATAGACATATGAAAGGACTGAATTTTTGAGGACTGCATGATAAAGCCCCTTTGATGTATGAATAAAAAAATAGTGCCATCTAATGGCTTATATTTGTTCCATTTTAAATCTAGAAACTGATTAACGATCAATTAAAATTATATACAAAATACTGCAGGGAGGGAGGGATTTTTCATTTACCCAGATTTATCCAGGTGAGATAAATCATTCAGATTAAAGGCTGATTAATCTCTGATTTAAATTCTGGAGCTTTAGAGGGGAATGTTTTTAGCCTTGGGAGCCAAATTGCCATTTAGGAAGAGTCTTGGAGGCACATTCCCACATCAGGCAAGATTAGGAAGCTCTGAAGCAAAGCATGTTCAGTTCTTTGAATGTTTACTCAGGAATAAACCTGGATACAACAGTTTCTCAGGCTGCAAAGCACAGCTTTGTTCTAGGCATGTCTATGGAGCGGGTAGCTCAAGTACAATACATTCTCAAAATACAAAGCACAGCTCAATTTTCACACATCAGTTTCTCAGGTTGCAAAACACAGCGTAGCTCCATGCAGTAGCTTCTTGAACTGCAAACCAGAACTCATTTCCATTTAATATCTTCTCTATAGTCTAAAGAAACATACATATTCTCTGATGTGCAGAATGCAGAGGTATAAATCCTGGCTTGTTTTATCTTTGTGTGGTAAGTGAGACAATTTTTAAACTATTTTCTGTGGTGCAAATGGCATTGAGATAGCAGTCTTTTTTATTGCTATTTGGCTTTTTTTGTGTACCTGTAAAACATGCAGTATTGGATATGTAATATATTCTGATAAATATTCATTAAAAATGTTTGCATATCTCCACAGGAATCTTGTTTCAAAAAGTAAGCACACTCTCACAGTGGCTGCAAATTTTGTTCTCTAAGTAATTTTCTATAAGGACAAAGTATCAAAATGTTCACATAATTAACCAGTACAAACGGAGACTTTTTAAGCTACAATCCATTGGAAAGTGCTGGGAGGACATGATGTTATCTCTGTGCTGAAGGATCCATCTTGACTAGACTCTTAGCAATGGTCAGATTTCTTAACATTTCTAGTAGAATACAGCCCAAATGTGATTGTTATTGTCGTGTGTTTTCAAGATGTTTCTGATGGTTACCCTAAGGCAAACCTCTCATAGGGTTTTCTGGGCCTGAGAGTGTGTGATGTGCCCAAAGTCACCCAGTGGGTTTCCATGGCCAAGCAGGGAATTGAACCTTGGTCTCCAGAATCATAGTGCAACATTCAAACCACTAACTATGCTGGCTCTCCCAGATGTGATACTCAGTTGAAATGAGTTTTTCTGTGAGATTACGTTCAGAAACTGAGATCTAAATGCTATTGTTAGTTCCAACTATGGCAAATTCACTGAATCAATTGATTTTATTGAAACGTTGACTCACTACTCAATAGTTGACTCAATGGGTTTATTCTTGTTGGGACTAATCAATAGGATTCAGCCATGAGCTTCCAGTTTTCATACCATCTGAACAGATATGAAGCATTCAAAACCAATCATTTATGGAGCCAACTGTCTTAGTGGGTGTTCTACACATGAAATAATGTGTTTTAGTAAAGCCACAGGCATATATTACTTCTCATCCCAAAACACTGCTAGACTCTAAACAAGGGGTGGACAACTTTGTTCCTATACTTCCAGCAGACTACACCAGCGCATTGTTAGCAGCCTGAAAGTAATGCTACACTGCTTCTGGTTTCTGTTCTGGCTGATTTTAAGCCACCTTTGTGGAAGTGGGGGTCAAAGTTCTTAGCAGAAACAAAAGCAAAACTATTTTGTGGCATTTTTATGGTGTCTATGAAATATTGTCCAAAAAATTAAATGCAGGAGTCCCAGCAGCAGCTTTGGGGATATTCAGCAAAGGTTGGAGGAACCACCAAATGAGGTCCACAGTCTGGACATTCCCCATCCTTGCTTTTAAAGAGTCACTTCAGGCTTCAAAACTCAGGAGATTAATCTGGTTTATCTGGTCTGGTCTGCATGTTTTCTGGCACCAAAGCTACAGGCAGATCTAGCCAACCAGTGCTGCATAAAAGATCAGTTGCCTAGGCAAATATGCTTTTATCCAGCAATGGAATGTAGCAAAAACAATCGTGAAAGACTTCCGACATGAGAAAATTAGCTGTTGATTTTGGAGCATCTGTATCAATAACAGCAAATGTATTATGAATGTTCTTGCTTGTCACCTGCCTTATGCAATTCAAAAGGAATGCTTTGTTTTAAGCTGGAGAAGAAATTAAACAAAGGAAATAAAAACAAAATTGCCAAGTTTAGTTCCAAGTGAGAAGTAAAATTTCCTTGTTCAGTTAGCATCAGTTATAATTATATGCTCCCCTTTATTTCTCTGACAATTCTAGGATGTTGCTGTGAATGTTTTTCAATGAGAAAAAAAAATACATAGAAATATCTTCAGGTTACTACACAAAAAGAAAAGAAAAAAGAAAAATAGCTCGATTGGTATCTTTCCACTGTCATCCCTCAGTTTCAACCTTGTTGTCATAAATGTCATAATATTCTTCTCAGGAAAGTTGGAAAATGCCAGCTGAAGGCTAGCGCTGCCTCTCTCAAGCAAGCAGGAAGATTTCTTAGACTAAAGACAAGTAGATTCAGGAAGATTCTCTTACCCTCCTACAATTTTTATGTCCCTACATGCATGAGCAAATCAAAGTTGCATATAGTCAGAAATTTAAATAACACAAGATAAAAATATGTAGAGGGGACATTCTGGCTAGAATCTTCTTGGTGACATACATAGGTGTAAGTTGCTTTACACGTGTGGAGTAATTCTTTTGGCAATGTGGAATAAAAATATCCAGCTGGTGGTACTGGGAGCAGAGTTCTGCACTGAAACCATTGCAAATACACAATACTGCACCTAGAGTAGTGTGTCCATGCACACTGCACACTGCCTTAGTTCACTGTGCATTATTCAATGAGGTAGTAGCTATGCACAGTCACTGTTATTCACATGTTGAACTACAGAGGTATTCTGTGTAGGAACTGCATAGTACTAGTGTAGTATAACTCCTCCACCTATGGTGATAGGATGTAGGTTTTGGCTCAGGCACTCTATTGTCATATGCCTTTATGGTTGCTTAATGTGTAACTATGTAGTGAATAATTCCACTGACAGATTATTCTAAAGAAGCTGTAACTGGAGACTGGATTTCATATAAAAATATAGAACCTGGAATAAGTGTCTTGAGGAAAACATTTTCTCTTGAGAAGAGTATGTTCACCACGAAAGCAAACTGGGGCGTAAATCCAATTGCTAGCTTCATACCGAGTAGATCCATTGAATCAAAAAGAAATTGGTAAGTCAACAATTGAATCAGTGAGTCTGCTCTAGTTGGGAGTAATTATTGTATTTATATTAGATATGCTTCAGGGTTATATTGGTACTGGCCCTACTCTGACACACTGTGTGGCAACTAGCACTGAAAATACTATTCTACTTAGAAAAAAAATAATATCCTAAGGATGCAATCCTGTATCCCCTGACCAGTGGCACTTGCTTCTGAGTAGATATGTATACAACTGATTGCTCTGTTGCATGAATTAAGTGAGCAAATCATAGTCATAGATACAGCATTGGAAAAACAAGGCTTACAGGAAGAAAGGAAGACAAGGCTTTGAAGCCTTTAGAACTTCTAATCAGTTTCAGTGTGGTGGAGAGTGCTGGGACAGAAAAGTTCAGTTTTCTGCCTCCCTGTGCCCAGACGGAGATTTGGAAGATCTGAAAAATGTCCTCCCCCTCCCCCATGGTGTTTTGAAAGTCCAGAAGAAGGTATTACCTGTTTTTGGATTTTGCTCATCCAGCACATATAGTGGTGGCCAGAGATTTCCATGTCAGTTCAGAAGTGAATCCGCTCCAGGTTTTAACGCAAACTTTAAGCAAGTTATCCAAGGTGCTGAACTTATTTTGAGTATATGGCCCAGTATCTTGGATAATTCCTTTAGAGTTCAAAATGAAACCTGGATCCAATTGCCTACGTTACTGACATGGAAGTCCCCAGCCACTGCTGCTCTACATGTGTATGGATTTTTTTTTCTTTCTCAAACAGAACTATAAAAAGAATTGTGGGTCTGAGTTGAGTAATCCAGTGGTCAGAGGGTTAGCACCTAACAGGGACTTACTAGAATAGCTGGTTGATATTCTCTCTTCTCCTAGCAAGAATGAAATTGTGGAGGCAACTGTGGTGCTTTTGGTAGGAATTTTGACTGGCACAGCCCTGCTAGACTGCAATGAGATCGGGTTGGGAGGTGGGGAGTTTATACATCCCTACATGAGCTACAGGTACAAGTAAAAAGCTAGATACATGCCTATCCAGAAGAAAGCTCTATAGAACACAGAGAGATTTGCTTCCAAATAAATATGAATAGACTTGCCTAATTTTTTAAATGAAAACTGAACGTTCCAAGATAGGACCTGATACATGTCAGAAGGATCTGCACCTCTCCCCATGCTTTTGTGTGGTTGTAGGACTAGTGCAGTAGCTATCAGAGAACTAGATGTAAACTTTTTTATCCCAAATAACTTAAACTTGACAAAGATCTGTCCCTTTCTCTCTCTTTTAATTCCAATCTTTCTCTTGATATGGGATCCTTTTTTTTATTTTTCTGGTATGAGACGAATTTTTATTTTTCTGGAGTGCAGCTGCAGAATTCCCAGTTGACATGATCCTTGGGCATGCTGTCTGGGGATGCTAGGGGTTGTAGTACAAAACGATGGGTCCCAAGCTCTTCAGGTAGTGACAGATGTAGTGTAGTGGTTTGAGTATTGGACTATGACTCTGAGGGACCATGGTTTGAATCCCACTCAGCCATGAAAATCCATTAGGTGGCCTCAGAAAAGTCACACTCTCTCAGCCTTAGAGAAAGAGAAAAGGCAAACCTCCTCTGAATAAATCTTGCTAAAAAATGCTATGATAGCATTATTATCAGTTGGAGTTGACTTGGAGGCACACAAAAACAACAACAAAGACCCAATCCAGGCGGGTAAGTGTGTGTTATGGTGACCACCCAGTAATGACAGATGGTGTTATTTGGGAAGCTGGAGGCATTTTACTGTAACAGAGACTGAACTGGGAGCGACTCCTTTTTCCATGTGACTCATTGCCCTGTCAATCATGACAGAAGGGGATAAAAATACATTTGAGCTGCAGCTTGCCGAGGCTGCAGATCCCCAGAGGGGAATGTAACTTTTAGACAGACATTCATGCAGCTCGCCTGGCGACCGAGTACTGGTGAGTGTGTAAGAAAGCAGCCTGGAAAAGCGGACAGTTTGTGCTGCGACCAGAAGGACAGGAAATGCTGAGACTTTCTGCAGCGGTGGTTAGTCTGAGATAATGCCATTGTATAGCCAGGCCCAGCGACCTCTCCCAGTGGTGAGAGCCCAGAGGCTGGCGTCGGCCTCTTTGGCTTACAGCCCAGTCTTAGGCTCTCCAGTCTTTGGGCGGGGGGCTGGAGGGTGTGGATCTCTCCCAGCCAGCTCCCCACAAAGAAGCAGCCACACCTCACCTTGCAAAGGAAATCTGGCTACGGCTCCAGACTTTGTGACTTCTTCTTTATGAGGGCTGTTCCCTCGGCCCACTCCCTCACTCTGCCTCAGCTGTTCTTTCTTTCTTTCTTTCTTTCTTTCTTTCTTTCTTTCTTTCTTTCTTTCTTTCTTTCTTTCTTCCTTGCACTGGAATATGAGGGAGCTGTTTAAAGCTACTAAGGGAAATAGCTGTATGATGGGATTATTGGAAAAACCACTACCATGCCATTGCTCTTGCACCTTGCATTTTGACTATGAAATTGCATTACCAAGTATCACCATCCCCTCCAATGGCTTGGGTGTGATGCATGGTATTCATTGCAGGTGATCATTTCTCTCAAATCAGCAGGGGTGGTTGTAGATGCGTTGCTTGTATTCAAATGGTTTAGGATCTTGTTTTCAGCCAGTGAATAAAGGCCTCTGTGTAACAGTGTGTGCCAGCTATCAAATATGTACCAGCTTTTTCTTTCGCATTTGGAAGTTGCCTTACAGGAGGTCAGATTATTCCCCTTTCTCTTACTTGACCAGTCAACAGTGGCCCTACAAATATTGTTGGATATGTTTGTTGGACTATGTGTCATATGTGATATTTTTGTATCCATGTATAATTTTTTTGTATTTGGTCCTCTATTTGAAATTAGTCTAAACAGTTAAAATCATTTAAAAAATACTTTTAAAAGACTGTAGCTGCTATCATTCCCAGACAGCATAACCCATGCTGAAGATTGATGGAAGCTGCAGTCCAACAGCATCATTGAGGTCACATGTTCCCCACTCCAGTCTACTCAAATCAGAAATGCCTTTCTAACAGGGGTCTTTCATGGCATCTACTACCTGAGCCTTTGTTCATGAGAAGCCATAGGCTGAACCTGAAAGCTACTGATATAATGTTTGTCCTAATAAGAGATTGATCCAGAAGTCCCCAGACTGAATCTTGCATCTGACATGGCTTTCCTAGGTGGACTTTGGTAAGCCATGCTGTTTCCCAGCCTCAGTCTTTCTTTTCCTTTCCATCTGCAATATTTATTTCGCTTAGTTAAAGCATCTGTCAACTTTCAATCCACCAGAGCTCCCAAGCTGAGGTACAACACATGTAAATATTTTAAACAACATTTCAATATAAGGCATATCAATACTGGTTTGCCTTAGAGCACATTAGAGCCTTCCAAATACTGATGAAGTTCACCATCCCTCAGTATTAGCCCAACTGGCACGTGCCAGAACTGGAATCCAACAGTCACAAACAATAGCTTCCATGGCAGCTAGGTGGTGAATCTGATCTCGGTTTTAGTCTGAATTTTCTGGAGCCATCCAGGATCCTGGAATTATTTGAATGATTTGAGCAGATTGACTATCCCTTTGGCATGGAAGCCAGTGTTACCCTGTTTACTGGGGGTCCCAGGAGGGACTCCAAAATGTGCTCTACTATAGGTGGGGAAAATTAGCTCGGAGCACTGCTTTAGCGTTACGAGAGGCAGGGTAATTTAGCAGGATCTTGTAACCCAGTGTTTATGGGGTCAGGCCATGTCAAGAAGCAGACTGGTTTGAAAACAAGGAATGATCTTTATTAAATACAGGCACACAATGTAAGCAACACATGCACACAGTTGACTAAGGAAAATAAAAGTGTGAGTAAGATAGCGGGATTTTCAGAGGGATAGTTGATTCGGGTGATACGAAACCTTTTCCTGAAGCCTGGGAGAAGATAGAGAGCGATGCTGGGGTTCGGTGCGTCTCAGCATGTGGAGCTGAGGGGAAGCTCGCCAAGCAATGCAGCAGCAAGGCGGTCTGGAACTCGGGAGCGATCCGAGAAAGGTCTCAGAATCAAGGGTTTTTATAGGTAGAAGTGTGACTGCAGGCTATGCCTTACTCGGGGACAACAATGAGTTTTGGGTGTGAGACAGTGTCTCCGAAAGGTCACAATTTAGCATGATGGAATCAGAGCCAAATTAACAATGATGTAGCCAGTATGTAAATGCGCAACACTTGACAGTGGATGGTTCAGCCTTTGTCAAGTTGCCTGCTCAGGGCAGGGAGCCTTTTGTAGGTAGCGCGCATACATAATGTGGTGTTTGCTGAGGAGGTCCCTGAAGTGGTGATCTGGCTATTTCTGGCTTGCCTGTATTGTTTAGGAATATTTCAGCAGTTAAGTGCTGAGCCTAGTTTCGTGCTTGTCCGGGGGCCTCACAAATATGTGGAGAAGGGTGGTATGGCAAGGCCAAATTATGATATCAAAGTGATATCTGGCTATCGCCAGGTAGGTCTAAACTGCAGTAACACCAGTAGGGGCTTATAGAATTGTTCAAAGGACTCCAAGTACACACACACACATTTTCCATTCTGCTCTCTCTTTTCTCTTCTCCTCCTCACACTCTTTCTCTTCATCATATGTTCACCCATTATTTTCCATGACCCACTCCTCTGCTATGCCAGCCTTCTCTCTCCTCTGGTGCCTCCCCAGGTACTTTTCATCTGAAGTAATCTTCCTTTCACCTGAAGTAATCTTCCTGTTGCAAAGAGAACACAGGGAAGTGAAACTGGGAAGTGTCAGGCACATGGCTAAATTTTGTTGGCCTGCCTACCAGTCTATGGCCGTTTCTGCATGAGTCTGTTAATAGTGCGATGATTCCACTTTCAACCTCCTATGGAATCCTGGGGTTTGCAGTTTCGGGAGGGGCCAAGTGGCCCCTCCCAAAACTGCAAAACCCAGGATTCCATAGGAGGTTGAAAGTGGAATCATCACGCTATAACAGACTTGTGCGGAAATGGCCTATGACTTTTCTTTTCATGGGTGCAGTGGTGACTGCTATAGGCTCCAGCACTGCTGCTGATGAGGCTGTGAGAAGAAAAAGAAAGAAGCCAGTCACAAGCAGGCAGGCAAGTGGATATGTGAGCTCAGAATCTTAGCCACACAATGCAGTACTTACAACCACATTCCACAAGACAACACAGTGCCCTAACCACTGTCTTTTGTATCTGGGCCTCTGAGTTCACTGGTTCATCTGCCTGCCTACATCTCTTTTGTTCTTCTTGAGGAAACAGAAATAGGTGGTGTGGCAATTAATGGGCAGCACTAGAAGAGTCACCAGCAGCTGGCAAAAATGAGGCTGAGGGCTGCAAATGGTGCCATTGTTGCTCAGAGTTTGATGCCAACACAATGCCCAGCAGAGTTTGATGCCAACACGAAAAAATCCATTTTAAGAGAGGAACCACAGACGAATAGTAGAGCACATGCTTTGGCAGTAGAAGAATTCATGGTATAGCACATGCTTTGCATGTAGAAATTCCCAGGTCTACACCTTAACATCTTCAGTTGAAAGGATGTCAGGGAACAGGTGAGACAAAAGGTTTCTGCTCAGGACTCTAAAGAACCAGTGCCAGTTTAACTAGACAGTAGTAGGCTAACTAAAAAGTCTGATGTGCTCTAATGCAGCTTTTGATATTCATCTTGTTTATCATTTGTTACCCATTCTCAGGTACCAAGATTGGAACTTCTATACATGTCATCTTATTAATGAAAAATAGGTATCAAAAGGACGCAAATACAAACCATTAGATGAACCCGTTGACATATCTTCCAATATGTCACACCACAACCTTGGGCTGACAATAACTGACATATGAAGGATACTGGAAACCACTCCATGTGGAAGTAGCTGTCATTCACTGAATCATTCATGTATAGCATTATCACAGCAATTTTTTTGTAAGTTTTATTAAAAGTTTTCAAGGTACATAGAAATAAAACAGAAAAAGAAACAACAGATTACAAAACAAATGCACAAGAAAAAAACAAAGAAAAAGGGAAAAAATAAAGAAAAAGAAAAATGTCATTGCTGTATGCCTTCAAGTCTTTTCTGACTTATGGCAACCTTAAGGTGAACCTATCACAGGGTTTTCTGGGGCTGAGTCTGTGTGATGCATCCACAGTCAACCAGTGGGTCTCCATGGCTGAGTGGGGAACTGAATCCTGCTAAATACTAAAAATAACTAAGAACAATAAGAGTACTAAGAAAATAGAAATATATATTGGTTTCCAGCTTTCCTAATGCAGATTATTAATTATATAAAATAATACCTCTAATTACAAATATAATTCAAATGCTTCAACTTCTACTTTTCCAAATAGACTAACTGTTGAAACCTATGTCCAACATGTTGTACTCTTGTTTCCTGCAAAAAGCCTGTTACAGGTGCCTAGTCTTTTGAAAATGTCATCACTGATTTTTCCCTTCTCACTATAATCAGTTTGTCTATTTCAGCTAAGTCCAACAGTTTCATCAGCCAGTTCTCTTTCACTGGAATATTTGTATTCTTCCACTTCTTTGCATATAGTAGTCATACTGAAGTGGTCATGTACTGTAGTATCTTGCTATACTTCTTCTCCAGCTGATCTTCTACTAATCCAATAGATACAATTCCAGATTCAATTGAACATTAATTTTCAGAATTTTATCCAGCATGGAATGAATTTGATTCCAGAATTTTTAGCCTTTTCACAAGTCCACCGCATCTCTAGGGTGGTGCTCACATTTCCAACACGTATTAGAAACCTCTTTACACTTTTTGGCCAATTTTTCTGGTGTCAAATACGGATACATTGCCTTATGCAAGTTCTTTTTAGTATTGTAAATAATGTAAATTTAATTCTCTTCAACCACATTTTCTCCCATTGTCTCCTCTGTATATTTATCAGCAAAGTTTTATGTATACTTTATCATACAATCCTTAACCAACTCTTCTTTCATCTCTAATTTTAACAAAAGTTTATTCATCTTACTAATCAAATGTTCATCATCTGAGTACAACTGTTTCTCATAGTCTGATTTGCTCAACTTAAAATTAGACATTTTTTATCCATTTTAAATCTTTCTACTCTCAGACTTGTAAGAGAGCCATTAAAAACTGTAACCTTCTGGCATTGCCACAGTAACCGAGTGGTATTCACCAAAATGCAAACAGTCGTAAATAAAATACTTGCAGTAGCATTTCCACTGATTCACACAATGAACTGTTCTTCCTCAATAGTTCAACAAATGGCAATAGGTACAACATGGAATAGTTTAAAGTGGTGGCGGACAATGTGTGCTCTTTGAAATGTTGTTGGGTTTCAACTTGCATGAGCCCTAGTCTGTTTAACCAATAATAAAGGAACATTGGAGTTGCAGTCAAACACTTATGGAGTTCTATGTTCTCCATCCTTGAGTCAATACAGGATGGTTGCCAGTTTCATCTCAGTTTTGCTTTAGAAGAGCTTGCTCAAATTTCTTAATTTCACTATGCTCATGATTTAAAAAATGCCTTGGGTTTGAAAAAGTGTGGGAGAAATCCAAACGAACAAATTCATCTGACCAGGACGAAAGTTTATATTGCTTGCCTCTTAAATGTCAGGATTTAAACTTTTACGTATTTATGTTAGCATTGAATTAGTGTTGTATTTTTTTTCTTTTTGTACCCCTGAGAAGCTCTTCATCTTTAAACTATCTGGCTAGCAGTACGTGCTGAGAATAGCTGTTCCTATTGAATTGGCTAGTGCAAATGGGGAGAAATTTCTTTCATTTAAATTTATAAGAAATTACCAAAATTTATAAATTCAGGGGATAGGGGAAAAAATCACATGTTTGGGATGGAAAGAACGTTTATTTAAAAAAAAAAATTAGTGCAGAAGAAAGTGAAACTATAGATTCTCCCTCTCTAATTTGAAGTAACTTCTACATGGCAATTGAACAATGTAAACTGGTTGTAACTGGCTTTTTTCTGACAGCACAACTTTGGAAGATTCCATGCTGATATGAGTAGTAAGATTTTGCAACAAAAGATCATTATGGGAGATTTGCTAAGTATGGATTCAGTGATGAATTACTGTAGTAAAATTTTGCAAATGTATATCCTTTGCGAGGGCAGGAGCGAGAAGGCTGTGAAATGAGCACAGGACACCGAACTGGGAGACAGAAAGGCCACAACTCTATTGGCCGTAGCATACAAATGGGTTGGCCCACACATGGATCTGGATCCTGGCATCAATCAACCCATTGTTGACCAATTTGCCCAAGCTTCCGGCCGGGCACCCCCTGCCACCCAGAGGTGCAAGAAAGGCATGTCCCCCCAGAGCCAGAAATGCTCACCACTGTCTCGCACCCCTTCCAGACTGCAAGGGGCCACCAAACCAATGCCAACAGCCATTGGCCTCCACCAACCAGGATCCAAGACCCATGCGAATGCCCAAAATTATGACAAATAAAAAGAAAAATAGTTTTAAAAACATGACAAACCAAAAATAATAACAGCATACAAATAACCACAGCAAGCTACAAACCATGCAGGAGAGAACAACTGTGGGAGGGAGGGGAGCAGCCGCAACAAGAAGAAGCTGCCCAAGTGGAGGCAGGGGAATAAATCCCTCTGCAGCCACTCAGCTGGGCCGCAACAGCCAATCGGACCCACGCGAGGCATGATTGGCCAGTGCCCCGTGATTGGCAACAGCCAATCGGACCCACGCGAGACATGATTGGCCAGTGCCCCTTGAGCACCTGGAAGCCCAGCCCCTGGAGACTAGAAATGGCCACTCCCTGGCCCAGTGGTCTGGAAGATGCGCCATTGCGATGAACCTGATTGGAGGGGGTCTTGACAACAGAGCCTCCTTGGCAACTGAGAGCGTTTAAGCTGATTGGCTGGTGGAAAGAGGACAATAACGGATTTTATCTGTCTGGTGTGTGTTTGAAGAGGAGTGTGGTTTGTGGTGTGTACAGGAGAGGTTGGAGATTTGAAGAACTCTGTCGGAGAGAGAACTGAGAAATTGGGTGTATGAGAGACAGTGAATGAATTGAAAGAGAGAGAGAGAGAAGAATGGTGTGCTGGTTATAAACATTTAGATACAAAACACATTTAAAGCAACAGGGTTACAATAAATGTTTGAAGTTCTGTGTTCCTCGAACCAGTGTCACAGAGTCTCATTCTGAATCCTGGAATATACACGCTACCAATAATATCATCTTGACCTTAGTGCCAACAGTACCACAATCTTGGAAAATATGAATCACTACTAATCCTTACATGGAGAAGGGCAGATTTAGGGAAGGCAGTAAAGGGGGATAGTCCTGAAATGAAGAAGCCAAGGGGGTACAAGAGTGAAGACAGGACTGTGTTCTCAGAGAGGGAGAACTGAGGCCACTTATCCTGGCCCTGGCTTGATTCGGAGATCTCTCTGGCTGTTCAGTTCTGATCACAAAGAGGTGTCAGCCTGGGCAGGCCTTGAGTGCAAGGCTTGGGTGCATCTTTCGCACTCAGCACTGATGGTCAGTGGGGTTTTTTCCACACGTTTTACAGCCATTCCTCCAGGCCCACTCCACCAAACAAATGGCGCCACGCAGAGGTAAGTTGCGCAGCTCGCTTCCAGAAAACAGCAGGTAGAACATTGTTGGGTATAAAGGCAAGGAAGAACTCATGGGAAGAAGCTGTTTTAGCCAACAGTGGGGAAGTCTTCATTGTGCATGTATAAACTGTATAACCACCAACAAATGCTAATAAATTACTCCAGTCCATATACACTTGGGAGCCAAATTACACATGTTCTTGTCCACCTGATTATTTGACAATTTGAGGGTATGAAGTAATGCCATGACATTTGCTATGAATAGTCTCTCTGTCCCTAAGCTTACAGAACGCTAACGTCTGAACAGGTTAAAAATATACAAATCTATCAGTAATATATCTAAAAACTATTTTAAAAAGCAGTTAAACTATCTACATAATTAAAATAATCAAAAAATTCATTAGAAGACAGAATATATTTTTTTAAAAAACAAAATATATTTTTTTAAAAAAACAAAACAATTAAAGTCAGTCCTTGAAAGTCTGCTGACTTGCCCACAGAAGGAGAAAATGGAGAGCATCCTCCTAGCTTGCCTAGGGAGGGAGTCCTCAGTTCGGAGAAGACCACCTCCCTTGTAACTAGCAGAGATACTTGGGAAGGTGGTGAGACTGACAGAAAGGCATCCTTCAAAGATTTTAGAGGTCAAACAAGCTCATATAGGGAGATGGGGATCCATATAGGGCTGTATAGGTCATAACCAGGTGTTTTTGGACTTCAATTCTCATCT
Organism: Iguana delicatissima; assembly: GCA_948472985.1. Taxonomy (NCBI): domain Eukaryota; kingdom Metazoa; phylum Chordata; class Lepidosauria; order Squamata; family Iguanidae; genus Iguana; species Iguana delicatissima. The sequence continues at coordinate 306,313 of CAOKZL010001103.1, read as the reverse complement.
AAGCCAAGTCAATGGTGAAAGATAATGGCAATATTAATTCTTTGACATCTGGAGGCCCACTGGTTCATCAGCTGTTCTCTTTTATTTTGGATTTGGAATGGTTGTTCTTGACTTAAATGTAGCAAGATGATTCCAGTGTTAACAATCAGTGAGATTAATAACAAGTTAATTTGTTCATAAACGTAATCCACATATCGATAAAATGTGGACGATTAGAAAGAAATGCCAATGAGGAGATGGATGTAGATTCAATCTCAGGTATCAGTATTCAGGCAGTGTTCTACTCAGTTATTCATTGCAGAGTAAACGTACTCCCAGCCAGTGTTCTAACCAATAAAGAAAAGCACCAAGACAGGCAACAAGATGACATACTTATTTTTTAAAAAATTATTGAATATAATATACATCCATCTGCAATGATTCTGTTAATCCATAAAGGGACTGCAAGAATGGGTGTATAGCAGATGTATGGTACAACCAATGTCTTTATTTAACATTATGTCTGATTAAGCTGATTGTTCCCTATAAACATTCAAACTGAATAAATATGCTGGCTACAACATTCAACACTGTTATTTTTTTTTTTTTAAAAAAAAAGCCAGTACAAGGTTCAGGGTATATAATACTGCACCACTTTCTGTCCTTAGTACAGAAGCTCACATTTCAAGAAATATAGCCAAAAATTTACCTCAATCATTAGAAAACATTCAGATCAGACTCTTCTCTTACTGGTGTGGGAATTGTTTGTTTGTTTGTTTGTTTGTTTGTTTTTCTAACAGATGTGAAGGGTTCCCCCCCTTTTAACAAACCAATGTACAAGTGTATACATGTGTGTGTGCATGTGTGTGTGTGTGTTTAATTTCTGAAACAAGCTCAAACTTTTTAAAAAGGAGCTTATTTATACAGGCACTGGATGTGTGGTTGCTGTAGCAAAAGACTAGAATGATCAACTCAGCTAGAGCCAGCATTGTCATTAGAGCAAAGCATTGCCTCAGGCAACAAATGCTGGCTGTCATGAAAGGGCAGTGGGTTGTTACTTATTTAATTTATTATACTTGTGGCTTTTATTACCAGGAAGGAGGAGAAGGGCTTGTGAGATTTGCTGCTCTGTTGTTGTTGTATGCTTTTGTTTCCAGCATATGGTGACCCTAAGGTGAACCTAATCATAGGGTTTTCTGGGGCTGAGAGTGTGTGATGCTCCCAAGTTCACCCAGTGGGTTTCCATGGCTGAGCAGGGAATCAAACCTTGGTCTCCAGGGTCATAGTCCAATGTTCAAACTACTACACCATGTTGGCTCTCTTCTGCTACATGGAACAAAATAACTTGGCTGGTCTAGGATATTATGCCTTGACTTTAGGAGGGAGATACACTATTTTTTGCTATACCTCAGGCAGACAAAAAAAAGTCCTAGATTCTGTTCTCAACCCATGAGCATCTGCACATATAGTCCCACTGTCATCTGCTGGACTCTCTATGAACACCATAATCATGCATGACATTTATTTGAACTTTCCACTGGCGTGCCAAATGCCAAGTGCCAAATCCAGTCCACAGTGGCAAATATAGGCAGCCATCTGGAATCAGAGCTGGAATGGCTGGATTTTCCTGCAGCTGCTTGCTACATTCCCAAGCGATTGTGTGAAGGAGCTCCTTGAGGTAGCCCTCCTGGGACCTTGCCGTCATTTGCCAATAGTCTCCTGCTGTGCAGTGATCCACCTGCTTGCCCGTAGCGATATTTGCCACACTGGGTAAGGAAACGGCCATTTCTTCAGCGAGCCTGTAGCAAGACACAGCATCTCAGCTCTCTGTGTCAATACTGAAAAGCAAACAATAGCTGCAAAAAGACAGAATGTAAGCATTCATGTGACAGGGTGCACACAGTTACTCATGACCGTGACCTACAGACTTTATCACTGTTCAATCTGCATTGTGAATGTGGGACTGTGTCAGGGAACTTGGCAGGAAAACCACCCTGGGGAGGAGTGGGGAATGGGGGTGGTGGTAGGCCTTTTCTCATTGTTAGCTGCACACCTAAATGCATTTATAAAGCTTCTCACTCACTGTGTGCTAACTTTCCTCTGCGAAGTAGCCACCCTCCTTGAGAAGCTCTTAATTCATTTTCAGAAACACTGCCCTCTCTTTCACATAGGTGCATAGGAACATCAAAAAGAGGTCAAACTACCTCTGTATGGTATCTTTAGTCTCCCACTAGCATAATAGCTGATGATGGGGCTTTTATCTACTCCCAGGAGGGCCAAACAACAAGTAAGGTAGAGAACAGAGATGAGGAACCATGTGGGGTCCAAAGGCTGGATTCCAGTTTTGAAATGATTTTCAGGACCACATTCCAAAGCTGGGCAGAGCCAAGGGTAAAATGGGAGAGGCTAAAGCCAAAGGCTGACTCCTTTCCCATTTTATGACATAAAGCAGTAGTTCTGCTAGCTGCGCAGTGTTTTTCACAAGTTTCCTTGGTTAACACCTAGTTTTATCTTTGCTCCATCATGGTTACAACCTATCAATTGTAGATAAGGGGTAAAAAAAATGCAGAGTCTTCTGAATGTTTCAATGAGAACTCTTATAATTGATAAATAAGACTCAACAGCTGTAATCTCCAACTGATGGAACTGCTATGTTCAAATACTTGAAAGGCACAATTATGTTTACCTCAGATCTAAGGCTGGGAAACCTAGGAATGTTTGAAAATCTGGCTTCAATAAATCAGGCAGTAGTGGTGTTTTTGCTATATATAAACATTCAACACACACATAGACATACATAAAGTGCTAGGCATTATCTTGGAAGATGGGTGCTTCCCTTCACCTTTCTCCCTGACAAAGGAAGATATATTGTGGGTTGAGGAGAAGCTTTATTGGAGTAGGAATGGTAGGATTCTGCTACCTAGCAGAACAGACAAGGGAGTCTAAAGAAGAGAAAACTTGACTTACCTATTTTGCTGGATGACTGGCTGCAGTAAAAATTCCAAAACTCCTCCCAGTTCACCTGTTAACATTCTGCTCTTCAGTGATTCCTCATCTTCAACACACACATTGTGACTGCTTAGGATAGCAGAACCCACCCCACCCCCGCCCATAGTTCACTTGAATTGGCATTAATAATAGTCATGAGCTGGACAAGTTCATTATTACACATGTTAGCTGTATACATTTTCCATGATATGCACCAAGACTTTATGAAATCTGTGCTGACCCTTTATACTAACAGTAGATGCTGCAAATCTATTCTCACTTCCTCTTTCTCTTTTTTTTTAAAATCAGCTGCATGGGTGAAGGTATAGCAGGAATAGTTCAGGGCCAGAGCACTAAATGAGGGTTTTTAACATTTCCCTGTATAACAATTCACCCCAAACTTCTATGAGTTCCATAAGAGAAAATATGCATTTATCCATAGGGTTTTTCTAATGAGTCAGTAGGCAAAGTACAACTCTTTTCGCATGGCATTTGCCATGTGAAAGGGTGCCTGGAGTGTTGCGCGACTGTGAGGAGCGATCTGCATGACGCACTCACAATCGCGCAGCGCATCAGGGTAGGGAAGGTGCCATTTGCACACTTTTTCACTTTTGGCTTTCAACCAAAAATGGTGCACGAATGCATATTGCTCCAGGGTCCCGCGTGCACTTGCCATGCATGCAGAGCCTCCGGAGCTGCAGCGGTTGTGCTTCCTGTCCCAGCACATCCTGGGAAACTCCCAGGCTGTGCTGTGGAAGGAAGAGGCGGGGCTTTCACATTGCCTGCTCGGGAGCAGGCAGCTCCTGCAGAGCTGAAGCAGCAGGGACACGAGAGCCTCTCGCTGGAGGCTGTTCACATGATCCCCGCACCCCAGCGCCGAAAAAAGGTAAGGTGCGGAAAGGGCCTACATCAAGAAAAGGGACAAGGAAAGGATGAATCATGAATCCTCCTTTTTCAAAAGCCTGGTCCCAAACCTGATGGGGAGGTAGTCCTGGCAGCTTCCAAAAGAATATAAAAGAGATGGGAAATCTGATTATGGATCACCAGTATGACATCTAGTTTGTCCCAAAGTCAGTTATCAGTTGTCTAGGAAGAGTTGAAGGAGGAGGAGAGAAAGAGATGCAGAAAAATGTGGAGGAAGTTGTTCTGCTTCCACTTTGGGTTTATTATTAATTGTTGGCAGATAGGACCCTTTTATCTGTGACCTTTCCCCTCAACTAGGCCTCTGTGTTGTAGCACAGGGTGTATGGTGAGACACCCTGTGTGGCAAACATACATTCTGCTGGCGGCAGAGAGATGGAGATCAATATACCGTGATGGTTGGTGGTCATAGATTTTTCTGGAGATGCCACCACAAACTGTAGCAATCAATACTTAGCTCTGCAAGCAACAGATATGATAATGTCATCTTTCATCTTGCATCCAAAATGTTAAAGCTGGAAGCACTCACGGTTCACAGAATCCTGATACTAAGGTGGAAGCAAAGCTCAAAAAATCTGACGTAACAATGAAAGATTTCTTGCAATATTTATTTTTTCTTATTTTTACATTTATATCCCTCATACTGCCTGTCCACCAATCAGCTCAAGACGGAAAATACAGCTCTTCTATTCTCTCCCTTTATCCTCACAGCAACTCTCTGAAATAGGTCACCTGGGAGAGAGTGACAAGTCTAGTCACTAAGTGAATTTCATGACTGAATGATGACTTCAATCTGGCTCTCCCAAGTCCTACTCCATCACTTTAATCACCTCTCAGCACTTCCTCTGGCAACTGAGTTGTGTGTTGTCCTTTGATTTTTGTTGTTGTTGTTGTTGTTGTTGCAGAAGGGCTTAATCCATACTTCCCAAAAATCACTTCGTGGAGTTATCTCACTTGATTATGACAGATATATGGTGATGGGCACCATTTCATGTTCCAGCTGTCATTGCTTTGGTTTCTAAGAGAGAGAAGAGCAGCAAGGCATAGTTCCATCAATCCTTGAGCCAGAAACTAGTCAGAGGACCTACCTTCATGTTCCAACTCTCAGTGCTTTAGCTTCTGAGGGAGGGAAGAGCAATCCCCATTTGCTGAGCTTCTGAGTAACATAAGCCACAATATTGTGCAGTCAAGGGAGCATCAATAACGTAAGTTATGCAGATGAAGTCATTTTACTGGCAGAAAATAAAGATTTGGAACAGCTACTGAGAAAAGTTAAGGAAGAAAGTACAAAAGTAGGTCTACAGCTGAACATTAAGAAAACAACAATAATGACCACACAAGATTTAGGTAGCTTTAAAGTTGGGGATAACATTAAAATAGTTACAAAATCTCCATACCTGGACCCAATAATCACTCAAAATGCAGACTAGCCAAGAAATCAGAAACAGACTAAGAGTTGGAAAGGCAGCTATGAAGGTGCTAGATAAGATCTACAGGCATAAAAATATATCAATGAATAGCAAAGTCAATACCACAGTATTTCCAGGTTCTATGTATACATGTGAAAGCTGAACAGTGAATATTGATTCAATCAATGGAGGTAGAGTCTTGTATCTGAAAGACTTGAGCACGGTTATTAAAAACAGGGCCTCCTGTAGAGCTGTCATTCATAGGGTCACCAATCCATAAGTTGTAACTGGCTTGAGATCACATGACATCAGAAACTGCTACACATTACACCAATAAAGTAATTTTGCTGTTACAGATTATGACTGGCACCCAGTTGAGGAGTTATGAATGGATAACTTAGACTTACTCATTCATAATTGTTCAGCATTCATGTTTGCAATGTGACATTATTGCCACAATCACAAATGTTCCCCATAACCTACCTTAAGAGGCAACAGCCTCAGCAAGTGATGGAGGTCTGTGCTGCTGGAGAACAAGGAACAGCAGGATCACATGTCCAGCCCCCTCACGCCATTAAGTTGTGGTACAATTAAAAATTGTGAACCCTGTCACATCTCAGATCACTGGTGGAAATGGGTTAAGTATTCTTAACTATGCTTATGGTGTAGAATCTTGGCCTTTGTTATTTTGGAAATGTGGCTTTGTTACACTCTCATTACCCCAAAAGTAACTAGTTAAGGGCAACAGTTACTTGTTTCTTCCAAATGGGGAGAGGATGGGATCACAGCATGGTGAGAAAGGGATTTTTTTACAGATCAGAGGCTCATGTCATTGCTTTTAAAAATACAGATAGATTAAAATGTAAAGCACATTTAATGATGTATGCTGTTTAGTCCGTAGTATAATTAAAACTCAGGGATGTCCTCAGTGAAGAGTGAGGGCAGCTCACAGGCATCATGAAATGGCAGCAAGTTGTTGGTAATTTCATTTACTAATCATTCTGTTTTTATTTTACCAGTTCTGTGCTTTCACTAGAAATAAGTTAACATTTTTTTTTTATGTTTGTATGTATTGTAAGACAGATCTTTTAAAGTGTGTTTCTTGAACCCACTGTAACAGATGTATCCAGGCTATACATGGATCATAAATATACGCTATATTTCTTTCAGTGCGTCAACTGCTAAATTTCTTTTTTTCCTTTTTTTTTCTTTTTGGGTACTATACAAGAGAGTGGAAAGTTGACTCACACCCACAAAGCTGCTGATAGATATGGCTGGGCTACAATGTAAGGAAATAAAGCAATCCACAGCAACTGTAGGCTTTATGCAGCAGCCATTCAAGCTCTTCCTGATCCCAAATGGCACCGATGTCATGCTGTCTGAACCTATTTTAGTGTCATTGTGCAGTATTTTAACTATATTTTCCCTATTTACATTAAACTTCCTTTAACCTATAGTGTTCTTGTCTACTTCATCTCAGGTAAGTCCACAATAATTATACATATATTTTGTTGCAATTTTATTAACACAATTTGATTTTATTTATAAGCAAAAGTGAGTGTATTTACATTATACTCTTATACCAGTATGATGGTACTATGATGCTGCTATGGTTCCATGAAACTGTGGGACTTGTAGCTTAGTGAGAGAATTTTCTACTAGGGAGCTCACATCCACTCAGTTGATTACAGTAATATCGCTGTCTAGTGATACTAAACTAGTACCAAACTGCAATAACTATGTGGCTTATATACTCTCCTTATTTTCAGAATGGGAAGAGAAACAGCTATGCTTGATTAGGATTGTGAATTTTATAGACGTCTGGATTGATATCAGTCAGTTTTTACATCCAAAAGGAATTTTTGCATTTCTTGATTTCTGAACTGTACAAATGTTCTTATATATCTATAAATTTTGTGTATTTTTTTTAACCTTATAGTTTTGGAGAACAGTTTCTGTTACATCTCACAGCTTAGACACCAAATCCATCAAAACAGATAGACCTGGTCTCTGATAAATCTACACCAGGTTATCTTGTCTGTTTCCTAGGGAGTGCATCTGGAATATGTACTTCCACTTGTGGCTTACAACTATGAATTATTTCCCTGATTCCCTTCTTATATTCCACTAGACTCTGGCCCTTTCTGCACCTTACCTCTGTTCCAGTAGCATCTGGTGATAATGGAGGCAGCGGCTCTCTTGGGAGGGGAATGCAATGGAGAGCTCCCCTTTTCACCAGCTGCCTATGGGATCCAAGAAGCGCAACAGTCACACCTCGTCCTGCCACAGCAGAGCCAGGTACTTTCCCAGGCTGTACTACAGCAGGAAGTACAGCCATTGCACTTCCAGGACTTCTGCAACCAAAGTAAGTGTGGGTGTGTGACAGAAGGGTGGTGTGATCTCTGGTCATTGACAGGACAAGCCTGTCAATGATTTGCAGCACAATTGCACTGCCTGGGGATGGGAGAAGGATGGTAGCAGAATGACATCATCCATAAGCATTGTCCAGGTCCTGCCCTTCTCTTGTCCCCAGGTCAGGTTGGGTGTGTTAAGCAGAAAGAGCTTCCTTCTCTGTTCTCCTTTTGCTGGTGGACAAAAAGGCCTTTTATGTTTAAGTGGTCTTATAATATGTAATCACTCACAAGGAGGCTTCTTATTAGGTGCGCTCTCTTTCTCTTGACTTTTGTATGCTTTTAAATTAATTTTATACTTTTTAATGTACATATTTTAATTGTTTTAAAAACATTTGTTTTAAAGAATTTATTGCCAGGTTTTATTGATTCCTTTTTGTGAGCTAGCATGAGTCCCCCTCTGGGAGAAAAGTGACATATAAATGAAATATATAAATAACTAATAAAATGATATTATCACTGTATTTCTAGTGTTCCAAATCCTGTAAAATTTGTTAGGATTAGGATTATTAAAACAGGGAGACCCAGGCAGGAACTTTTCCAGAACAGACTCTCAGTCAGAATGGTCTGAGTGTGAGTTTTGCAATAAAGCTCCTTGGATTTTTCTAGATTTGGCCAGTTGTTGTTCACTCATTCTCTGCCAATGAGCCCTTCCCATTTTTCTGGGAGGCTATTTTGTTTTTGGATTCAGCTGTTTCTTGGATCGGCACCAGAAGTCATCGTCATTGTCCTCTTCTTCCTCTTCCTCTTCCTCCTTGGGGGCATGGATTGAGATTCTACATAAAATATACAATGCATAATGCTTTGCACACATAATCCTCTCCCCTTGGCAGCTGTTGATCCCTGGAAGGGACCACTACTTCTGCTTATTGATGAAGAGGCAAGGAAGGAAGGAACTCAGGTGAGTAAGAAGCACTTTGGCTTGGCTTGGCTTGGCTTGGCTTGGGAGAGAAGAAACAAAGGTATTTTCATAGAGCTCAGACCAGGCACATCTTCGTCATCTGAATTGCCTCCTTGTTCTGTCCCCTCCTCACTGGTAAGCTGTACCACTAGCAGCCACCCCCTCAGGGCTTGATAGATGTCTAGGAGAAACTTTGGGTGAGGCAAAAGGGGCTACACAATAGGTCCCTGAACCCCATCCAAAAAAAGAGACATATATATGTACATGCTATACTCATGCATGTTTATGACACTAGAAAGATACTGCCCATGGTTTGCTGAGGTTGTTCCTATGGTGTTAAGAGCAAATTTTCTCCTCTCTAAATTTTTTACTTAAAAAAGATACTCTACTTAGACTCATAGCAATATAGCACAAGTGTGCTTTTTATTTTATTTTTTCTTGGCCATGGTGTTACTGCACTGATGCAGTACGGTGCTATAATTCTAAAAAGTTCAAGAAAAAAGGAGAAGAAGGAGAAGAGGAGGACAGGAAGAGACTGAAAGTTGACATGCAAGTAACACAGATGCCATCATCATACCTATCATGGGGAGGAGTGACCAAAAAACACAGAATGAACCATAAATAGTGATGCTCATGTACCCCTTGCCAACTACTGCTGTTCTCAAGAATTTTTTGAAAAACCAAACCAAACCATTGGAGTAAAACTATGGGAATAAAACAACAAACAAACAAAAACAAGACAAAGCAAACAAATCTGTGGTTAGTGCTTGGAACTGTCAGAAAATTGTCCAACTCAAGAAAAATGTCATTTGGATCTTAAACCAGAAAACTATAGTAACAAATACTGCAACTCCTAGCAATCTCTTAACCTGAGGGAATCTTCTATATATTTTCCCTCACTGGCATACAAATGGGGGGCCCATGGAGGCAGTACACCCTGGGTGGCACTTTTTGGGGGGCAGTGCCGCTCTTTGCCTACTCCCCCACATGCCGTCACCCCACCTATGTGTGCAGTCACCCTGCTGACACGTGCTGTAGCCCCACCACACATGTCATCGCTCTACCCACATGTAGCATCGCCCCACTCACATGCGCCTTCACTCCACCCACATGCACCATAGCCCCACCCATGTGCGTCGTCACCCTGCTCATGCATGCTGTAGCCCTGCCCACATGCATTGTAGCCCCGCCCATGTGTGTTGCTGCTCCACACATGTGTTTCATCACCCTGCCCATGACAGCTGTAGCTCCACCCACACCCCTCTTCCCCTTCCCCTACCCCACTGGTGGCAAGCTCCACCACATTTTTCCCTATCTTCAAGACACCTCTGCTTCTCGATGGCCAGTTTGATGTGCATATGTCTGAGGAAATTAGAACAAATGAATACATTTTGGGGATGGGAGGGCTCCTTATCCTGTGCACTCATATCTGCTTCTGGACTGTTTGGAAACATTTGAAAGACCATTGTTGGAAATAAGACATTGGAAGAGAAGCTTCCCTATGTTCTTAAGCATTTTGTTTAATTATAGAGATAAGGAGATACCTGTAACCATAGGTTTGGACCCTGCTGATGTGCATTTACAACTAAGCACTGTGTTTGTTTTATGAATTGGTTTAACACAGAGCACTTTCACTGACATGTATTTGAGAAGCCTCAAAATTGTGTTGATAGAGGAGCTACTGTGTATTTGAAAGAACTATTCACAAGACTGGTGTGTGCATGTATTTGTGTGTTTTCTTTTCTGAGGCAGGATTACAAAAGCATGTGAATATGACTTGTACACTAAAGTATAAAGAAAGGTAGAAGAAACAACATATATTAAACCTAGAGCTTGCAGGTTTTTTTCAAGAATATAAAACTGCAAATGAAAACAAGAGAAATGTGAACACATTTAATACTAACACCTGCCCAGATCTGAGACAAAAAAATGATTATAACAAGTGGAAAGTGATCACTTGATTGCCAAGAAAAGAGAGAAGTAGACACACCAAGTTCACTTTATTTTTAAACCTAAGTTGTCAGCGATTAATTCTGAAGCATTAATCCAGTTATAAATTTTAAACAGGACTGCCAGTTGCATGAAGAAAAACACCCACAAAAATACAGAGGGCAGCTCATAGCAAACTGAGCATGCTGACATTCTGATGTGGTTCACTAATTTTTCTTTATGGTCTCCATAAATTCAGCTTGTTATAATTACTGTCAATAATATTAATGAAACTACAGGCTGCTCAACAAAAGGAATATCAATCTGTAGCTTTTTATTAGGTCAGTGAGACCTTCATTTATCACCGGTACATTTTGTGTGAGGCAGAAATTTGGCCCTTAATTTGTAACTGCTGTACCTTCTACAAGCCATTTCCAGAAACTCAGAAGTACCACAAATATTCATGGCTTGCATGTCAAAAAGAGGAATGGGATGTTGCAGCTCCAAAATTCAAGCAGGGAAGATAGATCAATTGGTAAATCAGGATCAGAACCTGGACTACTATCCCCAGAACTTTCAGAGGGCCATGCTGGTTGTGGACTCTGACAGTCATAGTTCAAAAAGTAATAAGACCATGCTGGCCTGAGGGATACTGGGAGGTGTAATCCAAAGAAAATAACTTTTCCAAGCTGTCACTCACATTCTACTTATGGACCACTCCAAAGATCTCTACTCATTGCTCATTCTCCTTGACCTTCCCTATGACTTTGACCCAGTTCTCTTCATTCACTCTGTTGAAACTCTGGATTTCTGTATACCAGGGTAGGGAACCTTTAGGCCTACAGACTTTTTGTCCTTCAGTAACCAACACCTGTACTTATTATGGGCCATTGTAAAGGATTTTGAGAGCTGTAGCATGCCATTTGCCTTTCCTGTTAATTTAAGTGGCAAATTAAGTGGTATGTGTGTGCAAGTATGTGTATGGGTTAGTTTTCTCTCTTTCTTTAACCGAGAGAGAGAGGAAAACTGATGAATTTGTTGTGGGAATTTGTTCTACAAACAGGAACTACAAAAAAATTTGTGAATTCATTCTCCACCCTAGAGCATGGACATGGCTCTTGGTACACATTGCAATCATCTACTGAACTGATACAAGGAAATCTCTCCGGTATCTTTGGCACAGACTACTAGAAATGAAGTTAGTCTCAGAGCAGATTTCAGCATTTTTATTTCAGGATGGGGCAGAATTTCAGTCATTTCACATTATGACATGAGGCACTCCCCTACAATCAATATGTGAATTAGAACACAGTTATTTAATAATATTTACTTTTTCCAGCATTTTATGCTCCAGTGCTCTAAAGTAATGACTAAAAGGATGTCTATAAGGTGCAAATGGGCATAAAGTATATAAAAAACAAGGGAAATGATAAATGTAAGAAAACTACTTGCAAAAATTTCTATATTATTCTAAAAATATATACAAAAATTGATTCATGAAACTATTGCCCACAAACATGCCTGTTTATTTTTGTGGAAAGCTTTTTTTTTAAGTCAACAAACTGATGTAGAAATGGGATGGAAGAAGACAGAAGGAATAAAAAAAATGGAGAAATTAAAAGCAAGATAGTTGTTCATTTCTAGTTTCTATTAGTAAAATAATAGGAAATTTCAGTTATTGCAAAATGTTTGGACAGCTCTTGTTTTGCTTCTATCTTCTCCCTGGGCAACTGTGTTCACTCTAGGAAGAAAAGACCAAATGATGAAGGAATTGCAACTCCAGATAACTAAAGAAATAGTTTGTGAACATATGCCAACTCTAAATACCGTATTTTCCGGCGTATAAGACGACTTTTTAACCCAAGAAAAACTTCTCAAAAGTTGGGGGTCGTCTTATACGCCGGGTGTCATCTTTGCGGTCGCCGCATACGGTGGGGGCAGCACAAAAATGGCCGCGGCCGCATCCCCACCATATGCGGCCACCGTATGAAACCACCCAGGGTGGTGCTGTGCACTTACCTGAAGATGCGGGGGGGAGGCCCCTCGCGCGAGCGCCGGTCGCGCTGCCTCCCCGCTTCCACCCCCACCCCCGCCTATAGCTCCCAGGCCAGGGAGCGCTGAGGCGGGGGGGGAGCGGCGGCGTTTTGGGCGAGGACGGAGGTGGGGAAGAGTCCGGCCAAGTTGGCAGAGAGGGGGAAAGGAGGGCTTCCCTCCAGGCCGGTGGGTCAGGTGAAGGGCAAGGGCCAGCGCTGGCCTCCCCCGCTCTCCTCCCCTCTGGGCACCCACCCCCCAGGCCCCCCAGCCCCAAAGAGCCGGGCGCGGGGTGCTGCCCTCTTCCCTCTTCTCCTCTGCTTCCCTTGGTGGAAGCAGCTGCGGTGGCTCGGGCAAACATTTTGTTTCCTTCCCAGCCCCAGCGGAGGAGGCCAACGAGGGGAAAGCGGGCGAGAGCCGAGGAGGGCGTTGGAAGAGGGGTAGTCTTATACGGCGAGTATATCCCAAACTCTATATTTTAACTGGAAAAGTTGGGGGTCGTCTTATACGCCCAGTCGTCTTATACGCCGGAAAATACGGTAATTCAAATTTTCAAGAACTGAGAAGGGATACTAAAGTGACTTGCACTGTAATCTCAGACTCTGTCTATGATTTTTGAGTCTTGCTGAAGAAAAGGTTAAGTACCATAAGAACCATAAAAGTGGAGATGGACAAATATTGTCGACATATTCAAGGAAATGGAATCCAGACCACTAGAGCTCCTGCACTGAGGAGGGGGTTGGATTTAATGGGCCACTGGGCTGTTATTTACAACCCCTGAAATTTAGTCCATTTAGACAACCTGTCTAAATGGTGTCAGCATTTTGGATAGCTCCTTTAAAATTCAGACAGCAACCCAGAAAAGACTCACCACCTTGCTGATATGGAAGCTACCAGCTACTGTAAGTGTACAGTTCATCAATACTCACAGCATACAAAAGTCATGCCAGTAGAGCTGATAGTGTAGTGGGACTTTCTTCCCAACAAATTCATTTGCACTACCTGAAAACTGACTCTGTGACATTGCTGTACTCTCAAAAACAGGTAGGGGCCCAGGGGATCATAGAGAAGGGGCTTCTAGGGGATCATCTCTCTGGGAGTTGATGTAATTGGTTTGAGCCATAAACTGTATACATTGTATGTGAATAACTATACAAATTAGAGACCAACAACCCTTATACCCATCTACAAAGAATGTACATGCACTGATTGTGAACACCCTTAAACCTGTAGTTATTATTGTGAAATCACATACAGATTCTAGTCTCCTATTATATTTTTGGAAAAGTCACCACATATGTACAATGTTTACATTTATAAGACTACGAGAATACCAGTTCCTTCCAGGTTGCTCATCTATAAATGTCAAACACCTCCTAGCTTTTCCTAGTAGCCATCATGTAAAATGACACCCAGCCCTGTAATTACACAGTATTTCATCAACACAGCCTAACAACAGTGCCCAAAACAACATTTGGGCAAAATGGAATGTCTCCAGGTTTCAGCAGGGCTGAACAGGTGCTGTCTCATAGGTCTGACCCTCATCAAGTTCAAAATGTTCTTCTTCGCACTTGTAGAAGTTGATCAAGGGACAAAGTCTTCCCTGATAAGAAAATCATAAATCAACATTCATTATCTATGTTCAAATGTTAATTAGCATTGTTAAATGGCATTGGAGGACATACTTCTGTCATCTGGTAGACTGAGAAACGCTGATTTCCTGAGGAGCATGTGGATGCCATGTTCTCGGAAGGAAGAATTGCTATCAATAACCACATATTGAGGTAGACCATATATCTTCTTTGCCAAAATTCATGGCAATGTTATCATCCTAGCAATAGTTCTTAGAATTAAAATAAAAATAAAAGTCGTTATCCATCAGTAGTACAAACACAGCTGTATCGCATTAAGCATACTCATAAATCTGGAAACATTTTTGAACCCATCTCAAATATTTTTACTTCTATTTTTGAAAGCATGGTTCTGTTGGCAAATTCAGCTCATCTTTATGGTCTGTGCTGACTAGTGGCTGAGGCAAGGTGGTAAATTGTGTAGCGGTTAGTCTAAACTTTAAAGAAGCTATCCAAGTTGCTGGACCCTATCTTCCAAATAGATTCAACATCTTGAGTTGCTGCTTTAATGATCAGACTAAACTCCAGAGTAGGTTCACCACCCTACTGATGTTGACCCAACCAGGCCCCACCAAGCCTGTAACACTGTTGTATTCAGCCCAGTTCCCAGAGGACCTTGAGCAAAATGATGTATAAGACATATGACTGGAGTCAAGGATGGAGCTCAGTGCAATGTGAGCCTGACTCCTGATGATGAAGATGATGGTGGTCATGGTGATGGTGATAATGATGATGGTGGTGGATGATTTAGAACAGAAGTGGCAACTGTGGCACATCAAATGTTTTGGGACTACAATCTCCATTACCCATTCCCATTGACTACACTGGCTAGTGTTGATGGAAGTTGCATTCCAATAGCCGCTAGAAGGCCACCATTTTCTATGCCTATTCTGAGAAATTTCTATCTTACTGTGCTATCTCAGCTAACACAATAAAAGATCTTGAAACCATGTCCTATGAAGAGTGACTTAGGGAGCTGGGTATGCTTAGCCTGGAGTAGAGAAGGTTAAGAGGTAACAGGATAACCATGTTTAAATATTTGAAAGGATGTCATCTTGAAGAAGTAGCAAGCTTGTTTTCTGCTGCTCCAGAGACTAGGACATGGAGCAATATACTCGAACTACAGGGAAAAAGATTCCACTTAAACATTAAGAAGAACTTCCTGAAGATAAAAGTTGTTTGATAGTGAAATACACTGCCTCAGAGTGTGGTGAAGTTTCCTGCTTTGGAGGTTTTTAAACTGAGGCTGGATAGTCATCTGTGGGGAGTGCTTTGATTGTGTATTCTTGCATGGCAGGGAGTTGGACTCATGGTCCTTGTGATCTTTTCTAACTCTATGATTTTATGATTATATAAAAAGCTAAAACAACAATACATTTACAGGCAGTATTTGTTATATTTACAGCAAAACATACTGGTATCATAGTCATCTTATTTTCATCACTGTTTCCTGGCCTAAAATAAATAATACTACAGTTCTGAGATCTTTCATAGAGAAATAGTGATTTATTTATATATAAAAAAAATAATCCTGGGCTTTCTTTATTTATGCTTAAATCCTGTTAGATTTGACTAAAACAGACCTACTGAATCAAGTAGTTATCTATGTGTTGACTCATCATTCAACATTTGATTGAATGGAAATACTCTAGTTGGGATTAACCAATAGGATGCCAGCTTGTCTGTGTTATTTGTACATTTATACTCTACAGAATTGTTGCAGAAGATAGCTGATGTGCATCCGGGAGCCCAAGGTAAGAGTCAATCTCACTCTTACACCAGGGAAATAAATACAAAATGGGCAAGTCCTTGGATTTCTCAGCAGTAACCATGGCCTAAAACATCTCCTTCTTTGTAGAACAAACATTATCAGTCAAATGGTTCAACTAGGAAGCAGCTGAGGGTATGTTTTTCTCGCTGACATAACAGAATTCGCTATCATGCAGGACACTCCTCTTCTCAGCTTTCGAGACAACACATAAACAAGTGTCTTAACTGAAAGGCCAGTGTGGCTCCACTGTTGAGCACAGAACTTGCCAACAAAGCAGGGAAATGAAAACGTCTGTTTATTTACAAAGTCTACGTGCTACAAGTGATAGAGATAAGGCTATTCCCAATGGGAACTGATGGAGCATACTAACATGTTGCTGGACTGCTTCCTTTGTTAATCTCTTAAACCATGCAAAGAGTGTGCATATTACAGATTGATATTTAAGAGTCTGGCACTTTGCAATATGGTCTAAAATAACTTATTTCTCAAGGAAAAAAGGTGTTACCCTGTGAATTGGGGGTCCCGGGAGGGGCACTCAAACAACAAACCAAACCAAGCAAAGATGGAGAAATTAGCTGGAGCACTTTCTTAACTAACGAGAGGCAGGGTAACTTAGCGGGAATCTTTTACCCTGTGTATACAGGTTCAGGTCAGTGAGTAGGCAAACAGTTCAAAATAGCAATAAGATTTATTAAGCAATTATTAAGAGAAACACAAACACACTGCTAACTAGAAATAGGAAATAGAGCTTTAGGGGAATGGGTGATATATCACCAGTCCTGCAATCCTGGGGAAGCCAATGGAGGGTAGGAGGACTTGGCGTGGCAGCCAAGGGGAGCTCACAGAATGAGGTGGCAGCAAGGCAGGAGAGTAGTCCAAACGCAAGTCTGTTGAGCGGTCTGAGGAGCTCTCGGAACTGGGAGTTTTTATCAGGAGAAGAACGATCGTAGGCTAGCCTGGTCTTGGGTGAAAACAATAAGTTTTGGGTTGGAGACAATGCCTCCAAAAGGTCAGAATTTACATGATTGAGTTATGTTCCGAATTGACAATGGTCTGGCTGGTATGTAAATGTGGCTAGCTCAGCAGTTAAGCACTTAGCTTGCCAGGGTGTCCTCTCAGGGCAGAGGGTCTTGCACATTGGTAATGAGGGCGTTTGTTTTGGGAGGTCCCCTAAAGCAGATCTGGCAATCTCTGGCTTGGTTTGGTGTGAGCAGCAAATAGTAGCCATGCCTAGCTTCACGCTTGTTCGGTGGCCTCACAAACACTTGGCTGGTGGCAGAGCAGGGCCGAATTGCGATATCAAAATGATATCTTTGGTTCACCAAAGGCCAGGCCTGTACACGATGGTAACAAAGGGAAGCAGATTATGATGAATGTACAACAAAATGGATGATGTTTGTGGCATTTTGGAATAAGAAATTCCAGGAACTAGTTAAAAAAAATTAAAATAACCAGTGATTACCAGTGTCACCACCACTATTATTACTTTTGCATTAGATTATCTGATTTCTGGAAGCTGGTAATGAAACTGAACTATATGCCATGGCTGAGATAATCTGTCAAAATAAATTTTATAATGAAAGTAAGAGAAATTATATGCTATGTTTTGTACATAAATTACAATACACTGTATGTTTAATAGGAAACTTTAAAAAAATCAGTGGCAACTCATGGCTTTGTTGTCATGGAGGCAGTGAATCTGCTCTTGGCTTTAGTCTAAACTTGGAAGAAGCTATCCGTGGTCCTGAGGCCTAGCCACCAATAGATTCAGCACTATGGAGAGCTCTTTTAGTAAGAGAAAGCAAGTTCACCGTCTCAGTGACATGGAAGATGCCAACTTGCATTGGTATGTATGAACCTAAGTACAGGTCAAATTTTACATATTGAAAATTGAAAGATGATCAGATTTATTAAATAAATGATGAAATGATGAAATATTATGAATAGAACAAACAGGACATGTTGATAATCATAGTGGACTGGAACTCAAATGCATGAAACAGAGAACCAAGCATTGTCAAAGGATTTCATCTAAGGTTCAGAAATTCATGAATTTTGTGAGGCCAACAGTCTCTTCATTTTAAGCACGTTCTTCAGGAAAGCAAATCTGTTCCATAATTTGGAGCAGTATAAAGAGAAGCTCCATTTTTTTCTCTGGAAAAACAAGACTGGGGGTGGATTGTGATACAGACAATGAACTGCTAATATCAAAACTTAGACTAAAGCTAAAGAAGATTACCATGTCAATCATATGACCCAAATACAATCTAAAGAACATATCTGTAGAAATTAAAGGCCAAGTAAAGAACAGATTTGCATTATTAAGCAAAACTGACTGAAACCAGGGGCACTGTAAGGGAAAATGCAAAAAGATGACATTTATGCCCAAAACCAGAATGAAAGAGTGATTGGATGAAAGGTGAGAGGAAAAGGATCAGAACCCTAAATGCAAATGTTCAGTGACTTGTGCATGGGGCAAAGAGAATTATGTAATCTTTACTGTACAATAATCAGTGCAAAGAAATAGAAGAGGATAACAACAAAGGAAGAACAAGAAACCTCTTCCACACAATCTAAGAAATCAAAGGGAAACATAAAGAAAGAGTAAGAATGTTATATGGCCAATGGGGAACATATTGTACAATGAGGACAAAATAAAAAGATAGAGAAAGGAATGTACTAAAGAATTATGCAAAACAGACTAAAGGATGACAGATATTTTTAAGGAAGAACTTTTCGATCAGGAATCTACAATTTTAGAAAGTAAAGAAGAAAATACATCCAAAACTGTTGGAGGAAATAAATCACCAGGAACAGATGACAAACTGAGACAGCTGTGTCAGGCTATAGAGAAAGAATCTACTAAAATTCCAACAAATTCTATAGGAGAAAATAATGGACCACAGACTAAAAACAATATACATTTCAGTCCTCAAGAAATGAGAAACAGGGGTCTGTATTAAGGCAAGTGAAAATCAGTAGGCAAGTGGATCTGTCTATACAACTATACTTTGTTGCCTTCCCAGTAATTACAGTTTCCTATTCAAACATACAAGGACACTGGTTCTTTGCCACATAATAGGAAAGTTCCAAGGTACTCATGGCCTAGTTTCAGAGTGAAGAAAAACCAGCAAGATCAAATATGGTCATATTTGGACCATTGAAGTCACTGTTTGACAGACACTGACGCCTGAAAGATATTGCTGGCCAGTTTTTCAGGGGTGAAAATCATGACGCGCTCCAGATGATTTTGAACTGCAGTTTTCAGCAGCCAGTGAGAAGGAATGCTAGTGTTGCTGTCCAACATCATCTAAATCAGGAGTGAGAAACTATAAACAGGGGCCAGTTGTCATTCTTGCACACGCCTACACCCTGTGGCTGCACCATCACATTTTGGGCACACAGCATGTGACATTATATCATTTCCTTTCACTATTTTGGCTGTTTTTTTGGGCATTGAAAAAACTTTTAGCAAGGTTTGGGAACACTGTGAGAGCTTTGCAGGGTGAGAGAAGCAAACTGCTGTACTAGCAGCTTATTGGTAGTTGTTTGGTCCAGTTTGGGGTGAAAATTGCCTACAAATCAGTGATAAAAATAATTTTTAAGGTGGGGGAGCTTCAGAAGGGGATGTAGTGTCACACTTTCCCTAACCCGTATTTAGAGGGCCACATGATTCCCTCTACCTACCCTGTAGGGTTCCTGACAGTCTCACATCCAGGCAACAGACTTACATACTTAACTCCATAAATTCTATGATGTTATCTGTCTTCAAATTACTGGCATGGTCCAAGCAGGGCAGCATCTCACTCCAGAGTGCTGAGATAAGGCTTTCCCTCAGCATGGATCATGCTCAGACATGGCACATACCTCAAATCATGCCCAATACCTATGGTGTTTCTACTCTGATATAAGCTCTGATTTAAAAACATACAAAGTCATCAAGAAGGTATTAGTTAGACAAAATCTTCTGCTGTCACTGAGCACAACTGTCTCTGATCACTGCAGTGAAAAGAGACTTCTAACACCTTAGCCTTATACCCTCTCTGATTCTTTGTGTTTTTAGCCATATTAATCACTATCACTAATTAAGAGTATGTGCCTTACACTAAATTGCTCCTCTCTGCTAAAGTAGACTGCCTGAATGAATAGATTTGATTTACCATTCAGCAATTGACTCAGTAGGATTACTCCATTTGGGACTAAAAATGCAGTTTAGTTCCATAGTTCTGAAAACCTAATTTAAAACTTAGTAATCTTATGCAGATTTACCTGCAGTTTAAAGTGCACAGTTGTAGTCTTATTTTATATTCTTATTTTAAGGATCAATGAAGCTTGCTTCCGATTAAAATCCAGGTTTCAGGCACTGAAATAATTAACATGGGAGTGTATTTGGAACAATGCTTCAGGTAGGTAGGAATTGCTGATTAAACGTTACAATTTGCATATTGCAGGAAAAATGCAGGCAACAACACATACACTTAAAATATAATGAAAAGTCACTAGAAGAAACAGAATAAAAATAACACTCAGGGTCTTCACTCATTTCAGAGTCTATTGCTTCAGATATTTCTGTGGTGACGTACCGCTCATCTATTTCCCTTCAGTGTTTATTTTGGAAGGATGAAATGTTATTTTGAAAGAAATAAAGAAGAAAATCAGACAGCAAAGGAAACCATTCATCAGCCAGTGGTCAAATGTGTATACTAGGTAGGCCTGATACTAGTCCAGTGGTTAAAGATAGTGGCTACAAATAATTACCAATCCTGTTCAAATTCAGAAAAAGGAGCAAACTACTTGTTAAAGCAAATGCTTGCCAACAGTGGGTTCATTTTATTTTAAGTTAAGTATTCCTGGTGTAGCTGAATGCTTCTGTGGTCATCTCAGACACCTTCTAAATCTTTTTAGAATCAGGAAACAGTCCTGGAGATAATTTGATTGCTAAATGACTATATATAGCAACTGAAGGGCAAAAATTAGCAAACCTGCACTAATAACAAGCCCCAGTCAAGTTTTACCTAAGATGAATGTCTAGTATGTTTATTACATTCAATAACCTTTTTTCATATTCCTTGAACTGTTCCCCTTTGTTGAGGAGACTTTCAAAAATTATACTGGAAGCTATACTGTTCTGGCTGGCACCCATGGTAAACAGTACTTATCACATGGTGCTCTGAATTGTTATCGGATGACCCTGCTCACATACACAAATCATGGCATTATCAGGCAAAGGCAGGCCATTGCCTGGCAAAGTGTTTAAACACACACACACAAAATGTGAAGAGACTATTAACATATTCAGGAAAATTGGGATGAAATATTTTTAACAACATATCTTAACAACAACAAAGCATAGTAAAAGAATGTGAACCTCTACAACATGACTGGGCAACATGGAGGTTGTGAGCCTGCAACTTCTTGTCTACAGATGATGAGAGCTGTAGCTAGCGAGCTGGACAATTTCCACCCTCCTCTATACTATTTTGAAATGTTACACATATGTGTAAGAAATCCAGTGTAGTGTAGTGGTTTGAGTGTTAGATTATGACTCTGGAAACTAGGGTTCGAATCCCTGCTCAGCCACACATGTCCGCATCATATCCTCCAACATTTCATAGATGAAGACTGGAACACATGCGGACAAACAATATCAGAGTGAAGTCAAGATACTAAAAAGTTATTGATAAGGAGGAATACACAAGCTAAGGGGGGCTACATGCTACAATTGTTTTTTTTTTCCTGAGCCTACTGAAGAAAGCAGTGTTCCATCCCCTCCTTTTCTCTCTCTCCAGCTGAATTAACTGAGTGCAAACTACTTTTGCACTTTGAACTCAGTTTTCAGCAATTGAAGAAAGACAGGGACAAACTGGGAAAGTGGGAAGAGGAGGGACAAACTGGGACATGTTAAAAATTGTTGAGAAAGTGGGACAGCAGTAAATTAATTAGGATTACCCCTGCCAAATCAAGACAGTTGGAGGTGCCCCTCCAATAAATAATAACATAGAAACACACCGATATGATGTTTCTAGTGCCTTATGTGGCCTCTGTACTAAGCACTCCTGCTTGTATTACAGTGGGAAAAGAGAAATCTTAACCTTTGAAAGAAGACTATGGCATCCAGGTTCTCTACTTACGTAGGTTGTTGTGGGTTTTCCGGGCTTTGAGGCTATTAGTATTTTCTCCTGACATTTTGTCTTCAGAGGATCCTCTGAAGATGCCAGCCACAGATGCAGGTGAAATGTCAGTAGAAAATACTAACAGAACACGGCCTCAAAGCCCAGAAAACCCACAACCTATGGATTCCAGCCATCAAAGCCTTCAGCTTTACATCTCTACTTACAGTTTCTCTATTGGTAGTTTCATTGTGCTGTTTTAAAAGGTTTTAAACTGTTTTAAATTACTTGTGCTTTAATTGGATTGTTTAATAATTTTTAACTTTTTTTATTATGGCAATCATTTTTAGCTGTATTCTGTTTTTATCTATGTTGTGCCCCATATTAGGAAAAAGGAAGGATATCCACCCATTTACCACATATCTTGGATCTTCACTGGCCTCATGCCCCCATTTTTTCCCCCAGTGGTCACTTCTGGTTCTACAAACATGCTGCTTCAGATCTTTGGGTATGCTATGGGTGTGTGGTGGGAGGAAGAACTGAATTTCAGTAGAGAATCAAGCCCCTTGGAGGTCTCTGGAGATGCAGTTTATTTTTGAATCCCCTTCCCTCTCTCTCCAACTCAGAGTGTCCAGGGCCCTAGGGGATAGATCTGCATTTGGGTGGAGTGGGGGAGATACTACAGTTCCAATCCCTACCTTAACACAATCTTCTTAATTTTCATTTCTATCACGTGACACTCCCGAGGCCATTGGGGGGTGATTGCACATAATATCATTTTCGGCTTGTTGCCAAAAATGATGCGCAATTACGCATCCCTCCCGTACCCCACAGAGGCTCTGGACGCACGGCCATCATGCTTCCTCCCCCAGCGCAGCCTGGGAAAGTACCTGGCTGCACTGTGGAAAGAAGGGGCGGAGCGCTCACGCTTCCTTCCGGCCAGCATGGAGCTGGTGTGGAGGGGAAGCAGAGGGGATGTGAGTGCCTCCTGGACAAGGCTTTTCGCGTGATCCCCGCACGATGCCAGCGGTACCAGGTAAGGTGTGAAAAAGGCCATTGTTTTAACATTTTAAAGTACTTTGTCCCTGAAGTAAAGCAGGAAAGATGAGAGTTGCCAGTTTTGGCTACCCTGATGTATATGTGCAGTTCAAACTGGGGCAGAGTGAGACAGCAGAATTTCTGTAATGTACTACCAATGATGTTTCCTCCTCTCTCATCTAAACAAAGTTACCCACACCCCATTTCTGTAGAATGGGTCTCTTACCATGTCCTCCAAAGCAGGGTGGGCAAAATGTAGGAAGAAAAAGCAGGTTAGGAAAGATTTCAGGAACTGTCTCCTCCTGTGCATAAATAGCTCCCTTTCCAGCTACAAGACCACTGCTTCCAAATTGCCCTGTATGAGAGAAAATGGCAAAGAAAAATTAAAGGCGAGTTAAAACTGTGGGTTTTATACTGATTGAATCCAATCACTTTTAGTATATATTTTTAAATGACATAAACCATTTTGAGGTTTATTTTTGAATATTGCATATTGTTGCTGTTTGGTGCTTTCAAGCTGAGTCCAACTTATGGCAACACTATCATAGGGTGTTCTTGGTAAGATTCATTCAGAGGAGGTTTGCCATTGTCTTTTTCTGAGGCCAAGATAATATAGCTTCTCTAAGGTCACCTGGTAGGTTTCCATTGCTGAATGAGAATTATAACCTTGGACTCCTGGAATCCTAGTAATGCTGCCTCCCACAAGTATAAATAAACAAACAGCACTTCAAAAGCTGTAGACCAAATATGAATTGATCATATATCCCAATCAATGCTATACAAATTTAAAACCAACCTCCAATGTTATAACTGTTATTGCATCTAATACACCTATTTTACTCTTGCTTTATTAACTTCACTGGCCAGACAGTCCCCCAAGAATGCCATACTACTGTATGGATACTGTTGCTATACAGTTTGGTTACTAGATATCTGTATGCAGTCTGCTGGTCCCTGTTACTCTTCTATTTCTATTGGAAAAGAAATGTTCAAGTTCTTGTTAGACTTCTTAACTTGTTAGACTTATTCACTGGTATGTCTGCAAAGCCAGTAGTGGAGAACTTGTGGCTCTCCAGATGTAGTTGCACATCACTCCTGGCTAACACAGCCAACAGTGAGAGATTATGGGAGATGAAGACCAACAACCTGATGTCCACCCTATGGCACACGTTTAGTGATGATGAGACTTATTTCTATGAAGACAGGTGCAGGGTTGCACAGTCACTTCCAAATAAGAGTGCTTACAATTATAGCCTATGTTTAGTAATTGGTTCAACTTAATTCTGATCCTCATTAGCTTCTGAATTGCTGCCCAACCCACACATTTTTTTTTCAACTGAGAAAATAAATGGAGCCTCTGCCTTTGATTTCCAATTGTGATCAGTATACAGTCCTCCAGCTTTGCTCAGATCATGATCTATAGCACTACAATCTGCACATTTACTCCAGTATGAGCATTATGATTTCACAACTCCTTTAAATGAGATGTTATTCCTTGTTTTTTATTATTATTATTGTCACCATCATTATCATCTTCTTCATCATCAGTACTACTACTATTATTATTGCTACTGCTACTACTATTAACTTTATTTATGTCTACCTTTTCCCCATGATTGGGACTCAAGGTGGCTTACAACTTAAATTAATTGCAAAATAGTTAAAAACACACAAAAAGGTCAACATTAAAATAAAAATAAATTATTAACAATATTAAGCCAATTTAAAACATACAATAGGTTCCCTGTATCCATGGGGGATACATTATCAGACTTACCATAGATAATGAAAAAAAAAAGATAATGAAAAGCTATTTTCTTTTTCTAATGAGGTGAATGATATAGGTATCAAGCAGTTTGGAAAAGAAGTCCTGAAACTTGACAGAACTTTTGAATCTAAGAGAAAGAAGGTTTTGTAGCCATTATTTGCTGTCCAGAGCCAGTGTAGAACTGATAAAAACAGAAAAATTAACAATGTGTGCCCCCCCTCAATGGGAACAAAATATGTTTTCAGATTGCACTTCAGTGTGGATAAATGAAACCATGGATAGTGGTCATATGGATATGGGGGGGGGCTACTGTATATTTAAACATGATAGAAAGCAACTAAAAAGCAGGACAAATTAAAACAATATGGCAACCCCTTCAAACCCTTTCCTTAAAACCCCTTGGCTCTAAAAACTTGTCAAAATAAAAGGAGGGAGGCTTTCTAGCCTCTATAAGGAAGGTATTCCAGAGCCTAGGATTAGCCATTGGAAAGGCCCTCCTATCTCATGTCCCTACCAAATGTACCTGTGAAGATGGTGGGACTGAAGGAATGGCCTCTCCTGATGACCTCAGGATCTAGGTAGGCTCAGACATGGGATATGTTCTCTCAGAGAGCTGGGACCTAAACTGTATCATACTTTATAGTAGTTTCTTGTTCAGCCTGGTGCACCCAGTTACTAAGCCATAATTATTGGCACTTGTAGCATTCCACAGAATATCAATGGCCCACATGTACGAGACTGATCATGATGCAGATGTATCACTTTAGAATGCAACATGTACAATTTGCATTGTTTTTTTCCTTTGTACTTCACTCTCGAAGCTACACAACAAATCAGTGTATCAGGAGGAAATAACTGACTGACCTCTAAGAGATGATAGGATTTTTTTTAAATAAAAAAAGGTTTTAAAAAAAGCAAGAGATTTCCATTTATGGAATGTAGAATTCATACATTCCAAGTGGCATAGCCAGTCCAGTGTCAAGTTTTTTGCTGCGATAAGGCTTGGAGCAGGAAGCTATGAGAGGTCAGGAAGGAAGTACTATCAAGCCAGAGAGAAGGACTGTAAAGAAAAAGGAACGGGGAGGCCCTTGTATTCAGCCTACCATAACAACTGCTCTATTTTTCAAAGGTAAACAATACTACACGGGGAAAACCTGCACAGCTGTCACTTCATGTCTATTGAAAATGTAGCCCTTTCTCCTTGCTACACTTGTTGTTTTGCCTCTGAGCTTTGCCAAGATTGCAGCAAAAACACCGCTGCTCTGGTACGGGTTCTAGGAAGCCAAGCAGCTTGTTTATGGCAATTCAGACTGACCTTGAACATATTGAAGGAAATGGATTTAATACTGAAATTGCTCTATTCTGTGCCACAGCTGAAAGCAAGCAGCTCTGCTTCCGAGGGCTCAATTCCAGAAGCCACCTGTGTCCTCTTTCCTCCCCACCCACCCATGCATAAACTGATGGTAAACACATTACTGAACAAAAGGGAAAGTTTTCTGGGGTCCTTCTTAGATTTAGAGCAGAGGTGGACACAATGTGGAACTTGTGGTCCTGCAGATGATGTTGCTCCTAGCCCTCCTAGCTAATAACAGCCAAAACTGACAGAACAACATTTATTCAAGTGCAACATGTTGTTCAGCCCTGTGGCACACACTTATCTGGGACTTGTATCTGTAGCAAAAATATTTCTACTTCTTTCTAAGCAGATATGTGTACCAGTACTTCCCAGTAAATGTGTTCAGAATTATAGCCTATTTTTAATATTCAGTTCAACATTGATCTTACTCACTTCTGAAACCTCTAAGATCCTTTTTAGGGGCACAAAAAAGAGCAAATTGCTTCTTCTTGCAGTGTCTACATGCAAGTAGACTTTTGTAGTCTGTGAGACCTTCCTGTACTGTTCAAACATTTAAAAAATGCCCATTTTTGAGAACTAGAAGGGGACTTCCAGGCACTTTAAGAGTTTTGTCTTATTGGCCATTTCTACATGATGATGCTCTCTTGTATTGTCCTGTCACAATCCCAGCAGCACCTCTGCCAGGATGGGAGTGTGTCCCCAGAGCTCCCCTTTGCACTTGGCCCACTGCCGGAAGAAGGGAGCACAAGGGACACATTCCTTCCTCAGTTACATAGAGACGGGGTGCAACGAGGGCGGTTTGCCCCAGCAGCAGTTTTCTGGAGGCATCCCAGCTCGTAGCCACACCTCCAGAAATGTCAGTGGTAGTATAAGACTTAGAGAAATTTTGTCTGTGTGATGGGTAAGGGCAGAGAGGATGTGAGGTTTAGTGTGAATAGCAGCAACTGCTGCAGCTACTGGGCACATTTTACCACCTGCTGAAAAATATTTTGCTGTTACTCTAGGGTTCCATCTAACCTGATTAGCGGGAATTCAGCCAAATATTATGTTACAGAGTACTCACCTCTCAACTCTATACCCTCCAACTGTCCTAGTTTGGCAGGGGCAGTCCATTAATCCTCTCTCATTCCATTTTAAAGCTGCTTTTAAAATGTTCAAGTTTCTGTTTTACATTCCCACATTCCCACATTGCTCTTTTGTCCTCAGCTCATATCCATTGCTGCAAACTGAGTTCAAAATGCAAAAGTAGTCTGCACTCAATTAACTCAGGAGGGTGCAGAGGAGGGGGTAGAATCTTGCCATTCCCAGTAGGCTCTGGCAAAAGCAAACTGCTGCAGTCTCTCCTCGCTTGTGTGTTTTTCCTCATTAATATATTTTGCCATGTTGACTTTATTTTGATGTTACTTAGCCACACAGGTCCCAGTTTTCATGTGTGACATGTTGGAGAGTATGCCCAACCCTTACCTGTCTTGCATCTGGGACATCAAAATGACTCACAAGGTTGCCAGGTTAGGTCTCTTTAAGGTCCTGAGGTTTCAGGGCCAAAACCTAAGCGCTATAGCATAGAGAGATTGCACTGGTGTTATTACAGGAATGGTATCAAAAAGGGGCAGTCCTAGGTGATGTCAGTGAGCATGATACATGAAGCATCAATCACAATTATACACAGTATGCTGCTTAAATTAAAAACACCAGCTCTAAACAAATGAGAAGAACACACACACACTATTCAAGGCAGTGCCCTTGCCCTAAGATTCTTCACTCTCAATCTCAGGACTAGAGGAGAAAGAACAGGCTCTGCGACACAGGGTAGAACCCTGAGATCTGAGAACCCTGTTCATCCCAATTACATGGCAAAGATCTACCTTCGTGTCATCACAAGGACCTATTCTCTAGGTCCTGAAATCTCAGTGAATGGGATGCTGCTGACCTGGCAACTATATGTTCCTGAGAGTGAATAATAACAAACCAGATAACTAAGAATTTGCTGCTCTGGTCTGACATGCAAAATCTTCTGCCTGATGCCAACCCTTTCAATTTACTGGTAAGACTGGCCCTTTAGCTGCATTTAAATTCCAGATTATAATCTTTGAACCTTTTAAGAGGCTCACCTGCTAAAAATTGGAATCCATGGAACATTTCTTTCATATGATTTCAAAACAGCAGCATCAGCATCATAGTACTTAATGCCTAATGCAAGCAAACAAGATTGATCTGCAGTTCATGTATTTAATTTAAAGCAATGGCATAATTCTGTGATAGGGAGCTCTGCCTGCTGACTAAAAGTTGTTCATCATGGAATCAGGAGTAAAAGGAATAAGTCCCACTTCCCAAGACAATCAACAGTAAGGGAAAGGAATCAGGGTCAAAGAACCGTACATCTGTAGAAACCTACTCATGCACAACAGATGTGCACATCCAACTTGATCATCAGGTGAATAACCTTAAAATAGCCATTTGGTGACTAAGTCCTAAAAACACCAGTCACAAAGCAACAAGGAGGGAAAGTTTCTATCAACACCAAGTCAACAGGCTCATCTCCAGGATGAATCTAGCAGCAACACTTGAGGACAGTTCTCAAAACTGTTGTTACCAGTAGTTACTAAGAAGTAAGCATGAAGTTTAGAAGTAGACAGAAATTTGTCGAAGCTGTTCCTCCAACACAGAATTTTGTGAGCAGGTCCAGACAGCATCATCTTCTATTTGCAATTCACATAGTTTGAAAAGTTACTTCTTAACACAGTTCATTCACTCTTTATCCAGTTTAGGCAGCAATTTCCTGTTGCTCTTACTAGTTTTGGTGTAGCTTGCTGCATCGCTCTTAGTGTTGCTCATAAACTTTTTTCTTATTTTTTTTTATTTTTTTACACTTGAACTTTGCCAAAAGGCCAAGAAGTGATTTATTTTTATAAATGTATTTTTTAAAATGTATTTTTATTTTTTCACTTTTAAAAAAAATTAAGATCGATAACAGAATGGCATACAACTTGAAAAATGCCTATAAAAAGCTCTTAAAATGCAATATTAAAGGATAATCAGAAAATTTTACATTTTACACTAGTGAGATAATTTTGTTCCTATTTGCTTTGTTCCTTTTGAAATTTAGCCACAATTGTACACAATCCAATGAAGAATTCATTAATCTGAATGGGTTGTGCTAACTAGTGTCATTCGGCTATCACAATATTTCTATTACTTGCAGTATTTCCCCTTCCCCTCAATTCATCCAGTTCTTTGATTTGACTTTTCCAAGCTAATGAGCATGATGGATACCACTGACTGCCAAAAAGATAGATAAATGGGTCCCAAAGTAAATTAAGCCCAAACCCTCACTAAAAGCCAAAATGACTAAACTGAGCCTATCATATGTAGGACACATCTCGATATGAAATTATTCATGAAAAAAGACAATAATGCTTGGTAAAGTAGAAGGCAAGAGGAAAAGAGGAAGACCACATTACAGACGGATTGATTCAATAAAAAAGGTAACCATTCTGAGCTTGCAAGACCTGAACAGGGCTGTTGATGACCAGGGATCATGAAATTCTCTCATTCATAGGTCACTAGACAACAAAGCTGACTTGCTGGCAAATAACACTACCAGCATTCTAGTTGTGCAAGCTGCTGGAAATCCTTACAGTGACTTCACTGGTGCCCTTTCCACAGAATGCCATCATCCTGCATTGGGGATGGGAGAAGGACAGGATCTGGATGATGGTCCTGCATGATATCATCTAGGTCCCGTCCTTCTCCTGTCTTCAGGTGGTGTGATTGCATCACAAATCATTGATGGGTTCTCCCCATCACGGCACCCTCCCATTGCCTGCCCACAGTTACCTGACCTGTGGAGGTTCAGGAAGCACAATGGCTGTGCTTCCTGCCTCAGCGTAGCCTGGAACAGTCCTGGCTGCACTGTTGAAGCAAGAGGCATGGCCATCGTGCCTCCTGCATTGCTGCAGGCAGCCAGTGCAGAGGGGAGCACTCCTGTTGCACTCCCCTCCCGGGAGAACCTCTACTGAGATCCCCGCGGGATGCTACTGGGGTCAAGTATGGTGTGGAAAGGGCCGCAGTTACCATTTGCTTGACCTAAGTTGATATTAAGTAAGACATTAGTTGAGGAACAAACAGTTGCACTAATGGGACATCACTGTTGCTTATGCTTTTCCCCATCCATGTAGGTTTGGATGCAATCCCATCAGCTGAAGCAAGTATGTAGAGTTGTGGCTATTATGGTGTAGCACTCCTATGGGGCAATGAAATCCACACTCAGATAACAGTGTCTCAGATTGCAACCTTAATGGCAAAACATGGATGTCAGGAAAGCTTTTTTAAAATTGTTCTTTGCTGTGTGGGTAAATAGGATAAATGTGTACTTGAGGGAAAGTGTTATATAAAATTAGCACTGATATATTTATTTGGCTAAAGCAGCGACCACTGCCAGAGACTGGGTGTCACTTATTGCTTCCTTTTGTTTGTAAGAAACATTTCTTTCCTCCAGTATATACATCAGGATCATTTTGACAATTCTGTATTCATTTGCAAGCAAGGCAGGAAGAAACCACATCTAAAGGCTAAATATTAATGTGTTTTTTAAAAGAAAATAAGGAAAACTCTGAAAGTTAAATGGCTTATTGTTCTGAAACTTCTAAATATATATCTCGCAGTTGAGGTAATTCTTTTATAATTTACTGCCACTACATCACGTAGTGGATGTTGCATTCAAACACTGTAAAACTGTGCACTTTCCCTTAAATAAGAGTGGATGAATTTCTCAGCTCTGGTGTCTCATTTTGTGATTTTTAAATGCTTTTCTTAATATATGTATGTTTAAAAGCAATTTTCCCATATATAATGCAATAATATAATTTTGTGTGTGTGTAACAGTCAATATATCTGTTCATTTGGTGTAATTTACCCAGTTTTTCTGGGTAAGCTTATATCCACATATAATCAGAACCCATACTTATAAAAAGTAGGATGCAAAGGCTTGGCTGCTTCTTGTTCCTCCTCTACTTGCAGTTTTAGATACATCTACTGACTGGAGGTTATTACGGCAAAAGGTCTCATAGGATTCCACAGTAATTTTCAGAAGCACACAATTGTTTAGTTTTGCCATCTTGGCTGACTTTTTCATCTCATGCAGTTACATTCTGTCTCTTTAAAATTGCCCCTAATAATTGAATATGTGTGGTTTTTCATTGTGTGGACTGCCAGCTACTGTTAAACAGTGACCAGTATGAGCCATTTGATGAATGGCTGCATTTCAGTGGAAAATTAAGTCATTCCCAGTCTGAAGGTACAACACAGAACTGGGGGCAGGGAGGAGCCATTTAACAGACTTGGTCAGACAGTGCAGCTTGCTTAAAGCGAGGTGGGCACAGTGTGGCCCATAGGCTGCATGAAACCCCTGGATCCCACTTTTATGGCAGCTCCCTCGCTGCCCTCCACCAGTCTCCCAGAGCCCTTCAGACTTCAGTTTTTAATTTTGAGAGAACTGCTGTTGTTAACTGCCGTCAGGTCAGCCTCAATCTACGGCAACTCTTTGGATGAGAGATCTCCAAGCCACTCTATTCTCAACCCCCCTGCTCAAGTCTTGCAGATTCAGGGATGTGTCTTCCTTGATAGAGTCTCTCCATCTGTAATGTGGTCTTCCTTTGTACTCCTTTCTACCTTACCAAGCATTATTGTCTTTTCTAGTAAGTCATGTCTTTCCATGATATATCCAAAGTACAAGAGTGTCAGTTTAGTCATCTTGGCTTCTACGGAGAGTTCAGGCTTGATTTGCTCTAGGACCCTATCATTTGTCTTTTCAGCAGTCCAAGGTATCCACTGAACTCTTCTTCAGCACCACATTTTTCATGGGTTGATTTTCTTCCCATCAGCTTTCTTCACTATCCAGCTTTTACAGTCATAGATAGAAATGAGAAATAGGATGTCATGGACTATCCTAACTTTAGTATTTAATGATATATCTTTACATTTCAGGATCTTGTCTAGTACCTTCATAGCTACCCTTCCAAGTCCTAGTCTTTTTCTGATTAATGACTGAGCCAAGGTATGGAAAGTATTGAACTATTTAAATATCTTCATTAAGAGGAATTTGGCCCTCAAATTATGCAGAACACCTCCCCTCCTCAGCATGTGATAATGTGTGGAAATAACCCACTCCTTCAAGCACTTCAGAATCCTGTACCTACATTTTTCTCTACAGTCCTTCTGAGACAGGAAATGATGACACCCATAGCTCATGGGGAGGCCTGGGGAGTGGAATTAGCCTGTGTCACCCATGCAGTTGCCTCTCCTAGCTTCAAATATAGTGCTCTGACTGTGGGCAGCTCTCACCAAAAGCACGGCACATAAATATTATATTGGCAGGTTTCTTTTTATCAGATTTTGCAAATATCTACATCAGCCCAAGACACTGGGTGTACATACATATAGTGTATTTATTTTCCTGTGACTGGCATGAAAATGCACCATTGTTAGGTGTAAAGGTTTATTCAAAATTGAAAGCTTCCATAGACATATTGAATCAATGAACGGTAGGTACTTTGTTCTTCCTATGATAGGACAGCTTGCTTTAAAAGGTTCATACAAAGGACAGTCTAAGCCAGGGTGGGGAACCTAACAGCCTCCAGGTGCTTTGGATTATAACTTCCACCTACCCCAGTCAGTCTGGACAATGGTCAGAGTGGAGAGAGCTACGCAATCTTCTTAAGATTGATAGGTTTTGGCTACTCTTCAAAGCAACAGCTACTGAACATTTAACTGATATTCATAATAATGGCTAATGAACATACAGTGGGTTCTAAGCTGCCTTGAGTCCCATCCTGGTATTACCACCATGTACTGGCCTGGCCTTTGGTAAACCAAAGATATCATTTTGATATCATAATTCTGTCCTACTCTGCCACCAGCCAAGTGTTTGTGAGGCCCGCCAAACAAGCGCCAAGCTAGGCATGGCTATTACTTGTTGCTCCCACCAAACCAAGCCAGATATTGCCAGATCTGCTTTAGGGGACCTCCCGAGACAAACACCTTCATTATAAATGCACACTACCACAAAGAGATCCTCTGCCCTGAGAGGACACCCTGGTGAGCTAGGTACTTAACTGCCGAGCTAGCCACATCTATATACCGGCCATACCATTGTCAATTCGGACTCTAACTCAGTCATGCAAATTCTGACCTTTCGGAGGCTTTGTGTCCAACCCAAAACTTATTGTTTTGACCCGAAGACCAGACTAGCCTGCGGTGGTTCTTTCCCCTATAAAAATCCCCCGCTCTGAGAGCTCTTTGGAACTCTCACCAGATCGCTTGGATTTCATTCTGCCTTGCTGCCGCTCGGTTCAGCAGATTCCCCTCGGCCGCCACGCCAGGTTTCCTCTTCTCCAATTGGCTTCTCCAGGACTGCAGGACAGGTGGTGTATCATCCATTCCCCTTGAAACTCTATTTCCTTTTCTAGTTAGGAGTGTGTTTGTGCTTTTCTTTAACAACTGTCTAATAAATCTAATTGTTATTTGAACCATTTGACTGCTCACTGACCTGACGCTGTATACACTGGGTAAAAGATCCTGCTGCGTTACCCTGCCTCTCGTTAGCCAAAAGAGTGCTCCAGCTAATTTTCCCCATCTTTGCTTGGTTTGGTTTGTTGTTTGGGTGCCCCTCCTGGGACCCCCAATTCACAGGGTAACACTGGGGAAAAGGTAAGATATAAATGTTTTTTAAATATATATATATATATAGAGAGAGAGAGAGAGAGAGAGATAAAAAATTCCAAGAATTCTCCAGTTTGGAGAGGTGTCATCCAAAAAAAGTAACATTTCCAAGCTGTGCTAACAAAGGGAATAAGGTGACACAACATCATTTGAGAATTACCTACTCAAGGCAATGCTTAAATCTACGGAGATCAAGGAAATTATATATAAATAGAGAAACTAATTACGGTCCAGCAACTGAAACTGCCTATGGATTAATGTGTTCAGCTTCCCACCCTTTTAGGTGAGATACCACTCACCTTAATCCACTGCAAGTCCTAGTAAGATTTAAACACTCCCTTATCAGCAGTTCTGTCTTTGAACAATCAAAGCAGTGAAAAGCCTTTGTAGTGATAATTCAGAATCTTTAAAATTACAAGTTATTGTCTTAAAACCAGGAGAAGAGGAAAAGTTAAAGCTGAAATCATGTGTTTGTGCATGCATTTTGAGCATTTTTAGTAACAAACTGCTGTCACATTTCTCTCACAATGCAATTAATTGATAGAAGGCTCCTCCACCTCTCACAGCCATATAGTCAAAATAATTTTAGGACATATAGCTTGCCATGTAGCCTACCTGCTCTGATCTTTTATTCCAGACAACTATTAAGGGCATAGAAGCCCTTCCTTTGTATATGGCCATCCTACGAAATAGTAATTTTTTAGTTTGCACTAGCACATAGAACTGTTATTATTTTAGACTACAGATCCCAAAATGCAGAAGCCAGCCCATGGCCACTGAGGGACCAGCTGAGAGATTCTAGAAGCTATAGTCCAAAAAATAACTTTTCACAAGCTCTGGAAGGCATGGTAATATATTTCATTTCCTGTATGCTTGCAGCTCAATATATAGAAATGCCTAAGGCATTAAGCAGAATATTTTGATAAATGGCAAATAGCGATACAGTTATTGTGTTTGGCAGTAAAGGTGGATTTACAGTGATCTCACAAGCCTTTGCAATGAAAGATAACAATAAGCTGAATGTTGAAGGTCCTCTGAAATTATTTTTTTACAGTGCTTTTCTTTCAAAAATGACACTGCAATTTATCAGTTTTTTTGAAAAGGAAAATGCATTCATAATCTTAACTCAACCAGCTTCTGTTTACAAAGAGACATTTCAAAGCTCTGTTAAATGGTTGGGTAAGGCACCTGTTTTTTTTTTTAAAACAAAAATACAGAGTTGAAAGAAAACCTAAGCTATCATTAAAACTCCTGCAAACATCTACATGCATCACCAATGCAGTGCCATTGTGATTAGTGGTAATGCAGGTTTGGCAATTTCCATGGGAGACCTAGATTAGTATTGTTTAAGGCTGGACTTGTCAAACTCAATTAAGGCCTGGCTATCAGGTGCCAAAAATTCTCCAATAGTCTGTAGAGCAGCAAACAAACAAAGCGTTCTGCAGCTCAGAGGAGCCTCAAATTCTGTTGTGATTACAAACTGTTGTGGGCTGAGAACACCACACACCACAATGCCATCGCTGCATGGGCATACATTTGCAAACCATCCTGTTATTAGGCCATAGTGGTCAATAAATCTCTTAAAGGCACCAGATCCCACATGATCTTGGAAGCTAAGCAGGGTCAGATTTGATTAGTACTGGGATGGGAGACTGCCAGTAAACACCAGTTGCTGTAAGTATATCTCAGATGAAGGAACTGGCAAAACCATCTCTAAGTATTCCTTTCATAAGAAAACTCTATGAAATTCTTGGGGTTTCCACAAGTCAACAGGTGACTGGAAAGCATATGTACACACATAGAACTGAGAAATTTTTCAGTATGTGAAGAAAGATGGGGATGATAAATGTCTTAAGTATCTATGGTAACCCTAAGAGATCACCACCTTTGGTCTCATACTATGAGAAAATGAGATATAAATTAAATCAAAAAATCAGTCAATCAATCAATCAATCAATAAAAAAATCAAGTAAAGACAAAACATTTTTACTTAAACAGTCAGCCTAGTAATCTGTCTACAGAACATAAAGCAGTCTTCCACAAGTTGGTATTTGGAAGACATCTAGAGGATACCAGCTTGGGAAGGTGGACGTATGCATAAAACTATGGCCTGAATTCTGTGAGTTAGTTTTTATGGAGTAGACCCATTTAATAATTGTTGACTGATGAGTGAACAATGGATAAATTCCACTGATTCAGTTGGTCTACACTAATTGGGACTAACAATGGGATTGAGACCTATATGTGTCACCTTGTTACTTTTTGTGTAGTTGTAATGGTTGCCCCCAGTCATGGTCTGAAGGTATATGATACATCAAGGCTGGTCAGAACAAGCTAGTCTGAGACTAACCACTGTGGAGATGCACCATCAAAGGTCCCAATATATATCACCTGGAGTACTGTCATGGATAGAATCATAGAGTTGGAAGAGACCACAGGGGCCATCAAGTCCAACCCTCTACCATGCAGGAACCCACATCAAAACACTCCCAACGGATGGCCATCCAGCCTCTGCTTAGAAACCTCCAAAGAAGGAGACTCCACCACACTCTGAGGCAGTATATTCCACTGCCGAACAGCTCTGACCATCAGGAAGTTCTTCCTGAAGTTTAAGTGGAATCTCCTTTCCTGCAGCTTGAATCCATTGCTCCTTGTCCTAGTCTCTGGAGCAATGGAAAACAAGCCCCCTCCCCACTCAACATGACATCCCTTCAAATATTTAAACATGGCTATCATGTACTCTCTTAACCTTCTCTTCTGCAGACTAAACATACCCAGCTCCCTAAGCTGCTCTTCATAGGGCATGGCTTCCAGACCCTTTACCATTTTGGTTTCCCTCCTCTGGACATGCTCCAGCTTGTTGATATCCTTCTTGAAATGATGTGCCCAGGACTAAGCACAGTATTCTAGATGAAGTCTGATCAAAGCAGGATAGGTTATTTTATATAACCACTGCGGCTAGAATTATAGATGCTAAGAATAGGAAACAACTTGATATATGTAATGAGGAAGATTGGTTAATCAAACTTCTAGATATGGCTGTAATGATAAATTAACTGCCTTAGTAAGAGGAACATTGATGGGCTCTTTTATAAAAACATGGGGCCCTTTAATCTATTATTTAAGAAACAGATGGAAAAACCTAGCGGTAGAGAGTTTTATAGATTAGAACTGGACTTAAATTGGACCTTTTAAGAGATTTGAGTAAATACTTGAATAATTTGGTACATCTGAGCCTTTATGGAACCAAAGGAAGATATTTATTTTAGATAAAGATCAAACTATTTTATATGAGAGATATATTTGAAACGAGAACCTGTCGAGTTAATTGTTTTGTTTGTTTTCTTCTGTGATATGCTGGTTTTTGTGCCTTTTTTCTTTCCTTTTTTCTGATGTATGTGTGTGTGTGTGTGTGTGTGTATATATATATATATCCTCTTGTTGTCATACTCTTATTGTTATTTTTGTCCTATTTTATCTACATAAAATTTGTTTATAAAAATCAATTACAAAAAAAAAGCAGAATACAGGGGTACCATTACCTTCCTTGATCTAGACACCATACTCCTATTGATGCAACCAAGAATCGCATTGGCTTTCTTGGCTGCCGTATCACACTGCTGACTCATGTTCAGCTTGTGGTCCCTCAAGACTCTGAGATCCCTTTCATGCATACTGTTATCCAGCCACGTGTCCCCCATCCTATATTTGTGCATTCCATTTTTTTCTGCCTAAGTGTAGGACCTTACATTTCTCTCTATTGAAATTCATTTTGTTAGCTTTGGCCCAGCTCTCCAATCTGTCAAGGTCATTTTGAATTTTGATCCTGTTCTCTGGCGTATTAGCAACCCCTCCCAATTTGGTGTTATCTGCAAATTTGATCAGCATGCTCTCTATTCCTTTGCCCAAGTCATTGATGAAGATGTTGAATAGCACTGAGCCCAGGACAGAACCCTGTGATACCCCACTAGTTAATTCTCTCCAGGATGAAAAGCAGCCATTGGTGATATAAATGTAAATTTTATATATATACATTTACATGATTTGCTTTAAATGTACATCATTTGCTTATAGCATAATTTCCTTTTAGGAGTTCGTCTTTGCCTTGTACCTCATAATTAATATTTTCCTTCCCACACTTCCTCCATGGAGGTCATAGAAGCATACATGACTATCTCCCCAACCTTTTATCCCCAGGACATTCCTGTGAACTGTACTAGGCTGGAGGATTAGTGACTTATACAAAGTTGGCTAATATGTTTCACAGACGAAAATTTAAATAGAGATCTGAGCTGGATTCACAAATCTGGCACACTAACCCAGTGCTTAGGTTTTGGGGAGCTTAAGCTTCCAGAACCTCCAGCCAAGGTAGCCAGTGGCCATGGATTTGGAGAGCTGAAGTTAAACAACATCTAGAGACCTAGGTTTTGCAATTGCTGCTTTAATTGATCCAATCATGCAAGAATGGTGTCTATTTTTAAACGATGTATATTCCAAAATTTATAGTTACCGTCCCCTGAAAAGCAGTCACTTAAAAACAAATATAATGAGAATTCACTGTGAAAATATGGGTATGAGATGAACAATGAAATGCTATATGTATCTACTCAGAGATAAGCCCTGATCATTTCAGTTGGGTTTAATCCTAGCTAATATGTTGTGGATTGCAGTCTTAAAGCAGCCTACCTATTCTAAGAACAACAAATATTACTTATATCAAATAATATTAATGTACATCAAACAACATTAAAAAAGAAATCACCAAAAGAACACAAACAAAACATGCAATATTGCATTGATCATTTGTTTTGTACCAGGGATTAGATGGGTATTCTTTGGACGGATGTACAAGAACTACTTGCTTTGATCTTTAGTGGGACTGATCAAGATTTGCCTTACAAATACCAAAGTGGGGAGAAATGAAAAAATTGTATGGCTGTTTGAAGAATTGGAATTAGTAGTGTAATAATGCAAAAGTTAGAAAGGAAAGAGGTGTATGTGCTTGCTGACAAGGTGGACCATACCTGTGTCTTGTATACTGGATAAATTATGGAGGCCTTGATCCGTGTAAAAGATGACCTTGTAACTTTGCCAGGGTCAGAAAGCCACAGTAATCAGCTAAGGCTTTCTAGGTTTGCAAGCAAAATGGTTTAAGGACAGCTTCAGTTATGAATTGCACTTTGTGGTTGTTGACTATGTTTCTCAAAAGGTGTAGCATTAAGAATGTGTAATGTGAACTCCTTCCTCTTTTTTTCTAATTTAGTTGTTCATTTGGATTTCTTTCCCTTCTTCTCCTGGAGGTAACGAAAACAGCTTGGGGGTGCACGTGACCCATGGGCCACTACCTATTCTAAAGTTAAGAGACAGATTTTGCTATCTGCCCAACTGCTTCGTGTGTCTCCCCACCCGCACCATAGCTCTGAGTTGCCATTCTATCTGATCAGTGGGGTTTTCCCAAATTCTGGGCTCATTTTTCCAGATTAGCCTCATTCCTGTTTCCACAGGCATAGAATCATAGAAACATAAGGTTGGGAGAGGCCCTATAGGCTATTAAATCCAATCCCTGCCCATGGTAGGAACGGCAGCTAGAGCATCCCCAGCAGGTAGCTGCCCAGCTTTTTCTGAAGATGTCCAAAGAAAGATTCCACACTATCTCTTAAAGTAAATTGGTTCTATCGCCAAACCATTCTTACCACCAAGAAGTTCCCTCCAGTATTCAATCAAAATCTGCTATCTTGTATCTTGGTTCTAACCTCTGCGGCAGCAGAAAAAAAACTTGCACCCTCCTTTCTGTGAGAGCCCTTATATATTTAAAGAGTCCAGTCATATCATCACTAAGTCTTCTCTTCACCAGGCTGAACCTCAACCTTTTCTTACATGTTGTGTTCTCCATACCTTTTGTTATCTTTCTTGCTTTTCTTGGGACTTGCTCCAACTTGTCTATATCCTTCTTAAAATGAGGTGCACAGAACTGAATGTAATATTCCAGATGAGACCTGACTAGTGCAGAATATAGTGAGACTATTACTTTGCTTGACTTTGAAACCATGGTTCTATTAATGAAGACTAAAATATTATTTGCCTTCTTTGTTGCATCATCACATGACTGGGTCATGTTCAACTCATGATCAATAATTGTCCCAAGGTTTTTCACATGTGCTAATGATAACCCAAGTATCTCACATCCTATACCTGTGTATTTGATTTTTGTAGCCTAAATGTAGAATTTTGCATTTGTCTCTGTTGAATTTCATTCATTATATTCAGCTCAGTTTTCCAATTTATCAAGGTCTTTTTGAAATCTGTTATGATCTTCTAATGTATCAGGTGCTCCTCCCAGTTTGTATCATCAGCAAACTCGATAAGGATTTTCTATACTCCTTGATCTACGGTAAGCCATCAATAAAAACATTGAAGTCAGCTGACCTGTCAAAAGCAGTTGTAGCCTAGGGGCCAACCACTGCTTACCCTACCTCTGTGACATCTGGTTTTAGTGTGAAATTTTAGAGAACAGGATATTGCTAACCTGGCAGCCCTAGAGAGGGATGATCAGAAATATAACCTGACATTGTCTCAAGGGCTATATATTCCTGTCCTTGATATGAGTATGGGAGCTTCATAATAAAGCAAAATAAAAATACGACTGGGAACTTCCTACACCATTCAGACCTTTTCTGGAATTGTTGTCAAATGGCATCCTTATCTCTTCAAAGGAGCTCATCCCAGGTAGCAGCAGATGCTGTGTAACAGTGACAACTAGTCAGCCCAGTTTTTCTTAAATTTCCATTTGTATTACCTGTACAATGTAACTAGAGAGGTAAATGATTCTTAAAGATATCTCAATTAGTCCTGATATACCTGAAGCCTGATTATATTACACAATACACAAAACTTCAGAACAAAATGGACTAGGAATCTATTTAAAGCTACAGCAAAGGGAATATCATCCTATCCTTGTATTATACCTTTTGAGTGGGCATAGGATTGCTACAAAGTCCCTTGCATTGGCAAAAGAAATACAGTTCCATGAAACAGATTTATGGTGGGATAAGTCACATATTCTCAGCCCACATAAATTTGTTCGCCTTAGGGTCACCATATGTTAGAAATGACTTGAAGGCAACAACAAGAAAAATAACAAAACATTACTCTGTGCCATCAGCAGAATTTTGCCCGCACAAGGGGCAAAATACCCAGAGAAGCTGATAGGGGAAGTTACAAAGCTGGCTTGTAATCCTAGACTTCCTCAGAGCTTGGTTGTACACCCACTGCCTGTGCAATATCTGGTTATCCAGATACTGGACTGAAATTCTTATTAGCCTTAGCCAGAATAATGGTGAGGGATGATTAAAATTGCATCTGAAGACCCACAAGTTGCCCACTCCTAGTGTGATGTCATGCCAAAAGAGAGAGAGACAGATGCATAAGTTCAAATACTCACATAGGAATCAATAGAAAGTCCTAAATAACTCACTACCAGAATGATATGAGATGACCCTGACTGCCTCAGGAACTTAGGTATGTAAAAGTATCAAGAGGTAAGTGAGTCTACCAAGAGATAGTTGCAGTTGGACTAATTCTGTTAAATTTTCTTGGTAGTACAAATGTCATCTAGATAAATAAATGTGTTTTACACTTCATTCAGCTGTTGATCAAAAAAGATTTGAAAACTCAATGGTATAAGTCAGGTTATTTTGGAAAAAAAATATTGCCAGTAGGATTTTCTTACTCTGAAAAAGTAACATACCTGCAGTTAATATCCTTACTTCTAAGTGCTGCTTTTGAGCTATGTACAAAAGAGGATTCATCTGATCAATAAAATATAGGGGAGTTCATAAAATTCGGCTGTAACAGGCTACATTTTCTGAAAAATACATTTTGGAAGCTGAGGAATGTCTTGCATCTCAGCAATACCTGTGGAGTACATGAGAGAAGACTGTGCCTCAAGGTAACATGTCAATCAGCTCTTAGGCACATTTTAGGCATTTCTTCATCATCTTGTTTTTGAGGAATGTGTGGGGCCAGGACCAGACCACACTTTTGCTACCTGAGGCAGAGCAGGCAATTGTACACCCACTCACCTATGTCAATATGAATATTACTCAACTAAGCTATTCTGGCACATGAGGCAGAAAATCCGATAAACATGTCTCCCCATCTCTGACAGTAAAAATACAACAATAACACATTTGAAATTAAACAACTAATGATTTATTGT
The DNA here is from genome assembly GCA_948472985.1 of Iguana delicatissima. Classification (NCBI taxonomy): domain Eukaryota; kingdom Metazoa; phylum Chordata; class Lepidosauria; order Squamata; family Iguanidae; genus Iguana; species Iguana delicatissima. Next base: position 264,132 of record CAOKZL010001103.1, on the reverse strand, counting down.
CCTTTTATGGTATCTAAAATCTGTTCCCTGAAGTGGCTACCTCATTAAGTCTAACAGTACAGTCATCCCTGTGTAGGGATGTCAAAGGTTTTTTAACTCTGTAACATCAAAAACTGCTCTTTCGTACGGTGGGTGGAAACGGCTACAGACTGGTCACCTGGAGCAGTCCAAATTGCACCAGTCGTGTTTCAGGGCAGCAGTGGGCTTTCTGCGCTACATAACTATTGCACTATGATTCTACTTTAACTGCCACGGTTCTGTTCTACGGAATCATGGGATTTGCAGTTTAGGCAGGGATATTTAGAATTCTCGGCCAGAGAGCTCCAGTACCTCCCAAGACTACAAACTCCAGGATTCCATAGGAGGCAGCCATGGTAGTTAAAGTGGAGTCATAGTGCAATAGTTATGTAGTGTGGAAAGGCCCATAGTCTTAACTGTGTCACTAGCCCTGCAGACAATCATATGACAGCATCTGATCCAGACACATGTTTGCTTCTTTTACTTTTTTCTAATTTTCTTGTATTGTCACCCTTCTCTTTGCGCAGTGAGCATTCTAAATAGTGACTGGCCTTTTAAATGTTTTTGGAGGATTGGCTCTGCAGCTTCACTTACACAATTTTTTAAAATGGCTGTTCCTTCAATCTTTCCCTTCTCATCTCTGGGGTGAGGGAGAAGAATATGCAAACAGGAAGGGGCTGAGAAGCTGGGGGTGAGAGTAGGGGGTAGATCCAGTTATCAATCCCCTGTGAGTATTATTATTTTTCCTGACATGTTTGTTGGGGAGGGGGGTACAGCTTTGATTTATTTTTGTTGCAGCAAGGCAGGAAAGCCAATCTGGAAAGAATACAGCTTGCATGTCATCAGCAATCACTTGGCCATAGCGCTTGGCACTGGCTTGCTAGCAGTTTAAAAGCAAGAAGTGGGTGAGGCCCAGCTGCAGCCAACAAGGAACAAGAGGGAGAGATCTCAATCTGATTTGGGCTTTAGCAGCCTCACCCCTCACCCTCTCCTCCCATTCTGTCCTTCTCCCCAGGGAGCACTGACTACAATATCACACAATTGGCTTCTTTTTCCACTCTTCAGAGAACCTGCTGTTCTGAGGGCCTGCCTGCTTTCTGGCAGCCTCTTTCTATTGGCAGACCCACCCAGATTAAAAGGAATACCCAAGGTCTTATTCCCAAAGGCTCCAAAATATTCCACCAAAGTTCCATTAGAAAACAAAGAAAGCTACTGAAAGGCATAATGACAAAAGCAAAATTCTGTAATCCATCAGAAGTAAGTTCTGCCCCTACAAAGCTCAAACAAACAAACAAACAAACAAACAAATCAGACCCACAGTACAGTGGCTTCTTGGTAGGATTTTTTAAAAAGTTCAGACCTAACAAATGGATGGAGTTTGAAAACATGTAACACGTGCTGTGGCTTCCAGTTAAGCATGATATAATCAGAGGTAAACTCAGGTCTTTTGCCACGCCATGTTTGAAAAAGCCTTTGAGCTGTTCTTGAAAATGCTCAGTCTGGGGCTCTGATGAGTTGAGTTTCAAAAAAAGTGAAACTTCATAATTTCAAAGAAGTCACAAAAAATTCTCTGTGTGTGTTCTTCTCTTCCTGCCAAATTCTTTCCACTGTTATTACTTTGTTTGAAGATGGCAGATGCCATGCACAGTAGACTAAAAATGTTTCTTTTCACCTAATCAGAGAAACCCACCTGACAGTGCTTGCAGTTTTGATGAAATTTTATCAAAATTGTAAAACATAGTTTTTATTTCCAACTGACGCTGTTATGCAGTTAGTAGTTAGAGGATGCAAATAGCAGCTTTTGGGTATATGCAGGGCTGGTTTCAGTGGGAAAGTGGCGTGGGCAAAAGGATTAACTATCCTTCTCTTGTCACCTTAATCTGCAGTGGCTTCTGGTTAAAATATGTGGGAAATCCCAAGAAAGGGATCAAACAGTCCAAGTAATGCTTGGTTTGTTTGACCCTGGATTCAATATGCAGAAAACCCAATGCAAATACAGGTCAGCACGTCTTCATTGTTTCTGGGCTTCCAAACTGATCTGTCAACATCTTCACTGCTAAAAGACTGGGAGTAATGACCAGAGTATCCAGAATCAGGTTGGGGGGCCAGGGAGGGCATTGGGCTTCCTGGTGACTTGCTCGGGTGGGATGTCATAGTGGAGTGCAGTAGCTGATGGGAAAATCTAGTAGGACCCCAGCAACCTAGATATCCTGAATGTTCTACTTTCTACTGAAAACCACCATGGAATCCTGATCGCTCTCACACCAGAAGAGGTTTCCCTGGATGTGGGTAGATTCTGGAACCAAGCAGGGTTCAAATCAAAAGAGAGGCTCAATGTCTTTAAAAAGTCCATGCATGAAAATCATAATATCCATAGGCTATCTTCACATAATGGGCAGGGTGGCCATTAGCCAGAGTGAAGCAGCTGTCTCAAACAGCAGCTTTCAGCAAATTGTTGGCTGTTTAATTTAATACTGTGTTTTTGCCGCCAGAAGTAGGGAGAAGTCACATGCTGAAATACCTTGGCTGACTTTTGGTAGAAAACAGCTTGACATGGTTAGCCTGGGACCACAATTTGTTTGTTCTGCTTCAGGCAGCAAAATCTCTTGGGCTGATCCTGGTGACTGGAAACCTGTGTTTCAAATGCTGAAATGAACTTGTGTTTCTGGCAGTACTCTTCCCCTGTCTACTTATGGATGTGCTACTTAGTCAGAATGACTAAAAAGAACATATATTTTCTTGAGAGATAGGAATCATGTTGGCCTTGAGCAATTTTGGACTGCACGTCCCCGAAATCCCAACCACACCACCAGTGATCAGAAATGCAAAGAGCTACAATCCAATATCATCTGGAGAACCACATGGTGGTTATAACTCTTTTGCATCCATTTTCTTCTGCCTGCTCACTTTAGGATTTCAAGGTTACAACTTATCCATTCCAAATAAGCTTTTGTATAATGTAATCTAAATTGTTGCAATTAGTGTAACTAATGTACCCATGTGTGTCTATACAATGTTGTTGTGTGCCTTCAAGTCACTTCCAACTTATGGCGACCCTAAAGTGAAACTATCATGGTGTTTTCTGTGGCTGAGAGTCTGTGATGCGCTCAAGGTCACCCAGTGAGTTTCCATGGCTAAGTGGGGAATTGAACCTTGGTCTCCAGCACTCAAACCACTACACAATGCTGCTTCTGTCTATATAGTAGGTCTCTTGTATCTAAGGGGGAATAGGTTTCCAGATTTGCCACTGATAATGAAAAACATGGAAAATGAAACATTATGTTTCCCAATTAGCTGAACGATGAAAGTATTGAGATAAATATTCAATTTAGAGAAGAGGCCCTGAAACTTGACAGAACTTTAGAATCTAAGAGAAAGAAGACTTTGCAGCCATTATTTTCAGTCCGAAACCAGTGCATAAATGATAAAAACATAAAAATTAACAACAATGTGTGGTCCAAAAAGAGATGGGAATAAAATGTTTTCAGACTGTGGATAAGTGAAACCATGGATGTTGGTCACATGGATACAGGGGACATGCTGTATTGAGTTATTAAGACAACATATATTCTGTCTTTCCACTAAAACAGGGGAAGCAAAGAAGCTGACAACATCCAAGCAAAATACAATCAGTTAAAACAACTGACAACATAGGAATGATGTCTGATTTCAGCAGTGAGTCTGACTACAGCTGTTATCTCTTCACTTGCTACTTTATGGTAGAACATTCTATATAGTTAACATTTTTTCTTTTCTACACAGCTCCACTCCTTCTTTAAAGCGTGGTTTTCTCACCAAAATTAAACACTGTGTGAAGCTTGAGGGAGGTTTGAAGACAATAAGCTCAGATCTGGACAGTATCCAGTTTTTCAAGCCACCCACATTAATGCCTGGAAATTCAGTGTTACCGCAGTTCAGTAGTAGGCTGAAATCAAATTGCCTTTGTACAGACCATACTCGGTCAAGACTGCTTAAAAGTGTAAAGCCACAGGCTGCTAGTCATTTCACTGGTGATAAAGTACTTGAATGAAAAAGCACGGTGATAACTGAGTTGCAGTTTCATAGCAGGAAAAGAAAAGGGGCAATCCATCATCTAGAACCTCACCCACACCAGCTCCATTGACGTGAAAGGGCTCTGCATATAAGCAAGACACATAGTAGTGGTAATAATTCCTTTATCTGATCAAAATGAGTTGCAACCAGTGGTCTTATTCCATCAGCACAAAGCTTTTTTACTGCTTGCAAAAATCCTGTTTGCGTCTTTGCAGAAGTGTCAAAGCCATACTTTGTTTCTACTGCACAGACATGGCACAAGCTGTTGTACTAGGCCTTGCATAAGTAATTTGAGGTATAGCAGAGGTATAACTATAGGGGCACAAATGGGATCATGGCCCCCCGTAAGAATTCCCTGTCTGCATTTTTCCACCACTCCACTTAAAACTTCACTTCAGCATTTAGAACTATAGTTTAAACACCCAAGGAAAGGGGGCCAGTAATGTTACCAAGAGAATATGAACACGGCAAATACAGGAGGTTGAGATCTGAATGATTTTCAGTGTGTCACCCTTTTGCAATGTAAGAAATTTGAATGCTCAGGGATTTCACTTGGCGGGGAGCACAATTCCTATTTGGAAAGACATTTTGCTCCTAGAGATACACCCTTGGGGACTAGTAACGATGGATGTTGTACCAGCATGGAGTGGACAACTGCCCAGCACATTTGGGGCCCAGTTCTGCCTGTGGCGCCCATCAAGGGATGTACAAACTGGCCAAAATACTAAACAACTACAAGAACAACAGATGGAACTGGCTGGAATCCTACTTCTGGTTTTGAAAACCAAGCATGTTATGATATTAAATATTGCAGGGGGCTGTTGTGGTCATTATTTGCTGTCAACTTGACTTCAGCTTATAGCAGTGGTTCTCAACCTGTGGGTCCCCAGATGTTTTTGGACTTCAGCTCCCAGAAGCCCTGAGCATTGACCATAGCGGCTGGGGCTTCTGGGAGCTGAAGTCCACAGACATCTGGGGACCCACAGGTTGAGAACCACTGGCTTATAATGATCCTATGAACGCAAGACTTCCAAAAGCCCACTTCATCAAGTATCCTGCTTTGACTTGCAAACTTGGGGTCAGAGCTTGACTGAATCAACTCATCTTTAGTGCAGTCTTCCTTTTTTCCAACTGCACTCTATTTACTGGGCTTTATCATCTTTTCCAATGCATCATATCATCTCATAACCAAAGTATGACAGTCTAAGATTAGTCATCTAATGGGAGAGGTGCTGCAAACTGAACTGCTGTTCTGAGGGGCTAAGAGGTAGCACAATTCACTTTGGCAGGAAATAGGACAAAGGTGGCTTGGAAAGCCTGCGAATGGCCACAAATCAGTCACGAGGCCACATGCAGCCTCAAAGTCACACCTTGACCATCCCTGCAGTAGCAGTTCTGCTAGTCTTATTAAACAAAGCTCTCCTCCCACTTTTTTCTGCTAGTGTAACATTTTTATTTAAGCTGAAATAACAAGCAAAACTATAAAACTCCAGAGGGAACAAAAGAAGAGAATTATGTTTATGGAGTTAACTGTTTAAGCTTCTCATAAGACTTCCAAGAAAGTAATGTAACATGCCTCCAGAGGCAAATTAAGTGTAAAAAATAACTTTTGTACACCCAACAGACAACAAAGTATTGACAACTGCTATAGTCAGAAATAATACTTTCTGTCCTACTTGTATATTGTTCTGGTTGAAAAAAGTAAAATATCTGGCAATTCTCAAACATGTCATTTTGAATTATATTATAGAAAACCTAATTAAAATCCACATCGAGAGCTTTCTCTCTCTCTCACACACATATTAGAATAATAGGATCATAGAGTTGGAAGAGGCCACAAGGTCCATCCAGTCTACCCCACTGCCATGCAGAAATACACAATCAAAGCACTCCCAACAGATGGCCATGCATCAAAGGAAGAGACCACCACACTCCCAGGAAGTATATTCTACTGTTGAACTATTCTTACCATTAGGAAGTTCTTCCTAATGTTTAGGTGAAATCTCTTTTCCTCAGGTTTGAAGCCATTGCTCCATGTCCTAGTTGCTGAAGCAGCAGAAAATAAGCTTGCAAGTTTGTTTCATGTGACAATATTGTTTTGTATGACAAATACTTAAACATGGTTATCAAATATTCAATATTTCAAATATTTAAACATGGCTATCATATTCACTTCTTAACCTTTGCTTCTCCAGGCTAAATATACCCAGCTCCCTAAGCTGCTTCTCATGGGGCATGGTTTCCAGGCCTTTTACCATTTTGGTAGCCCTCCTCTGATGACATATTCCAGCTTATCAATATCCTTCTTGAATTGTGGCACCCAGAACTAGACACAGTACTTCAGGTGATGTCTCACCAAAGTAGAATAGAATGGTACACCCACAAGCTAACTACCTTCACAAAATGCCTGTTGGCCTTGCCTGTTAGCCAAGCTCCGGTTTGTTAAGCTCCAGGGTTTGTTAAGCTCCAGGAGGAACCAGTGTGGTGTAGTGGTTTGAGCACTGAACTATGACCCTGGTGAGCAGGGTTTGATTCCAGCTTGGCCATGGAATCCCACTGGGTTACCTTGGGCACATCACAAACTCTCAGCCCGAGAAAACCCTATGATAGGTTTACTTTAGAGTCAGCATAAGTTGGAAATGTCTTGAAGTCACACAACAACAACCCCCTTTTAATGGGTTTTCTTCTGTTGAAGATTTGGCACTCTTCAGAAAACTTTGGGTCTCCTCAAGTCTGCTAATATCTCCCTTTTGAGTGTGGAAGTGCCATTTTGATGGGCATTGTAACTCAGCCTCTGATCTTTGGGAGTAATGGGAGCTGTATCTTGGAAGAAATCCATTTGTCTCTGGGACATAAACTCTATATTTTATTATATTATTACAATTTTATATTATATAATATATAAAAAACAGACATTATTGCATATTTTTATCAAGATATTTTTAACTGGAGCTTTTAAGCTGTGCACTAAATAATGCCAAAATTCTCTAGTATATTTCTTGGTGTGTGGATTTGTCAGAATTCGGCAGTTACATGCTGGCAGGGAATTTCTGGTATATGTAGTCCGAAACAAGTAATGTTCCCAAGTTCTATTGCTATAGGAATTTGGCCCTTTCAATAATATTTCCAGCCCATAAAACTGAGTAGCTGCTCTGTATTACAGAACTCTCCAGCTGTACTTGATGTCAGACATGCATAAGAATCAGGAGACCTGTGCATGTGGACAGGGCTCATTTTGGGCCATGGACAGCAAATAATAGTGAACATGAACCAATCCATGGGAAAGTTCTGGCTGCACATGTGAAACTCACTCAAAATGCTGATCTGGCAACTCTATAGGTGGGACTTATTTAAATTGTTGCTGAAGACTTTCTAATGACAAGAAAAAACACCAAAGTACACTTTGTTCTCAAATATACATAATTACAACAATTTACTTGTACTGTGCTTTCAGGAATGTTTGTACAGAACAGGAAGAGTTATTAAACTTGTACCACACATATGCAATAGCTGCTTTTTCTGTGCTAAAGAGGTGATGGCCATGATTGCCAAGGTCCCAAGCCAAATTTACCATTTTTAGACTCAGTTTAAAGAAAATTTAACAGTGTAAGCCAGGCATTAGGTAGAACATTTCAGACATTGGGTAGAAATAGGTTCACACCTAGTTAAACTGCAAACCCAGTGCTCCTGTGACAACACAAATGGTGGCAGAAAAGGGCCACTGAGAAACTTGAGGGAAATATTAGCATATCCAGGCAAACTCCAATCTCCCACACACAGGAGACAAGAAGGGTTTTTTTTAATAGTTTCTTTTATGTCCTAGCTGGCAGTGTAGGTAGTGTACATAAGCCTAAACTGAACCTAGAGCAGACCCACGGAATCATCAAGGAATACAACTATTTTTGTTCCGTGTTGCCAAGTCCTCCATTCTGTTTCATTAGGGCTGGCTCAAAATATTTTGTTGACCATGGTAAAGGACATGATGGCATCCCTGCTCCCATCCAGAAGCAAATTGGCACTTGAACTTTCCTGCAACACAGAAGATGGGGCAAAGTCTGAGAACAATAGGCTAGGTTTAGTCCTCTACCTTTCAAAATTCAGTGGCAGACACTTATCAATAGCCATGTGGTTGGTGAATGATACCCAGTTGCCTTTCTCCTACTGAGAACAACATCAGGTTCTGTATGGTAGATGAGATGCCACTGGGTCCTCTTTTATTGCTTTGGTGCATAATTATGTATGAGAAGCTAGATGGGGTTGGGTTTTATTTATTTATTTGCTTACTTACTTACTATATTTGTATTGCACCTTTCTCCCAGAGCATTAAGTGATGCTTTCTAACATGATAATTATAGGAGTGTCCTCAGTGAGCATAGTTGTGATTGGTGGGTCTTAGTAATGTTTCCAGGGATGTTGTGAATCTACCAGTCCAGATTGCAACATTTTCTTTTCCTTTGTTTTCTCTATGTTGCTGGAAAAGTGCAAGATTGTGACTATGGCCCTTTCCGCATGTGTAAAAATAAACGAGCAAAAACGGGACTCATCGGCTTTCTTCTCCACCCGGGTGAGTCTGTCAGGACGAGGAGGAGTGCGAGCTTGTCGCTCTGCACTCCTCCGGCATCCAAAATGGCAGCTTCCAGTTGGTGGAGACTCTCCACCAACTGGAGAAGCTTGCCAGCTGAAAGCCCACCCCCAGAAGATTTGCAGGCACGCACTTGTGCGTGCCTCCAAATCTGCTCTGGAGCTAGGCGATGGAGCAGCACGGAGTCGCGCGCTCCGTGCTTTCTAAAAACCTCTAAAAAGAGGTGTTTAAAAACACACTGCGCAACCAGTTCCAGTCGCTCCGGAGGTATGGAACTACAAAAAGTAGTCCACCCCAGTCCACTCTACGGTGCAGAGTTGGAGGTCGCTCTGCACCGTTTTAATAGCCCGGTGTGGAAAGGGCCTATGTTACACCAGAGTAACAAATACCCAAGCAGAATCATTGTCTTGAATTACATTTAGTTTGGATCACTGTTATGACTTTGGATTTATATATAGATATTTTATTCTACCTCTCCATTTCTTTCATTGTGATCATCTTTGCCTGTATAGAACTGCAAACTATATTATACCATTTTTTAAAAAATCAGCATTCTCAACCACATTCCTTGGGACATATTTTTTGACCAGAAACCCCATTAAGATTTTAAAGAAGAAAGTTCCAAGGCCAAGGCAAAAAATACACATACTGAAACAGGGCCAGATTTTTATGGACATGAATTGCTAACATTGCTAACTTGCCCCATTGTTTCCAGCTGTGCCCTCTAAACTTCAGCAATAATTCAGCTATGAAATAAACAAGCCTGATCAGATAGCTGTGAAAATTAGATAAAGCACACAATAGCTTGGAAGATAGGAGCATTTCATCAGGAGCCATACAGTGGTTTCTTCCTGGTGCTAGTTCCATGCAATTCACACACTAGTTTCAGGACTCAGGAAGAATAAGAAATACATGAATACATAATGGGACTCTTTCTCCCAGTATAGTGGACATAGAAGACATGGATATCTTGCTGCAGTCATTCACGCTTTTGTTGCTTCCAGCATGGACTGCTATAACCAACAGTGCATGGAGTGGCCCCTAAAACACACATTGAAACACCAGCTAATGAAAAATGCTACAAGCAGACTGTGAGCAGAAGCAGAATATTACACACACACCACACACACACACAGAGAGAGAGAGAGAGAGAGAGAATCCCACTATGTGTGATTTTCTATTTATGGGATTGCATGGAGGAATTTCATATGGACCAGACTGTTCAGGGCAAAATTATATTCTACAATGACAGTATTGGCTTCCCAACCATGTATTTCCTTCTCAGCCAAAGAAAATGGTTAACATTCACAGAGGAAAATTGTCAGGGAGACTGCTTAAGCCACCCTGAATCCCTTTTTGGGAGAAAGGCGGGATACAAACGCAATAAATAAAAATAAAATAAATAAGTAAAACCTTTGCCATCTACAAACAAATCCTCCCCTGTTCATGGAGGTCTCTCACTGAGAGGGTTTCCACACACTGAAGCTGACTTGGCAACAAATCAGAATGACAACAAAAAGCTAATTTCTTAAAACCCCAAATGGTAAGGGTATGCCTACCAATTAACTTTGCATTACCCAACTTTTATTTAGAGTCTGGAATAGAATACTGAATAGATATTCACATAAAAATTATTTAAAAAGTCAGAGCACTTGCCACACAATTCAAAACTGACCCTGAATGTGATCTATTTGTGAATTCTTAGGGTGAATCTTTGGCAAATGTAGGGTGTGATTACTATTTATTACTTATTAATTACATTTATATTCTGCCTTTCCTGCCATGAGTTCAAGGTGACATACATGCCTCTACTCCTTCCCATATTGCCATCATAACAATCTTGTGAGGTAGGTTGAGTGACTGGACCAAGTTCACCCAGTAAATTTCATGGATCAAAGGAGACTTGAACCTGGATCTCATAAATCCCAGTCCAATGAAACACATCAGCACCTCCATACCATTCTATCCCATTTTTTTTATTCTGTATTTTATTTTCTGCAATAGATCCAATCGACATAAAAATTCTGCATGTTAACTTGCCTTTTTTTTTAACTTGGCTCTTTTGATTTAGTTCTGTGTCAGTTTAACCCTCTGTACAAATTGTTCCCATTTCACTATTCTAAAAGTCTCATTATCTCGCCATCTGGATATTTTTTTTTTTTTTTGGCAAGCAGATTAAGATTGTACTGTACTAACACTGTACTTTATTTACAAACAAGAAAACGTGCTGAACAGATAGGCAGACATACACTACATGGTCTCCCCTCTTTCTGTGGGCCCATTTCAGTCTGTCCATGTTCATTTTAGTCGACTCCATGTGTGATAACCTAAGCAAGCATTCCTCAAAAGGTGTTGTATATCTTGTTCAGAAGTTGCTGAGCCCAGGACGTGTTGTTGTACGCTAGAGCTTGCTGTCCTTTATCAAACTCCTACCTATCACGCTGAGTAAATTATTCTGTTTGCATCTCTTGCTGACCTTATCAAAGGTAAACAGGCTAAGCACACTGGAATTCTCTCACAGTGTTCTTGGAGGACCTGATCCAAGGCCCTTTGATGTCAACAGAAGACTTTCCACTCACTTCAGAGAGCTTGGACTGAGGTCATTGCATGTTACTTCTATGAAGTGATCAGTAGGCAGATACGGGTCTGTTTCAACAGACCTGCCCAATGTCTTCTTGAGGCTCTCCACCAGCTACTTTCTATGGATCAGACCCTAGAATATTGTACTGCACATATATAATAATGCTTCTGGTTCAGCACTGTGTAACTTTCGGTGACCAATATATATGTATAAACAATGGCTGAGACCCTACACTGAGTGGCTGAAGGACCATACTCTGCCATGCACTGTATGTGCCCCCCCAACCCAGCAGCTGTCAAACCCTAAGAAGGGCTCCTGCTGCTGGTGGAGTGTGGAGGGTGCAAGGAGGCAATTCAGATGATGAAGAAGGAGCTGGTTTCAGCTTGGAGCAGGGGACAAATGAAGGTGCTTTCACAGATGGAGTGTGCCCTCCTTTTTCTTCCCTGGGAACCCAGAGCAGCTGCATCTTCATTGTCTGAATTGTATTATTTTTTCCCTTTCCACCAGTTAACAGAATGGTAGCCCCTCCCACAGCTTGACCACTGCTGAGTGGGAAATTTTGGACAGAGCACAAAAGGCAAGAGAATAGCCCCCCTTTGCCTCATCTGAAAAGAGACATACAATTGCCTAACATGTATGTGTCACAATGTATTTGAGAAGGAGTATGTATTGCCCAAGGTCACCCGGTAGTTTTCTGTGACTGAGCAAGGATCTGAACCCTGGTCTCCAACACTCAAAGCACAAAACCATATTGCCTCCACATCTACATTAGCCAAATGTAATGTTGCACAGGGGCATAACAATGAAGCAGAAATTTTCACCCATCACCATTCTTAAGTGCTAATGGGGGAAGGAAACTTTAGCAACTTAGCAGGATACTTGAAAGTGGTAACTTAAACTGTGGTCTTATGATTGCTTACCTGATAGTGAAACTTAGGGCCTTTCCACATTACATTGTTATAGCGCTATTATTCCATTTTCAACATCCTATGGAATCTTGGGGTTTGGAGTTTAGGAAGGGGTGTTTAGAATTTTCAGCCAGAGAGCTCTTTGGCCTTAAGTAAACTACCACAGAATGTTGAAAGTGAAATAATAGCACTGTAACAGCTTAGGATGGAAAGGCCCTCAATGAGGGCAAAGATGCTCACTTCTGAGTAAACAAAGGAAAGGTTGCATTGTTAGAGTGCCATATTTGCAAGATTGAAGTCACCTTTCCATTTAAGCCTTTGCTCGTCTCTCAGATGGATTACAACTCCTCTCATCTTGGACCTTTCGTTCACAGTGCAGTCCTTTACCAACATGGCTGCAGCTGATGGTAGCTGGGCTGTGGCATCTCTAAGACCATAGACTGGACTTCCCATAAGCCCTGACCCTTGACTTTGTTGTCTGGTACTGAAGGAAGCTGGAAACTATCAACATCTCAAGGACCACACATTCCCCACCCCTGATTATGATTCTGTGCTCATAAGTAAAATGCATTATTGTTGTCAGGGTCTCTTAAACCAGCACTGGGGATGGCCTGCATTCCATATTTTGTCTCCGTGGAGCTAGGCTAGAATTGGTTCCCAACCCTCTTCTCAAAAGGGCACCATCAAAGCATAAAGCTCTCTTGGGCAGCAAGGATTCCAGCAACTTCTTGCCCAAGGAGGGAAGACTTTGAGTGTGTGCCAGACTGACCATCATTCCAGAAGAGGCATCCGCTCTCTATTTGTACCACATGGGGGTGAAGTGCTATAAGTTGGCTGTGGACTGTGGGCACTCCAGAGAAAATATGGGGTGTGGAAAGGAAGGGGGGGGGAATCCAGATGCAGTACTGAAGTAGAAAATGAGGTGTTTCTCCCAGAGGATAAACTCTACCCCTCTGTCCTGTTTTTGCAATAACCTATGAAGAACCATAAACTGAATAAAGTTACTAAAGCAGCCTGGGGTGGGGAGAAACAGGCTGGGTGGATTGTAGTTGTTTTTTTTCCAGTGGTCTCCCCCCCCCCCGACTAAAGCATTGTCTGGCATCCTGTTGTTATATTATGCATACATAATTTCCCTTAAGCAAGTGGGCAGGCATTTTTGTCCAAGGCGTAACAACCATATTCATTGAAAGGGTATGAAAGTGGAGTTATGCATGTGGTGCCATTAGGCATCATTGAACATTGCACATGATTATTGTAATGCACTCTATGTGGGGCTGCCTTTGAAAACTGTTCAAAAACATCTGTGGGTTCAAAATGCTGTGGGCGGCCTATTGACCAAGGCTGGCAACTCCCCTGTTGAAACAGCTACATTGGCTACCAGTCCCTTTCTGGGCCAAATTCAAAGTGCTGTTTTTTTAACCTTTAAAGCTCCACACAGTTTGGGTCCAGAGTATCTGAAAGACCATGGCCCTTTCCACACGAGGCGAGGGAATCGCTCTGTGCCGTTACCTACTACTTCTTCTGGGGTCTGAAGCAACACGGACTGTCCGTAAAGCCCTTCCGCAGGGCCCCTCCTTGGTCCAGGGCAAATCGGAGCAGTGCGAGGTCCACACTGCTCCAGCCTCCAAAATGGCAGCTTCCAGCTTCCAAAATGGCGGCTTCCAGCTTCCAAAATGGCGGCTTCCAGCTTCCAAAACGGCGGCTTCCGTTTGGTCGTGGGTCCCGACCAACTGCTGAAGCTCACCACACCTAAATTCCGCCCTCCACATATCGCAGGCTCGCATTGGTGTGAGCCTGCGAATCTGTACAAGGGAGCAGGAACACAATGGTGTGTTCCAGGAAAATAAAGACCTGTTTTTTGCGGTCTTTAGAAAACACACTGGAGGACCACCTGGGGTCGTTTTGGAGTGGACTGAGGTGTGGATCTCTGGTAAATAGTCTGCTCCTAGTCCGCTCCAAGGTGCAGACGACTTCCGTGAGAGGACGCACTGCCCCGTTCTAATTGCCTGGTGTGGAAAGGGCCTATATCTCCTTATATAAGCTAGCATGAGTGTTAAGATGTGCAGGGGAGGGTTTTCTGTCAGTCATACTACCTTTGCAGGCACAGTTGGTAAGGACGTGGGAAAGATCCTTCTCTGTGACTGCTTCCAGACCATGGAACTCTCTTCCATGGGAGGTTTGATTGGCCCCCTCCTTGCTCTCTTTCCATCAGCAAGTGAAGACATTTTTATTTAGGCAGTCTTTTGAATTTTGAATTTTAACTATGAAACAATAGTATGTGTGTGCAAGTGGTGTGTTGTTTTAATCTTTTTATTTTTTTTTTATTTTTAAATATTTTAAAAATGTTTTTACCATATTTAAACTTGTTTTAATAAGAGTAATAATTAATTTCTTTTTAACATTTGTAAATGCTTTAGCAGCAGCTTTTTGAATTATTGTAAGCCACCTTGAATCCCATTTGGGAGAAAGGCAGGATATAAATGCAATAAATAAATAAATAACTGTGCAGTGTGCATTGATTGTTTGGTTGCACATTGCACATCAATGCACAATACACAGTGGTTGTGTAATACCACAATTCTATAATGGTTGGTGTAACACAACTGAGACATAACTCCAGAAGAGTAAATTTGTGCTATGTCTCCTCCAAGTAAGATCTTGGCTACTGGGTAAGCAAAGTACATGAGCCAAATGGGTAAACTCTGAAGTACTACTGAGGCCAATCCTGCTGTTGGGCAGGCTGAAATAACAGTAGCAAATTTTGAGTATCACAAAAGGTAGCAAACTGTTTATTAGTTACAGTATTTTTACTGGCAGAGATGGGGAGAAGTACTTGTGGAATGTTTCTGCTTCATGTATCAAAACAACTTGGCTGGCTTTGGATGCTATGCACCTTACTTCAAGAGAGTGTGGGTAGATGGGGCACTTGCTGCTTTGCTTCAGGCAGCAAAATATCTTGTGCTGGCCCTGATCATTATCACTACTACCATCTGAGCAGAACCAACTCAAAGATTTCCTTTAACCAAAATTTCTATGCTTTAAAAAGCTCTTGTTCTTGTCACAAATTAAAAAGCTATCCCTCTTCCTCTGATCTTTGATGGAGCAAAGGATGTACGTAGACCAGTGTGCTTTGCCAGTAGCCCTGAGTGGCTCTGAGAAAATGCTTAAAATTTGAAAAATCACAAATGCTTTGTTTTTGTTTTTCTTGTAAAACCATGCAGCACATTCTGTCACAAACAGCATTTTATAACAGATCATGAAATGCATCCTGGTTTACATCATTAACTTCAGGAATTAATGAAATCCCTGGAGCTACAATTTGTCTTGATGCTTCTGCTTGGGAAATCCTTCAGAGTAGCTGTTAAAGCAATTAAGCTGGTGTCCTCGATTTAATCTGTTTAAGGTTTAGCACCAGTTCTGAGTCACAGCAATCTTCTAGGTCAAGCAGGAAAAGAATTGACGTCATTTGAAAATGCTACTGCGTAAATATCTCCAAGAAAACATGGCCACCCAATGTATACAGTTGGGTAACCAGATGTTGTGGGATGTATATTTATTTCTTTGGAAGAGGTAAGCTTAAGGAATTTGGCTCTTTAAATTTCAGCTATCACTAAACTATTTTTAAAAAGATTCAAGGCACACTTTCTCTAACATAAGGCTTTTCATTTACTTTGCAAGGTGTTTCCTTTACCCAGAAAAGCATCTCTCCTAGTAGGAGTGATCATTTGGCAGAGAGTATGCTCAGGGGACAAACAGGGTAAGGGATGTTTCTCACAAAAAGGCCTCAATAGGTGGATAGTAATGGCAATCTAAGGCTAAAGAGCATAAAAATAAATGTGACCTTTTAACCTTGAGCTATTAAATCTGTTTTCTAACAAAACAGGCATAGTGAAAGCAGATGGCAAGGGCATTTCATTTGGGAACTTTTGCTCTACGCCCCTGCTCTGTCTTTAAAAAAAGAAGAAGAAGCAAAACAACAAGAGAACTATAATCATGTTTCTCTCCAGAAAACTTTCAGGATATTGGAAATGGAGTTGAACTACAGATAGGTCATGGCTAGGGTTACAAACGCTGTGGTCAATGCTACATTAGAGCTTATCTTACATCAGTGTAACACAGGACAATTTTGTCCCTGAGACATAAATAAGGGAACAGAGGTAAAAAGAACAATCACCATAGCAGTAATGGAGACCATAATACCTGCTTGATTGCCTACTATAATGGGTATGTGACAGAGTCAAACAGCCCCTGCATGCACATTTATAGAATGTGTGAGGGGGGTTGCAGGGTGGCTCAGGTTAGCCCTGCCTCCTGCCTCCATTCCTGGTGATCATACCCTTCTGTACCTGCTAAGCACATGCGTAAAACCAGTTATTATTGAAATTATTGAAGCTTGTCTTTTAGGCCATTTCTGCACTAGACTGTTATAATGCTTTTATTCCACTTTCAGCATCCTATGGAATCCTGGGGTTTGCAGTTCAGGGAGGGGCATTTAGAATTCTCAGCCAGAGAGCTCTTTAGCCTCAGGAAACTACAAACCCCAGAATTCCACAGGATGCTGAAAGTGGAATAGCAGCACTGTAATAATATCATGCAGAAATGGCCTTGATGAAAGGCTGGAACCTGCCCTTTAACAGCTGTGTGTATGTTTACAGCATTATGGCCTATTACTCAGAACATCTGAAGAGAAAGATGGTGACTCTGTACAGTGCTGTTTGCCATAACAATGTCACGGTACTTCAAGGGAATTCTGGAGGGAGGGCAATGTGAGGATGAATTTCACTTACTTTCTCTTTACTCATTTGTATACTAAAAAGCAGTTAAAATTAATAGGTTAAAACTTATTTAAAAAGGCTCTGGGATGCAAGCATTTATCTAATGGCTTTGGAATTAAGAAAGGTGGGAGAAGGTGTTTAAGTACCTGGTAATCTTCTTTTGTACTATTGAAGGTTTGCAGATTTGTATGCATTTAGTGATGCACTTAAAATTATTGGTAACAGCACATATTGTTCAAGGGTGCAATCCTACATATGTCTACTCAGAAGCAAGTCTCAGTTATTTCAGTAAGGCTTTCCTGTAGGTATGAGCTTATTGGATTGCAGCCTGAATCATCAAGTGTAACTACCACAAGACAATGTACAGCAAGAGGTTTACACTGGTTACGTTAAAGAAGATGTTAATCATGGACTCATGCATATATATATGTATTTTTCACATTTATGATTCGTCCTTCCACAAAATCCCCTGGGTAGCTGGCAATCATATTTCACATGATTGCAAAGTATTATATTCTCTAAAATCCTTGGTGCAGTCTGATGGGTGAAGGTTTTCAAAGTGAAGGTTTTGCAATCTTTAGGAATGGCACTGCAGTTAGTTTTGTTTTTGTTTGTTTTTTTAGCAAGGGATAAGTAAGCTCATCAGGGAACTAAATAAAATAAATGAATGAATGAGTGAAGCAGTCTGTCACTTTGTTACATTGTGTGTAAGAAAGGTAAATTTGAGCTGAGGATGTTTTTAAGGGCAAGTTGTGTGAAGCTGAATAGGTATTATGTCCTATCAAGGACTCATTGTTTTGCAGATCCTATGCCCAACAATGCCTCATTGTGATGGCAACAGGGATCAGTGCATTAAATACTGGTGTTTCAGATCCCCTTCACATTTTTGGTGTCCTCTTCTATCTGCACAGACTAGGATGTTCCTTCTACGATTCTGCTTGGGTGCTCATCCACTGGCAGTCTTGAATCAGAATGGACTTCATTTGACTTGAAACCAGTGGCTCCAACTGCTGTCATTCTTTTTCCCAAGGATGCAGCTCTGTTGAATCCCAAAGATGATGAACCTGAAGGAATTGTTACGTATGTTCTTAAATCGATTTTACAAATTAGGGAGACTGCTTTTGGATGTGTCCATTTTACTCAGATATATTTGGATACTATGACTTCAGCAAATATACTTGGTGAACTTCCACAGAAGACAGTCAGCTTTTCTGCACTGGACAGCGTTTTCAACAGTGAAAAAGGACTTTTATTGTATGGTTTAGCTAATGCAGTGCCGTTTACACTCCTTAAAAGAAAGTTATTTCAGAGCAGTCGTGTGTGCTTCTAACCTCAACTAATAAATTCAGCAAATTCTTCCTAAGAAATCATCCTGTTTCATCTGTCACTGAAAAGGTGAGTGCTTAATATGTGAAATGGAATTGCACTGTGTAGGCTCTGGGGCATGGATGAAAACTGATGTGGGCCTAGGAGAGCAAAATGATGATTAATGTTATCTTTGGTGTGGGCTTTGTAGAGACAGCTGAGAACACACAGGCAGTGCGTATGTGACAGAGGCACATTCGTAACTCTAACTCCTTGAGCTACTGATTTTAGATTACAGGAGTGGGCCTGAATTTGATAAAACTGGGGGGAAAAGGTTTTTTTTTTAAATAGTTCTGCTGTTTTTGCTACAATTCAGTCCCAGGATGAGGAGTTTGGCCCTCTCTCTTATACTATATGCTATATACTTTATTCTATTTCTTGAACCTGGAAAATTTCCCTTTTTTGGAATAGACTCCCAGAATCCCCAGCCGGCACAGCTGCTGACTATGCTGATTAGAAGATTCTAAGAATTGTAATTTTTAAAAAAATCTCTCTGTTGAATGATCTAAGATTAGCTACTGGGATGCAGGCCTTACAAGCTTGGTAAATCAGTCTGTACCAGTTCTGACTGCCACTTAAGGCTCATGTGAAAAAAAAAGGCTCCCAAGAAGGGCAATGGACATCTGCCCCAAAGAAAAGTGGTATGCTGAAGAAAATAGCTAGAAATAGCACTTCTTTTTAACCATTATTTCTTCTCTCTGTCACAAAGGTTTTTTTGGTTTTTTTTAGAGAGGACCATTTAGTCCTCTGAGGAGCCACCAGTCCAGGGAGAGAGAGAGAGCTGACACTTCAAAGAAAAATAGGCTTTAGATGGCTCTGCGCTTCAAATTAACTGTGGTCTGAATAAATACGAAGCAATACTGAGGTGTTTGCTATGGGGAATGAAAGGGTTTCTTCCATTGCATTTTATGGCAAAACTCCAGTAATTATTAATACTGTTGAATTGCACCCAGCCTTTTCATCTGAACTTGGATTCTTCTGCTATCTACTTGACTGTCTCAGATGGCTGAAAAAAGTTTCTTTCAAATGGCTTAGTAAGGTCATTTCTGCACTACATTGTTCAGTGCTATTACTCCACTTTCAACATTGTATGGAATCCTGGGGTTTGCAGTTTAGGAAGAGGCCTCAAACTGCAAACTCCAGGATGTTGAAAGTGGAATAATACCACTATCACAGTCTAGTGCAGAAACAGCCTAAGATATGGAGGCCATTTACTTGTTGTCATTTGGCCATTCCTCCACATCAGTTAGGGTGGGTCCAGGTCATCAAAAAGAAGAGAATCTGGTAAGTTCTGGGAAATATTATCCAGTTTTTCATTAGGATAACTTCTCTCCCAATTGCGCAAGGTTTAGATTTAGAAATGCTAGTGACAGGAATTGCTGTCACGTGATTTTCTCCCATCACAAATTGATTTGTACAATCTTTGCAACATGATTGAGTCTTCCTTCTCCTTCCCCATTTCCCCGTCACATCCTCCCTCATGCAGACTGCTCCTCTGACCTTGTAGAGGCAGGCAGGGAGAAGGAAAGGAGAGAAAAACTTTCCAACAGCTATCTTAGGATTTGTGCCTCAGTGTTTTATCAATTATTAGGCAATCATCAGTGAATACTGATGTTTCTGTTATCCTCCTTTACAGGACTGGGGAGATTTCAAACTGTGTCAACTGTTATAAGTACAAATATCACTGCAAGGCCATTTCTGCACTAGGCTCCTCCCTAAACTGCAAACCCCAGGATTCCATAGGAAGTTGAAAGTGGAATAATTGCGCTATAACAGACTAGTGCGGAAATGGCCCAAGCTATAAATGCCAATATTACAAAATGTTTTGAGGCATCTTAATTACTAACAAGCTTTATTAGTCACAAGTGTTCATGGATGTCAGCCCACTTCATCAAATGTACAGAGTGGGATCTGTTCAAAATTGCAAATATATTACTGTTATTTTGTGACTGAGAAGAATATTCATTCAAAGAGCTATGACGTCAGATCGGTTTGGATGCAATTAATTTTAGCTGCAATAGTAGTCCGTAGCCTAGTGTTGTAATTTTGGCCTATCTGAATATTTCACCTTAAATTTTGCTTTCTCGTTGATATATGTAGTCTTTCTACATGCATGCATTAATGAGATGAGCTTTGTCAAATGGCACCTTTTCCTCTTCAGAATGAATACTAATGGTTCCCTTATGTATATGTATTCAAGTTTCACCTTTGCCAATTTCACACAGTTGATCAAAGTTTCAGAGGCAGGAAAAGTTCATTTTTGGATTATAACATCCAGAACTCTCCAACCACAAAACCACAAGACTGAAAGAGGCTGGAAATTCCATGCAAGACTGCAGATTCCAAGGACTGGAATCCAAAAAAAGCCAATTTTCCAAACTCTGAATATTTGGAATGCTCTATCAGTAAGAATGTTCATATTGTTTTATTTTTGCTGGGTATTTATTTCTCCTATAGTGTTATTCAAGTCAGAAGCAGTAGCAAATTTCCTGGTGAGTAAAAGATTTGGCTAATTCCTCTATGAAAGGAAAATGCTCAGTTTTAAACTCCATCCTAATCATCAAGGCTTTAATAGGATTTGAGTTTTATTATACCCTGACAAGTTGCATGTGACTTTAAGGGTGCTTGATAAACTTTTAAAAATGTAGATGCTTTAAGAAGAGAGTCATTTTCTCTGGAGTTCACATCATTATCAGCAACCGTACACAAGCACACAATGGGAATGATACCAGCCTGATTGCAAACAATGCTGCTGAAAAAAAAAAAAACGACAAAAGCAAAAGAAACTTCAAACCATTGCTTAGTGAACAATTTATCAGCATAATTACCATTTTCTTAATCTGGAGTTCTGCTGGGGCATTGTTTCAGGTAATGTGTGAATGCAGGGAGGGGGAGGCTTTGCTGTTGGAGTCCCTACCAGGTTGTTTAGGGATGTGTAGTCTTAAGACAGAGATCTAAGCCTGATGAAGCATTGTACCTGCACTGCAGGGCATTGGCCCCATTGCTGTCTGCCACTAGGAATGGCCACTTCTTCCAGTTTGCCTCCACTAGCAACTTACAAAACAAGCAGGTAATTAACAGGGGCTGAGTGAGAATTTGCACAGGGTGTATTGACAGCCACTTGCCAGGGAACTTCCAAGCAAGCCATCTCCCTGGTTGTCTCTTTTACTCCATGGACATAGCTGAGTTGAACAGAGAACCCCTCTCCAACCTGTGACTCAGCTCAAGAAGGTTCATAAAGCTTTTTGACGTCTTTGGATTTGCTAAAGTGCACAGAATAGTCAAATGCCCAGCACCATTCTTGAAATTCATCCTTTAGCTGTGATCCACATTATTAATTGGCATTCAAAATCCATACCAAGGAGCACTGGGCTAAATTATTACCACAGTGAAGTATGGGCAGACATGGGGTCCATTGTCTGTCTCGTATTTTGAGATGGCAGTTTCTTTTGGATTTATGTCAGGCATTATTCTGTAGCTGGATATATTTTTGTGAAGGAAGAAAATATAATGCCCAGTAGAAAACAGGTTTTTATGCAGTTGTCAATACGGGACAGGAATAGTATCATTTCTTAAAACAAGTAAATGAGAGAAATATAAAGAAACAGAAAATTAAAATAACTACTGCTATTTGTTTATTTTCATTTGTATGCTGCCTTCATCTTAGATTAAAATTCAAGGAAGTTCCCAAAGAAAATCAGTTTAAAAAATTTGATCAATAATATTATAAAAATAATTAAAATCCTTATATTAAACAATATGAAATCATTTGGAAGACATGCAAAAGTTAAAAAAATAAGTAAAACACACATCCCAGTAAGAAGCTTCCTTGCCTACACATTAAAAGCCTGCTCAAACAAACAAACAAACAAAAGTCTTTGCTTGCCTGCAAAAGGAAAGCAGGAAGGAATCTGGCCTAGTCCCATGGAAGGGAGATCCTGAGGATGGGAGCAGCCACTCAAAAGCCCCGACTGTAGATCTTAAAACTCTGGCAAGTTCATATGGGAAGATACAGTCTTCAGATAATGTGCATCTAAGCCATATAAGGCTTCATAGGTCATGCATGACCAGCACTTTGACTTGTGCCCAGAAACGAACCAGTAGCCATTGAAGCTGTTTTAACAAAAGAGTTATATGATTCCTATAAGTGTTCCCAATCACCATTCTGGTTGCAGCATTCTGGACTTGCCAAATTTTCCAAACAGTTTCCAAAGGTAGACCCACATAGTGTGTGTTACAGTAGTCAAAATGGAATGTATTCAAGGTGTGTGTCACCATAGCCAAATCTGACATCTCAAGGAATGGGTGCAGCTGGCTCACCAGTTCTGGCTCTGCAAATGCACTCTTGGCCACTGCTGAAACCCAGACATCCAGGCTAAGAGTAGTGTCTAGGAGAACCAAATTGTAAGCCTGAGGTTTCAGAAAGAGTGTAACCCCACCCAGCACAGACAGAGTCCCTACTCCCTGATCTGCCTTTCAACTGACCAGGAGTATCTCTGTCTTGTGTCTGGATTAAGTTTCAATTTGTTTGCCCTCATCCAGCTCACTACTGGCGGCAGACAATAGCATAGTACTGAGAAACTTCCTTTGAATCAGAAAGGAGGGAGAGATAGAGCTGAATGTCAATGGCAGATTGGTGACATCAAATTGCAAAGCTGCAGATGACCTCTCCCAGTAGTTTCATGTAGATGTTAAACACCATAGGGGACAAAATTGACTCTGAAGGACCCCACAGGCCATCAGCCAGAGAGTTGAACAGGGGTCCCCCAGCACCATCTTCTGATCTTCCTCCCCAAGAACAACTGGGATCCACTGCAGAACAGTGCCCCTAAGTCCCTGAGAGGTGGCCCACAAAGCACACCATGATTGATAGTACTGAAAGCCACTGACATGTCCTGCAGAACTGTGAGGGGTACACTTCCCCTATCTAGTTCCCTGCATAGGGAACCAAGGCTAGCAAAGTTATCTCTGTCCTGTAATCAAGCCTGAAGCCAGATTGAAATGGATCTAGGTAATCCATCTCATCAAGAAACCCATGAAGCTAGGAGACCACCACATGGTTCAGACCCTTGCCCAAAAATGGAATGTTAAGTACTGTCACCTTGCTATCTGACTAGCCAAAACATTAATTAACTTATATTGAATTCTGCAGATAAAAACTGCAATTAGGCATTGAAGAGTAATACAGCAGTACCAACACAGAAAAGAAGATTAAATGATTGTACCATGGGTTATACACAATACTGATGATGTCGAACTTGCCTTTCTTTTATGATGGTTGGATGATCATCATGCAGCTATCTTTGATGAAATAAGCAATGTTCCCCTATCCCTTATGGTAAAATGTTGGGCTTCTGAAAGGCTCCCTACTACTTCTTGGTAGATTTCCTCCTGAATATTATGACATGTAGAATGAAATTTTGATTTTAAGCAGAGAGCTGACAACCCTAGTAGAAGAGAGCTAGTGTGATGTAGTAGTTTGAGTGTGACCGGGATTCAGTTCCCCACTCAGCTATGGAAACTGACTGGTAACTTTGGGCATGCCACACATTCTCATACCCCAGAAAATCATGTGATAGATTTGCCTTAGGGTTGCCATAAGTAACAAATGATTTGAAGGCACACAACAAAAAAACAACAACAATAACAACTGTAGTAGAGCCACGTAAGTCCTAATTTCCCTGTTTTTGGTGCTGAGTGGGTCACAGCAAGGCCACAGTGTCCAGGGGGCCGCACAAATTACATACTCTCCAATATCTCACAGATATATACTGGAACATATGTGGCCAAGCAACATCAGAGTATGGTCAAGGTGGCAAAAATTATTACTGAGGAAGTACACACAAGCTAGATGCTGTAGTAGTTTGCCCTTGCCTGCACCTAATGGGAAGGGCAAGGTTCCATCCCCTTCCTCTCTTCTTCCCACAGCTGAGTTAATGGAGTGCAAACTACTTTTACACTTTGAACTCAATTTGCAGCAGTTGAAGTAAACTAAGCACCAGGGGGAAACATGGGAGAAGGGGAGAGAAGCTGGTACATTTTAAAAGCAGATGAAAAGTGGGATGACAGAAGTTTAATTGGAACTGTTGCTTTCTAAATCAAGACACTTGTAGAGTATGAAACTAATATGTGGTGCTGGGGCAGAGGAAGGAGATGCTCTCCTAATTACCAACCCTTCTTGGGCAGTAGGAAAAAGAGCCCTGGCTTGTACCTTGATTTTCTTCCTTCATTCCTCTTAGCTAGGTATTGCAAACTCAAAATTGTGGTGATTAACAGTGATTTAATTACAGAAGGCTTAATCCAAGATAACACTTAGGAAAGACTCCCTATGAACCAGACATGCAAAGCAAAAGACGTTTGCCAATCTCTTAACAAAAAGTTTGAACAATCTCACCCACCTCTTTTTGCTCCAACAAGATTGAACCTAGAAAGACTGGCACTGCTAAATCTTTCTCATCAAATCAGTCTATCACATCTCCTCATGATTTCTGGAGACACACTGGTTTAAATTCACACCTTCAGATGATAACCCTACAGTCTACCAATGTTCTTTGTCCCCTGTCTGTTTCTATCCCATTCTAAAAAAAACCTAAATCAGCCAGAAGAATTCACACAAGATGGCTATTTCTGTTGTGTCAAGTGTTAATATAGTCATATACCTATGGCTCAACCCTTTCTAGTGACTAGAGCAAAAAGTTCAGCTTTTTGCTGGCCAGAAGATCCATGTATCTTCAGAGTCAACCACTCTGAAGTATATATTTCCCTTCAACATACCAATCTTCTTCTTGTTGTTGTGCACCTTTAAGTCATTTCTGACCTATGGTGAGATAGATAGGGTTTTCTAGGAATGAAAGTATGTGACACATCCAAGGTCACTGAATGGGTTTTCATTTGCCAAGCAGGGAACTAACCCTGTCTCCAGAGTCATAGTCCGTTGCTCTAACCACTACACCATACTTTATGTTTGTATATAAAGCTAGTATTCAGAAGTCCCCCTAACATTATGACTGAACCACATTATTGTTCCTTCTGAAATAAGCAGTGTACATTTAATTTTAGACTCTAATTATAGATTTATCACATTTTCAAATCACCTCATTTTTGGAAGGAGCTCAGGTTGTCATGCATAACACTCCATTTTACCTTATAAAACTTTAATGAAGTAACTTAGGTTGAGAGACAGAGACTGTTAGGAGAGTGATAAGTTTTGAAAGTACAGTTGCTTTATCATGAAGTTCATTTAGTGACAATTCCATGAAGAGTCCAAAAACGCAGGCTGTTGGATTGATCCATACCAACAAACTAGCACTCACAGTTTTATTGCTACCAGGACAAATCTTTTGTAAATGTAATAGGTCTAAGCCATCTCCTAAATACTAAATACAATGAGGATACCTCTCAAGAATACATTGTTATTGAGATAAAGAAAAAGAAAACACTTCTTCCCAGCTACTGTGAGGAAAACCACTAACATTGGGGGGGGGCATTTGCAGCTGATGTCATTGGTCTGGTTCATTACAAGGCCTTGGTGTTTTGATCCGGAAAGCCCTACCTCCACTACTCCACTAGTGACATGCCCAGTTGGATCACAGGAATTTAAACCATACCCGCCCCAAGTCCTATTGTAATAGTGTACTAAATGGATAAGGTTTTTCCCCCAGAAAAGGCTCCTACATGATTCTATTCTTAATCCCTTCATTACTTCACACTACTGTGTGGAGCTGAAGCAAGCAGATTTTTTTTTCCTTCTGTCCATGATATTTTCTGGTCTCAAGTTCAGTTCAGTTTTTTCTATCAATTTTAAATAGGGATGAAATAAAAATTTTCAAGCAATATGAGTCTTCCAAAAGAGCAGTTATATGCCAACCCCTCCTACCCAATAAAATCAGACTTGGAAGGGGCCTCATGGACCACCTAGTCCAACTCTCTGCTCAGTGCAGGATCTCCAGCATCCCTAGCAGATAGCGTATTTTGGAAGATGTTCAGAGAAGGAGACCCCACCACCTCTTTAGGCAATTGGTTCCATTGCCAAACTGTTCTTACCACTGTCAAGAAGATTGTTCTAAATGTTCAACCAAAATCTACTCTCTTGTAACTCTCCTGCTCTAGAGGGTAGGATATGGCGCTGGAGTAACAGAGAACAGCCCTGCCTCCTCACTGTTACAGCCCTTGAGGTATTTAAAGAGAGAAATCATGTCACCCCTCAGCCTTTTTTTCACTGAGCTGAACATATCTCATTCCTTCAAGCTTTCCTCATATATTTTGTTCTCCATGCCTCTTACCCTTGATGCCCTTCTCTGAAACTGCTCCAACTTGTCTATATCCTTCTCAAAATGAGGCACCCAAAACTGAATGCAGTACTCCAGATGAGGCCTGACCACAGCAGAATATAGTGCAACTATTACTTCCCCCAGCGTAACTTCATGTCCACTGAGATCACAGACAGGAAAGTCTGATAGGAAAAGTTAACATGATAATTTAATCGGGAATATGCTTAAAAAAAAACAGATTCAATTACATTTAAATTGAAATACGTTGCATTTTTAACAATTAAACTAATTTCAAATTGGCATTACATTTGCATCACATTTCTGCACAAAATCTTATCAGAATGAAAGCAAAAAATCTCAACAATTTTACTTCTTTCCCACCCCCACCCCATCCCTGTTCTGAGTTTGGGAGAAAAGGAAACAGCTGCATGGATTTTTGAAAACTCCCAATTTTCAAAACCCTTCTCTTGTTTCTCTCTTCATTATAACCTCTTCTCTTTTCCCTTCTGCTTTCTTAACCTGATGACAACATGGATCTCAGCAAAAGTCCCAAGGTAAAGAACTGCAAAATTCAATTTTGTGGAACAGATGAAGAGCCTCTGTACTGTGTTCACTGCATAATACAGAAAAAACATCTTAATGCAAAGAAGACAACCCTTAATGCAAAGAAGACAATCACCCATGGTACATGTTGACTAAAGACTTAAATAATAGAATTAGCTAAACTATCACACTCCAGCCAGTACTTAAATAAAAAAGAAAGATTTCTATACTTCAAAGGCCCTTCTCTCTGCCCTACACAGCAACATCTGGTGGGAGAACAGGAGAGGGCCTTCTTGGTGGCTGCTCCCAAGCTCTGGAAGTCACATTCTAGAGAGGTTAGACAGGCTACCACTCTCCTATCCTTCCATCTCCTGTCCTTCAGAAGTAAGTCCCAACAATTCAGTAGAAGTGTACCTATGATTGCAGCTTCAGTTGCACTCTCATTCATGAATTGCACTTTCAGTCTGTTCCAGATTTTCCACTGTTTAGGCAAGTTCTGGTTTCATTATCAGCAACAGAAGATGAAAACTCAAATTGGCAATAGCAAAACTAGGACTTTGTTAAAAAAAATTTTTTTTTCATTTTAAAAACTTATTTACATTTCACAAACAAAACCGTACAAACAACAAGAAACACTCAAACAGGTTTAGGATATGAGTTAATGAAAACTGGCAACTTTAAAGAAAATTTGTTCCTGAACTCTCTTGACTGTAAAGAAAATGTGTACTGTGCATTACTTGATTATTTTTTTAAAGCACTTACTACTGTATATGGAATATATGTTGGGAATTTCCAGCCTCTTGCATGCTATGTAAACCCTATAAGCAATGTGGTGAGCAGTTTCTCAAAATACAATGGAAACCCTGCCACTTTGAAGATAAGCCTTCACAAGAAGCTTAAAACAATAATTCTGTACTTTCTTTCCTGTGTCAAGATTTATTTTAGGTATTAATATAAAATATCACACCGTCTGATAGCAGCCAGATTAGTTTGTTAGAAAAAATACCAAGGGTCTGTTTGTAGTATATTACAGGCTATATTTGACACAGGAAAACGCTTAATCATGAGTGCTATCAACACACCACCACACCCACCTTTGTAAAAAGTCTTAAAGCAAGATTTATCACTGTGAACTCGAACTCCACAGAGACAACTAATCATGAATCTTGAAAGCCACTACTGAAGAGTTAGGGTTGAGGGCTGCTATGTCCCCAATACCTTTGCCAAATCTTACACAGTCAAAATGTTCTGATCCTTTATAAATGTTGCAGTCAACTACGTAAAAATAGTATGCTAAGAATATTCATATTCAACATTAGAAACACTAGCATTGGCATCTAAAATGCAAAACCTCTGTTGTGAGAATATATACTGGAACTAAAAACTAAGATGACCATGTTCTGTTTTATAGAAGGTCGTCCTCTGTTTGAGGTAAACAGGCTTTTATTTGAAAGTATCCTCCATGTGAAGAACTATTCAGCCCCAGTTTCTTTTAAAGATAACACACCATAAGGAATTGCACCCCAACAGCAGACTGAATAGGTACATAAGTTGTGGTGGGTATTTTCAGATGAAGAAACACAGAATGAATAAGGAAACAAATGGAGAAAACCAACGTGTGTATGTTTGAAATAAAAACATGAATATGTATATCTCAGGGCTGCTCAGTACTAAGAATTTTTCTCCTAATGGCTTTTTATGGAAAGAAAAAAGATGGGGGAAACTGAAAAACCATGAGAAGCTTATAAATGGAAAAGTGGACAGCATCCTCTATAAGTAAGATGTTTTATATTTTCATTTAAATTACACTAATAGCTTATACATTTATATCTACTGTATGCATATAATTTAGTTTATGCTAATTTTATAGAAATCTGTACCTGCTTTCTCTATGTAAGAGTCTATTAGAACCACAGCTTGGAAAAACTGATTTGGGGACTACTGCACTATGCTGACTGTAACTTTCTTCTGCTAGAAACTCATGTATAAATTTGCAAAAAGTGTAAAGGATTATGGTTTCTCTTCAAGTTGTTAGTGCATGACAAGACTCTTCCAATAACTGCTAGGAGAGATTGTCCCTGGAAAATTTCTCACAGTTTGCATAGAACTAAACACGTCAGAAGGGCATAGTTAATAATTTCCTCTTTCATATGCATTGTACAGACTTGGCAGAGGCTGGTGAGTGCAAGTGGGTGGCTGCTTGTACAGTTTTTTTTGAAATTAGCAATCAGAATTGAAGGAAAATTACTATTTCATTTATTTATTCATAAACATGTGAGGAGAATGCTGCATTTCCCTTTGGGATTTGTAGACCCTTTACGTAGCACCTCAGAACTTTAAGACAGATTGGACAGCTATAATAACAATAAAAGGCAAGGCAAAGATCAAATCTTGTTGAGTGGCAGCGAAGCATAATCCTCTACTAACATAAATCTGTAACACTGTGAAGAGCACTAAGATGGTCAGACTGCTGAGTGAGGGCAGAGCTAGGTGTACTTGGAGCCTAACTGATTTTATCCTATTTGCCTATGTGCAATGGTTTGCATAATTTAAAATTGTCTTAACTGTTTTTAAATGGGTCTTGTTTTAAATGATAAATAGTTTAATACATTTTGGTCTTTTAAAATTATGATTGTTTTAGGTTGTTCTAAACTAATTTTACTGTATGTTGCCCTGAGAACCTCAGATATAGGGTGAGTGATAAAAATAAATAAATAAATCTGGGAACACCACCTAGGGAAATGTTTGACTAAGGAGGTCTCAGAGGTATACAATAAATGTGAAACTTGTGCGCCTGTCTGGTTGCAGAACTGTAATTCCCCAGCAGGATTCTGGCCATGAACATTTACTTCCCATTTTACCTCATGAGAAAGGACCCCAGTATTGCCTGTTTGGTTTTTCATGTTCTGTTTTTCCTTGCACATCTGAAGGGAAAGTATGAGGATGGTTTTCTATATTTCTGCCATAATGTCCATTGTTCAGTTTCAGTTATTCTTCCATGATATTTCACCAACCCACTGCATGGCAGTGGTGAAGAGAACTTAAAGCCTGGGCATCTTGATTCAGAAGGAAATCCACTGATTTACATGAGGAGAGGACAGACTCCAGTGATGGTGTGTACGCTCTTCATACAAATGGCTCTGGTTCCCAACATCTCCAGGCAAGAATGGAAAAAATTCTTGGCTGGATGAACCAATGGTAAACACCTATGTTCTGTGATCTGCTAAGTGCATATAGGATTGCAATCTTATGCATCCTGTCATGCCAGGCTGCTGCTATACTATTAGCTGTTACACAGACATTTTTTGAAAGCCACCTTGGCTCCCATTTTGGGAGAAAAGTGGCATATAAATATAATAAATAAATAAATAAATAAATAAGTAAGTAAGTAAGAAAGATATAAGTACTCTGAGTAAAACTGGTGAATAAATAGACAAGTGCTGGGCCAACATAATGCAGCCATTATCTGTATGAATTGTACCAGGGTTGTATACCACACATTACAATATTGTCAATATTGTGACACAGTCTTCTTGGTCAGCATAGCAGTTAACTCTGACTAAAGAAAACTGCAATACTCCTGGTTAAGATCATGCCAAAAATTTTCTATTTCGTCAAATGGTTATAAGCAAACAAATGAGCAGAAACCTTTGGCCTAACTGAAGTTCCACATATTTGCAAGTCACTCACATCTGTTGGTCTTTGGTAACTGATCCACGGAAGACTACATATCCATCTTCTCTTTTGTCTGTCATGGAAAGAGGCCTATGTGAATAGTTGAAATTCCTTCCATAGAAGTTCAATTTATATCTGAAAAATTAAGATGAAGCATGGCTCAGGCAAGTAGGTTTGTTGTCCTGTTTGCATATTAGAGAAATCACTCCCTAGTAAAACCTAATGCAATGTATTTCCATGTAAAGATACTACATTTTTGGTATCTTAGTCCCTGCATTCCTTGAGTTAATTATCAATATGAAAACTTGTAAAGAATTCACTTTCAACATATAGCCTTAAAATAGCTCAACACTAGAAAGTATGAAAATGTTTAACATGCTTTATTTATTCTTCCGTTTAGTAATGAAGATAATGGCAATACAGATGTGTTTTCATTGTTTGCTGATCCTGATCACAGTAGTCCCCTACCAAGAAGTCTTAGATCAGAAGAAACATCCAAGATTTTTGTGTCAGTTTAAAAACAAGAAGAACAGTGGTTCAGCGCTTGGTTTTCAAAATATATATTAGATTTGGAATACATATGTGGGTTGTTTCCTTTCAGAAGGCAACACCATTCAAAGTTTTCAGGTGGATAGCTGTGTTGTCTGTTGGAAAAAAGATCAGCTAAGATTCTTGTGGCACCTCAGAAGATTAACAAGTTTAACAAACTTTGCTATACTACAGTTCCATTTATCAGCTACCAGTGCTAAATAATGTCTGCCATGTCAATAGGGCAGTGAATGATCCAAACTTTGAAGGAGCAATCCAAGATGCTGAACTCTTAGCATCCAAATATGTTCAGCAGTTTGGGTGGCATCTTTATATTTGAGACTACACCCTTGGGCAGATTCACCATTACACTGAAATAGACATTCCCATCTGCCACTCTCAGATGCAGCACACTTCATTGGTTTATGCCAAATAAAACTGACAGTCTTCAAGGTGCCACAAGACTGTTGTTTTTTCTGCAATAGACTAACATTAGTATACCCCCTTAGAAATTAGATCAGAAGTAGTAGTCTACCAGGTTTGACAGAGTAGATGGCAAAGTCATCAAGGCAAGGACTTACCAGAAGTACAGCCAACTGCATCTATTTTGCTACCCAACATCGTCCCTACTAACAACTTGTCTAAGTGCATCTTGTACCTGCCTCTGGTTGGAAGGACTATTGAGGTTTAAATGGATGATTCATATTTCATAGAGCCAGACCTGAACAGAAGGTTTCTATAGAAGCCTCATCTTACTGTAACGATGTTTTAAGAAAACTGCTTGTTTTAAAATGATGGATTGTATTACTACAACACCTATCTATTTCCCATAGTTAAGTTAATATGAACAGTGATGTCAATTTGAAAATCATGTGGGCTGATAGGAGCACTGGTGCTAAGTTAAGATATCCATGAAGTCCAAATGAGGCAACTAAAAAGAGGAGACAATAATTAGCATTTGTAGGTGAGCCACACATTTTAGAGGAAGAAAAATATATTTAGTATGGAAACCCTAAGGGGCACCCCTCCCCCTCACCAAGAAATCTCATAGTCTTTGAAATCCTACCCTAAACAGGATGGTGGATAAGGTGTGATGGAATGGAGTATCTTGGAAGAAGTCATGGTTGGAACCCTCAGCTGGGAACACTCCATATTATAACATTTTGCTGCAGATTTTTACTATAAAGCCTACTGACCTTGACAACTCACATGAACTGACTGTGACAGAGTACTGTGGAACACCATGTTTGGAACTGAGAGAGGAAACAAGAATATATGGTATAATGAGGATGACCACAGGAAGCGTAAGCAAAATGGGGAAGGTGTTGGGAAAGAAGCCACAAACACTGGGCACAGCAGCAAAAGAGTGAGCAGGAGAAGAGACCAAATGCCTTGTCATCCTGGTAGAATGACAATGTTCTGGTTGAAATAAGTGATTGGGGAGGGTGAAAGGGGAATGTGTCAAATGCTGCTGGATCTTCCCTAATCTCTTTATCAGCTTCCCTGTCTTTACTTCTCTGTTTGGTCTACATGACCGATTGCTTATCCTTTGAGTTTGGTAATTGCACAGGTACACACACATATGCACATCCTTTATCAAAATATAACTATCAAGTTGCTTTGGGTGATGGTGTTCCAGATGATCAGCTCCTAATAATAATAATAAATTATTTCTATCCCGCCTCTCCCCATGGATCAAGGTGGTGAACAACAATAATACATTAATTACATTAAAAACATTAAAAACATACCCAATCCTCCCCACCCACCAACCCACCTAAAACCAAACCCCTAAAACACACAACAATTAACAATTAAGAACAATCAACTATTAAAAGTACAACAAGACAGTTGGTGGGAGGCGGCGGAAGTACTAGTCTGGGAAGGCCTGTCTGAGCTATCCATCAAAAAACAGCTTCAATCTTTCTGGTTAGTCTCACCGAGAACAAATCCATTCAATCAACTGATGACTGATTCAATCAATCAGTCTACTGCATTAGAACTATCAACAAGCTTCAGGTCATTATGAAGGTTTTCCAGTTGTATTCTCCAAGTTTTGAGGGGAAGTTTTGGGAGACAGGCAGGATATAAATAAACAGGAGGAGGAGAGAGAAAAGAAGTTGTTGTTGTTGTTTTTAAAAGAAGATAAAAGAAACAGAGGGAAAACCTGGGAAAACATGAAAAGGTTTTAATTATGCATGGAACCTTCCCTCCCCTGTAAAATTCCATAAATAAGCAGATAGGTAACATGGTAGATACTTCAAAGCACCTTGATATTGGTTACTCAGCTGTGATGGCAGCATGAACTATTCTGCTTTAGTAAGAACAAAGGTTAGAAATATAAACTTGGTAAAATAATAGTGGGAATGCCATTGTAAATGGCTAAAGTTTCTGGGTCAAAAAAAAAAAATGGAATTGGACTGACCAGTCCCATAGATGTTTTAACCTTGTTCCAGTCCATATTTTATTGCTCCTTGTTATTTCATCTGTCCCTGTTTTCTCATTTCAGCCCTGGAGTCAGAGACATCACTTCTTTCCTGCCTGGACTGTATGAATTTAATCCCTGTCTTTCTTTCTTCTTCACTGCCAGGTCACAGCTTCCAGGTGAAAATATCATCGCTATAGGGCAGGAGTTATCTTTGAAACCGCATTCCTAACTACATACCATCCATCATTTTAACCTTCTTCTACTACGTAAGTATTGCATAAGAAAATTGATGCCTTTCTCTTAGAACCCTTCTCTTCCTGATTTCTACTCCATTAACAATCACTCAACATACAGGGGCTCAAGTCGTCACAGGCACTTTTCTGGGTGCCACTCCCCAAAACAGGAAAAATCAACTTCATCCGTGGAATATTTTCTCAGAGAAAATCTGCACGGTTTCCTCATTATCTACATTTAGAGACCAGTTTAAGAACTTTCTCTACCAGGATGCATTTAATCCTTATCTTCTTGCCTTTATTATCAGCTTTATTGGTGGCTTTTAACATCTTAATTTCTTGACATTTTACTTTAGAAACTGATTGTGTCATTTATTTTGATTGATCATTTTATTTATTAAATTGTGATTCACAATTACAAAAGGAAAAAAAAATGGTCAGTGAAAAACCAAACCAGCAACCACAGCAATCAAAACAAATAAGTTGTTTCTAATGGTAAAATGTTATACAGGGCAGTTGCCAGTTATAAAAACACATTTATTCTAGTTAAAGAGAGAAACAGACCGTCCCCAAACACTGAAAGCACTAGATCCTATCTGTTCATAGAAATTAAGCAGGGTCAAGTCTGATTAGTATTTGGGTGGGGGCTACCAGGGAGTACCAGGTCCTTCCTTAGGCTATATTTCAGAGCAAGGTAATGCTAAACCACACTGAGTACAGGCATAACTCTGATAAAGAAGCTTCCTTTTGCAAAATGTTTTTCAGAAGTGCTTTCTATCTCATCCTCTGCCTGAATGGAAACATTTTTAGCAGCATCAGCATTGGTAGGATGGCAAAAGAGGGATGAAGAAATACAGACTCTTGGCATCAGATGGCAACAGTCTCCAGAATTCCTGTGTAAAAATATACATTGTTTTTTCTGCTCAGAAATACTTTCTGTGCAGAAGTGTTTTCTTGGGCAAAAATCACATTTCTATGCAGAAAAACTGTGTGTATTTATGTGAAAATACGTCCCAGAGTGCAACCAACCTTGCTATAGCCTCATGGCTGCCTGTATTCTTCCTGAGCATCAGGAAACTCCACTCATGTCACCCAAGAG
Organism: Iguana delicatissima; assembly: GCA_948472985.1. Classification (NCBI taxonomy): domain Eukaryota; kingdom Metazoa; phylum Chordata; class Lepidosauria; order Squamata; family Iguanidae; genus Iguana; species Iguana delicatissima. The sequence goes on along the minus strand of CAOKZL010001103.1, from coordinate 229,074 downwards.
ATTTCTATCTCTAATATACATTCAGATTATCTATCTTCTAACAAGTAAGGAGTTTCAAATAGAGAACTGAATGCAGTTGTAATGTACTCACCTTTGTGAAGGAGGCAGAGAGAATGAAAAGGAGGGTCATTGTGTAACCACAAACACCTGGGAATTTCTGGGGTGACATGGACTGGTTGACTAGTTACATTGATTACCAGTGTCCATGCATTACTTTCTATGGTTGAGCAAAGCGTTATTTATTCATTTATTTGTTCGTTCATTCATTTACAGCATTTGTTTCTCATTCTCAACCTACCAGAGCCCCCATGGCAATGGCCAATGGATAAAAACACTCAAAATTTTAAATATATAACTAAAAGCCAATTAAAACATTCTCTTTAATAACAGTTCTTAAAACAGTTTAAAGAACAGTCAGGGTAGGCACCCTTAATTTTAAAAACCAAAAGCCAAGTGAAATCGGGTAGCCTTCATTGCTTGCCAGAAGCTGAAAAAGTGTGGGATCAGCCTGACCTCCTTGGAATGTCGTTCTGCAGTCGGAGTGCCACTACAGAGAAAACCCTGTCACATGGCCCTACCAGCCTAGCCTCATGGCATGGTGGGGCATGTCACAGGGCCTCTCATGCAAGTCGTAGCTTGAGAGACAGCATAAAATATAGTTAAAGGCACTCAGGAAGCCCAAGCACTCTCTGTACTTTGATCACACAAAAAGAGGCAGGGGTGTGAAAAGAGTGCTTGGACTAGCAGTACTTTCAACCGTTTCCATATCAATGGGGATGGCGAATCCCACTTGTTCAGTATTCGTCTGAACTTTAAACAAGTTCTCCAAGCTGTTGAAGCCTGAGCAACTGCTAGCTGCCATTATGTATTCATCCTTACAAGACCTGGGTCAGGCTCATCAGTATCATCTATAAGAAAGAATGGTTATTTTCTTACATTTTAACCCAAGGAGCAAAAAGCATAGCTCATGTTAAGTTTCTTCATAGCAAACAGATCTTGGGTAACATTGTGTCATGGACATTCTTGGCATACCTCTCCTCTGAGATAAATTCCAGATATGCTGTATCCTTCCTGCAGAGAGTCAGACTAGGTATCACAGGAGGATATAAACCTTCATCTTATTAGAGTTTTTGAAATACTTTCCACTGGTTACTTCTTGGGGAACAAGATGTTGCAATTAAATGTTACAAACCATTCCCATCCCATCATCACCATCATCATCATCATCATCATCATCATCATCATCATCATCGTTGTTGTTGTTAGCATCTACCTTAACTTTGGAGAGATTGCCACCTTGTCCATATGACTGAGAAGGACTTTTACAATCACCCTTCTTCCTACAAACTAGTGGCTCTCAATATACATTTTTTATAATTTTTTTCACAGGGGTTCTGGGAGCTGACATACCTAGAGGACCAGAGGTTGAGAATCACTGCACCCTGGCCTATTAATGCCTTTTTATATCTTGTTGATTATTGCGTTGGGTGTTGATCAACTTCATAAAGTGTCAAGTGAATAAGTGTGTGTTATTTCTTCTTTAGATCAACAAGAGAATACAGGCATAGCATCAAACAGTCGCAGATCGGTTGGGAAAGCCATTCCTGTGCTTTTAAATCACTAATTTTTAAGTCCTAGATCCCTTTCTTCTTTTGTTCCCTAAACAACTGACTTACAGGTTGGTTTTGCAGCTTTGCAGCAGGTCTTTCTCCTGAAAAGCTACTTTGGAAAACAAAATCAGCAAAAAACAATGTAACATTTTAAAACACAGTTAAAACCTTCCCTTTAAAACAAGAGAAGAAAAACAATATAAAATCAATAAAAACAGAGAAAAGTAAAAAACAAAGCATGTCTCCACCCTAAGAAGCCTTCCTTCAAACAACTGTACATTGAAAGTCTGCTTGAACCAATAAATCTTGCTCTGCAGGTGAAAGAAGATCGGGGAGAGGGCCAGACTAGCCACCCATGGAAAGGAATTTCAGGGGGTGAGAGCAGCCACTGAGAAGGCTCTCTTCCATGTCCTTAGCAAATGAGCATGTGATGATAACAGGACTGAGAGAAAACCCTTCTCTGTGGATCTTAAAACTCTGGAAAGTTCATATAGGGAGATACTGTCTTTCATGTAGTCTGGATCTAAGTCATATAGGGATTTATAAACCATGACCAGTGCTTTGAACTGTGCCCCTAAATGAACTGGAGCCATTTTAACAAGGGAGTTATAGCTCCCTATAACTGCCTCTCAGAATTGTGGCTTCAGCATTTTGAACCTACTGAAGTTTCCAAATAGTTTCCAAAGGCAGCCCCATATAGAGGGTATTATAGTACTAAATGAGATGTAACCAAGGCATGTAGCACTGTGGCCAGATCTGATGTTTCAAGGAACAGGCACAGCTCGCCCACTAGTCTTATCTGTGCAAATGCACTCCTGGGTCAGGGCTGAGTCCAGGAGAACACCCAAACTGGAAGCCTGAGATTTCTGGGGAAGTTCAACACAGGCTGAATCCTTATTCCCTGATTTGCCTTTTGACTGACCAGGAAACCTTCTGTCTTATCTGGATTAAGTTTCAATTTGCTTGCCCTCATCCAGTCAATTGCTGACAGTACTGAGACAGTTTCCTTGGAATTAGACAGAATGGAGACATAGAATTCAATATCATCAACATATTGGTGACTATGGCCCCCAAAATTCAAAATGAGCTCTTACAGTGGTTTCATATGTTAAACAGCATGGGAGACAAAATGGAGCCTGATGGATCCCACAATCCAATGGTCAGTGTGTTGAACAGGAATCGCCAAATACAACCTTCTGAGTTCATCCTTTCAGGAAGAACCAGAACTATTGCAGAACAATGTCCTCAGGTTCCATCCTAGATATTTGACCCAGGAGGATACCATGGTCAATGGTACGAAAAGACTCTGAGAGGTCCAGCAGATCAAACAGGCAAATATTTAACCTGTCCAATTTCCTGTATTGATCATCTACCAAGGCAAACAAAGCTATTCCATTTAATAGCCAGACTTAAAATTCATCTAAATAATCTGTTTCTTAAAGGAATCCCTGGAGCTAGGCAGCTCCACACATTCTTAGATCTTGCTCTAGAAAGGAATATTTGAGACTGGCCTATAATTCTAAAGCATGGTAGGATTCAGGGTTTCATTTTCCCATTAACAGCCTCACCACAACTTCTTTTAAGACGGATGGAAACTCCTGTTGCTGCAATGAGGCAATCACCACTTCCCTTACCCACTTGGGTAAGTGGGTAAGAGTACCCTCTTGTTGCTTTCAGGAACCAGTCCTGAAACCACAAATGATGACACAAATGATGACACTCACCTTTCAGAGGATTCTGTCCACATCCTCATGCTACACAGACTGAAATGTATTCAATAATACAGCACAAGCAGGTGTCACGATTACCAACTACATCACTCAAGTCAGAATGGATCTGAGTGATTTTGTCTACAGAATGTCTTGCAAATTCTTCACAACTGGCTGGTGAGTGGGCTATGTTGAGTGGTCCATTCTGTGGGCCAGAATGAAAAAGGTCTCTGACCACTTGAGACTTCTTCTGGATGACATCGTGTAGATGCAATGGTGGGCAAAGATGCATAGTTTCTTCACTGCTACCATCACCACAGCATAGGCTTTCCAATGAGCTGTAACCTGTGTGTGGTCAGAGGTGGTTTGAGTTTATCTCTTTTGATGCTCTAGTCTCCATTCCATCTGTTTCATCAATGCCAGCTCCCTAGTAAATCAGGAGGATTACTTAGCACCACTCCTAAGGGGACACTTAGGAGTGATCATGTCTATCATCTAAGCTACTTTCTTATTCCAGAGATCAACCAGGGCTTTGACGGGATCACCTGCAAAAGCAAGAAGAATCTCCCCAAGATCAATTAGGATCCATCAACTTCCTGGAGTGGACCATCTTAATTGACCCCGCACCCCTGCAGAGGCTCAAAATCCCAGTTAGTCTAAACTTCACCAGCTAGTGATCTGTCCATGACAATGAAAGTACAGAAAGTTCCTCCACACTCAGATCACTGCTGTCCCATCCAGCACAGAAAACTAGGTCCAGAGTGTGTCCTGAGGTATGGATGGCAAAGACATTACCTTGGAGAGACCCATGGTTGTCATGACAAACAACTTGAGTCTTGAGCTGCTCATGATAGAATGGTCTGTGCATAGATGTTGAAGTTCCCCAAGTAAAGGAAGCCAAGGGGACTCCAACGCCACAGCCTTTCTAAACACTCATACCATTTGCTCTCCTGTTGCCTGGTCACGTACTGTTGATCATTGTTCAGTCATGTGTGCCTCTCTTTTTATCTGTGAGATCACGGAGGGTATGTGCAAGGGGTACATCTTACAACCATAGCTCCTCAGTGATTCCTAACCATTTTGTTAAAAGCATTAAAAGTGCCATGACAGCACACTGTTGATCAATTACCATCCAACTGGTTTGCTACAGAATGGGGGCTGGGGAGGGGTGAAGAGGTTACATAAAAAATATCTATGCAGGTTTGCAACTCACATAACACTTTTAAAAACGAGCTCTCTTTAAAAAGTAATCAAAAGACATAAAACAATGAAATCACTATAGATGCTATTGTGGACTTCAAGAGCTGATATTTGAACAGTGACCTTGGAAGTTGGGAGACTAATTGTCCCGATTTGCCAGTGACCCTTCTCAATAATGATGTTTATTAATTTCCACAAATTGTTTGCATTTGAAGGAGCTGGGCAGTCACCAGACAGAAACTGAGAGGCTGCCAAAGGAGATGCCCAAGGCTATATTTTAATTGCAACTCCTCTTTTTCTTTTTTTCCTTCTGCAGCTGCAACCTAGGGACACATGATTATGGCCCATTGAATTCAACAGGACATACTTCTGAGAACTATTGAATAGGATTGTACTTCAATGTCATAATGGGATAAGAAGACGTTATCCCAACTTGAACTTTTATTTTTATGGAAATTGCACACATGATCAGGGAGTTGAAGGATAACCAAAGGTATTTGACCATTTGATTTCATTGAATCTAGGATGACAATTCTTGAGACCTAGCAATTCGTTTTACATTTACATTTTGAATGTTTATATTTTTTTACATTCTTATCTTTAAAACAAGGTGATCAAAAGAAGGTGGAAACAAGATAGACACAAAACAATAAGACAATTATGGCAGTTCTAAGACATCAAGGTTTTTTTGTTTCGTTTTTTTCTTTTTATGTATAAAGCTGACCAGCTCCACTTACAGATGTGGAAAACTCTACTCTGCTTCACACATTCAATGCATGAAAGGTCATCATGAAGAAGGAAGCTGTAGAGCCAGAGCTGGGAAAAGTTATTTTATATATTATACGATCTCAGATTCCCTAGCTAGCTTAGCCAATGACCTTGATGGTTGAAGATTTCTGGTAGCTGTATTCCCACAAAGAAGGAGAGGGAGAGGGAGAGGAAAAAGGAGAGAAACAGATGCACAGTCAGACAGACAGACAGGGACAGAGAGAGAGATTCCCCAGCAGTGTATCAAAGGGTCATATGGACATCTGAATTGGAGACAGCTTACATGTATACTTACATAGGTAAGCCTCCCTGAGTGCCAAATGCTGTATACTCACATAGATTTCCCACTTGAGACATCTTGTCCTGATGGTGGAAGCTGGGGGCAGAGGCTGTGTGTCATTGGTCAGAAGTATAGCAAAGGAAGTATCATATCAGAAGGAAGGGTCATAGTCCTACATTATGTTAATTTGCATAATGTAAATTAATCATACACATGCAATTAGTTGTAATTTCCCATTGCATCGACACACAATATAGACCCATGGTAAATGGCTGATACATGTGTAGGATCATCATAGATGACCAGAGTTATCCAGTAGATCCATTCCTTCAGAAACAGTGAATTCACCCTCCAGTTTCTGGCTTCTTCCCCAACTCCTCCACAACTGCTCTCCTTGTTCTCTCAGTGCCCAGTCTCCGAAGGGATGAGGTCCAGAAAACTTCAAGGACAACTCAGAGAAGCTATGAGAGTAGTGGACCAAACATCAAAAATGGATTTGCCCCGAAGGATGCACGGGCTGCCCTTACATGTGACAACCTGTAGTAGGTGTGATTCATGGAAATTCCTACATGAATGTAGCAATCATATAGGAATGTTATTGCTGTATGAAATAATTTCAGCCACATATAATTCCTGATTACCTTAAAATTTTTTCCTCAATACTCTTTAAAACATGAATGCAAAGCCAACAATTCTGAAGTTCCTCAACAATCCAACTCTTTCCATCTCTATTCTAGGGAAGGGGTTCCTCAAGAAAACTTTCTAGCATTTTCAAGACAGAATGTTTGGATTTTCTTTTGCTCTACAGCTTTTGCAGTGTGAGCATTTTATTCTGTTGCTTATGGGGTTTCTTTAGTTTACTTTTGTGTTTTGCCTCTGTTAAAAGTCATTGTATAAGGTGCCTTGGGATATTTGCATCCTGTAAACTGAATGGCATTGTGTTGAGTAGATTAAAAGAACAACAATGAAAACCTTCTCTGCTTAAGCTGAGATGGGTAACTTTGTTAATAAGTACAAAGGTCTCCTGTGACACCTTTTAGAGACTGACAGATTTATTGAGGCCAAATCTTTGGTGTACTAGAGCATCTGACAAAATGGTGCCACATCCTCAAGGTTCTGGAGATGAAAGTTCCTGTGCTACAGTGTACAGCAAGATGCGGAATAATGGAGGGATGTCATTCCTCGACTTAAGCCCATTCTATGAATTGGATCCCCAATCATTGCCTACATGAAGAGTAGAGAACCTGGCCATTTCTGCACTACATTCTTATAATGCTGTTCACTGTCAACATCCTATAGAATCCTGGGGTTTGTGATTTACAGAGGGGCTTTTAGAATTCTCAGTCAGAGAGCCCTTGGACCTCAGTAAACTACAGACCCCAGAATTCCAAAGGATATTGAAAGTGGAATAATAGCATCATAACAGTGTAGGATGTCACTGCTGTTGCAGTTGAACTCTAGATTCCATCAGCCCCAGCCAACTTAGCCAATGACCAAAAGTGTTCGGAACTTCAGTTCAACAGCATGTAGAGGGCGACATGTTCCTGGTCTTCTCCTGTGAGCATCCCTTTTCCATTGGTGTTCCATTTGTGAGCATCCCTTTTCCAGATAATCAAATGAGCCTTTTCCTTAATCCCTCTACCATTGCAAACATGGTTGGTGCGGACTTGAGACAGGCCCTTCTTGATGACTGCCCCATACTCTTCAAAGAGAGGTCAGAATGGCCTCTTTGTTCTGGACCTTCTGTGGCCTTTTTATGCAGACAGGCTTTTAAAGCAGAATGTTTTCAAAGAATGGACTAGAATATGCTGCATTGGTTTAATTGTTTTTAAGAATATTTTATAGTTCTTAATTGTAATTGTTACCAAGGTGTTATTGTTTTAATACTATAAATAGTGTTATCCTGTGACTTGGGGGTCCCGTGAGGGACACCCAAATAACCAAAACAAATATAACAAGATGGGGAAAATGAGCTGGAGCACTCTCTTGGCTAACAAAAGGCAGGGCAACGTAGCGGGGATCTTTTACCCTATGTATACAGCGTCAGGTCAGTGAGCAGGCAAAATAGTTCAAACTAGCAATGATATTTATTAAACAATTATTAAGAAAAACACAAACACACTTGCTAACTGGAAATAGGAAATAGAGCTTTGGGGGAATGGGTGATACGTCACCAATCTCGCAGTCCTGAGGGATCCAATGGAGGGGAGGAGGGCTCGGCGCGGCGGCCGAGGGGAGCTCGCAGAACGAAGAGGCAGCAAGGCAGGAGAGCCGTCCGAACACAAGTCCGAAGAGCTCTCGGAACTGGGGATTTTTATAGGGGGAAGGAATGACTGTGGGCTAGTCTGGTCTTGGGCGAAGACAATGAGTTTTGGACTGGAGACAATGTCTCCAAAAGGTCAGAATTTACATGATTGAGTTATAGACTGAATTGACAATAGTATGGCCAGTATGTAGATGCGGCTACCTCGGCAGTTAAGCACTTAGCTCGCCAGGGTGCCCTCTCGGGGCAGAGGTCTCTTTGTTTTAGTAATGAAGCAGATCTGGCAGTATCTGGCTTGCCTTGGTAAACAAATGTGACTCAGCAGAATGATAGCCATGCCTAGCGTCGCGCTTGTTCGGTGGCCTCACAAACACTTGGCTGGTGGCAGAGCAGGGCCGAATTATGATATCAAAATGATATCTAAAGGTTACCAAAGGCCAGGCCAGTTCACGGTGATAACAATAGTTTAATTCAATTTAAATTATTTAACATTTGTATGCATTGTTTTGTATGTATTTTAAGTGTTTTTTTTTTTTAAAAATGTCCCCATTAAACTGAGTCACAATTTTGGGGGAAAAGCACCATGTTGTTGCTGTTGTTGTTAAGTATAGCATATGATACACTATAAATATTTTATACTGTGCTCTTTTATTTGTTTGTTTGTTTTATATCACATATTTTTCCCAGCAGGGGATTCAAAGTGACTGACAACAGTGCTAATACATGATACAGCTAAAAGCCTGATTATAAAAAAGTTGAAGCACAATTAAACCACAAATTAAACCATTAATTTTAAATTGTTTTAGAATTATTTTAAAACATAACAATGAAGATTAAAATACAGCACAGACGCAGTCATAAAAAGACTTTTCTGCACAATGGATTAATCATCAAATGCTTGCTTAAATCTTCAAGTTTTTACATACTGGACAAAGCAGAACAAGGAAAGGCCAGCCTATCCTCCTGTGTAAAATACTTTCACAGTCTGGGAGCAGCTGCTGAGAAGATCCTTTAAAAAGGGAATTCCTGATAGATACAGGCATATTGGCAGAATTCAGTGAAAGTTGAAGGGATAATTACTCCTTCTAGAGGACCAAGCCGTCCAGATTTCAAGTGATGGCATTTTATGTCTTAACAGCAGACTTTCCAGTTTGTGGATTTTCAAAAAAGATACATTCATCCCCAGAGATTTTTATGGGCAATTGTTATATGACAATAAAATAAATGACCTAGTTTAAGAATCCTGCGATTTCAAAAGAACAAGTGCCCCTTTTAGGATTCATCCAAATCTAAACCACACTCCTGGCACATATGCTACAATACTTTACCCAGCTACTGTGTTAAAATGTCTCCTTAACCCAGTGTCTCTTCATCTATATTTAGCAAATGACTATGAACTTTAACCTGAGACATAGAATTCAAACACTGTAGGTCATGTTCATTTTATGGCTCAGGGAGTTCATTGTACTTGATACTAACTTTCTTATGTGTAAAATCATCACCATCATCATCATTATCATCATCATCGCCATCATCACCTAATTCTTCTCTTTCTTATCAATCACCTCTTCACAGGAAGTATAAAATAAAGTTGTTAACTAGAGAAAAGTGCTATACTAATGATTAAGAACAATGTCTTGTCAACACCAATTATGTGTCATGACCTCCTTTTTTTCTCCCCTGGTCCCATTGACTTATAACTTCCTCACTAGCACCAAGAACAGGAATTATACAGTTGAGTTACATGTTCTTCAAAGTCACAAAGCCTAAATATAATCCTATAGTACCTTATAGGAGACAAAGCACATCCTCTAATACATTTCTTTTTTGTTTTCAATGAAGTCCAGCACAATAAGGACTCACTTGACCTTTGTCCCTTCCATAGTTCATTTTAACATTGTTCAAGAAAAGATACAGTTTTGGGTTTCTGCAAGGCACAGGTGCACCATCCCTCTATGTGGAGACAGTCGATTCGGAGTGCAGCACTTTTCTTCCTAGCAGCTGTACTCAGGGGACTGCTTTTGTGGGCCACCAGGAATTTCCTGTGATAGAATACCAGAAATCAACTGATGACTAGTAAGGAGGTGACTTCATAGGGCAAAAGTTCTCCTTGGACAATAAAAATTCTCACTGTTGCTGTGTAGATTTCCTACTATGCTAGACAGCAAAAAAGAAAAAGGGGGAAAGGTGCACTGATTGTCTTGGCAAAGGGAAACTCAACGTCCCTTCAATATTAACATTTGAAAACCTCTACCAATTATATTATATACTTCAGTTAATAAAAGCAGTCAGAAAGAAAGGTGAAGAAGCCAAAAACATGTACAAATTACATTATGAATAAAGTAAGGCTTATTCGTTCTTTTGCCTACATGTCCAAAAGGTGTCAGTCAGTAGCACCTTAATTCTAAGTGGACTGCATTGGAATAAGCTTCGCTGCACTTGATTATACAGAAAAGTTTGACTAGACAGAAAAAAGAAATATACTCTCCTTCCAGCCACCATCCTGTTAGATTAACTTTCCCCCAAATCGAATACTGTCCAGATGTATCGGGCAATGATACCCCAGTTCTTCTGGCTGAGGCTGATGAGGTTGTAGTCCAACACATCTGGAGGAGTCTTAGTTGGAGGAGACTGTGCGAGTGTAAATTAGAAGAAGACAGGGAACATTTAGGAGAGAGAGGGGAAAAAATGGCCAAGATCCTTCATCAGAGGCTATGATGCAAGACTTTATAATGGTGGACCTGCCTCACTGACATGTTATGTAACCATGCTAGTGAAAGTGTGGCAATGCACAACAGTGTGTTGTGCAAGATGTCCCATTTGCACCACAGGGGCTACCATTGTGCACGTGGACACATTGAGCATGAGGATACATTGTACGTTGTGGCATGTTGAGAAACGCTCATGCTTCTGGCTCTGCTTCTGCAATGGTCCCAGTGGCCCAGCTAAGTCTCTGCACTCCCCCAACCTGAGAATATGAACACTGTACAACATGGCAATTCAGTTTATTCAGAGTGTAAATTCAGTCCAATTTACACAATTGGACGTTGGTTTATGATGATGTAACTTCCCAAGAAGATGCTAGGCAAAATTTATAAATATCAGTATGTGAAATGATAAACAATTTGCTGTGCTTTCATGACAAAACAGATTTCACTCTGCCTAATAGTAAGGTCAGCCCTGTTATTGAAGAATACAAAGGAAAAACACAGTTACTCAATATGCCAAAAGACAGTCGTGTAAGGACGGTGGGTGGGGATGCAATTTCACCCAGGCAGCAATGTTTTGGGGGCATTCTGGCCCATAGCCACGCCCCCCACGTGCCCTGGCCATGTCCCTGCTCATGCCCCCACACACAATGGCCCTGCCCCTCATGCTGTAGCCCCGCCCCCACTCCAAACTCCACCACTGGTCAAAGAGATATGGGCCCTTTCCACACGGGGTAATTAAAACGGGGCAGTGCGACCTCTAACAGAGGTCTTCCACACCGTAGAGTGCGCTGGGTCGTGTATAATTTTGACATTCCACACCTCAAACCACTCAGAAGCGACCGGAAGTAATGGTGCCGCGTGTTTTTTAAAAACCTTGAAAAATGTGGGGGTTTTTCCCCCGATGTGCGCTATAGCGTACTCTGTCAAGGCCAAGGCCTGGCGAGCAGCCAAGAGAGCCGGTTAACAGGTCTCTTTGCAGATAAGACAGGCAATAAATCAAAGAGCTTTTCTGCAGCAGGCAGACGGGTATGAACAGAGAAGGCAACAATAAATTAAGGAGCTTCTTGCAGCGAGGAGGTTCCCTGGCTGTTACGTCACAGCCAGGCAAGCAGCAACAGTCCACGCCCCAGAGTTTGTTTAAGCAAGAGGAGTTTTCCAGAGCCGGTCCGAGTTCAAAGGGAGGCGACGTTCCAGCAGGTCGGGCAGCGTTCCAGGAGGTAAGGCAAGGATCCACACTAACGCGACAAGCACACCAAAATGGACAGTTGTGAGCCGACAAAGACCCCAGGCTGAGTGAGTTCTCTTATAAGCAGGCAACTCCTCCAGGTGCTATCTCAGCTGGAGCCTGATTGCTTGGCGTTTTCTACTTAAACACTCTGACCTGAGTGCACTCTTTCGCTCCCGATGCTGCTGGTAAGTAGGCACCTGCTCTTGAACTTCACTATCTGACTCTTCTGGCTTGGCTGGGTCTGAGGCAGCCCCTGGCTCTGCTGCTGGGGCTACTGGAGCCAAGGGCTCCGTGTCTGGGGCAGCCTCTGGGGTGGGCTCTGCTGGTGCAGCAGGCTCCATGGCCCCAAAGGCCTCTGCCTCTGGCTCAGACTCGGAGCTTGTGTCCTGGAGTTCCAGGGTCCTGACATACATGCTCATTTGTGTAGAAACGCAGATACATGCTGATTCGCGCACGAGATCCATGGAGGGTGGCCTGCGGGCGTGGACAGTTTCAGCGGTTAGTCCCCCACCCCCCCACAAAGAACAGGACAGCACCATTTTTTGTTCCTCGGAAAGCGGTTAGGAGCTACAGCAAGAAAAAGGAAAAAAGAGTGTAGGTACGTAGTTTGGATCAAAATGAATATGTTTTTATCTTTATCAGTTTAAAATAAGTTTTGCATGTACACATGGAGCTGTTGGCAGTTCTGGAGGCTGGGGATATATGGTTGGGGGCTTATTTTCTGGGGGACTGCTGAATGCTTTCTCCTTCCTCATATCAGAACAAAAGACTGCCTGTTCTCTCACCTGATCTGATAGCACACCTGTATCCCCCTTAATTATTTTTAAAATAGCCTCCATGTGTTGGCTGGCATGCTGTATGGGACCTACAATATTTTCCCTTCCCTTTTTACTAATCATTTTCTCATTTTTATTACAGTTTTATTTTGGGGGGGGTTCAAAGTTTATTTAATTTATTTATTTATTATATTTGTAGGCTGCCTTTCTCCTGGAATTGGAACCCAAGGTCTGGATAGACACTCATTGTCTGCCTCTGCTGCTTATATACCTCAGACGAAATAGATTTCAACTTGTTTTGAAGCCAGAAATTTTTTTGCGGGGGAGGGAAGAGCTCAAGAACCTAAATGCCAATAAAAAAAGATTTTAAAAAAACTTGTTTTGAAATCAGAGAGGGTTTATTGGGGGGGGAATCCCAAGCTGAAATGCCTCCCCCATAAAAAAAATAAGCTAGAGATGGGGAAAATAGAACCCTGCAGTTGTCTTTGAACTGCAGCTCCCATCATCCCACATAGGAGTTGCTGGGAATTGTAGTCCCGAGACTGATAGGCTCTCCCCCTCATCTGACTTCAGACGGCACCTTAGGAGTCAGGGAGGGGGGATTCATATCCTTTCCAACATTTCAGTTTTGTTGGATGAAAACCCCCAGTATTCCCCTGCCAGCCGTGGATACTGGGCATTGCACTACAGTCCCATCTGGAGGGCCACACGCATCCCCACCTTTGCAATGTCCGTGGGAATCATGCGACTGTTGGGATGTGGCTGGACTCCAACTCACAGCATCCCTTACAACTGGCCAGCCGGTTGGGAATGCTGGGTGCTGCAGTAAAGCCCCAATCTGGAGGGCTTCAGGTACCCTCACCCTTCCAGCTTTCCCCTTCTCACTTCGCTGGGTTTCTCTCGCCGGGCTCTGCGGCTGTGGCCGCCTCCACCACCCCCAGGTGATCCCTATTGGAGGAGGTGCGCCGCGCCGGGCGCTCCGTTGGTTTCCGCACCGCTCTGTCTTCGGAAGACCTAGGAGACGTCATCGCCCTCTTCCCGAAGCATACCGGGAAGTGTAGTTCTGGGCGCGGCGGGCTTTGACAGCACCACGGAGGCATCCAGAGGAACGGGGGAAGATGCATGCCCCTCTGCAGGTGCGGGTTCCCCTCTGGCAGACTGCAGCTCCCAGCAGCCCCAAACCAACTGCATAGGCCATGGAGAAGAATGCTGGGAGCTGCAGTCCAGCATCTGGAGAGAATGGCATGTGGTCAGCCTGGACCGAATCCCGGCAGGGAGGGAGGGTGGGTGGGTGTAACGGCCTCTGTTGCAAGTGACCCAACCGCTTCCCTCCCCAGCTAAAACGAAGGCGTACGTCTCCATCCGAAAATTGATTAATGGCAAGGTGTGCCAACATTGCCTTCCTCTGAGGCTGAGGGAATGTGACTTGACCAAGGTCACCCACTTGGTTTCCACGGCTGAATGGGAATCTGAACTCTGGTCTTCTGTAGTCCAGCACTCAAACCCCTGTATTCACGGTATCTTTCGGAGCAATGGGACCCTGGCAATGTTGGTCATCCCCTCTTCTTCCATTGCAAAGCCAGCAGAAAACAGCAGAAAGAATGGGCGGGAAAAAACTCTCAAGCTAAGAATAACTCAAGGCTAAAAGGAGGGAGGGGCGGAGGGAGGGAGGCGTCGTGGGAGGACCTAGGTGGCTGTGCGTACGTGCGCACATGAGCATGTACGTAATGACACACAGAGCCATGTTTTTTTTTTAAAAAAACAGCCAATCACAGCCAAAGGGGGTGAGGTAAGGAGACTAATGGGAGTGGCCATGAGAAAATTGTGTGGATCTATTAACACACGCTAGACCGGTTCATGCTAGAGCTGTATGGAACTTTGTAAATTAAAGTCTGCGTTAGCGCAGATACAGAAAAAAACAGCTGGTAGCGTCACAGCGCGATTTCCTCGCCTCATGTGGAAAGGGCCATAATCTCATTCTTAGCACTGAGATGTAATAAAGATAGTACAAGGAAACACAAGCCAGTCTTGATTTCAAATATAGAATATGGAAAGGAAAAACTAGGCTGGATCAAAAGTAGATACCTGTTTAGTAGTAGCATTATTGTCTATTGTTAGAATAGCTAGAAGTAAAACATGCTGGTCTCCAAATTCAGCAGAATGAGGTAGCAGAACAGAAAGTACAGTTGGCCCTTCATATCTGTGGATTGTGTATCAATGGATTCAACCAACCATGGATGGCATGCATTTAAAAAAGATGCCAGAAAGCAAACTTTCATTTTGCCATTTTATATGCCATTTTACTACACCTGTGTGCATAATGGGACTTGAGCATCCACAAATTTTGGTATCAGGGAGAGGGGGCTGGAACCAAACCCTAGCAGACACTGAGGGCCCACTCTTTTTATTTTATACTCCAAGATGTATGTAACGTATATAATTTTTGAGTACTTATTGTAAGAAAAAAATAAAGCTAACACATAAGGGAGAATTATTACGGCTTCCTTCCTGCCATTCTAGTCTTCTGCTTGCAGAGAGATTTCGATTAATCCATTTTTTTTTTTTTTTTACCCAGGGAAGCATGAAGACAATTTGATCCCTCATTGGTAGTCTGACCAAGATTACTTTACCATCTTTGGACTCTACCTCCCCATTCTGCTGATGTATAAATCCATCAAGATTCTGTGTTTTCCTTTTTTCTTTACAATATTTTCATACTGCCCATATAATGAGTGCCTTCCCAGTAGGATATTTACTGTAAAAATTACAACCAGATTTTAAAACAGAAAGTTCTGGAACAATAGAAAGTTCTTCATCTGGTGCCAAAGGACCACAGCATAAGCACCAAGTGAGACTATTTTTAGGGGGCATTCTACTGCTGGATTGCACCACTGAAAATGTCCTTTCCCAGTAGCCAACCTCCTCATCCTATTTGGCAAGTTACCCTGAGGGGACTTCAGAACCTAGAGTTTAGAAAAGTTACTTTATTAGACTTCAACTCCCAGAATCCCCAACCAGCCTGGACATGCTGACTAGAGGATTTTGACAGTTGTAATACAACAAATAACTTTGTTGGATTCTGCCAGAAACATGGATTCCGGATAGAGATTTGGGAAAGGAGACACTCCTTTAGCATAGTACAAACTGGCTCCAAGTCATCTGGGAATTCAAAGGGTAACTTTGGCATTTTGAATTAGGTCATGAATTACAGATTCTTTGAACCAATGGAAGTTTCTGGATTATTTTCAAAGCAAATCTACCACAGAACACACATTGTAGCCATCTAAATGGTGAGGTTACCAAGGTGAGATTGTTACCCTGATTTCTGGGGTCCCGTGGGGGACACCTCAATGTGCTCCAAATAATGGGGAATGGGAATTAGCCAGAGCACAAGCTATAGCAATGCAAGAGGCAGGGCAACTTAGCAAGATCTTTTACCCAGTGTTTACGGGGTCAGGCCGAGTCAAAAGCCAAGCAAAAGTAAATTATAATTGTTTTCTTTATTTAAAAGACAGTCACAGTGCACTTACGCACTCACTCACACAGACCTAAGAGAGTAAAGGAAGGAAAATTGATAGGGGATTTTGAGAAGGATTTTTCAGGGTGAATACTACACCTGATCCTGTAGCCCGGGTAGCCAGAAGAAAGTCAGTTGGAGCGGAGATTCTCAGCACGTGGAAGCTGAGGGGAAGGCTCGGCGAACAGAGCGGCAGCAAGGCGGGATAGAAGCCAAGAGCAATCCGAAGAAGTGCTCAAAACCAGGGGTTCTTATAGGGAAAATATGCCTGTAGGGTAGTCTGTTCCCGGGGAAAACAATGGGTTTCGGGTTGGAGACAAAGCCTCCGAAAGGTCAGTACTTAGAATGATTGGATTTTGACGGCGCTGTCAATAGCGCAAACAGTATGCGCAAATGGGGAGTGCTTGACAGTTGGCTATTCAGAAGCGCTAATCTCGTCAAGCAGCCTGTTCAGGGCAGAGAATCTTTTGTCTGCTTGATGCATACATAATTTAGATTTAAAGTGTACTTGCCTGGAGGTCTCCTGAAGCTACATGCCAGAAAATTACTGGCCTGCCTGGATTTGTCCTGTATTTTTCAGCTTGTTCGGCTGTCTCCATTTGCGTGCTTGTCCAGGGGCCTTGCAAGCACATGGAGGGGAGCAGTTTGGAATGGCCAATCTTTAGATATTAAATAATATTTAGTAGACCTCGGGCTCGGACTATACACCACAGTAACAAGATAACTGTAGCCAGGCTGTTTTTGTTCTGCTATATCTACCTGTAGCTATAAGCATTGAGTTATTAAGCAACTTACTTGATAGTATTATTCAAGATATGCAAAGGAGAAACAGGCAGAGAGTTCCTCATAATACAGACCACTTTTTCCCCAAGTCTAACATTCTGAGAATTTGCTTGTATTCACAAGAATACTCTCCAGGCAGAGTGTGGAAAAGTTACCTGTTAGGATTACAGCTCCCTGCCCCTTCCCCATTTTTTCAGAATCTATTCCTAAGATTCTCAGGAGTCTGAGAAAATGACACATGTCACCATTTGGGCTGTGCAAAACATTTTTGGCTGGCACGGGTTTCACTTATTATGGAAGGAACCAGCTTGCCTTTGTATTTCTCCTCTCCACTGTGTCTCTTTGAGCAAGTGGCACAACTTGTTCTTTCTCTTTGTCTGATCTGTGCCATCTCCTTGCATTTGGAAGCTTTACTGACCTTGAGTAAGTGAGCCATATTTCAGACTCAGCAGGAGACTGTAAGAAGTTGCAAGGTCCAGATTTTTCTGACTTTTGACAGTCAACCAGGATTCTAGGGACAGAGATTAGAACATTCTCTACTAGTCAATGAGTCCTCGAAATGCGTGAAAAATAAACTTCATTATTTATGTGATCCTTCCTTTTTTCTTTTCCTTTATCTTTCCTTTCCTTTCCTTTCTTCTTCTTTTTCTTTTTTTAAGAATTATATTAAATAACATCTGGAAATACCTATTCCTTGGGCAATTGTTATCAATCTGTTTTTATCTTATCGGGTGCACTTGGGCTTACTCTCCCCTTGATCACCTGTACAAGGAACTGTCCAGCACTTGTTCAGGGGCTATAATAAATCCATATCAACACAGCGGGATGGCATCTTAAAAGACTCAGATTCTGACATATTGTTACATCACCCCCATTTTGTTCAGTGAAAAGAAATCTGAGCTTGATTTAAAATGAAATTTAAACAAACAAGCCCTGATTGGCACTATCTACCTGAGAGTATGAGGTCACTCTCCCATTTGATCCTGCAATATGAATTTTAGTCCACTGGCAAAAAACTATGTGGACTGTAGAACTGAGATATCTGATTATAGTTATTAAAACAGCAGCAGCAATTTAAACCATATTTCAGGCTGGTAACATAATAATCATTTGTCTTAATACTATTTCTTGCTTGAGCTTAGATAGCTGAAATCACACCTTCCACACAAAAGAGAGGCAAGCAAACAGACTCAGGGTAACCTCAAGTTTCGCTAAATGGAAAAAATAAAAAATAGCCAGGAGAAAAAAAGCCATAGTGCATTGAGAAAACTTTTGCAAAGATCCCTCTAATAACTCAATGACATAGAATACTGAGTGAGTCAGAAATCCCACCCACCTTTGGTCAAGTGTTTTAGGTTGTAAACCTCTGGGCAACGGTTGTCTTGTTTTTAGAGATGCAAATATTTTATGAATAGATAACACAAACATTTGTAGAAAAGTTTTTAGAACATGTTTGTTTCAGTTCTAAAAGACATTATTTTGGAGTTGCTACCTGACAACTTTTTTAAAAAGTCAGTATTGATGCTAATGAATAAGGAGTTTTGTATCGATAAGCACACTATACAAAAAGAGTTGTGGCTAGTGGCTTCCTAATCAGTATATTAGCCCTGAATTTCAATCTTAACTTTAAAGGCACTGTCTAAAGTATTGAATCTGTTTTAAGAATTAGGTTAGCACTTTGGATAGCTCCTTGAAAGTTCTCACTAAAACCGGAAGCTGGTTCTATTCTCCATTGACATTCAAGGCACCAGTCGCAACTGTGAGAGGTTTACAGTACAAATAAGAATTCACTTAAAGTATAGTGTAGCATCTCAGACTCAAATATCATTGTCCCTAGACATAGTTTCTATAATAAATATCTACTACTTTTGTTTAAAATGGCTTTTGCTTCTTACGTCAAGCATCAGTTTCCATGCACTTTTAACTGGGAACAGACTGAAAAGTATATGCAGGAGACTCCTACTTTAAGCAATGCTCTCTACTTGAGGAGCTTCTGCCATTGTTTATTTGTATCAGATACTCTGTCCCTTCTTGTAGTTCTAACTGAAGCAGTAGACATGGTATTCCCTAGTAGCCATTTGTACTAGTGTTGAGAAATAAAAGATTTATGAGACATTTTAGGAAGACAAGTATTATTCCTCAGCCTTCTTTTGGAGATGAAATGGGGGTGATCTTTCTTGTCTTTAGAGGCTTCTCTAATGACTTTTGGATATGCCTAGTCACCAGGTTCTGATTCTTACAGAACTGGTGAATAGAGTCCTGGATTATGTCTTTTATAAAGTCTGGTTGAAAAGTAGCCAAGGGAAAACACCTTAGCCATAAATGGAGATAAAGCTACTCAGAAACCACTCATTGGAGTGCATTTTCCACAAAAAAAGAAAGAAAGAAAGAAAGAAAGAAAGAAAGAAAGAAAGAAAGAAAGAAAGAAAGAAAGAAAGAGGGGGTTGTTACTACAGGAACCATCTGGTACTAGGCTGAATTTATTCAAAAATGCCCGAGCATTCATGGAAACAGCTGTGTAATGGCTAATGCCTCATTATTAGGTTGGCAAGACAAAATAGGAAGTATTCCTCTGCTACAATGGCATTACTTTCTGGGGTGCTGCAAATCTGTTGGAATGCTTTGATGATATATTCCTGCACGGCAGCACGTTGGACTCAGTGGCCCTTGTGGTCTTTCCAGCTCTATGATTCTATGAATTCTTGGCCTATGTTCACCTAGCTAATCTTCTACCCTAAGATGCAATGGAGGATACTTCTTTATTTGCTTCAGAAACCAGATTGAATTGCTAGTCTAGTCAGCTGCTAAACATGAGAGTGTCTACCTCAGGCAGTAAAATTTCTTGGACCTGCTCTGCCATTTTCCTCATGTCCTGATAGAACAAGGCTGTACTTTTTCCATTCAAGATGTATTCCCTGCCTATTATATTTTCCAAAACCATAAAAATAGATATCCCCTGAACTCTCTTCTCAGAGTCAGCAAATGGTTCTATCAGCAGAATACTTTTTCAGTGAGATGCCCTTCATAATCACAATTTACTATCGTAAATACTAAGATGCCAAATGCACACATATTTCTAACCATGCTCCCACTGTCAGTTAAACTTAAGACAGAGCTGGGTAATTTTTTTCAAATGGAAAAATCTTGTGAAAGGATCACATTCTGTTTCCTTAAATTCAAGGAGATTTTTTTTCTTCCATAACATTGTGTATTGTTGCTAGGGAGGCTGGTATGCTGGCTATCCATAATAAAAACAAACAACCATACACACAAAACCCTCACACTTTTTAATCCTTAGCAGCCACAGGAATGTTGAAATCACACACTGAAAGCAAGACTGTGGAGTTAAATTTCACATTTACAAATGATTCTTTCCTGCATATCCCTTTCACTAACAGTCCAAAATGTTGCGCTTTAAAAACAGAAATCAGATATATATATTTTAGGGTGCCTACATTTAAGAATATTCTAGCATATTCTAAAACACTTTTCCCCCATAAAGGACTAGAAACAGTAAATAAGTTTGTTTTTGTTTGTTTTTTAACTAGCATCTGCTAGTTAAACGCTAGCGTTAGGACTGAAATAAAGAACTCACCACCATAACCTAAGTATAGTATCTCCCCCTAGTGTTCACTGTGATTCCCCTTATTTTTATAAATGTTCCTGCCACCCTATTCGAAGCTTCAAGCACTGTACCCTGGAGAATGTGGAACAAATTCCCTCCCATTGACACCATAAATCACTTTGAACAAAATTTAAGAAAGTGGCTTTAAAGGAAGGAAGGAAGGAAGGAGTGTAAAGGACTTAGTTACATATACTTAATAGCTGAAATCAAGGGGACTTGGTTATTAATGATGAACCTAAGTTGCACTGATTTCCTTGTGTACACTCAAAGTGTGACTAAATCTGGCGTCAATTCAATATCTTTGGGTAATAATCCAACACTGTGTGAGTAGATCTCCACTCATATAGTAGGATTTTCCATCCTTCTCCTCCCCTGGACATGCCACACCATACCACCCAACAGTATACTTCTGAGATGCCCAGTCATCTATAGCAGATGGACTACAGGGCAAAGAGAAATTTTTCTCCTCACAGTTGTGCTGAAGGAAGCCATTCTGTTTGCAGACATGTTAATTACATATCCCTATTCGTTTTAAAATTGTACAAGCCACTTTTCCAAGGTGTTGAAAGCAGCTTACAACAAAAGAAGGTGGGAAAGAACACTAAAATTATTAAAATGGTGAAGCAAGGACATCTGGAAGGTTATACCTTCCCTTTCTCTGCCATACATCATCTGGCTCTTCAAGAATCTGAAATCCAAAGGCCTTTCTGCAGGATATTGTTGTCTTGCATTGGACCTGGACGATGCCTATGCATGACTTCGACCAGGACGACATTGCACACAAGCATCATCTGGGTCCCATCCTTTTCCGATCCCCAGGCAGTGCGATCGTGCAGTAAAACATTGATGGGTTTTACTCATCAATGACTGGGAATCGTTCCATTATCTTGCTGCCTGCCTGCGCTCACCTGGTGTGCAGAGGTCCTGGAAGAGCAATGGCTGTGCTACCTGCCCCAGCATAGCCTGGGACAGTACCTGGCTGCGCTGCAGAAGGAAGAGGCAGTGCCATCATGCTTCCTCCATTCACAGAGGCAGCCAGGGCAGAGGGGAGTACTTCTGTCATGCTCCCCTCCCAACAGAAACAATACCGGGACCCGCACCGGATGTCACTAGAACAAGGTAGGCTGCGGAAAGGACTCTAGTAACCTGGCTCAGCATCCCTTTCAAAGCTCAAAGTCCTTTTCTCTCTTTTTCACCACGATGCAATTATTACTCCATCATATACTTACAAATATGAAGTAATTTCTCCTGTGGTATATTAGCAATATTTCTCCTGTGGTATATTTTCCTGTTATGGTGTTCCACGATTTCTGAATAAGCAACAAAGAAATAAAGGCAAAGCCACATTAATTCTAGAGGTGTGAAAAATGCAGCTAGTTAAAATACATGGGCTAGTTGAGCCTGCCCATGCCTTGAGATTTCTGGGGATGCCCTTCTCTCTGTCTAACCACCCTCACAGTTACATCTGGGAGAACATAGGAGAGGGCATTCTTGTGGCTGCTCCCAAGTTTTGGAACTCCCTTCCTAGAGAATTTAGACTAGTGCCTTCCTTGCTACCCTGTCATAGGCAGGTAAAGACCTTTCTGTTTCGACAGGCCTTTGATGGCTGACCGACCAAGGGAAAAGGCCCTTTCATGTGCTGTTACACTCATACATTTGTTGTTTTTCTTATTTATGGTTTATTTATAACTGCTTTTAATTTTACTGATAGTTTAATTTTATTATAATTTTTTATAATTTATATTATTTTTAAAGCTATATCTGTTTTAACTTTTGTAAGTCACTTTGAAACTCAGATTGGGAAAAGGGCTATATGTTGTTGTTGTTGCTGTTGTTATTACTATTACTGCTGCTGCTGCTGCTACTACTACTCCTGCTACTACTACTATTACTAGCCCAAGTAGCCCCCAAAGCTGTGCATGTGGCCCTTCAGCTATTCAGAATCTTCAAATACCTTATTTCAAATATTCTATTTCTGGCCAGAAAAAAAAAAGCTTCCAGGACCAGCAACTCATTTTTGGAAAAGTTGCAGGGTCTGCATGAACTTCTGTTCTGTTCTATTTTTATTTTTGCCAATTTTGCAAGTCCCTGTGATGCCAGGAAGGTCCAAGGGAAGAGAATTGGTTCTTCCAGACCTGTCACAGTTGTCCAGCTCCAGCCCATGCTCAGCAAAACAAAATAAAAAGCAACATAAGCCTTAACTTCCAAGGGAAGTTATGTTGGCCTCTGTTCTGTTTTCTCTCTACCAGACACCAAAGGCCTTTCTTATTTAGTCAGGCTTTTGAGTGTCAATTATCTGTTGCAAAAGGTCTTTTAATTGAGGTGTGCTATACTATATTTCTCCCATCATTGTTATATTTTAATGATCTCTTAAAACTTATTTTAAATTAGTGTTTTTAATATGATTGGTTGCTTAATTTTTAAAAAGCCTTTGTATTATCCATTGTTTTAACTGTATTTTGCTGTAACTCATATTGTGAGCTACCTGGTGCTCTATGGAGAGAAAAGCAGGGCATAAAGCAAATAAGTAAATAAGCTAAGTTCCAGTGAGAGCAGTTTGAGAGGATTAGGAAATACCATGTTGATAAAGGCCTTGTGCCTTTGATAATTATTTATTATACTGTCTGGGTTGTTTCTAGTCTATGGAAATAACACTGGGAGTAGGAAATCCTCTATAGTCTTCTCATACTTAACTTGTAAATAAAACACCTCCTAGCAGAGGACACTAGGAAGTGCAAAAAAAAAAAGAAAAAAAAGAGGGAGGGTTGAGGCAGTAGCTGAGATAGTATTTTAGTTGTAATTTTACACACTGTGTTTACCTAGCACTGTCTTCTCCAACTGTGACTTGATCACAGGATTGCCCTTCTAAAATAAAATGACCGGATTTTGTGGAACGTGGCTGTTTTGGCTCTTAAAATATTGATACCAGTACAATATTGGTACCAGGATACAGCTGCTTTGTGACTAAGATGGTACTTGAGAAGCAAGTCCTCTCCAATCAGCACACGTCACTAGACATCTGTTTCCTGTTTTCATTCTTTCCCCCTTTATCGTTCTGTCTGAATTTGTCTGAGTTTCTCTTTCACCTGAGGTTGATTCAGAACACAATCTTATTGAAAGCTGTGCTATCTTGTGTTTCAGGATTCTGTGGACAGCATCTTTAACAACATTGTTTCTTCATCCTACTGAAAAGAATTAAGTGGATGTTTTAAAAAGCCTTTATTCTGTTGTAGCATACCAGTAGTATAACATTTGTGTCATCTGCTCTTCATTAAGATGACTAACTTCCTCTCCAGCTACCAGTGAAACAGCTTTCCTGTTGAATGTCTCCGTTTCCAGAGTACAATTGTGAATTGATTCACAAAAAAACAAAACAAAAAAAAACTAGAAACACTGAAGCACAAATAAAGGAAAGCAATAAATGTTTTCCCCTCCTCTCATTGCCTTCAGACTAAACCAGCAGTACTGTAACAACAACAGGTATAACTTGTTAATCCAGTAATCATCAGGATACAGGACAGGATACCCTGGAAAAATGAATCTGTGTTTACATTATGTGATGGATTAAAAGGGGAGCTTTTTTTAGCAAATGCTACTACCTAAAAAAATGCATTCACAGTTGGCATGGAAGTATTTCCTTAAATAGTCTCATGTTTCTTCCCCCACTCCCTGTTGATTATTTCACTGGCTATCAATTTGGGCCAGATCCCATTTCAAATTTTTGGTTCTTGTATTTAGGCTGTGAGCCTTTCAAGACCTGGCTCTGCAGCGATGGAACAGTCTTATTTTGGACCTCTGACTGGAGGAAGATCTCACACATTTTTCATAAGGGGTTGCAGACCTTTCCCTTTGAGTCATCATATTAGGCTGCTGAGTTGTACCTAAGTTTGCTGGGGTAGGTGGTAGCTGCTAAGATGTTGGGGGGGGGAGTTATATATATATATATATATATATATATATATATATATATTTATGGTGATATGTTTTATTCTTTTTGTCTCTCACTGTACATGTTTGACGTTCCATCCTTTGGTGGAAAGGGCATTATAAATATTATTAAGTAACAAAACTAGATATCTCCTTTCTATTCTGCCCAATCCGTTTTCTCTATCAACCCATTTTCTCCACCTAGCTCTGTTACACTATTTTCTTTTCACCCATTCTCCTCCCTCTCTCCATTTCTTTCTTCCAAGCCACTCTTTTCCAGTCACCAACCCCACTCTGCCTTTCTAAAAATCCACTTTCTCTGCTGTGCTACTGCTTTTTGATTCTACTGATTCTCACCACACACAGTTTTCATACACTAGTTGCCAATGTTTTAAGGAAACTTAGCAAGCTCTTGAAAGCAACAAAAAGCTACAGTCAAAGATTAACAAGGACCGCTCGTGAAGACAAACAAGGGCATCTAGAACTCATAAATACTCAAGCTGCTAGGTCTTAAAACTTTTGAAGAGCTCAGCTAAACACTATTTATTCTTTCTTCCCTAAGATGCTTTACAAATAACCATAAAGCCATTCAGATGTCTCACAGACAGGATGAGGCATGGGTAAATCACAGATCACATTCTGGCCCAATTTGCTGAATCAAGCCTAGGGGCTGGAGGTTTCCCCATGGCCACCTTGAACAAATTATGCTTGCCAATAGTGAATGCATGCAATCAGGCAAAAAGTTTGAAATACAGAAGTCCCTCATGTGCCTGAGATACCCCTTGAATACCTTTGTATGTTACTCTAGGACATTTTTATTCCTTTGGATGACTTGGGTGTAGATAAAACCAAGGTAGGGCCAGCACTGGTGCTTGATAACTCATGGTGTTCACCTTTGGTAGAAACAGATGTTTGCAAAATCACTATATCAGGACAGTTCGGTTAGTTCCCTCTTCACTTGATGAGCTCTTAGAGCCAATATCCCAGGTACAAGACTGACCTCTATAAATAGCAACTTCTAAAACAATGTCTTCAATGCCCTCTTGAGCAGCAGTTCTATTGGAATGTTGTCAGTGTTCTCAGTAGTTTGCTTTAATCTCAGACCTGAGAAACTCTACATAGGGATTTTTTTTTAAAATATAGGAGTGAAAAATAAGATAGTTGCCAACAATGGTTGAATCAAAATGGTTCCCAAGGCTGCTATCTGCCTTTCAAGAGCAAGTAGGTAAAGATTCTGCTCCCTAATGAAGAAGAAAAAATCAGCAATTTTAGTTTTTGCCTCTGATGAAACCAGTTTCCACCTGTACCATCTTATGAATGCTTTTTGTGAATGTACAACTGGTAGAATACTTCTTTGTGGCAGCGTCAGCAATTTTGACAGGGTTTGTGACTCCTGGAAGTTCCAGGAACCAGAGCTTATCACAGTGGATCACAGCTTTAAAAGTTTAGATAATAACATGAAATTACAATTATGTGTCAGTAAATTAAGCTTCTTTTTATGAAGGGCATAACCCTTTATGAAGGGTTATGAAGCCTGCCTGCCCAGCCCCTTTTTTCATACTCATTCTGTATAGTTGGGAGCTTTTAAGCAGCATCAGCACTGGGGGAGTAGTAGAAGCTGGAGAAACAAGACTTTTGGTTGCAGGTTGCAGCAGCATGTCTGCAAGTGAACAGTGCAATAAAGGAAGATTAAGCTGTGGAAAGGTGGGATTCTACTCTAGTCAATCTTATTGGAGCTACATATGTACCTGCCTACAAAGGGCAAGTTACATAGTACTGTCTCCAAAATTCTTTACTGAGAATGCATGAACAGCAAAAGGGAGACACAGTACAGGAGGGCAGATAAGCCTACCTTATCAGTTGCCACTAATTTTTATTTTTTAAAGTAATCTAGATATTTGGCCACCGCAATGGAAGTTGTAAGAAAAGTGGAGGCTGGTGAAAAAAAAAGTCATCCTTGAATTCATTTTGAAAGAAGCCTTTAAATATTCTCCAGAAGGGACAAAATATTTTTGTTTACTTGTATAAGGCTCACCTGACTGGGTAGCTTCATTCTACATGTTCTTCTTGATAGTATTGAATAAAAAGTTTGCTGAAACAGGTCGAACTGTTCTTTTTTGTGACATAGGAACTAATTCCTATTCTTTCCATGTTACTTCTGCCTCTGGTATCATAATTCAGTTAAAGAAGCGATACCAAGAAATGCGTAAACTTCATTCACTAAGATATACCCATATTTGGGGTATGATGTTAAGGAGTGGGTCCATACAATCATGTATATTGTAGAACAGAACATACGTGGAAAGCATGTCTCATGAATATTCAGGAGAAGGAAAAAAAGATATTGGAAAGAGCCAAGAAAAGGAAGCTATGGCAATGTGTTTAGGAGAACGTACCACATGAACAGTGACTTTGGAAAATCACCTGTACTTCCCATTGTGTCTCATGTAAGGTAATGCAGGGGTTAGGGTAGATTCCTAGAGAGAGCGTTTTTTTTTCTGTGGTAGGGGCAAATAGGGTAAGATTTTTAATCTGCAAGTGTTGAAACCACAAAAGTGGACGACCCACTGTACACTACTTTTTGGTACAAAAAAGACATACTATTCCATAACCAACATTTTAGCATTTTATTTGCATTGTAACAATGCATACACTATTCATGTTAAAACTTATACTTATGTAATAACCCAAGATTTTGTATAAACTCCAAGAATTGTCTTCAGTGCAAACACTCATGAACTGTAGTATTTTAACAAGTTCTCATCTGTTGGCTTCAGAATTTTCTTTTCTGACATGTTTACAACCCAACCTGGGGCAAGGCCAAAGAAAATCTGTCTAGGATCCTTGCGCCTGCTCAACATTTGGAACAGTTCATCTTTTGTAATATCTGGTAATACATAACCATATTTTTGGGCAAGTTCGAGTCTCGCTTCTTGAATCTTTGATGGATCAGCCAGATAGCCACGATTCTTAGCATCTGTATAATAACGAACAAGATCTTCAGGAGGAAGCATTCGCTTTGGAATAGGTTTTCCTCGCAGAAAAAATGGCACGGGCTTGCAAAGTACATCTGTATGAAAGAGACACAGAATCAGCTGCTCTGGTACGACCACCTCTGAAAAATGGGTAGTGTGTGTATATACACAGTTTATTTGCTTATATTTTACTATTACATAGGTCCACTCCCTTTTATACTATTGCTATGATTATATCTATAATGTAGAAAACGGATACATAAATAAATCTGGAAAAAACCTTTTAAAATTTATTTTCGGCCATAATGCTTGCAGAACATTTATTTTTATATAGAGATGTGAAAGCCTGTGTGGAAAAAAGTTGGGAGGGGGGTCTGGTTTTTTTCCTAAGCTATTTTTCCCAGGAGAAATTAAAAACTGGAAAAATTGGTGGAAAATGGATTATAGAATCTTTTTTTTATAGAAGCAACATAAAATGTTTAAGGCAAAATGTTCACATATTTACCCTTCCTTAAATTATTTCTAAAAACTACAAAACAGGAAGATTTTCACATAAGACAATGTACTGTATCTGATAATTGCAATATCTGATCTTGGCTTCCTTTTCTCAGTTCTTTTTATGAGAATGGGTGTTTTAGGTCTGCTTGGCACTACGGAGAACCAGAGCAGAAAAAAAAATCTGTTTTACTAGAATTGATGATTTCTCCTATTTTGGTTGCTTTTGCTTGTCCTTAATAACCTGGCAAAACCAAAGAGGTTCCTTACAGTTTAGGGCCTTGTAGCTTCATTTATTAAAAAACAAAACAAAACAAAACACCAATAGAATTTGTAATTATTGTCTGAATACTTTTATATACTTTATATCAAAGATTATAACTTTACACCCAACAAAATTACGTGTAACACATGTTGTTTCAAAAGTGACAACATGACTTTCAATCTGTAAAGGATGTCAATTATCACTTTTTTCCCCATTTTTCTGAAAATTCTGATAAAAACCCAGCTTCAATACATCTGGAAATATTTTGAGGTGATAGATGGAGTATTTAACTAGCATTCATAAACAGCAATATAAGCTCAAATGCAGAGAAAATGAAATTAGCACTTTTTTATTTTTTGAGAAACCTAATGCATACATTTATGTTAAAAAATAAAAAAAGATATTGTTCTCTCAACAGTGAAATTTCTTACCCAAACTCCTTGGATCATAGAAAGCTGTAGTAATAACACCACCATTTTTTTCAACAGCAGCAATGGCTAATTCTGATGCCATTTGTACTTCAATATTTATTTTTGCTGCAAAAGTATCAGCACCCTACAAGTATACATGAACAGGTTACATGTGTTAGGCCATATTAAGCTATCACAGTCTCATGTGTGGCGCAGAACTCTGATCTATTATTACCCTTACCGTCTGACTGCAAAGCTTGTAGGGGACTGCTTGGATACTGGCGGGATCCAAGAAGTTCAAAAACATAACTCCAAATCCGTCCCAGGTATACTGACTGCCAGTAAGCTTCTGGATGTAACCTGAAGTGTCAAGTATTATCACTTCAAGCTCTAAATGCCTTGGCAACATATCTTCAGAAAGACCACCTTCACACATACATTCCTGCCTAAATACTGTCATGCCTTGGATAAATTGCACTCCACAAACTTCACTCAGAGTAAATTGGCAGTGTCTATTTGTAAAGGAGCAAGCAATACAGCACACTTAGTCAGAAGTTGCTGAGACCACAGCATACACGGTGGTTACAGGCTTTATACCTTTCAGATACAAATTTGGGCACGCAGAGCTGTGACTGGAGAAGATCATAAATCCTACATTAACCCACCTTTCTAGATGCTTCTCAGACTCACAGTTGTTTACCTATCCTTCATCCTTGAGGCTGGAACACATCTCCTGCCTCCTTATTTCTGAACATTTGTAGTTCTCACACAACACCTTTTGGCGCTTTGGTTTTCCCCCTCTGCTGGATACATTGTAGAAGCAGGCAATAAAACAATTAACCATTTGGTTCATTGGAATAGACAAACATGCTTCTAACAGATACATAACTGCAATCAACAACTGGCATTTGATACGTTGTAGCACTCTGCTAACTCTAGCAACTCCTAAGCTGTCTACCCTATCTATTCTAATAGACATCCAGCAAAATCTTGACAGAAGCCATGCAAACTGACTAAACTCCATGTTCACATATATAAGTGTATCAACTGTGCCCCTTGTCAGTGGTGACCCCCGCAAGCTGTGGAATCCTGTTCCAACGGCATGCCCCTTCAGTACAGATGTCTAGGTGAGGACTGAAAATCTTGGGGTTCAGTATGCCTTCAATCAAAAATTATAATCATTTTATACATTAGAAAGAAGCTTAGCACTCTTTCTTCTATGTTTCCCAAGACACCAGTTTTTAACTTTGTTTCTTGCCTCTTCTCTTGTTTGTACACTGCTTTGTGAATTGTTTTCAATAAATAAATATTGTAGATCTCAGACATTCAGGTACATAGAATATAAACAATTTTCACAATTCCCAAAGATAAAGAGCAAAAGATACATGGTTTTATTGGCCCTTATTGAAAATATCTAATAGCTAGAGTGTCAGACTTAAGATTCACGCACATCCAAAGTTTCAAGTGCAGCTTAATTACCATACAGGGGATCCCCTACTGCGAAATGCAAGCCCACCTCCAGCGGACATATTGAATTAATTACATTTATAGTTAGATTCTGTCCCATGACTACATTTCTAAGATGACTATTTTACTTCTGTTGCTTGCCTCTGTTGATTCTTCTCAATTTTTACATGTTATTTTTCAGAAATGTGTGAATAAAATATGACACTGTTAAGAATATGGTTCAAATAATTTCCACTAGGATGCAATTCAAAGCTTCCTTTAGCTTTCAAAACTCAACTTTTGTTGAAAATAACCTAATTTTTTTCAATTAACCCTTATCTAGGGATAAGCAATCAAACACTCCCACAGTGTGTAGTGCCCTCTGGTGGAGTCTCACTTCAAACATTTTTAAAACAAAGGTCCTGAAGAAATTATGAATAAAAAACACATCTGCACAAAAAACCAAAAACAAAAACTAACAAACAAACAAAACCCCAAAAACAAACAAAAGCACAAAACTGAGTATCATATATGATAGACCTACCTCCTCCACAAGTTGGATGCCATAATGTCTTTTTTGTGGCTGTATTGTTACTCCTCTGGCATTTGTCAGCTGTGTTAGATCTATTGGTTCTCTTGGATCAAGTCTACCTAAATCTATCAAATACTGTAGCTTTCTGAGAGTGAGGGGTGGATACTGACGCCTGAAACTGTAGAAATGGTGAAAGAAAGCAAAACAGAGTTAGGCTTTCACAGTATAAAAATAATCCAGAGTGAATGAAGAACACTATAGGCACTATCCAGCAGAAATTTCCTTCTGTACAAACTCTACTGAAAGAAGTCAAGGCTGTCATACTACTCCAATGTGCACCGCAGTGGACCAGTTTTGTGTTTTTCATCATAGAAACTTACCGTATTTGCTGGTGTATAACACACACTTTTTTTCTGAAATAAGACCCTTTGAAAATGGGGTGCATCTTATACACCAGCAAATACAGTAATGCTAAAAACATAAGGAATGAACCAGGAACCAAAGTTCTCCTTGCCCAGGCAAACAGGAAGGGAAGGGGTAGTGGAATCCAGGTGAAGCACTCCTTACTTTCTCCCCCTCTCCTGTGCATTTTGACTCTCCTAGGGCCTAAGAAAAAACTGGCGCAGCATTCTTTTTATTCCCCTTCTCTCCTGGTGCAACACTCTTTTTATTCCCTTCCTCTCCTGGTGCAGCACTCCTTTCATTCCCCTCACCACGGAACTAAGAAAAATTTTTTCCTGAAAAATACCCCTTGAAAGTGGAGTCTGTCTTATATGCTAATGCATCTAATATGCCAACAAATATGGAACTCTGAATTGTCCCAAAAACTGTTTGCAATGAGACAAGAAGAGGAGGCTGTTTGAGCTGAAAAGTGTCCCACCTCAAGCATGGATCCTTTTACATGCCTGAAAACAGGCTTGCTGTATCACTCCTGTTGTCCACTTAGACAGAATACTTATGGAGACACAGAGCTTTTACACATTTTTTTCCATTCATGGCACCCTATATCTCATTTGCTTGACACTACTGCCAGTGCCCCTGCTTTCTTATGTAATCTTATATTTGTACACAACCAAACACAGAGCCAGGCTGCAGACTAATACAGTATACAGAAGCCATTTCCGCACTACACTATTATAGTGCTATTATTCCACTTTCAACATCCTATGGAATCCTGCAGTTTGCAGTTTAGGGAGGGACATTTAGAATTCTCAACCAGAGAGCTCTTTGGTCTCAGTAAACTACAAATTCCAGAATTCCACAGGATGTTGAAAGTGGAACAACAGTACTATAACAGTGTAGTGTGGAACTGGCCCAAGTAGCATCCCACTACTGACACAGAGCAGTGCCACATCATCTATCACAACTGGAGAAACTGGAGTCTTTTATTATTCCATACATATCTCTACACAGCACAAGGCTGACTCAGAATTTGGGAAAAGTGGATTAGTTTGACCATTCTGCTAGCCCTCTGTCAACCAAAAGCAAGAAGCTGAAGAAATTATTTCCCTGCCCCAAGTTCATTTCCATGGAAGGAACGAGAAACCTTCCAATCTTTTTCCCTAGTCCCTTCTTAAGTCTTAAATTATGCCTTTGTGTATTTTCTCCCCATAATTTCTTTATATTTTCTTCAAACGCTTCCCTATACAACACAAACAACTTTGATTTTTAAAAAGTACAAAAATAAAGAAGATATTGTTCTAAGGACATATGACTACTTATTTTTATGTGGCAAAGTGAAAGGAAGACAAATCCAGTGGTGGACAAAAACAGGAACTGTCAACAATGGATCATTAATTGCTCAGCACATCCGTTATTAACTCTTTTTTCTGGAAATGAAAAAAAACTTGTGAGTTGTTAACTCCAACCATACATGGCTTTCCTGCCTTCCAAATGGACAAAACCTTTTTCAAGACAACTTAAAAAATCACCATAGAAACAAGGCTATTGCAATGCTATGTTAAGGTTTTGTCCATCAGGAAAGTCATGTATAATTAGAACCTTTCTCAGTTCTTGAAAAAGAAGCTAACAACTGCAAAACATGCTGAGCAATCCATGAGCCATCACCTGTTTTTGCCAGCATCAGACTTGTTGTCTTCCTTTGACTTGCTTTATCAGGTGCTATGTCCTCTGTAGTATTTTCTTTTTATCAAGGTGTACTGCAAAATCATGCTTCTTGGTGTTAGTCTATTTCGGTATATGGATATAGGGTGACAACTGATCACACAGCAGTCTTCAGTGTTGTGTGTGTGGCAGACTGCACATGTACACACATTTTTTATTTGCAGTCACTAGCTCTGATGTGGGGACATGGCAATTATTTTTTCTGAAGTGCCATGAGCTGACACTATGTGTGTGTCCACTGGGTACAATTGTTTCCTTCTTTCCTGGAAATCTGCCAGGATCCAGTAGCAATCCAGGGACCACAGCTTTTAGTACCACTGCACTGGCCAATTTAAAATTGACAATGTGATTAAAAAGAGAAGGAATACTTAAAACAGGTATACGGCTAGAACAGTGGTTCTCAACCTGTGGGTCCCCAGATGTTCGTGGACTTCAGCTCCCAGAAGCCCCAGCCACTATGATCAATGCTCAGGGCTTCTGGGAGCTGAAGTCCACAAACATCTGGGGACCCACAGGTTGAGAACCACTGGGCTAGAGCAAGGAATTTTAACAACAGAGGTTTTATCCAAGATAGTAACTCTGGGAACAATCTTACCTGTGCCCTTCATTGTAGCTATACTTGGGGATAACTAAATAAAAGGGAGTTTGGCCTCCTTCAAAACCTAGACGTGGGCGGGTTCCTCTTTGCCTTTCTCCTTTATGACCTCGACCACTTTTCCGACCTCCATACCTTCCACGTCCACGTCTCCTTTCCTAAAAGCAATAATCTTTGATCAGATTGTTACATATTGTAAATTCAGTTCATCTGACAAAGGAGATAGTTCTGCATCACTGTCACTTGTTTTTGGAACATGAAATATTTGAGGCTTCAATTTTATGCGTATTTACCTTTGTGTAAGCTGCATTAAATAGAGTGATATTTACCTCTGAATATAAATGTATAACATTGTGCTGAAAATAATATAATGTTCTTTGATTTAACCATTTGAAAACATGACACAAAACTTGCATTCACTCATAAAGTAACCCAGGATTTCTGCTTTACTGTATGCACAGGCTGTTCACTGTCACTATGCTCTTCCTAGTCAGCTGAGCAGATGAATCAGTGAAAAACAGTTTGCTTCATGTCACTCCTGATCCAGGACTCTAGTTTGTGGCTCCCAAACAAGCCAGAATTTATAAACCAAAACCAACTTTGGCTTACTTAGGGGGGGGGAAGGTTCCTGAGTTTGGCCATAATATGAAGCATACAATTCCTGCTTTATTTATTGGTTTCCCCAAGAGGGAAGAGCACAACAGCAGTATAGATTTTGCTATTATTATGACTATGTGCACACGTACACACACAAACCCTGCATACTTTCTGTCAAGATCAAGCATCTGAGAAAGTAAGCTCTTGCCTAAGAACTACAGTTTATTGTGGCATGAGGCTTTTTGCAGTTTGTTATTGTGTGCCTTCACATTTTCCAGCTTATAGGAACCCTCAGGCAGACCTATCATGGGGTCTTTTTGACAAGATTTGCTCACAGAGAATTTCCCATTGCCTTCTGCTGAAAGAATGCAACTTGCAAAGTCACCTAGTGGCTTTCTGTGGCTGAGCAACATTCAAACTCAAGTCCCCTGGTATCCTAGTCCAGCATTCAAGCCACTACACCAGCATGACTCTCGCAGTTCTCAAGGTATGTTGGGTAAAACCACTGATAAGGTTTACTAAGACGAAACACAAATTTTATTCAATACCAAAATTGTACAGGCATCAATGGTATTTTTAATTACTCATCCAAAAACGGTCTTTAAGAAGTTCTTTAAACCTGATTTCACTATCAACCACTTGCTAGAAATAAATCGGAATTTAACACCTTTGATTCTCTATGCCTAAGCCTGAGGCCATTTCCGTACTAGACTGTTATAGCGCAATTATTCCACTTTCAACCTCCTATGGAATCCCGGGGTTTGCAGTTTAGGGAGGGGCCTCAACCGCAAACCTCAGGATTCCATGGGATGTTGAAAGTGGAATAATAGCAGTGTAACAATTTAGTGCGGAAATGGCCAGAAACTCCCATCAGTGTCTTTGCAGAGTATAGTGATGGACGACATCTTAAATATGAAGCTGGAAATAAAGAGCCGGCAAGACCCGGCGTTTGCAACGCGTCCAAACACTCACCGCTCTCCGAGCACCATCGTTGGGCCGCAGGTTGGCGAGGCTCACCCGGGGCAAGGACCGCAGCAACTCCAAGGCCTTGCCCCGGTTTCCTCCCTTAGCCGCCATCCGGACTGCCCTCCCTCCTTCCGTCCCCACCACCGAAAGGTAAAGGACTGCCCGGAAAGCAAGAGGAGCACCGACTAGCAAGCTCTGCGCAAGCGCAGAAGCGCCCCCGGCACCCGTGCCATAGAGAGACCAAGGTAGAGCGACCGAATTCCTGTTGGGGTTGTGTTGAGAGCTCCGTTTGCGGCGCAGGCTACACAAAGATACGTCGCAACAGGCTTTACTCCAGGCAGTGGTTATAGCACTGCCGCCTTCTTGAAGGGCAACTGAGAGCTGCTTTCTGGAGCTGAATTTTCAGATGCTTTCCCTAAAGCGTATTTTTTCCCCAGTCGCCTATATAAAGGCAACGTGCCTAACTGTGGCCATTTCCGCACTAGCCTGTTGTAGCGCGATGATTCCACTTTCAACATCCTCTGGCATCCTGGGGTTTGCAGTTTCGGGAGGGGCCGGCTGGCCCCTCTCGAAACTGCAAACCCCAGGATGCCAGAGGATGTTGAAAGTGGAATCATCGCGCTACAACAGGCTAGTGCGGAAATGGCCTGTGATTGCCCGTGAGAATGGGAGGTCAGAAATCTACATCCAGCTGAGACGAAGATGTGACTTCGGAAGCGAAAAAGCAAGTTGGCCAGATTTGGGCCAAAAAGAGAAACTATTTTATGTGGCTCTTGATATTTCTGGCTTTGACTTCAAGGAGATGCTGGCGGGCAACGTTGACGAAACGGTTCACGGTCCCGGTTGTACAGCGTTCCTAGAAACAACGCTTTGGGGCCTCGTGTGATAAAATTCTTTAAAATTCTGTTTTGCAGAGTCTGGCAGATTCCTGGGCCACTTCCGCACTAGCCTGTTAGAGTGCTATTATTCCACTTTCAGCTTCCTATGGAATCCTGGGATTGGCATTTTGGGGGGGGGGGCCTCAAAGAATAACAGGATAACAGTCCAGCGCGGAAATGGCCTATAGTTGTCAGAGGTCCCACAGGAGCCACGTTAGCGGCTGATCAACTTGGGCCGCCACGAAGAAAGCAAGTCGTTCGTGTTTCCCGCATGTCGTTGAGACTACAACTCCCGCCAGCCCGAGCGGGCGTAGGTAATGGTGAAGCATGACGGGCGTCGAAGTTCAGCTGCTCCCCAAGAGCTACCTGTCTCTCTCGGCGGCGCGCGAGCGCTCTGGACGACCGCGGGGGAGGCGTTCCTCTCCGGCGGCTCAACGGCCCTGCGCGCGCTCTTCCCCCACGCGCGTGAGGGCGCGCGAAGGTCGGGGAGGCGGCGCCCGCGAGCTTCCGCCTCGTTTCCCTCCCGCCAATCCGTTGCGCGCCCCGCCCGTTTCCCCACCCTCGGCGGCCGCCTCCCGGCCTGTCACTTTCTCGCTGGAGGCCGCGGGAGGAGAGGCCGGTGTATGTGCGGCAACAACATGTCCGCCCCGCTCCCAGCCGTCGTCCCGGCCGCCCGGAAGGCCACCGCCGCGGTGAGTGGGGCCGAGGAGCCGGAGAGCGTCGCTTGGTGGTTCCCCTCCTGGGGGGGTGGGGAGAAGGGGCGAGGGTGGTGTGTGTAGGGCGTGGGTGGGTGGTTGGCTGAGGGGGGACTCGGGCTTCGTATTGCTCCAGCGCCGCCTCCTTGCGAGTAAAGCTCCCTGAGCCCGGCGTGCGACGTCTCTCTGAATAAAATCGCCTCGGCGGTTCGAGGTCGTAAAGCCTCCCTCCCCTAGGCCGGCCGGGGCTTGCCTCCGTCTCCCGACCCGGTGATCGGCCTGCTTGTGGAGGCCCCCTCCTCCCTTGCCTCTCGGTGGGTGGCAAGGTCCTGGTGCCGCCCCTTCCCCATCAGGCCCAGGTTCCGCTCTGGCCGTCTGCTCGTATCTTTAGGTCTGCAACAACTTCTCACGGTGCCGATCACTGTTTCTCAAGTTATCTGAAGTGGAGGACCAGAAGGGCGCCAGGGACTGGTATTTTAATTTTGCTCCACTGGCTATAATTCTTTCTTTCCTTCCTAGAAACATAATAGAGTCCGACAGCCAGTGTCTTGTGCACTGGCACCTAGACCGTCACTTTCAGCTGCACTGGTGTAGAGAGAGGCTGTATCCAGCTCTTCCAGAAACCAGCTGTCTTCCTTTCAGACCCGCCCGAGCTTGGGATCCGATGTCACTGGTACATTAAGGGCCTCTCCACGCTACACTGTTATACTGCTATTATTCAAGTTTCGACGTCCTATGGAATCCTGGGATTAGGGAGTTTAGGGAGGGGCATTTAGAATTCTCAGCCAGAGAGCTCTTTGGCCTCAGTAAACTACAAAGCCCAGCATACCACAGGCTGTTGAAATTTGAATAATAGCACTCTTAACAGTGTAGTGCGGAAAGGCCCTTAGAAATGAGCAAGCAAAGTCTCTGTTCTGATGGAACATTTTAACACTGTCAGCTAAAAAGTGCTCTGTGAGATCTAAGTACGACCATTCAACCCCTTGCATGCCATCTTTGCTTCAGGGTCTGTTGTCCTAATTTGCAAAGAAGATATAATTAATAATCTTAATGCCACCCTTCAAAATCCTAGACCGTGTATTTCACTGCATTATTGTCACATGGAAGGGGGGTTTACATGTGATGTTTAAGTAGAAACAAAATCACAACTGAATGTTAGGAGGGGACACAAATTGTTCAAAAGGCTTTCAGAAACCAGCATTTGTTCATGTTGTCTTTAGGTGAAGTATTTGGTTGCAGTAACACACCTCATTGCCTCTAATTATCTCTTCTCAAAGCTGTGTGAATGTGAACAGATAGATTAAAATAACCAAAAGTGTGAATTAGAGCTTAATGAATTATTTTTGTGTCAGTTACCATGCAAGAATGTCCCAAATAAGCAGTTCTTGAGAATGCATGAAAACATTTGAGTTCTGAAGGCTATTCATGTGATTCTCTTGCCACCGAATATTTCTCAGCTGTTTTCTATTTTTAAGAAGCGGAGGAGGTATACACTCAGCTTCTTGTTTAAGGTGGTGTAGCCCTTGTCTCTTATTGTGCTCATTAGGAAAGAAAAAATAAGAAAAAATAGTCATTTCTCTCAAGGGCACATGAAATCAAGTATTGATTGGTTTGATAATATAATTTCAATGCAAATATGAGCATCTAAAGCAGCATCCATTTGCTTCCTGGCCACTGGTTCTGAACTCTCGTACTTTGTTCTCTGTTTGGGAAATTTGCTGGTTAGACCGTACTTGACGATCAAAGTATAATATAGGTATATTAGTGTTGATGCTAATAGGTTTGTGGTTCCTAGAAATGTTCTTGTAAAGCAAGAACCATTCAAGCAACCTAGGGGATGCTTCTTGTGATATAGATGCCAAATGAAAGTTGCTTAAAGTGTGTCTGTATATAATCGTAGCTTTGTATGATGTATAGTTTGTATGTGCACTTCCTTATTGCATTGTTCCTCCCTCCTTGCCCGATGCTTTTATATTTAGAATGCAGGGCTGTCCTCTGCATTTTTTCTTGGAAGTCTCCCAGATTACAAGATTCCATCTTGAGCATCTGTGACCAATGATGATGATAATAATAATATAAAATTTAAATTAAAGTAAATTAAGAATGCTGTTGGTGAATCTTTCTTATACTAGTAAGTAGATGATATAGTGGGAGCTCATCAACAGAATAATCATAGAACACAAGCCAAAACTCATTGTATTGGCATAGTATCAAACAAAGACAGTTTTGAATGATCCGTGAGAGATTTAAGGGGTGGGAGTAGAATTTTTTAAACAGTTGGTTAACAGACACATTTTAACAAGTGTCTTCACTGGTGAAAACTGTGAATATCAGTAGTTATATAAGAACAAATATTAGTCAGTGATATTTTAAAATCATACTGGTAGGACAATTATTAGAGTATAAAATCAGCATAAATATCTGAATGCTGACATTAAGATGAGAGGTGGAATCATTTTTAAAGGATTTAACTAGCGGCAAACTTTTATAAGCCAACCTACCTTTATAATAATGACAAATCTACCCTGTATACTTCTGTCATTGCATATATGCATGTGTGTATATCCATGCACATATATGCATGCAAAGCAGCTATATGTACCTTTGTGTGTCACACAAGAATGTAGTCATTCATATACAGTGTTATTAGAAAGATTACAGTGGGGGCATAATACTTGTACAAAAGTCTCAGCTAAACTGTCTTGTTGGCGCTGATGCCTTCAAACTTGGTTACACTAGCTGCCAGCATCAAGGTTTGTTGCGCAGAGCACATGGGTACGTGTGAGTGTTCAAAAACAAATGCTGCACTTAAGAATTGAAGCTGTTCACTCAGGCTTTTTACCATGTAATCTTATATTAATAGTTTCATTTTTATGTTATTGTCTTTAAGGTTATATTTCTTCATGGATTAGGAGATACTGGGTAAGTAAACGATTTGCATGGTATGTGCCCTCACCCTTTAAAAATGTGCCTATTTTTTTTCTGACTTGCATAGAGAAATTGTAGCATCCTCTGTAGCTGGAAGTTCAACCAGTAAATGTATGAATAGTCCTATTGTTTTTCCCCCCAAGTTATGTAGAGATTGTCATTTAGTTTAAATTAGAACTGGAAGGAAATAAGTTGTGAAAGGAACAAATAGGAATCCTCTTCAAGAATTTTTTTTTCCTGTCAAACTTACTTTTAGCTTTTCTCTCCGCAGCTGATAATCACACAGTTCTGTGTGGGGAACTTTTGACCCTCCAGATATTTTGGTCTTCAGGTCCAACACCCCATTACCATGAAAGGATTATGGGTGAAGCTTTTGGGAGCTAAAGTCTAAAACATCTTGAAGACTGAATATTCCACCCCCTCTAGTATAGTTAGTTACCTGTCTGATCTTATATATTAACTCAGGAGTAAGTCCTACTGTGTTAAATGAGGTTTTATGCCCTAGTCAGTCTGTGTAGGAGTGTAATGTTTGTGTGATTTAAGAGCTGCCACATGTTAAAATTTGTTAAACTAGCAATAGCATGTGTATTTCTATACCACTTATCAGCTAAGTGCTCTGTAAGCAGTTTACAGTGTGTTAGTTAATTGCCCCCAACAAGCTGGGTACTCATTTTACCGACTTGTGGAAGGATGGAAGTCTGAGTCAACCTGGAGCCCGGCAGGATCGAACTCACAACCTTGTGGCTGCAGTACCAGCATATAACCACTGCGCCACCAGGGCTCCTTATGTAATTTCTCTAGAGGTGTAAATTTCTCTAGAGGTGTGACGGCTTCAAAGATTAAAAAAGTTTTATTAAAACTTGTGATGTTTCTATGGGCCTGTTATATTTCTGGGGCAACAATCCTGTGAATGCTTTCATGGAAATAACTTCCACCAAATATAGCAATGTGGAATTCCGTATGCTTAGGAACTGAATGTTTCAAAATAAGAAATCTGGTTAAATTAAATAAGAGAAATTGTTTAAGGTGCAGGTGATCCAACTTGTAGTGTTAGGCTTTGTACCTCAAGAAAGAGAATAGTTATGTTTCTGATATAATAAAATGTGCACGTATAATTTATTGTAAAAAATATTGTGTTGATCATTGAGAGTTGATGGAAATGTACGAATGAGACTGAGCCTTTTTTCAGCTGAGCTTGAAAAATTTTCAGTTCTATATTCAAAACTGTGGCTGACAATTTAATAATAGTGGGAATGACTCTCATGAAAACATTCTGTATGTTGAGGTGCTACATGCACTATGCTCTTTGGAAAAACATTGCTTTGTTCTCTTTATGAATGTGTTTATCTTACAGTAGTTCCCTCAAATGGTGACGTTCTTATCTGATACCTATATTGGGAGTAGTTTGACTAAAATGATTTTTACAGTCCTTGCATTTGGAATTTCTAATGGTTCTGTTCTGTCCATACTACCCTTGGTTTTATGAGAAAGCTGTGAAAAAGTACAAAAGTTCAGTTTCAGTATTGTTGAAAGAATTTGAATGACCATTTCTTCTGCATGCTCCAACAGGCATGGGTGGGCAGAAGCATTTGCTGGTATCCGAAGCCCACACGTAAAGTATATTTGTCCACATGCGTAAGTACCTCCATGTTCTTTGACTAGTTTTCCCACCAAGGTTAGATTACTGATAGAGGTTGGGCGATAGAATCTTGATAGCCTTCTGTAAGGAACAAGGAATTGCTGTGGCTCTTCAGAAAATATTCGTTTGTTTCCATTGTTTCTGGTAAATGCAAACAGTTTTACCAGGCTGATTTCTTGCTTCAGGCTAGTGGGTTTCTTGCACATGCCCAGTGCTTGTTTATTTTGAAAGGTTTTGTGCAAGTAAGTAGTGATTTGCATCTGCATCGTGGAAGAGACACTGAAAAGTACAAGGTCTTTTCTGTAGTGGTGGGATGGTAGTAGTATTTATGAGAATAGAAGTGATGTCTTTATTAAGTCACTGAGTCACCCTAAGAAAAGGCTAGGATGCTGTCACATTAAGTCCATGCTTTGTCAAACAGTTTGTAGGCATATACCATTTTCATTGTAGGATTTCTGTTTCCCAAATGATGACTTGGGCTCACCAGAGGAATGTTTGTGGGTAATAGATGTAGAATGTGATGGGATGGGACTAAAAATTAGGGCCACAAGCACACATGTGAAATCCAAAGTTATGTATTAATATGCTTTCTCCTAGGAAGTCAGCCTACATGAAATCTATCAAAAATAGTTTTGCCTTGTCCCCCAAATCTTGATTTGAAGTGTACAGTATTAGTTGTATTTAGGAACTACAGTTTAAAAAGCAAGGGAAGACTAGAATACAGCATGTCTTACGTTCCATGATGGAAGTAATTCAAAAAAGTAAAATCTGTGAAAACCTGGGAAATATATTTATTCTTAGTTACTCAGTGTCTTTTAGTAGACAGATGGAGAAGTGCATGTAGTTCAAAGTATTCCACTTGGGAAGGTCACAGTATTATTTTATTAACCAGTTAAAACGTGGCAGGCATTTGAGCAGGAGGAAGACGACCAAAGAATACCTTTTGCTGTCCCTTTCACCACCCAGATCAGTGATCCATCTGTCATTGTGAGAGTCATTGTCTTGCAGGGAGCTAGTGATGATACTAATGCCTTTTGCCAAAATTCAGAAGTGCCTATCTGGAATATTACTGTTGATTTTAACTGACCTTTTCTTGTTCCAATTTCTAGGCCAGTTATGCCAGTTTCTCTAAATATGAATATGGCCATGCCTTCTTGGTAAGTAATTAAGAAAAAAAAATATGAGGAATTCTTTGGGCTTATTGCCTTTTCTGTTTCTGACCAATGTCAAATATTCCTAAGGACAATGCCTCTTATATTGAGAGAAGTATGAAAAGATGGGAACCTGTATCCTCTTTAGCTTAGTTTCACACAGTAAACTATCTAATATTAGTGGACTAAAGCCACAATTGTATCCTATCTTGAGACTCTAGCCTAAGGCAATGTTCACCAACTTCCTTGGGTAGCAGTGATACCTGTTTCTTTCAGAGGAGAGTGCCTACTACAAACAAATAGAAAATATTTATTTGGCTAATTCCATCATAGCCTTGGCAAAGATTTATTATGACTTCTTTCCTCTGCAGCAAATT
The DNA here is from genome assembly GCA_948472985.1 of Iguana delicatissima. Taxonomy (NCBI): domain Eukaryota; kingdom Metazoa; phylum Chordata; class Lepidosauria; order Squamata; family Iguanidae; genus Iguana; species Iguana delicatissima. The sequence goes on along the minus strand of CAOKZL010001103.1, from coordinate 186,604 downwards.
TTTCTGTTCTGTTTATATTAGACAAGTGCTTTCTATGTCTTAAAGACAATTTTATATACGTTTGGATTTCTGTTCAAGAGTTTTTTGCCCCTCCTCCTTCCTTATAGGTTTATCACTTTTTTTACCATCCTATTCCTCTCTCTTTAACAACAGATGACAAGAAGAAATAAAGGAAATGAAGATTCCCACAGCACTTTATCTATTTGCTAGCAAAAGGTTTACTTAATTTATTATGTGAAGCTTCATTGTAAGAAGGAACTGTTGAAAAGCACAGGAGTAGTTCAAGAAATACGATGATGATTTATTCTCAGATCTTCATGTTTGTTAACCTTTTAAGAGTCTTATGTACTTGCTTGTGTTTCTGAAGGCTGCACAAAAGGCAGGAATGTGTAACAGTAGGTTTTTCTGATAGAGAGTGTGGCAAAAAAATCCACATTTATATGGCCATTCTTGAAGTATGTAAGAGCACAGGGACTCTGCTAGATAAATTGGCAGTTATAGTCATGTACCAACTTAGCCCTATTTCTATCTTTTCTTCATTTCTTCTTTTTTCAGCTTCATCCACTCAACAAATCTTCCTCAGATTTTCAATCTTCTTTATGCTGTCATGATATTTCTCCTTCCATCACCATCTGTGACTCCCAACCATATGCTTCTGCTGCCTGGCACGGTTTCTCTCCAACAAGCCCTTCGTACTACAAACATAGACCTTTTGATCCTTTAGGCCATCTTTCCTGTCTTTCCATGCCACATTTTATTGATCATTTCTTTTCTTAGTTATTTTCTATGCCTGTGTCTTCCTCAAACTGTGTTCCTTACAGCTTTCTAAATGTCAGTCCACCGTTGATTTGACTGCCTATCTCTAATCTTTCTTCCTCATAGTCTCCTTGTGTCCTTTCTGAGTCTCCTTGTTATGTTAACTCAAGCACATTCAGGTGGTGATAGAGGATTTATCACCACTGTGACCACCAGGAAATCTCTGCTTCTGTTATAGCATAGTGACAAGAAGGAAATTGAATGTAGATCTTGCATAAATTCCTCCTACCCCTCTATTTCTCCTCATTCTTCTCTTATGCTTGGAGGACCCATGAGAGCAGATACTCATGGGCACATGCTACTTCATAGGGAAGGAGAGAGGAAGAATTCTGTTGTGTGAGCAAACTCCTTCTCCCACCCATGGCTTTATTCTAGTCCTGCTGTGGATTCATGTCTGTCCTGTCACTTCCTGTGTGTAGCATAGTAGGAAACAGACAGTTTCAGAACCCACTCAACTCTATTCTGTTGTATTTCAGTTAATGTGGGAACTCCTCATAATTCATACTAGGGAAGGTACAATTCAACATCTCAAAATATATTTGGCTAGGCCTTGTCTTTTGTCATTTTTGTGCATGTCATAGATAAGTTACTTCTTCACAGTTCTTGGTTTTTATTTGTAATGGACTGAACTGTATGTCTTATCTAATAATATTCTAAGTGTTGCCATTGTTTAAAGACTTGAGTAATATAGCAGAGTAACTGTTTAATTTAAGGTTTGATATTATTGGACTTGCTCCTGATTCGCAGGAGGATGAAGCTGGGATCAAGCAGGCATCAGAGAGTGGTATGTTGTATAACACTATTATGCTTCGTAAAAGAAAGAAGATTAAATTATTTCAGAATTTACACATTTTAGCTTTACTTAGAATTGCAGTGTTGATTTGTATTGTATAAAATTATTTCTAACTTGCATTAAGCCTTATGTATCAGGAGGGATACTTTAATTTGCTGCCCCTTTCCTGCTCACACTTTGTTTTAGAATATACACAGAGCAAGATATATAATCTAAGCATCCTATGACATTATCCATTAGCCTCCTAGGGTCCCCATCTTGGGGAAAAGATGGGGTATAAATAAAGTGATTGATATGTTGCTTACCGCTCTGCTGGTCATAATGAGAGCAGCCAAGTTTCAGCTACTTATAATTTTTTTTCTATAGACAAAACCAGTTTGACAAAAATTATCCCAAATTTTTTTTGTGCCAACCAATGTAAGACATTGGGGAAAAAAGGGTCTCATGAAATATTTCAGGGAATTGTGATGTCAAAGGAGCAGAAGCAACATATCCTGATTGTCTAGAGGCTGGACCCATTGAAACGGAGACTTGGAATTCTTAATGAGTTCCAAAAATACAGGAAGTGTACATTAAATCATCCTCTAACCTATGCTACAATGCTAACCATGCTGTTACTTATCAGCATATTGGAATTCTCAATGGGGTCAGAAAATATGCCACAGGTCACTCATTCCCAATCCTGGTGCCTTGTGGGTTAATATTGCACAAAAGTGATACTTTGGTAAAATGCCATTTTGCATAGATTTGTTGCCTATGACAATCACAGTTCTGGTCCATCCAGTATTAAGACTTGAGAGGTGGATTATGGAATGTGGTTCAGTTTGACCCTATGTATAGCTGTAAGCAAAATAATCGGAAATTGCTGCTTGGAATCTGGGGTTTTTCATATGCCTACATGTACCTAGATATACATCTATATGACCGCTGGTTTACCTGTATAGATACCAAGTAATATAATGACATTATTCCCCCCACCCCACCCCAAAAAAGGACTAAAGTGGACAAAAGCATTTTTGTAAAAAAATGGACCAATGAAGCTCCTCAGAGATTAAACTTATGCTGCCAAAGAGTAGAACTAATAGGAAGTGGAAAACGACATCAGCTTTGTGAAGAAATGCCTCAACTCTGAAGCAATTACTGTAGTAGCCAGTGTGATACAGTGGTCTGAGTGTTGGACTATGCTCTGGGAAATAGGATTTGAGTCCTCATGCAGCCATAGAAACTCACTGGATGACTTTGGGCGTGTCACACTTTCTCAGCCTCAGAGGAAGGCAAAGGCAAACCCTTTCTAAACAAATCTTGCCAAGAAAACCCAGTGATAGGTGTGTCTTAGGGTCACAATAAGCTAGAAATGATTTGAAGGCACACAACAGCAATAATAACAACAACAAATGAGCATTGGCACAGGCTTAGAGTACAACATTCTACAACTAGCTCATATTCTTCACTAGTCTGTTAAAGGGCTGAACTGATTTTAGCCAGTTACTTCCAATTCTTGTATGTCTTGTTAAAAATGTTCTTCTGTGGGTAGTGTTAAGCAGTCTGGAAACCATGAATCAGTTATTGCAAATCTTCACACCTATGCAGTGCTACTTTCCACAAAATTATAGAGATAATTTGCTGAATATTTTGTAACTGAAAATAATTGCATTATTCTATTGCTGTCCTGAGGCTCAGTGGAGACTTAAACTATGTTGTCCATGTCTGTATTCATATATTGGTTCTGACAATTGACAGATTATAGAGTCTGTATGCCCTATACATTTCCATTCTCTGTTTCCAGAATGTATCAGCTTCATCTGATTATAATAAATGTTGCTATCTTTTGTGGCACTGCAATCTCTGTACTTCTGGTTTTGATACAGATTAATGATCCATGCCTTTTTCTGACTGTTTTTCATCCATTCATAATGTAATTTTCTGTTGCAGTCCTCCACTGAGACCTGCTGCAATGTCATGTTTCTTCCAGCACAGTTCAGTAGATCTTATTAACACTTTCACACTCCTGTTAGTCTCTATTCCATTTCTTTGTTCTCTCCCTATACTTTTCTGTTTCAGTTTTATTCTTGATTTCTCATTTGGTTATTTAGCATTGTTCACCTGGCTTGTAAATTAATCAAGTATTGCACCATATTCTCTCACTGCTTTCCCTTGAAACAGGGGAGGTATCAGTGTTAGTATTTGTGTTTTGGTGTTGCCGTAAAATTGGACATTTGACCAAAGAGGGTGGGGAGATTCAATTAACCGGTCATATACTGGCAGATATTTTAAAAATCCTAAAAACGCTTTATATGATGCTAATTATAAATACAAATAGTGCTCATTTTTCTTTACAGTAACATAGGTTACGATTTCTTATAACTCTTAACAGTAAAGATTTTGTATAAATATAAGTGATTCACTAAACAATTGTTTTCTTAGGCTTTTATCCTGGAATGTGAGGGTTTAATTTAAGGAAAGAAATTTAAAAGAAAAGGCAGTAACAATTAGTATTAAAAGGTTAAAATAAAAAAGGATCTATAAAAGCTAACCTCCCACTTGCAATTAGTTGTATTGTTATGCGAGAAATTTAACCAATCAGTTCATCAGTATACCAGCCATTTGTCTAAATATTTTGCAATTCCTTGGAATGTTCTGGACAGGATGCTATATATGCTAGAAGTTTGGTACTGTGTTGTCATATATCATTCCTCTCTTCCTTTTCCATTTGCATTGCAGCATCTGTGCTTTAGATAGTAGGTAAGCAAATGGAGTTTGCAGTGGCTGGAACTGATGTGGATAAGGGTGTGTGGGGACAGTTCTATCATCTATACTATTAATAGAATCTCCTGACTTCTTTCTAGTGGTTTATTGAAGCTTTTGCCTTCTTTACTTTGTCTGGAAGCACTATTTTAGGTGAGGTTTGAGATGTAAACATTGTTTAAATACATGACAAGTCTCAGTAGAATAGCTGATAACAGCAGGCAGCTATTCTGTAAGTAGTTCTAAGAGCACATGAAGGAATCTCTATTGGGATATTTCATTACAGTGGAGAAGCTGGAAGTGTTGCAGGTTTAGGGACAATGTCTTTGCCTGAAAATCTCACTTCAGTGAAAAGACAAGACAGACTGTTAAGCATATACTTAATACTGTAGAAGTGATGGCTGATAGGGAGTAGGTATAACTGTGTAGGCTGCTGTGGGAACAAGTGTGACTGAGATTACCAAAGCTTCTGAATAAACAGTATGAGGTATGTTATGTGTAGTCCGCATCCTCTGGTCCGAGAATCCATCCAGAGAGGGATGAATGTATGTGACCCACTTCTGCCTTTTAGTAGCCCTGTATTATCTTCTACATAGCAGTCATTTGCTTTTTTTGATGCTCTTTAACTAGACTTTCTTTGCAGTGAAAGCACTTATAGAGCAAGAAGTAAGAAGTGGAATACCTTCAAACAGAATAATTTTGGGAGGATTTTCTCAGGTAAAACTAAGTTCTCCCTCACCCTACTGAATTTTATTTTATGGAAGGTAAAGAATACCTTTGCAATAGTACAAATTTGCTGTTACTTAGTTTGTAACTTTCAATCCATAGAACTTTCTGTACTTTTCACTTTCTGTGAATTTTCTGCCCAAAGGCCCACATCACATTTTCAATTACAGCCTCAAAAACTTTAAGTTTGTAGCATACAGAGCATGAGACACCACCTCCTCGTTTGGTGCATGTGACATAATTTTGTTTAAATCTATTTCTCATCTCAAGCTCAAGCAGCAATTTTGCATACCAAAAAAAATAAAATAAAAAATGCTACAGATAGATGTTGGCTCCCAGTGCACTCAGCACCGACAGTTCATTTGCGTAGCTTCTGTGAGATGCACACACCTTGGCAAATCGCTCTGGTGGCAGAAATGTGGGGAGCATCCACTGAGAACCATTTTTTATATCTTCATCATTCCTATTGGGCATTTGACTGTATAGAATACAGAGCAGTTCCTTGTGGTCCAGAATAACATCAAGACCTAGTATGCTTGAGGAAATGAAGGTTTTATACATGAGAACTGGATACAGGCAAACTCAGTCTTACTGAGATTCCCTAAAAGTAGGATAAAACAAAAGAAGACTGCACATTTTCTTAAGAAAAGAAGTTATAATAATATTCAATAATAATTTCCAAAGTTTGTGGGAAGTATGTCATATATTTGCCTCTTCACACTTCCCCACTAATACATTATGCTAAACTGTCCAACACTGAATATATCTTTCTACAAAACCAAGCACTTCACTCTCTTGTTCATGTTGAGAGGAGCAGGATTACATTGACTTTTTACATGCCTCAAAGTCTTTGCAGCAGTGTTCATTAAAAAACATTTTACAATTGAGTGGAAAGTGACTCAGATTAGATAGATCATTGAGAGTGTCGGGGAGAGGTGTACATAATGCCTCAAAAGGGAACACATTTTGATGATGTGAGGAGATTGCAATTTATGTGGCTTACCATATTCATTGTTATATGCTGTCAATTTGTCTTCCTTTTGTGACCATTTGAAAGTGTGCAAATGTAGTTTGGGTCAGAAGCTTAGTAGAAATTACATCTTTTTGAAATGGTTTCTTAAAATTCATTGGTCATTGTATGATTAAGACTAGTAATAAGCTTTATGTTTGGTTTCATTAGGGAGGAGCTTTATCGTTGTACACAGCACTCACAACACATCAGAAATTAGGGGGCGTTGTAGCACTCAGCTGTTGGCTTCCACTACGAACTTCTTTTCCACAGGTAATGTATTGTTTTCCTAGAATTTGTAACTGAGATCACTACATATAAAATACATATACTACATGTGAAATATATTCAATTTTTATTCATATTTAACAAGTATAACAGAAAAGCAGATTTATCCCAATTTTAGCTTACAGCAATTTAAAGAGCATTCTGTTTTAGGGTATCTTTTTGTGGTCCTTTTCCTAACCTAAACCCACAATTTTCATGACTTTATGCAAGGTATTAAGATAGGAAGTGATTTTTTTCCCCCTTTGAATAGGCTGCGTATCCCTTATCTGAAATGCTTGGGAACAGAGGTTATCTGTATTCTGGATTTTGGAATATAGTACAGGAAGCAGCCGTAAGCTCTGACTGCATTAGTTGGGCTTCCCTGTTTGAGGGGAGGGGAGAGGAGGGGAGGGGAGGGGAAAGGAGCAGAGCAGGAGGGAAGGAGATGTTTTAGGTGCGTTTGCAGTCAAATTTTGTACAGGTGGTGGCCATAGTGGCCGCTGATGCTCCATTGCTGCCCTCCAGCAAAGTCTGGAGTGGGATGCAGCAGCAGCAGCAGCTGGTGACCATCTCCAGCCTTGGCTCAGAGGACAACCCCAGACCACCACCCCTCCCCCACTGCTTCCACTTCCTGAGCCTAGATGCCAGTCAGTGCCTTTCCTACCAGTCTTCTGCATGTGGAACGCAGTAATTGCAGCTAACTCCAATTGCAGGAGTGGCACTGATGGAGCTGCCTAATGACCGCTTCTGGCTTTGAGGTCATGGCTGTGACATTCCTGCTTGTTTGTTCGGCTGCAGAAAGATGTGAGATTCCGTGAAATGACAGGAAGCATGGATTTGCCATTTCACAGATCCTCATGTCTCTCGAGTCTCACAAATACAGTACATATACGTATTTGTAGCTCCAAAAGTTTCACATTTTGGAGCATTTCAGAACTTCAGATAAGGAATACTTAGCTTGCATTTAGAGTATAATAATCATGCTGGATCTAGCCTTTCTAGACCAAAATTCTGCTCATACAGAATGTTCTGTTCATACAGTCCATTGCCTGAGGGAAGCCCACCATCAGGACGTGAGTGCAGTTTTACCCACTGCTGACATTTCCTAGCAACTGATACACAGAAGTATACTGCTTATAATACTGATATTACCTATACTGACCAATTGCCGTTTATAACCCCATCTTTGTTTTTACTTCTTACACCATAAAAAGGGAATTAAAGGTAGATAATCTTGGCTTTGGTTATGAGAATATTAGAGGTTTCTTGTATTGCTTTATGAAAACCTCTTACAAGAAGGGTCATTTTTTAAATGTCAGATTAATTTTGGGACTTCACAACTCTTGTAATGTTTGTTCTATACATTCAGTTGAGTGAACTACGACAGGAGCTGTTTAAAACCTTTGATGGAATTGATTTCTCCTTAAGTAGCAGAGGTTTATTTGCTTACGTGGTGATTATCATTCTTAATGGGTTCATAAGTACAGAAAGAGTATCTTCCTTGATTCCAAATCTGTATCCCTTTAAACTTAGCTAGCATTTTGTAATCTGTAATATAATGCATGTGCAAAGAGTGAGGGCTATTTTCCAGTCCCCTTGTACCACACAAGCTACATACTATCATTTTTCTGAAGCTGGAAGTGATGTCCCAATCTCTATTTTTGATAGGCTTCTTTTTCTGTTTTGCTCCCTCGCAACCATGATTAAGCCCAAAATGTGCATCTGTAGATATTTTTGACTGAAAACAGAGTTTTTGGTTGAACTTTTTCAAAACTCAGGAGTTTGCAGGAGGGCTGGGGTATCCTTGTGTAGCCATATCATTCTCTTATTGGTATAATGAATGAAGTGCTAGATTCAGATCAGGAATATTTGGGTTTTAATTCCCACCCAGTCATAGAGCTGACTGACACTGAAAAACTAATACCTGTCAGCTTGAACTTCCTCATAGGTGGCTGTGTACGTGAAAGGGGTAATGGAATGAATTCAGCTGCTTGGAAGAAGGCTGAAGTAAAAGTATTTCATAACAGTAATAAACTGAACAACCTATTTTACCTATTACTATTCTTACTTTTTCTGACTTTTTGATAGGGTCCCCTCAACTGTGTCAACAAAGACATTCCCATTCTCCAGTGCCATGGTGACCGTGATCCCTTAGTCCCATTAATGTTTGGTTCTATCACTTCTGAGACACTAAAGACTATGATAAATCCTGGCAACGTAACTTTCAAGATGTATTCAGGCATGATGCACAGCTCATGTATTGAGGTAATAACTGTTTTACATGGGGTGGGGGAGTAGTTGAATGTGATGATTTTGAGAAAGTGGAAACTATTGGTATGGTGTTTTCTAAAGCAGTGTGGGGAATCCTTGGCCCTCTAGTACCAACCAGTATGGCCAGTCCCTTATCATTAGCCATGGTGGCTGCTGTTGATGGGAATGGTACACCAAAACATTTGGAAGGCCAAAGGTTCCTGAGTGTGCTCTAAGTGTTGTTTGTCTTTTGCTATTCAGTTCCTTTAATGCATCAGGTGAATTCATAGATATCCTTGAAGTTGTTTAAGGTGTATTCCTATTTGTCACTAAATATATGGTGCTTAAAAAGTAATTCTGTGCTTACTCTTGTAACTGGTGTCATATTCAATTAAATGAAGAAAACCAAGAGAGATCAGGTTTCAAACGGTCAAAAACTACAGTAGAATCTCGGTTATCCGACATCCGGTTATCCGACCTTCCGGATTATCCGACGTCACGGCTGCTTGGGGGCATGGCTGTAGGCATTTCCGCCCCTCAGACACGCCCCCAAACATGGCGGCCACCATGGGCTCTGGCTTATCCGACATTTCGGTTATCCGACTCTCAGCCCTCCCGTTTAGGTCGGATGACCGAGACTCTACTGTATTTATTTGTAAGTTAATGTCTCTGACACATTTCAGCCTAACATACACTGAGACTACAGAATAATATATCACAGGAGTTATTTAAACTTTTATTTTCAATTTATTTTTAGCCTTCAGTTATCTGTTTGGAATATAATGTTTAAAAGATCTTTGTAGCCTTTCTACTATAAGCAAGCATTAGTAAGTCTTAAGAAAATTAGTATATAATTTGTACTTTCTTTTATGACTTATTATATATGATTAAGCTTGTGTATTTTTATCTTACTCTGTAGCCCTTGAGAAAGACTCAAGAATGCATATTGGATTAAAATGCATTGTTTATATCCCATATATATATATATAAATATAAATTTTTTTGAGACTTGGTCTCTTTTTGTTTTTGTTTTCTACTGTATGTCTGCCTGTTTTTTCTCTAAATTGAATTTAATATCAATTTAATATCCATTATTTTGGAATGTAAATCTGACTTGGTTAGGACATGTACAGAGCGACCCTGTATCTGTCTGTATAGAATTATAAGGGTCCCTTAAGTTTAATAGAACTAAGTAAGTGGGTACAGAATGACAGCTTTGGTACAAAGTGAAGATTAAATGATTGCCTGTGAAACAGATGTGGTTCCCTACTCCTATCTCTTTAGACTGAGGAACTGAGGGTTCTTTGCTGCTTTTCAGCTAAACCATATCTGTTTGGAGACCCCTCTGTTACCATCTGGTCTCTGGGGCACCCAACTTGTGATTGATAGTATAGTCCAAAAGGCAGGCTGAGTTATCGATGTGCCACTTAATCACTCTTTTAAGTCTTGGCATCTCAGGACTTTTATTATGGAAGCATCAACCAGATCTTTATTATCCTTTTAGGCTATTTTATTAACATAGTACCTCTAGTGGATATACCAGAATGTGTTCCCGTTAGGAGGAAAATAAATTTTACATTGCTTAGGCACATAGCTTGCTGTTACTTCACATTCCGTGTAGGGCATTCCACATCTTAGATCATATTAGCATCTTCATATCTTAGGAACACTTGATCTTACACTTATAAGGAATCTTGCAGATGGCCTGTTGATGTCACACAGGCATCCGCTGTCTATAGTATTCCATGGGCATTGGTATACCTAGCAGCGTTCATTTTATATTTAGACACAAACACCCACACGCATGTAGTATCCATTATAATTACAATACATGTTTTATCTATTTAGAATTATTATTATAGCCTATTTGAGAGAAGAGGTTCTCTTGCTCACCCTTAATAGCACTTTCTGGGTGTTTATTGTTGGTAAAAATTAAAAAATCAGACTGAAACTGTCAGGATCCAGCCTTCATTTAGCAGAGTCACACAGAGAAACGGTTAAAAGTTTTGCCTAATGACTTGTGGCTTCAGACTGGTACTTGGAATAAACACAGACACAGATAACTTTAAATAAAAGACTGAAGACTTTACTAATGACTCTTCATTTACATCTGTATTGAGAGTCTGCTACCTGTCTAATCTAGTTGAATAGGAGATTCTTCGGTTTAACTCACCATCCTACTCGATGGAGACTCGAAGCATGCGAAGAGTTCAGGGAAAGGCAGCCATTGAGAACAAAAGAAAGAGAGGAGGGGTCTTTAACTTTTATAAGACCGATGACCCAAGCACAGTCCTAGGTCACATGATCTGATCACCTGAGAACCAAAGGCATTTATGATCATGCAATAAAAGACAGAAAAGGCAAATGGAGAAGATCTGGCATGCAGGAACAAAGGGAGCCCTATCTGATTATGACCCACTTGTTCTAAAAACAAGATGGGGGGAGAGAGAATGCTGAGTTTTTCCAACATTTATAACCAGCATTATCAGCATCAGGGTATTGTAAACAGCCATGTCCATGTGGTGACTGATTCTGATCTCTCAAGAGCTGGCTTTACAGTATCTCCAGCTTCTATCTGCCCAGTCAGAGACAGATTATTACTGGACTTCAGTAACAGAAATAATTTATTTTCCCCTCCAATCAGGGATGAGATCTTACTGTCCCTCAGTCAGGCCACTGTGTCCTGGGATAAGATTGCATCAGCCATCAGATTTTGCAGATTTTTCATACACTTAGTAATACATTTGCTCAGGGTCAGTGTATGCTAGCCATTTGTCTCAGACTGTGTTTCCCTTTATCACTTTGATTTTAGTTAGGTTGATCTGCCTGGAAGTAGTTTGTGCCTATCCTCTTAATATTATGTTGTGTAACATACAACATTCCTATGTTATACTTCTAACAGGCATGCTTGTTTCTTCATTATTCAGAGTTCAGGGGCTTAATTTTTCCCCCCAAAATATCTTCCATATTAGCACACAGTCTATAATATCTGACTGCATGTAAAACCATATGATTTAATACAGAAAAATAAGAATTCATGTTTTGGGATTGGTTGAACAGAAGGGAATATGAAGTTTTCCAAAGTAAGCACTACACCACATTGTAAGGAATTAAACTATATCTTTTTTCTAGAAGTCCATTATGAATAACTCTTGAAATATAATTACTAATAAATTAACTAGATGGTTGGGTTTTTTTAATCCTTGAACAGGAAATGATGGATGTGAAGCAGTTTGTTGACAAGCACCTACCTCCAGTTGACTGAAACTGTGTGAGCCTTGTTGAATCACCAGCATCATCTCTACTAGATTGTTTGTTTTTCCATGCAGTCGTTTCTAAAGTATCTCTGTGCCTACAGTGTTAACTGTATTGCAAAGACTAGATAGCATACCTTTAAGAGAAATGATGCTCTTTTCAAACTTCACTGACCATAACAGATATATGTAGAGGAAAAATACGTTGGGATGCTCTTTCAGAGTGCTCCAAATTTAAAAATGTCCATTAATAACCGGAGACCTCTTATTTTAAATAATTGTTTAAATCAGAACAATTTTTGTTCAAGACTTGTTTTATTACTGATTACTAAAATGACACTGACGTACTATATGTACAGAATACAGTGTGTAAACCACATTAAATGTGCAGTGGTAGAATAAGTATTCTTAATATAGTTGTATGGCCCAAATGCTGTGACAAAGACAAAAATATTATCCCATGTGCAAGAAAAGACTGTTCTCTAGTCTTTATCCTTATGGATTTTTTACCTCTGAGTATCTCATTATGTGTATGTCACACTACTTGGTGAGAGATGTTTGATTTCAAGACAGAAAATGTCTAGACTGTTTAGACTTAGCTATCCTTATTAATATAGAGAATACAAAGAAATTATACAAAATTTTAAATGTGGTAGAAATGCATGCCATTACAATTCCTAGTGAATTGCAAGAAAACATGTTCTCAGAGGTTTTTCTGAGTAGTCTGGTAAACTGTTTAATTAAGAAATTTTACCCATTAAGGAAACTTTTATACATTTATGAAGAATTTGTCTTAAATTGTTTTCTTCTGCTTTGGAGAAATCAGGATCAGGACTATAAGTACACGAGCACTCATGTAGTAGACCAGTGCATTCAGATACGAGAAATCAAAATAATGTATCACCTCACATAAGTGTAGCTTATCAGATGGTACAGTGTTTTTGTTTTAAGTTCTAAAGGTCAAAACAGAAAATGTATTATCTGTCAGGCTATCGAATCCCAAGCTATGGCAAATGTCTGAGAAAAACAAAATATTTTGTCTCAAAATCTGCCAGATACAAATAAACCTTTCTCAGTAACAAGTATAATTCAGAATTCTACAACTAGATTTGCAGATTTGGTAGTGGTGGGGACTGCAAATATGTGGGAAAATGTGTATATGTTTCCTCCCTTTTAGGCCATTATCATGGTCATGCTGTGTTGTTGATTTATGTTACATTGCTAATGGACTGCTGAAATTACTATTTCTAGATTTCTTCTATTACCTGTTTCTTCATGCATATGATTGTATTTTTCAAGGCATAGACCTGGAGTCTGATCTCAGTCACTTTATTACATTTGCAGTCAAAACAACCATTTAATTAGTAAAAACTGCAGTCAAATTTGAAGTGTCCTAAAAATGTTTGTGGCTTGATCTTGCATGTTGGCACTTCTTGTATATCTGTGTTGTAGTTTCACACTGCCTTTTGTGTCACATTCCTTGACCCTTGCTGGGCTTTGTGTAGCCTGCCAGACAGGGAGTCACCTATGTACCAGAAGAACTGAGCAGCAGAAGAATTCATAGATTGTGTCGCGTGACATTGCTAGCTGAAGAATCATATTTTTAGCATCCCTACTTCTATCTTAAAATGGCATTCCTTGCCCATACAATGGTAATGTCAGGGAAGTTTCAGCCCAGCTCCTTCTGAAACTTTGATTTTCTCTGTGCTAGAAGAAAAAGATTGAATGGAGAACTAAAATGTGCAACCTCCTCTTTTTGTAGTAGTTTAAAGCCCTGCCATTCGGAACAGCTAAAACATATGGTTGTAAATGGAATATGACACTTAAAAGCAGTAAGTGCTTTTAATCTTTCCCTCTAATATTTATGTGCTGGAAACCTTTGCAGGAGTTCATATAAACATGATTTGAATATGGAACCACTGTGACTGTTCTCAATATTCATCCTGTATTTACTGGAAAATAGTTTTATATATAAATTAACTCCCAGAAGAAAGTAATCTAGGGCATTACACCAGGTTCTCAAAACCCTGCTTTCTTAACTGAAGTTGGTCTCTTATGGAGTCACTGCAAAGATCAGTTTTTCTCTTAATAAGGAACTGCAAGTAGATGTTTTGACTTAGTATAATAATACCATAATTGACTTAAATAATTTGTGTGAAACTACTGAAATCACACTGGTAGTAATCTAACAAGATGTTTGGTTCAGTTTGAAATTTAGTATTTATCATTCTGCCAAAAATCAAAATTTGCTATTCAATATTAAATAAATTTTAATTGAAATACTTGTGTGAAATACTTATTTGCCAACGTGCTGATAAATATTAATTGTATATCATAGCACAATGCTGTGACAAAAGCAAAACTAATGGTTTCATTAGGAATTTTGCTGATAGGATGTAGCCTTTAGTTTTTCCTGAAGTATTGTATAATGTTCAAAACAGTGAATTACTGAAGGAGTACTGTACTCTGTAACTTGTATTTTAGATTTGTTAATTAAATGTTTGCCTTAATGAGGTGCACTGCACTGCACTTCATTAAACCACAGAACGCATCTTTTTTATAAACAGGTGCTATTGACTCTTAAATATAATTTTAAGAATGTATGTATAGGAAGGTAATGAAGCCATATATTGAGGCCACAATATTTTATAAACAACAATTTTAATTTGGCTTTCTTTTGTCCTCAGTTGTAGAAATCTGTACTCAATATTATATCTCAATTTTATATTGTTTATGCTAAGAAATCTGTTGTTGAAATGGCTTTCCTGTAGTTGAAAATTGTAACCTCTTACTGTGAAATAAATTCTGCACAATCAGTATATGGACTAATTTTTGAAGCAGAATAAAGGCTGCAGTTCTAAAACAGACAAAAGGGGAAATGTTTCATATTTAAAACATAGGGAAAACAATTAAGAGTCATAGCTTTACGTAAATGTTAAACACACAGAGAATATTAAAAATGGCATGTAAAAATGATAAAATAATATGAACTAACGTATGGCATTTAACACAACTGGCTTGCTCATCCCTGCCTCACAGGACTGACCCTAAGATAAACTGACCTGGTGAATAGAGCCCTTGGCACTCCCACCCCCACTTTCCTGATCAGCTTTGCAAGCCAGAAAGCTTAGGGAAGGTGTGATGGTGTGGGCGCTTTTGCCTCTCTCTAGGACCCATGTCTGTCTGTCTAATCTATCTATCTATCTATCTATCTATCTATCTATCTATCTATCTATCTATCTATCTATCTATCTATCTATCTTTCGGTAGCTGGAGAGCATGGCCCAGCAATGCATACATGGACAATGTGAGAATTACCTGCAACTCCTTGCCCTTGGATCAAATAGAAGTATAGGTGCTTCATCTTTTCTTACAGGGGATAACAAAGTGGAATTGCACTGTGCCTCTCCTGAGGACCTTCCCCAAATTTCAACCTCCATGCAGAGCTTCCTTCTGGGGCATGGTCTCAGAACTCTTTATTCACGGAAGGATTCGCGCCCTAAAGACTGGCATTGTACCACTCCTTTCCTTGAGTTAACTTCCACAGAATATTCCTACAGTAGCACCTCATCTAGAATTTCTAGATGGTATTCACTTGCTCCTTGAACTCATTCCCTGGCAGGTCTGAAGTCAAAAGAAAAGGCTATCTTCACTGCTACATAGCCCCTCCTTAAAGCCTTTCTTGTTCCATACTTCAAAAATGTATGGCCCATTTGGCTTGGACCAGTCATAAGCCTGTTTGCCTAATCTCTATGACTGCCCAGACTTAAAATTTTACCATACTGTGATTGGCTTGGACCAGTGTGGGTCTGTGAGCCATCAGCTGCAGCAAGTTTTCAAGAAACAAAGAAAGTGTAGCCAATGGACCTGAATATGCTACAGGTCCCTTGCACATTAGGAAAAAGAATCGCCAGTTCTTTGCATCAGATGTCCTGAGAAACACACAGGAGGAAGAACTGTCTGTTAGATCGTGTTTTCTGAAGAGAGAAGCAAATTTCCTTCTCTATTCCTACTTTTCATTAATATCTACCCCCTAAAAAATTTTTTCTCTCTCCCTTCTGGCTAGAGGAAGAATACAGTTAGTAGTCACAAGCAGACACATGTGGAAGGATGGTCTCTACCTCCTCACACTACCAGTGTCCATCCCAAATCAGGTGAGCACAGGAGATACATTGTCTACTGTAGTCATTGCAAGTCAAGCCCTACCTCAACATTTTGTTTTCCTTAGAACACCCACCCCTGCTTTCTTATAGAAAAATCCCAGACAGCATGACATCCTCACCTTTGCTTGACTCTCATAATTCAAAAAGGCCAGTTTAAACAATGTCAACTTTCCCACACACTCCATTTGCAAAGGATACCACAGGGGTCCTCACAACTGCCAGTCACCAAAAGCTACAAGGAGCCTGTGCCTCCCAGTCCACATTCCCCACAATAAGAATGCCAAATCTAATAGTGCCTGAGACTCATCTAAATCAGATATACCAACACACTTCCTCTGAGGAAGACACAGCCTTGGATGCAGCCTCTATTCATGAGACTGGTCCTGAGAAGGGGGAGCTGTCAGAGGATGAGGAACCAGCCTTGGCACTTTCTTCCTCAATCACACTTTTCTAGGCTGGTGCATTTTTAAAAGTTCTTTTACACAAAGCTTCCAAAGTCTCAGATCTATCTTAGCCTCCTTATCCTAATCAACAGGTAGATCCAGATCAACATTAGGAAAAAGGAAAGATCTTCCTCCTCTGATGTTCCCTTCCCTTTTGATTTCATGAATGTGATCAGAGAAGTGTGGAAAAAGATAGCCCTAATTCTTTCACAAATTCTGTAATTTCCTAAGGATTTTATAGCAGCGCTTCACATTCTCCTAGCTAGCATGTTTATACCTGCTTTGGTGTCTCTCTCTCTTTCCATCCATAGGATGGCAAAGACAGCGAAAAACTTCCACAAGGTGAGGCTGCCTCCCTGGCCATACTGACCAGGGCTTCTTTCGTATAGATGAAGGTTCCTCAGGACAACCTATTATAGAAAGGCATCAATATGTTGGTTAAAGTGGCAGCCTTTGTAAAAGGCTATGGTAGCCCAACACAAAGAGGAAAACAACACTGACCTTTTACTTCAGCAATAACTGCAGCTCTTACTCTAGACCCAGATACCAGATCTCAGTAGTCAGAGCATAGATACCAGCCCAGGCAGCAACACCCCTGCCTGCTAGGATACAGCAGTTCAAACAACGCACCTGCTTCCAAGCAGCAGTCTTTTGAACTTTTTCCATAGGTGAGAATCCACCATAATGGATTGGTGAGTATTAAGCACAGTGAAAGGTTACTTAGTAGAGTTTACTTATCTACTTTGCATTTTTTTGTTGTTCTTTCCTCAAAGTCAAATTATGACATGAACGCCTACTTGTGTTGGTAGCTAGGTATGATCAAGAAAAACCAATCATGGAGAGAGATGCTGGACCTGAGATGGGTAAATTAATTTCTAAAAAGAAAGTTTTATGTGGAGATCCTCAGAACCATTCTAGAGACTGTGCACACCGGGAACTTTCTTGCCCTGCTTATCTTTCTGAAACTTACCTTTACATTTTGATTTGCCCATCTCACAGTCAGTGTCTGAGATTTGCTTAACAAGGGCATCACTACCAGTTCAAGGCTGGTAGTGACGATGCCTGTTGTCAGTGCTTCATTTATTTACAAAGATCATGGTGACCCTGTAACCAATTGGAAAAAATTACATCTCCACATATTTCCATATTTAGATAATGTGCTAGCAAGATCTGCCTTCCAGGTGATACTTTCATTGACAAAACATGATTTTCCAGACAATCATGGGAAAAACACTTCTCAGTCCTTCACCAAACATCTTAGTGCTGTTGTAAATATAACTGCAGAGTTCATTATCTATCCTCTTAGATACTGCCCAAAAACATCACTTGGTTCTGCAAGCATTGTCTGTGGGTGCCGCTTCCTAAGTTTTAAGATTTCAGTCATCCAGTGGACTCCCTCTTTAGTCTGGGTCAATGTGTGCATACATGGTAGCTTACCATTCACATTCTAGTTGTGAGCATAAGACTCATAAAATCCACTGAGATTTGTTTACACGTAAAAATTGGACAATAATATCACCTTTCTAAAAAGAGTTCTTGCTTTTAGCCACATATTTCAAGCAAAGCAAACTGCTTGTTCCTCATGTTTAATCACACAGGAAGCATACAAACATAATTTTACTGAGATACAAATGTGTGACATTTAGTACAGGTACAAGGCAGTAGGGAGAATGAACTCAACCATAGCTAAAACTGGTTCTGGTCTGATCCTCATGAGCCACAACCCAAGAATTTTTTAGGACATGCCTGAAAGGTTTTTGTGCTTTCTGCTTGAAACAACGCACAGAAAGGAGAAATGTATGAATTCCAAATGCTTAGTAAGTGTACTGGACAGCTGTGTTCATTTTTGTTCTGGAGAGTGGAAAGGCAGTTGTGGATCTCATTTTCAACAAACTGAAAAATCACAGTGATTATCAGCTCCACTAGGTGTGTTAAAATTAGATCTCTGATTGCATTTTCTACAAATTTTAGGTTCCTTTCTACTCTCAGTCACTTCTATTTGCCCCATGAAGGAAAACATCAGGCACTGCACAGCAACAGTAGCAACCATAAGCAACTGTATGATTCTCATACTTATTAAACGGTGACTCAAATATGGCAAGGATGTTTGCTCTCCCAACTGCCCTAAGGAGATTACTGCGGAACTGTTCACTTCCTCTTTTATAGGCCACTTCCACACTGTTCCAGTGCCATTATTCCATTTTCAACGCCCTATGGGATCCTCGGGCCTCTCCCCAAACTGCAAACCCCAGGGTTCCACAGAATGTTTAAAGTGGAATAACAGCACTACGACAGCCTCGTCTGGAAACGGCCACACACTCCTTATTCAACCCTTGCTGAAACCATGCAATTCCCGACACGGCATTATTACACGACTGTAGGAAATCCCAGCAGGAGCAAATCTGCGCGGCACACGGCCAGCTTCGAAAACATAAACAAGCCTTGCTTGCTCTCAGCCACAACGCCTCCACTAATGATGCCGGCTACCCCCGCGCCAGCCCAGGCGAGCGGGACGGCAGGACCAGGCGACGCTCGCCGCCCCAGCACAACTTCCCCGCCCCCTCCGCCTCCGCCGGGAGGCGCGGCCGCCCGACCTGCGAGAAGCTCCGCCCTTTCGCCCGCGCTCTCTCTTCCGCAACCGGCCTTCCGATCGATGTTTTCGACTTTCCGTAACGCGGCCTAGCTCCCTTTGCCCGAGGTTTGATGCGCTCGGCTGCCGAGCTGTCGCTTCGGGGTCGGGCCGGTGGACGCGCTCGGCCGCCCCGGCGGTGGAGTAAAGGCAGCTCCATCTTTGCTGGCGCCGGCGTTCCTGAAGGCACTCGAAGCAGCTGTTGAATATCCTCGCAGAGGAAGGCACCCGCTGCTCCTGTTGCCGCGAGCGGCGTTGCCCGGGCGGCCGCCATGAGCACCGAAGACGAGATTGTTCGCATCGCGAAGAAGATGGACAAGATGGTGCAAAAGAAAAACGCGGTGAGGGAATGAACTTTGAAAGCCGGGGCGGGGGGAGAGATTGACAGAGAGGGAGAGAGAGATTGGTGCCAGCGAGCCCCTCGCGCGCTCGGCTCGAACGTCTGTCTGGCCAATCAGCGGCGCCGCGCGCTCAGCTGGGCGCCCGCCTTTTTCCTAAGGGGCAGGAGTGAGGGGCGAACGCGGGGGAGGCTCAATTCGCGCCCGTTTCCTCTCTTGAGAGGAGGCCCCAACTGTCACTTCCAGGAAAAGCCTCTCGAGGGCTGCCGGGGGAGGGAGGGGAGGGGAGGGGAGGAGCGGAGGGAAACACCTTCCCTCGCTTCGCCTCATCGTACCGTTCCAGCGTTGACGCCGTTTGCCTCACCTGCCTTGTTCTGTGTGACTTGGAGGGCCGCGTGTCACGGACAGGATTGGGAAGAACGTCCCATGAGTGATGCCAGCTTTTCATATATAATAAGGGGCAGTCGACATTCATGACATGGAGGGCTGACAATCAGGAAGCAGCTGCGAACAAGCTTGCCTTCTGTGTAAATACCAAATGGAAGTATTGATTTCTGTTATCCTAACCATGTGTTTCTCTAAAATTTACATATTGCTCACAGTCATAAACACATTTCTGCCTGTATGAAGGGCCCACATTCCAAAATAGGGGAGGTTGAGGGGTCAAAACAAAGGGTTTTTATTTCATTCATTATTTCATTCATAGGAAGTATTGCTTCATTTCTAAATGGCTGAATGGCTTTCATCTGGATCTAGATCTAGCATCTAGATTTAATCATAATTAGAGCTGCTCTTCTCGTGTGCCTTCAAATCACTTTTGGCTTATGGTGATTCTAAGGTAAACCTGTTGTGGGATTTGCTTGGCAAGATTTACTCAGAAGGGGTTTGTCATTGCCTTTGTCTGAGACAGTGTGACTTACTTAAGAACACCAGTGGGTTTTCATGGCCAAGTGGGGATTGAAAGCCTAGTTTCCCGGAGTTGTACTACTATACTGAAATCATTACAACAGGCTAGCTCCCTCATAATTAGAGCAGGCACTTTAAACTCCATGGGATTTAGGTAAGTCATAAGTAACTTGTCTCATTGATTCCAGTGTGTGTACGCTATGCAGACTAAGTCTAGATGATCTATCATGCCCCAACATATCCTTTGATATGGCATCAAAAATTATATGGGAATTAGGGGGTAGGGGGGCAAGTCAGAAAGCAGGGAGTTGTTCCAACTGTGGCAATGCTTTTCCCACAAGTTCTCTTCCTATGGGGAGGGGGCAGAACAGCCAATGAATATAACCCTATCCCCTTTCAGGACACATAGTTGTGGTGGAAGTCAATGGAATAATTTTTGTTCTACTCCAGTCTTTAGGTCTGCGATCCTGCAAGGCAAATGTTTTCATTAGTTTCTGGCTGTAATTGCAGGGGTTGGAATATCTGGTCTTTTCCAGTAGAGAGTTTTGTGAAGATGTGTGTCTTCTGTGTGGCTAGGAGGCACTGCTATACTGGTGATTGGATAGTGTTCACATAATTATAGAAATGAGCAAGACAGCTGAGAAGGAGGTGTGAACTGCTTTTCCTGGAAGTGTCTAACAGCAGCAGTTCACCTTTTAAACAGGTTTTAGGGCCTCTCTATGCTTTTTAGGAAAAACTGTTTCTCAAAACTAGATCTCAATCTACTTCTAATGTTTCTTATTTTATTTATTTACTTTTTTTGCTGTCCATGTGGCCTTGGAGGGTCCTGGGGCGGAAAATTGGCCCCCCAGGCATACTGGAATAATATTCTTCAGATGAGATACAGTTTTCAAATATAGCAAAGGAAGTGGGAGATAGTCACAAAAGCCATTGTCCACTGCTTACCTATATCCTGGGATTCCCAGCTGTTGGCACAAAATTTGATGTTAGTAGTTTTGGTCTGAAACACCAGAATGAGCTGCCTGTTAACTTTTGAGGTAGAAAAAAACAGACAAGCGATGAAGTTTTCATTTAAGTCTGGAGACTGAGCTTTTAGTATCATATCACTGAAGTTCCATCAAAATTAGTAAAGGTTTGATGACAAGGAGTGGGATATGGTATGAGCTTCTGAAATAGGATTTTATTATTTAAGTTTATTGAAAATATTTTAATTAACATTCGTATTATAGATTTGGGAATGACTGAAATACTCATGTCATAGTAGACTTTTAATGTATTATAGTATGTATACTCAGTCTAACACATTCTTTTACAGGCTGGGGCTCTTGACTTACTCAAGGAACTCAAGAATATGCCCATGACTTTGGAGTTGTTACAGGTATGTATTCCCAGTTCTGTCATACTATTAAATCACAATTTATTCTGCCATAATTATAAGGGAATAATTTGAAGAAGTGTACATATAGTGCAAACACATTTAATGTAAAACATTTTAAACTTGTTTAGTATCCATCAATAAAGTATTTGGGGCTTTTGACAAAGGAATGGAAAGATTGCTTGTAATGTCGCTGGTACATCTATTAGTTATGTTGAAAATACTGGCCTAGTGCCAGCTTGAATGGGTCTACTGAAGCAATAGTAGCAATAATCAGAACATTCACAACTGTGTTTTATGCCAACCAAAGTTTTCACACTCTTTCCAGTGGGAGTCCAACATACAACCAAAATCTGGTATTGATATAATCCAGACCAATGATGAAATTTACCTACTTCAGAAGAGGACAGAACTGGTGCACTTCATTCTGAAGTGAATAAACTCTTTGCCACTAAGAATCAGCAACAAGGCTGAGTTGCAGGAGCATCAACAGAGTGCAAAATGAATTTCAAGGAGTTCGCAACCTCCATAGGTTCAAATCCTGTCAGTGGATTGGCGGTCCTACTGGTGGTGGAAGTTCTTGTCTAGATAATCTGGAGTAAAGGAGAGACCAAAAGAACATCTATTCTGAGCAGTTTCCCATGGCAGAATCATTGATCCAGCAGTCCTCTTCAGATCAACTGTCTTTTATGAACAGACATTAAGTGACTTACAGGAAAATGTTTTACAGTAAAAATAGATCAAGATGTATCTCTCAAATAAGCTGTATTTTGAAAGTATTTTAAGAGCTTCATTTTAAGTGTCTTTTGAGCTGTCTTGGATCCCATGTCAAGAGAAAGAAAGGCAGTATGGTATAGAGCAGTGGTTCTCAACCTGTGGGTCCCCAGATGTTTGTGGACTTCAGCTCCCAGAAGCCCCAGCCACTATGGTCAATGCTCAGGGCTTCTGGGAGCTGAAGTCCAAACACATCTGGGGACCCACAGGTTGAGAACCACTGGTATAGAGGTTTGAGTGTTGGACTATGGCTCTGGAGACCAAAGTTTAAACCCTGCTCAGCCATGGGAAACTATAGGGTGATCTTGGGCAAATCACATTGTCTCAGCTTCAGAGGAAGACAAGGGCAAACCTGCTCTGAATAAACCTTGCCAAGAAAACCCCGTCATAGGCTCTTCTTAGGTGGCCACAAGTCAAAAACTATCAGAAGGCACATAGCAGCAACAGGCTTCACCTTGAATTCAGATGTAGCTGAACTGAGCTTTTAGAATCATAGAGTTGGAAGAGACCACAGGGGCTATCAAGTCCAACCCCCTGCTATGCAGGAGCACCCATCAAAGCATTCCCAACAGATGGCCATCCAGCCTCTGCTTAAAAACCTCCAAAGAAGGAGATTCTACCACACTCCGAGGCAGCGTATTCCACTGCCAGACAGCTCTGACCGTCAGGAAGTTCTTCCTGAGGTTCAAGTGGAATCTCCTTTCCTGCAGCTGGAATCCATTGCTCCTTGTCCTAGTCTCTGGAGCTGCAGAAAACAAGCACACTCCCTCCTCGACATGACATCCCTTCAAATATTTAAACATGACTATCATGTCCCCTCTTAACCTTCTCTTCTGCAGACAACATACCCAGCTCCCTAAACTGCTCCTTATAGGGCATGGCTTCCAGACCCTTCATTGTTTTGGTTACCCTCCTCTGGACACGTTCCATCTTGTCTATATCCTTCTTGAACTGAGGTGCCCAGAACTGGACACAGTATTCCAAATGAGGCCTAACCAATGCGGAATAGAGTGGTACCATTACCTCCCTCGATCTAGACACCATACTCCTGTTGATACAACCAAGAATCGCATTGGCTTTCTTAGTTGCCTCATCGCACTGCTGACTCATGTTCAGCTTGTGATCTACCAAGACACCTAGATCCCTTTCACATGTACTGCTATCCAGCCACGCATCCCCCCATCCTATATTTGTGCCTTCCATTTTTAATGCCTAAGTACAGGGACTTTACATTTCTCTCCGTTGAAGTTCGTTTTGTTAGCTTTGGCCCAGCTCTCCAGTCTGGATTTCCAATCGGATTTCTTACTGAAATCAGTTGGGGCTTAGGTTAGGACTAAGCAAACAGGCATGTTCACTGATTTCTACAGCATGGTATAGTTGGTGTGAGTGTTAGAGTAGGACTCTGGTGACCAAGGTTTGAATGCCTGCTCTATTACTGGGTGACCTTGGGGAAGTTACACACTCAGCACCAAAAGAGGGCAATGGTGAACCCCTTCTGAACAAATATTGCCAAGAAAACCCCACAATAGGTTCACTGTAGAGTTGCCATAATTTAGAAATGACCTAATATTTTTTTCTATTTGTGATGGCAGCAGTGAAGGATCTTGGGTAGAACAGAGATCAGTGCTGGTACTGTAGTTTATTCTAATAAAAGATTTGTATAGCTGCTTGAAGTGATGTCTTTAATGCAGAAATAAAGGTATCATATATTACAGAAGTTGTTCATCTGGGACAATTCAAGAAAGTGGAATCTTAGGCCATTTCCATATGACATAGTCGAGCTGCTTCTGGGACAGGATGGCAGTGGTCGTTCTGCACAGCAATTGTTACCAGCCTGTTGCCAGCCTGGCCTCAAGCATTGTGCTTCCACAGTTTTCACAAAATGGAAACAAAACCATTTTGACCCTGTGATCATGCAGTGCTCCCATTGCTCCCAGCTGTATGGAAGCAGTGGAAGCACAATGGCGATGCTTCCTTCCATAATGCAGCGACGGAAAGTGCCAGGCTGCACTGCAGAAGGAAAAAGTGGCACCATCGCACTACCTTCCTCGTGGACCGAGTAGGTGCAGAGGGGAGCATTGCTGATACACTCCCTTCTGGCCCCAGGGCTGCAGTGCGACCATGTGGAAGAGCATCATCATGTGGAAATGGCCTTAGGTTCCTGGTAGGCCTTCTTATTTTGATTGCACAGTAATGGCATATAGAATGTTAACAAGATCACTTAGTACATTTACATTGTATGCACTTGCTCTGTGTGCTTCATCTCTTCACGATCAGATGAAGATGAGTATACTGTTTGGACAATACTGAGAGATAAATTCCTTACTTCTCTGACACTTTCAGTTCTTGTTTCACTTCAGCTCTCAACTTTCTTCAGTTCATCTCAATTTCTTGCTTTTAATTTTGTCAAATTTGTATTCCACTCTCTATCCAGGATGCTTACAGTGGAGTTGTTGTCGATTGCCATAAAGCCGTCTTTGGCTTATGGCAACCATATGAAAGAGGATTCCCCCTATTACCAACAGCTCTGCTCAGGTCTTTCAAATTTAGGGCTGTGGCTTTCTTAATTGAATCCATCTGCTCATAATGCAGTCTTCCTCATTTCCTGCTGCCTTCTACATTTCCAGGCATAATTGTCTTTTCTTATGGTGAATTTCAGGCTGAGCAGGGACTTGATTTTGGATGTTGTACTGAAAGCTGCATGATTAAAGATATCACTCAGTAATCTCTCTCATGGTACTTTGTAATGGTAGCCCATGAAAGTGTGACAGGCCCTTTATTCCCTCTCAGATTAGTATGGCAGTTCAAGTCCAATAAGGCACCCTGTCAATATCACTTTGCATGACTCCACTCTTTTATCATAACCTTCGTGTAACAGAGCTGCAGTTTTAATTTGTTCGTCAAAACCAAACTGTTTATTTAAATAATTGCTGAATGGTAAGTTAGCACCTAGTCAAAACCAAACTGTTTATTTAAATAATTGCTGAATGGTAAGTTAGCACTGCCTTTACTCTAGTTAGGACTAGCAATTGGATTTAGGCCAGTGGTGTTTGTCATGTAGATCTACATAAGTTGTTAGCAGTTCCCAGCAGCACTATTAAGCATATTAAATCATGAGAAATTATGAGTCTCACAGTCCAACAACATCTGGGTGATTCCATCCTAGACCACATTCCTTGATTAATAGAGGAAGAGGACTTCAAGTAATTCCTGATTCCTTCCACCTTAAGGCAACCCAAAGGTGAACCTATCACAGAGTTTTCTTCTGAGGGGGTTTGCCATTGCCTTCCTCTAAGGCTGAGAGTGTATGACTTGCCCAAGGCCACTTAGTGGGTGTTCATGGCTAAGTGGGGATTTTAACTTTGATGTTCCAGAATCTTAGTCAAACACTCAGTCCACTGCACCACCACTGACTTTCATCTATAATGATTTCCTTAATGCCTTATATTTCTACAGGACTTCTGATATATACTCTGGTTTTTAAGTTTCACTTTTTGAACTATCTAGAGAACTTCAGCTATTGGGTCATGTTAAAAAATGACTAAATGGCATAATTTTCCACACAGATTGTATGTTTAGTTATATAATATTAAGTGAAGCTATTACCTGCTCCCACGTAGCCCATACCTTCACACAGAGCTGTTAGTGATTTGTACAATATAGATAGCTTGAGATAATAAAATAAGCTATTTAGTACTCTACATTTACAGCATTTCCAGGATTCATTATTTAGAGGCCGTTCTTTCTGACATAGGCTATCAACAAGCTTGCTATTAAAAAACATAAGTATGCCACTGCCATACCAACCTGAACACACCAGGTCTCAGTTGGTTTTTGAAGCTAAGCAGCATGAGACTTGCCTGGTGCCAGGATCAGAGACCACCAGTGATATCCCCATTCCCAGACAAATGCTATCAGTTAGAGTTGACGGTACTGGCCTAGATAAACCAACGATCCGCCTTTGTATAAGGCAGCTTCTTACGTTCTTGAGTAGACTCCTATAGGGAAACTTCTAGGTATTACAAGTGTTTGGCACAGATCTTTGAGTAGTCTTGAACTGGATTTTAAATTTCAGATGGGATTAGAATAAAACCAATTTCTGTAAGAGTTACAGTCTGAAAATATCATCAAAGGAAAAAACTGTTATACCTGAAGTGCAATCTGCTATTAATCCTGTTAAGATAAACACATTGAAAGGAATGGCACTTGCTAGTAACAACTAACAAGTCTGTCTGATTTCAGTAGATCTACTTCAGATTGGACTAATATTAGATTACATTCCTGATTTGTTAGATGGTAAGAGGACTTTAAATAATTTTTTTCTAGTACTGTAGATGGCAGCAGCATTGTGTATTCAACTCGGCTTACTATAAATTTGTCCCCATTAATTGCATTTTATTTTTTTAAAAATATCCTAATAAAATAATTTTCAGTACCCTTCTGTAGATATTCTCCTCACAGCAGACCAGATTCTTCTGAGCAGATTCTTATCAGTGTTTACCAACAAGACAAACAATTCTACTAGCCCTCAAAGAATGTTTGATAATCAGCCTGGTTATCCTTTGGAAGGCTTTTGATTCTGGAAGCCCAGCAAGAGAGCCTAGAGGCAAAAGTAAAACCTAAATTAAACTCTCCTGGATTTCAGTATTGTATTGCTAAGCCTTTGCCAATGTAGGACAGTGCTTAAATAGAAAAAATAATGGTCTGGTTGGTAACTTTAAACAGACTACACTAAGAATTACTTAAGTACTGATTCCTGATTTCAGCAAAACATGCTCCATGCTCCATTTTTAAATAATTATGGTAGACTTCTTTTTTTTCTTTTTGTAAATATTTGCCTTAAGTTTTGATACCTGTCTTTGTTTACAGTCTACAAGAATTGGAATGTCAGTGAATGCAATACGGAAGCAAAGCACAGATGAAGAAGTTACATCTTTAGCAAAATCACTCATTAAATCATGGAAGAAGTTATTAGGTATAGCTGCATGAAGCTTTTCAGCTTTTTCCTTCTCCAACTTATTTCAAATCAATATCTCATAGGCTCTTGACTGTTATGTAAAAACAGTGTGCTTTTTTCCTTTTAAAGATTTTTGCTTGTTTAATGCAGAACTAAATGATCTGCTTGTATTTTAATTTGCTTATCATCAGGGCTACAGTTCACTTCTATATCACATCCTCATCCTCCCCATTTTGATATGAGTGGTCATATTGTCTTGTTTCATGTCTCACACTGTATAACTTACAGGGTTGTTGAACAATTGCTGGGAAAATCATAGTTGATGTCAGCAATCTGAGTACCTGCTGTTTATATAAATTAAAAAGGAGAATTGATTCTATAGGTGATACAGCTAAAATATGTATATATTGCAGATGGACCATCAAATGATAAAGACTATGAAGATAAGAAAAAAGAAGCAGCATCTTCATCACAAAACAGTCCTGAAGCAAGGGAAGAAAGGTATTCTTCTTTCTCTTTTCTTTTGATGCTAGAACTAACTTCAACACTTGCTGTTTGTGAAAAGAAGGGTAAGGAAAGCTGGTGTTCTGTATGAAAAAATAGGTTGTCCAGAGTGGCCAAGCTAGGCTAAAAGTTTGAGGGTAAGATTGTAGAACCTAATGAAAGAATACCTAAAAAGCTTATAAATGGAGAATTCCTGGTTACCATGCAGATGCATCTGATACTTGAGATACATGAAAACCTGTGTCTTTAAAGTTGAACCTACAAGTGAATGTAATGATTATTTAAACAATTATTATGTTAAAGTTTAGGTTCTTCTTTGTAGTCTCTGTGACTCACCCAAATGGGTTTGCTTCACCTGTACAGTGCATCATTCAGAACCTTCTAGAGCTGTTATATAAGCATTTTGGCAGTAGCCCCTTCTCCCTTGGTCTGTGTGACCAGCCCGATCCCCTCGCAAACCCTCAGTTCCTTTTCATCTGCCACAGCAGTAGTATCGAAGGAACTGTTGGTGAGCTGTATCACTTATTCTTACATCTTCCTTGAACTTTGGTTATTGAATTGCATTTTGGATTCCTCTTTTCAGATCTTGATTTGGCTTTCACGGTCTTTGTAATATTTGACTCAGACTGTTTTGGTTTTTTTAAACTGTGTTTCTGGCTTGTGGATCTTTGGTTTCCCTCATTGGTTAAAATGCCCTCTGGTTCACTCAAAAAGTGTACCTCCTGCAGGGCTAAGATCCCTGGTATAGATGGGCATTCACACTACTTTAATGTACCTGGGAGAGGGCCACAATTTTGGGTGGTGTGCTCATTGTAAAGCAATGATCCCTCAAGCTCACAAAAACTGTTCATGCACACTTAAGATGTTCTTGTACGAGTAAGTCTTTGATGGCTCTGGATATGCCTTCTGATTCAGGATGTGGTTCAGTTCCATGTTTGTCTTCTGCATCAGCTGCCTCTGGCTCCTTGGCCCATCTTGTTAAAAGGTCTTTACAAGACTTGGGCACTAGGAAGAATACCAAGAGGCCTGCTTCTGATTCAGTAATCAGAGCTGAGGAATTACTGGTACTGATCCACGGTGTTGAAATGGAGGCTTGGCCTTGAGTCCCATCAACACTGGAATGATCCATTGAGCTGGAGGTTTGTTCTTCTAACAATTACTCAGAAAAGAGATGACGTAAGAAAAAAAAGAAGGCAAAGGATGTTTTGAGGCCTAGATTGTTCCCTTCTCTGCGGTGTGTGATCCAGCCTCCTTATATGGAACAGGTGCAAGAAAAAGAATAATTAATTCGGATTCAGTAGAATTCCACTATTCTTCTCCAGTTCAGGAAACAAGTGCAGGTCTCTCTGTGGACACATTCCCTTGGGCGGTTCAACTTGTCACAGCCCTGGAGGTAGAAATAGGATAGTTAAATCACCTCTTGATATTCCACAGTTGTCTCCAGGGTTGTCACTGCATCACTGGCTCCATTGTGAAAGAAAGCCCCCTTTCTATCTCCTCTGCCTCATCATTCAGTTTGATGTCAGCCCTTGATATCCTCTTCACCTTCACAGACATCTCATGGGATGGATTCATTTAGATCTGGGAATCTGTCATGCTCCAGTCCCAGGACTCAGGTGCAATCACAGATGGAACCCTTCACAACAGCCACAGTACAGAGACATGGACGATACTTACAGCAGCAAGTGTAGATGGAGGAGGGAGAGCCCACGAGATTCAGAGCATTTATGTAGAGCAGATGCATTAATTAGACAAACAGCTTGAGGAGGCTGACCCTTGCCTTGTGGACTGACTTTACTGTGGATGTACTCCCTTTGGACTGTCACTTGAACTGTAGGAGTTGAACTGCAGAAGCAGCAAATGGTAACTGACTGACAAACTGTAGTGAACTTTGTCCGGCTGCTGCCTCAGACTCTGTTGGGAGAGCTGGGAACCTTGTCTGGCTGCCAGCATATGACAGAATCATTATTCCCATTGTCCCTGCTGATGATACTGTGACCACTCTGACTGTCGATAAGATAGATGTGATTTTGGCTGTAGCATTTGGCTTCGTGACCATCTCAGTCTGCCTTGAGGCCATTGCCTTCGTTACCAAGTGGAGCACAATCTCCTTGACAGGAACACCAAGATACAGAGTCTTCCTGTGTATGTGCTAAATCACCAGCTCAACTTTCTGCTAGCCTTCAGGTTCAGCTCAGCTCTTGAGTGCCAGTGGCTCTCATACACTTGTGCTGGTGCCTCCACAGTGGGTTTAGCCTCTGATTTCGAAACCCTTCACGTTTCTCCTCCACCCTGTGCTAGCAAGCAGTTAATTCACATTCCTTCTCATACAAGGATTCGGAGTCAGATTCTTTTTCCATCTCTTCAGGCATGCCACCAGTGCACTTCCCGCCAGCCACTCTACAAAAGTGTAAATCATTTTCATCTACTGATGATGTTTCTGCCTTCATGGAACAGATGATGAGGGTGGCCAGAGCAATAGAACTGGACATCCGTCAACCAGAAACTGAGCCTGAGGATTCCATATATCTTTGGATACAAACAAAAGTCCCAACACCTAGAGTCATAGAGTCATAGAATCATAGAGTTGGAAGAGACCACAGGGGCCATCGAGTTCAAACTCCTGCCTGCGTCAGTACTGCTAGCGCCATCTCTTTTGAAGACAACACATAGGTCTTGGGCTACTCCTTCACTTCCCAACCAAAGTCAAAGAAAGTGGACTGTCTGTACTGGGTTGTGGAGTCTGGTTTGGATTGGCTCCTACATCAGTCCAAACCAAACTCCATTATTGTTGAGGGGGTGCAGTCTAAACCCACACAAAAGAAACTCAACACTCTTGCTAATAAGGAGGATAGGAAATTAGAGCCAAGGAAATTACTAGCCAGGAAGTTCCACCACTGCCCTCTCTTTCAGAATCACCAATTATGAGGTCTGTACGGCCACATCTCAACAGAACCTGTGGGAGAGGATGACTCCTTTCTTGGCAAAGTTGTCTGAAGATGCTAAGCTGTTGGCAGGAGCGTTATAGATGGAAGTTCATAATCTAGGTGCTCAGTAGTTGAACGCTGCAAGGCACGTGGCTGACTGTAGTGGTAAAACACTGGCAGTAAAACATTGCACATTCCAGGAACCGCCTTCTTGCCAACATTGACATGACACTCAGTGAGCCTCCTCAGTGAGTTGGAGCTGATCATGAATCACAAGAAGTCTCATCTACAGCCATCCTAGCTGGCCAAGTTCATCATTGCTGTCCTTAATTCCTGCGTCTCAGCTGCCTACTGGCCAGACAAGAGGCTCAAGAACCTGACAAAAGCTCTCCTATGTGCCTATGTACTCGCAGGGTGAGCTGCAAGGAGATCCAAATGCTGCTTTGGATCAGCATGCTCTGCAGGCTTGGTTCCTGTTCCACTTTGATTTACTCTTTGACTCTCCCCTGATGCATCTCACCATACTGAGGGCTGTCCATCAATCCCTGGAATGGTGGCTCAACCCCAAGAACATCCAGGTCAGCATGGCATTCTTTCTTTGTCAGCCTGTATCATTAGTGGTGATAGATGCTTCCATGGAAATGTGGAGAGCTCACATGGAAGAGTTGTCAGTCAAGGGTTGCTGGACAGAGGAGGAGAGCAATCTTCACATCAGTGTACTCAGGATGTTGTCTGTGAAGAAAGCTTTCTGGGCCTTCAAGTTTCTTCTACATGGCAAGATTGTTTAGGTAGTCTCTGTCAACACCACAGTGGTCCTGCTTGAATAGACAGGGAGGAACAAGATCAAGCACCCTGCTTTATCTCATGCTCTATCTGTGGGACTGGTGCGTTGACAGGAGCGTTTCCATCGTTGCAATCCATCTTGCAGGAGAGGAGAATGTCATAGCAGATGCTGTCAGCAGGAGACTTACCTCCTGCCATGAAGGGAGACTTCATCCCAAAAAAATTCATATAATCTTCAGAAATGTAAATCTCTCCACCTCTGCACTGAACAGCTAATGCCAGAGCCCGTAGTGGAAGGGCTGTCTTGGTGATGCCTTCCTGTTTCATTGAGGAGGCCCAGTCATGTATGCTTTTCTTCCATTTCCGCTTGTCACAAGAATGATTGCCAAAATTCAGAGAGACAAGGCAAAATGCATCTTCCTCTCTCCACTGTGGCCCAGACAGCCTTGTTTTGCTACTCTTCTTCACCTTGCTCAGGGCTCCTACCACAGGCTGCCAGAGAGACTGGATCTCCTGAAACCAAACAATGGGCAGTTGGAACATCCAGACCAGGGCACCTTCAAGCTGACACTTTGGAAGGTATTTCTTCAGATTATCTTTCAGCTCTGATTCAGCAAATCAGCAGCACTTAGGCCTGCTACCCAGCAGTCCTATGCATATAAATGGACCAAATTATTTTCCTTCTTGTTACCCAGAGGGATCTGTCTGGACCAAATACAAGTCCATCATGTGCTGGAGTTTCTCCTATTACTGTCTGACAGACCTCTCTCTCTCTCTCTCTCTCTCTCTCTTCCATCAAATGTTACCTGGCAGCAATTTCTACTAATTTCTAAATAATCAACAAGACTTCCTGTTTCCAGAACTCATTGGTTGACCAGTTTCTGAAAGGCTACAAGAATCTGCATCCACCAGTGCTATACTTCAGTGAAAACTGGAGCTGCTTTTTTTTTACAGCTTTCAAAGAAACTGTTTGAAATAATGGCAGTCTATGACATGCATCTGCTTACCTGGAAGATGGCATCTTGATGGCGATTACATCTGCAGGTGAGCAGGAGAACTGTGTGCCCTTTGTGTGGCTCCTCCGTACCTGAAGTTCCACAAGATGAAGTGGTTGTTAAACTGGACATTTCCTTTTTCTTGAAAGTGATATCAACCTTTCATTTGAACCAGAACACTGTCGTATATTTATCAGACCCCTACAACTGTCTTGAACTGTGCTTTGCAATGTCTTGATGTTAGGGGAGCTCTGACTTTTATGTCAATGAGAGTGCTGACTTTAGCCAATCCCAGAGACTCTTTGAACAAGAAGAGTGTACCTGTGTCATCTCAACGCATCTCAAAGTGGGTCTCTTTAACTATCTATCTGTCCTATGAACTGACAAAGAAAGACCCTCCTGTTTGTGTGTGCAGCCATTCTACCTGGACAATGGCTACTTCAGCAGCTTTTTTGAAAGATGTTTCTCTGGAGGACATTTGCAGGGTGGTTACTTGGTGTCAGCCACTGACCTTTCATGCCTAGGACTGACATCTCCTTTGGGAGAGCCATGCTGTTTTCTTCTGTCGCATGTCACTTCCATCTCCTATGATGAGCAGCTTGCTGGTCTCCATTTGTGTGAGTCACAGAGAACACAGAGGAGGACAGGTTGCTTTTGTGTAACCATAGTGCATTTGTGAACTCACACGGTACCTGCCCATCCTCACCACAGTATGTTATGCTCTCTCTCCTTAGCTTCTTGGCTGCTGCTTTAGCATCCAGGGAACTGAGGATTTGAGCAACAGTCAGGCTGGTCACATGGATCAGGGCAAGAGGGGCTACAGCCAAAATGCTTTCATAATAGCCCTAGAAAGTTCCAAATGATGCACTGTGCAGGAGTAGCAAACTCTTTTGTGTGAATTCACAAATAGATCACTTGAAGAACTGTGGTTGCAGGTAAGTAACCCATCTGTACCTCTGATATTTAAATTAAACTATAATATGTATAATATAATAATCCATTATATTTTAATTTAATGTAATGAAACCAGATAGGAGAAATTAATTTTATTTATTTATTGCCTGTTTAGCTGTTCCAGTAGTAATTCAAGCAACAGGAAAGAGGAGGGCAATGCAGCTTCAGAAACTTTTATTTCTTCTTTTCCTCGGGCTCCAAGCACATCTGATTCTGTACGAGTGAAATGCAGAGAAATGTTGGCAGCAGCTCTCAGAACAGGAGGTAAGCATTATACCCTTAGTTGAATAAACAACTGTATTGTCCTCACAAGTGAGGAGGAATGATTTCCACAGGTTCCTCCATGCTGCAAAGAAAACAGACATTTCTGCACAGTTGCTGCCTAGTATTCACACATCCCAGAGTGTTTCATCAAAGTGTTTCCAAATCCACAGTGGATTTTGTCCAAGATTGTTGTTTTTTGTGCAAAACCAAGCAGTCTTGGAAAAAAAGTGTGACTAATTTGTTAAAATTTATTTTTGGTGGCAAGATTCTGGGTTTTACATAGGAAAAGAGCAATCTTCAACAAAATATCTTGCAAAAATGTGGTTATTTTTGTGCAGGATTTCTGGATTTTTTTACGCACACAAACTATAAAAAAAAAGAAAGGAAACCCATTTTTCAGTGAGGACATAAATAATTGTGAGTATTCTTACCATCCCTATTCTTGCATTTCGTTGTTTCCCACATTTCCTTTCATGTGCTATTTATTGTTAATTGTATTTCTAATTTATTTATTTCCAATATAAATAATATAAGGTAGACAGAATCATAGAACCAAGTGAGTGGTAAAGCACTGGTTTTTGAGAAATGCAGGCAAACTATTTTGTTGTCTAACACATGTATCATTTTTTTTTAATTGGAAGCAGCAGTGTTCTTTGTGATAAACTCTTTGTGCACTCTTATGTTTCTCACTGACCTATTCTAGGTTGTTGTAGTCAAATGTAAGCTAGTAATTACAGCTAGACTTCTGTCAGTTTTTGAAAAAATGTGGCCCAAATCTACTTGTTAATTTCTACTAAAATAGACTCATTGAAGCAGGATTTTTTTTAAAGAGTTCATTTACTGTTCATCAGTTAATTCAGTTGTCCTGTTGAGATTAGCAACTGCATTTAGGCCTATACTCTTAGAACTAAGGAATAAGTGGATTGCATCCAATACCATTTTTCAACAATGAGAAGGTGACTTTTGCCTGCAGATGAGGCTATTTCTGATTTAATGGTAAAGCATTGCAGAGGGCTGTTAAGTCACTAGGAGGAAAAGGATGAAAGATTGCTATAGTATGATAGAATAATTGCAGAGAATCTGGATGAATTCTTTCCCTCAGTCTTCACTGTGAAAAAACAGATACATGATAACTCCTTCTCTCTCTCTCTCTCTCTCTCTCTCTTTGGTGGGTAAGAGCCCCTGAAGAGCTGAATAAGAAGGGTGATGAGAACCAACTAGTCAATGAAGTATACTTATTTGAAAAACTGATTAGAAATTGCAGATATAGAAGGACATAAAGCTTATTATTAAAAGAGGCCTTCCTACCAGAGTATTGGAAAATCACTCATTTAACTACATGTGCTTTTTGGAGGTGTGTGGGAGGAAAGAATTACAGGCCAGTCGTGATCTGTGTTCCAGTAATATTATTAAAGAGAATAAAGAAGTAAAACACTGATGAGGAAGAGTTTTGTGGTAAACATTTTTTTTGAGGGGGGGGATAATTTAAAAAAATGAGTGCCATGCAGGTCATGAAAACAGCAGGCAGGAAGCTGCATGTGGCTCACATCCTGCATTTGCCCTATTCCACATCTATAGATAGCAATGTTTTTATCTTATTAGCAATTGAAAATAAATGGATCATGGGAACAGAGTCGACTGACCAAACCCAAATGGTGCTCAGCAATGGCTCTTCTTCATCCTGGAGAAAAGTGACTAGTGGGGTGCCACAGGGTTTTGTCCTGGGCCAAGTGTTATTCAACATCTTTATCATTGATTTGGATGGGGGAATAGAGGACATATGTATCAAATTTCCAGACACCAAATTAGGATGAGTCACCAACACCCCGGAGGACAGGATCAGAATTCAGAAATGATCTTAACAGATTAGAGAGCAGAGCCAAACCTAACAAAATGAATTTCAACAGAAAGAAGTAGAAATACTTCTTGCTCTCCTAGTGCAATGAACGTTCATTACGCCAGGCCTTTTCAATTAGCTGACTATATAAAGAACCTATCAGTGGCTAAGTACCACAGATGTTTTTCTCAGGCCAGATGTAACATCTTTTCTACTGAATTACTTTGAGGCAGATTTGCTGATGTCCCTTATGTAGAAAGATGGTGCCCTTGCAATAATATGGAAGTTGAGTCAATGAAGCATGTTCTTTTGTCCTCTAGCTATTATGATGGGGCCTATCAGTATATAATTACTCCATTATTTAGAAAATTTCCAGAAAGTTCAGACCAATTTTATACCAGGCTCCTGTTGGAGGATAAGTCCCCAAAAGTGACCCTGGCTGTTGCTAAAGTTCTCACAGAGCTGGCCAGGACTAGAGCTCATTGTGTTTTAGATAAAAGTCAATTGTCATTGTTTTACTGTTCTGATTTTTCCTTTTGAATATTTTGTCCTTTTTCTATCTTATGCTTGAGTGTTTTTTTTGTTGGATCTGTGGATCTCAATAAATAAATGATGATGGTGTAAGATACTATACCTGGATAGAAAAAAAAATGAAATGCACAGATATAAGATGGGTGACATCTGACTTGGCCACAGTACATGGAAAAAGTATCTAGGAGTTGTAGTAGAGCACAAGCTGAACATGAGTCAGCAGTGTGATGCAGCAGCTAAAAAGCTACTGTGATTCTGGGCTGCATCAATAGGAGTATAGTGTCTAGGTCAAGGGAAGAGACAGTACCACTCTACTCTGCTTTGGTCAGACTCCACTTAAAATACTGTGTCCAGTTCTGGGCACCACAGTTCAAGAAGGATATTGACAAGCTGGAACGTGTCCAGGGGAAGGCGACCAAAATGGTATAAGGCCTGGAAACCATGCCCAGTGGGGAATGGCTTAGGGAGCTGGGTATGTTTTTCCTGGAAAGAGAAGGTTAAGAGGCAACATGATAGCTGTATTTACAGATTTGAACATATTTGAACATACGGAGGATGGAGCAAGCCTGATTTGCTGCTCCAGAGACTAGAATGTGGAGCAATAGTTTCAAATTTCAGGAAAGTGATTACATCTAAACATTAGGAAGAACTTCCTGGTGGTAGGAGCAGTTGGACTCAGACACCCTTGTAGTCTCTTCTAGCTCTATGATTCTATGACTCTAAGATTTCCCATGGTTTTCTTGCAGATAAGCTGGTAAAATGTCAGCTACATGATGTTATAGTTAGTTGGATTTGTAGATGGCTGACAGACCAAACCAGAAGCAATCACCATTGATTCCTCATCGTCCTGAAGAGTTGTTGTGACAGGCCTTTTTTTCTCCTTCAGATTGGTGTTGCTTTTCCAATCCAGTAAGGTGTCCTGTCAGTATTATTTTGCCCTGACTCCAACTTTTTATCACAACCTTTATATAATAGGGCTATACTTTTAATTGTTCCTCAGAACCAAACTGTTTATTTAAGACAGTGTGTTCTCTTTATTATAGTGCCTTTAGATAACTCAGATGGACTTTGCAGTGATAAAACAGACTGTAAATATTACAGTAACAGTGGAGATAAAGTATCTTGTTAGAGTTCAGTGGTTGTACAGTGTTGATACATTAGTAGTTTAATACATTAGTAGTTTAACTTTGACATCAACCATTGTTTTAGACATCAGTTGCCTGTGTTTTTCTCCTCACCTGTTTAATCATAAACCAAACCACCCTCTCTCTGGCTAGTTCACACTGAAGGTTTAAAACACACACAGAATCCTTAATTCCCCCCACCTTCCCGCATGCAAACCACCCTCCTGGGTTTCATTCCTGAGATGCTATTTGTGTTGCCTAGCAACCAGCCGTGAAGCTGCACTGGCATTCCAAATAGCTAACCTCCAAAATAACTTCATCGCAGTACTGACAAGTGGGGTGCACCAAGTTTTACTGCAGTACCTCAAGTTACTCAGTTGCTTTATGAGTGACTTGGATAAAGGAGCAAGGATGTTCATCAGATTTTCAGATGACACCAAACCAGTATTCAAGAGGCCCTTAACAAATGGAAGAGCTGGGCCAAAGCTAACAGAGTGAATTTCAATAAGAGTAATTACAAGGTGTGCTAATATAGTTGGGTAGGACCTGGCTTGACTGTATTACCAGTGATAAAAAGTCAAGAGATCTTCTTAGGCTACAAGTTAAGCATATCAACAATGGGATGTGGTAGCTGAAAGAAAGAAAGAAAGAAAGAAAGAAAGAAAGAAAGAAAGAAAGAAAGAAAGAAAGAAAAAGAACGGAAGGGAGGAAGGGAGGAAGGGAGGAAAGCTGGGCTGCATCAGCAGAATTGTACTGCCCACATCAAGGAATTAATAGTGCCATTCTATTCTGATTTGTTCCAACCTTACCTGGAGTACTGTATCCAGTTCAAGGCACCACAGTTTAAAAATTGATATCAGAAACCTGGGGCGTGAACAGAACTCTGTGACAAAGATGAGAAAGGATCTGGAAAATTAGCCATATGAGGAACAGTTGTGGGTGTTGGGAGTATATTTAACCTGGAAGAGAGAAGATGATGGTAATTTGACAGCCGTCTTCAAATATCTGGAAGACGGTCATGGAAGATGGGCAAATTTGTTTTTGAATATGCCAGAATCTAAACCATTGAATATAGACTGTGAAAAATGAAGTCTTGATTAAACATTAGGATCTGTTCAACAGCAGAACAGAAGATGATGGGCCCCTGTTTGTTGGAGTTTTTCAGAGGTCAACTGTATGCATGTAAGCTTTATGTCTGGATTTGAACTAGATG
This sequence comes from Iguana delicatissima, assembly GCA_948472985.1. Lineage (NCBI taxonomy): Eukaryota > Metazoa > Chordata > Lepidosauria > Squamata > Iguanidae > Iguana > Iguana delicatissima. The sequence goes on along the minus strand of CAOKZL010001103.1, from coordinate 148,027 downwards.
GCTCTCCCTGAGTTCTGCAATTTTGTGATTTTTCATAATGTAGCTGTTCATTAATTTTCTGATATTATCTCAGCTATATTTGCACCATCATAGAATATGATCATATTTATTTTATTATTTCATTCGTTTTTTTGAGGCATCATTTTTTTCTGAGCCATAAACAGTATCCTCAAATAATATCAAAGAAGTACACATTGCTTTCTTTGACAAGGACAAGATTAATTCTTGATGCACCACCAGAAGCAGCTACAGTGTCTGTCAAAAGCATCTCGTAGCAGATTTTGAACTTTTGAGCTTTTGAATTCAGAGGACATGTAGGATAGAAATCTTAGAGAGCAGATGTCAGGACCCAGTGGTGACTGAAGGGTGAAGTTGCAGCTAGTACAACGCAGAGTAGGCAATTGACTGATGGGGCAGCAGCCCAAAGGCCACTGTTTTGAATTATTTGGGAAGAAGAAGGAGAGAGAAAGGATAGTACATTTCTCTACTGCATATATGTGTTTCTCTACTTCAATCTGAAACTTTTGTAATTTATTTATCTAAGGGTTTGTTATAAAGCACAGTTGAATAATTATGTGAATTGAGCATTCCAGTGAGCAAGTATAGTACTGATTCTATATTTAATATTTTTGGAACTGAAATTATTCACTATGAGAATGAAAGTCATAGGTTAAGGCTGCAGTTCTGTAGCCACTTGCCTGGGAGTAATCCCCACAGAATTCCTGAAATACTATATCCCTGCAATCTGAAAACCCAGCTTATTGTTGTTTACATATTGTTGTTCTTTACTATACACTAGACTGTAGCCATGTTCGGTTGATAAAGAACTTTATTAACAGCCTTAGAATAAGTTTTGATGGGGGGTGGTATAATTAAAATATATGTAAATAAATACTAACAGTCACAAATTGTCTTCTTTTACTAGATGATTATATTGCTATTGGTGCTGATGAGGAAGAGCTGGGATCTCAGATTGAAGAAGATATCCTTTCCTGTCCAATGAGTGTTTGGCCATATAGTTTTAACAGACTCTTATTTGCCTTTTGAAATATTAGTACCTTATACTCTATAGCTATGGTAATTAATTGACTGTATCATAGTCATTAGGATTCTTAAAAAATTGGATGAGCCACACTGAATACAGCAATGCACTATAGAAATAGTGACAATATTATTCAACCACTATGTCCAATATTATGACGCATGTCCTTTAGAACAAGAACCTGTTCTCTTTAACTTTTCAAGTGTCATGCACATTGATGATGGTGTGATGATATACAATACCTGGTTTTTAAGGTACCTGACAGTGTACATTTATGAAAATGTGATTAAAATGATCAAATAACATAGCTTGATGCACCTCAAAAAATACAAAAATATTTTTAGATCTTTTAAGGGGCTCAGCATGGCATTTTATCCTTGTAACCACACTGTATGGTAGCTTAGACTGTAGTCTGCCAGTGACTTACAGTTCTTACATGAACATAGTAGTTGAGTAGCATAAATTAATTCAGATTTTTGCACTTGAAGTTGTAAATGCTCTTCAAGGTGCCATACTGCAGGGTGAAGAACATTTCTAGTCCTAGGAGCTAGATTGAACATAACCCTGTAACCATTTCCCGGGACTGACATTGTAGTCTGGATAAGGGAGGATTTGGGAAATTTCCTTACCAGCTGCTTGCTTGCTTGCTTGCTTGCTTGCTTGCTTGCTTGCTTGCTTGCTTGCTTGCCTTTCTTTCTTTCTTTCTTTCTTTCTTTCTTTCTTTCTTTCTTTCTTTCTTTCTTTCTTTCTGTAGAGTTCCTTCCTCATGGCATGTAGAAAAGGATTCAGCCAGTACTTGGAGGGTTCCCTCCAAATGACAGCCAAATCCTTTCAAGAGAAGTCTATCTGTTATCAGAGATAATGATGGTGTAGCTTTTTATGCCCCTCTTACCATCCCAGTTGAGATGTAGGGTCTGCAGTTGAGGAGGGATCCTGTGTTTCTTTGCCATTCAGTAAAGTTTGTATTTTAAATGTTCAAGTCTCTTCAAATAAATTGAAGAAAAGAATTGATGTGAGTTGTAGGGCTGATTTTGGACAGATGTTTGTAACAGAATGGAGTGTAATTCTCTGTTGATATTGCTATTGTTCTTAACTTATAAGCACCTATATTTCAGGAGCTAAAAAACACTGACATGAAATACAAAAATAGGGTGCGCAGCAGGATAGCAAACCTTAAGGACACAAAGAATCCTAATCTAAGGAAAAATGTTTTATGTGGAAATATACCTCCTGACAGGTTTGCAAAAATGACAGCAGAGGTAAGTAGTTTACTCAACTTCATGTGCCATTTTCTCAAATGCTGTTCATCTTACCTAAAGTTGGGTATCTTGGAGAACCTTCTTGCCTGTGTCTTGCAGCCTTAATTTTTTTGTGTATGTTACTTATTAAAAGCAATTCTATCTGGCTTGTCCTTTGGAAGGCATTATTGTAAAAGGTTGTTTGTCCAGGTGATATGGAAATGGATTGAGATTGCAGGGACTTTGGAATTTTTATTAGTGCCAGAAACTGCTTCTCCACTCACATGGTTGTCTGCTGCTTACATTGAATAGGTTTCCCTCTTTAGATAGATCATGGAGCTTCCTGAGCTGATGTTACATGCCTAAAGTTACAGTGACAGATAACTAAATCTGATGGCATCCTATTAACAACACAATGCTGTTTGGTGATTCTAGACGATGACATAGATCCAGTTCCTTATTGGCATAGTGGAAGGCCCCACCCAGGGAGTTGTACTGGATTGCCCTCCTTGATTCATCTACTGATATGAGGGATAATAGCAAGGGACAAGCTACTAATATAGAAGACCCCCCCCACACACACACACACACTTCCTTTGCCAGTCTGCTACATAGTGCCTGCCAGAGACAAGTGCCTGCAACCAGCTGACAAATGCCAGAGTATTCAGGAGAGTAGAGAAGAGAGGGAGCAGGGAAGGGACATCTAGAGGGCAGGAACTGCTTGGGCAAAGAGGGTACTGGATAACAGCCACAAGTATATTCTCCAAATAACCACATGTGCTTGTATAGTAGGAGTTGCATATGCTTAATTACACAATTGAAGGACAATGTGATTAAATTTTAAAGTCTTGTTGAGAGCCTGCATGGTGTAATAGTTTGACCACTGGCCTATGACTCTAGAGACCAGAGTCTCAATCTCAACTCAGTCATAGAAACTCACAGGGTGACATTGGGCAAGTCACACTCAGTCTCAGAGGAAAGCAAAGGCAAAACCCCTCTGAACAAATTGTGCCAGAAAATCCCTGTGATAGGTTCACCGTCAGGTTGCTGTAAATCAAAAGCAGCTTTGGCATACTACAACAACAACAACAACAAATTAGTAGATTAGTGTGCCCTAAGCAAGGTTGGAAGTTCATTCAGTTTGCATTTTAATACAGATCTACTTCCTTTGTACAAAATTTTGTGCACTAAAATGTAATTATTCAATACTAGCATTTCTCCAAATTTCTCCAAAATTTCTCCATTTTATAATAAAAAGCATTAAAATGTGTATAGGACAGTAGGTGGGCAGAAGAATGTGTGTATTTGTGAAAATTTCACTCAAAACATCAGTCATCCTCTGTTATGGCCCTACAGATAGACCTAGAATGATTCTCAAGTGGTGCCTCCAGTTATCAAACTTGTAATGAAAGGAAATGGGTATTTTTTTTCAGATTTCAAAGGAGAAAAATAAGAAGCAAATCAGTAATCTAAAAGTGTAGTCAATACTAATTTAATAAGTTGACACATTATTTCTGCTACATTACATATGGTTTGAGTAAGTTGCCAAGTAGTTAGTAGCATTAAATTTGAAATTTATAAAACAAATTGAAAATACTGAAAGCAAATATGGTCATCTCATTGTCCTGACCACAGGAGATGGCAAGTGATGAACTGAAAGAGATGAGAAAAAACCTTACCAAAGAAGCTATAAGAGAGCATCAAATGGCTAAAACAGGGGGAACCCAAACTGATCTGTTTACATGCGGTAAATGTAAAAAGAAGAATTGTACTTATACCCAGGTATGTGAAAAGTGATATTCTCCCTTCATTTATTCATAGTACATATTTCTTGTAATTTTTTTCTAACATATTTGTGAAAGATTCCATAATACCATTATTTGCAAACTAATGTATTTTGATTGTAGTGAGTATTTCTTTTGTCTGTTCCAGGGCTAGAAAACTTGTACATGATGATAGATGATAACCAGCAGCTCCCATCACTCTTAGGTAGCGTAACAGTAGTGAGGGATAATGGTCACTACAAACCAACAGTAGCTGGAAGGCTACAAGTTGCCCTCATTTGTTAGATGAATAGCAATTTGAGCAAAATACAAATGAACTATTGAAAAAAGCACATACTAATGTTCACAATAATATTGAAGAAGACAAATTCACTGGAATAGTAAAGAGAAAGTCTGGACATTTTGATTGTGGCATCATAAATACCTATGTATTTACAGATTATAGAATTCTTTGAAGTCTTTGGGCCATGTTACATGTACCTGTGCAGAACAGCATTTGGGGAAAATCCTCTAAAGCTCAAAAGAGCAGCAGCACCTACTTCTGAATACGAGTAGTATATCTTTGTGCCTCATGGGTGGAACCACATCACTCTCCTCAGTTTCAAATAATCACAAGTCAAAAGCCAGATGCATAGCAGAGAGGAAGGGTAGGGCAGTGACTTCAGAAACTGCCACTTGAATAGCTTTAGTTACAGGTAGGCAACCCACCTTTCTTCTTTGTGATGTCTAGGTAACTACACAATTGCAAGAGAAGCAAATTCACTTAGAAGTGAAAGCAAGCTTCCCCCCCCAGAATTTCTGACACACAATAACCATGGTAGCCACTGTTTAAGACCTGAAATTATATGTGATATGATGAAAATCATAGTATAAGACAAAGAGGAGATATTGGAGTGTACAGAAAAGTACAGCCTGACCAGGATGATTTTGGAGATTTAGAGGTGAAGTGATCATGAAAGAACCAGAGAAGAGTACTGGATTTATTACAAGTAGTGAAGGGAAGAGTTACATCAAATCTTGTTCCAGAGAAAATGTACATAGTATTCCAGTCTGTCAGGAATGAGGTAAATCTTCCACTGATGTATTGTACATTGTAATATTAGTCAAATATATTTGCTTTCCTCTGTTTTCTTTAGGTTCAGACTCGAAGTGCTGATGAACCTATGACAACATTTGTTGTATGTAATGAATGTGGAAACAGATGGAAGGTAAAAGGACTAATATTGTTTTGGTGGCAGATGTATTATCTTTTAATGTATTTTTGTCTGATATGCTTATTTAGGAACTGTATGTACTGTAGCCTCTATGTAAAAGAGGGAAAGACTTGGATGCCAGACTGTTGAGATGCTACTTAAATATTATATGATCAGATACTGTTGACCATTTCATAACTCTTGACTGAGTAGGGAGGGAAAACTGCAAGGGAAATGTTATGTGTTCATGCTTTGGTGGTGACTTTTCTAGAAGCATTTAAGTTGGCATCAGCTGGAAACAGGATACTGAATTAGATTCTGGGTTTAGTGTAGCAGATCTGGTAGAGCAAGGAGATGATAACATGAACACATATGTTAAGGAAAAATCAAAATTGAGAAAGTAACAAAATACATCCTTTAAACATCTGTTTTAAAAGATGAATAGATAGATCAAACTTGATCTCAAACTGTAAAGTTCTCAATTTAAGTACCACAGACAATCAATCAAGCTTTAATACACTAAAGAATAAAATAACATTTTTTTTCATTGCCACCATGCATACCTGTATTTGGGGGGGCGGGTGATTCTAACATCTGAAATTGAATCTAGAACTGCAGTGCACAGCAAAAATTGCATTCTGCTGTGTTTTTAAAACAATCCTAACAATTGTAGTTTCCATGCATTTTCTTTAGTTCTTGATGAAAATTGAGAGGGAGGCTGTTTTTGCTGTATTTCAAGAGCTGATAAGGAAGTGGACAAAAAGTTTGAGATCATTGTCTGCTTTCACAAAGTAATGATTTGGGCTCAGCTGTATGTATATGTCTCATGAATATTCCTCTTTCTCTTTTCTTAACAGTTCTGCTAGAAGAAGAAATTGTTTAAATCTGGACCAGTATGAAAGATGATTTTATAATTAGCTTTAAGAACTAGGCCATGCATCTAGCTTTCTGCAAAAGCTTTTTGGGTTTTGTTTGTTTGTTTGTTTTGTTTTCTTTGCTTTCTCTTTTAACCAGACATCTCTGAAGTTAGATTCTGTTTTTGACACAGCCATAACAGTAGTTAATAGTCAATAGAGCCAGGATGCTCGTGTATGGTGTAATTTCTTCCTTTTCTCCCTGTCCCTTCATTTTTATAAGCAAGTCTATATTAAACTTTTATCAATGACATTTGGGTAACTGCTTTTTTCTTAATGTTGTGAACAAAGTTTTGTGTATCTTTGCATTTGACATAGCCAGCTGAAATGTTTTCTTGTGGGATGGGATTTACATTCATGAGTATATTCCTTTCTAAAAATTTTGGTGTGTGAGAGCAAATAGTTTGCATTATACTAATGTAGAAACTATGTTATGTGTGGATGGTCCATTTGCATAAACTAATTTCTGTGTTTTCAGAGATCTGTTGTTTTATAATATGCATGGCCTTTTAGTACATTATCAGACTTGTTATTTCTAAAAAAAGATTGGCTCAATCTTACTGTTTTTTCCCCTTTATATTCTAGATACCATAATTCAATGTAAATTATGTAAACCAACTATGATATTTTGTGGTACCCTGCCTAGCTGGAGGGTGTCCATCAGATGTCGAGCAGAACCATTGCTTACATCTGATGGATCTCCATCATGCCCTGCTTATTATGAGCTAGTCAGGGGATTTTTCCCTGTTTTAAGAAAGAAGTACTTGAGTAGATAGAAGATTAGTCTGATATATAAGGAAATTAATGCAGTTGTTATGTTCTTAAAGCTCCAGCTGTCATATTTTGTAGCTTCCAGGGACTGTAGCCTTTTTAAAAAATTTAGATACCAGATAACCTTGGACAGCAGTGCATATTTTAGTGGTAGAAATTGCCTTAATGAGCACCTGACAATACATTTATATCCATCTTTAACAATTGTTCTGTATCCAAGTTAAGAGGGTTTTGATTTTTTCTTTTCTTTTCTTTTCTTTTCTTTTCTTTTCTTTTCTTTTCTTTTCTTTTCTAGCATGACTTGGATAAAATACTGGGTCCAAATGTCTAAGTGCAGACAAAATCACTTAGATCAGCTCTGACCTGAATGTTGTATTTTATACAGGTCCAATGGATGTAATCTTGGCTCCTGTTTGTCCTGTGTTGTTAGATACCTTTCATATTGTGCAATCTGAGCATAGAGGCAGGTTCTTCTTTGTGGTATCTGTGCCTCACACAAATGGGTTTCACACCTGCACAGTGACCCCAATCAAAATGTTCAAGAACTGAGTAGCTTTGGCAGGAACCTACCCCCATGTACCGTGCATGTCCTAGCCCACCATAGCTACTGTCTCCTCAGTTTATCTTCATCTGCTGACACAGTGACTTCTCTTGGTCTGTTCTTGATGTCGAATAGCTTTCCCCTCTCAAATTCTCATTCATCTGTCACTTTGTATTTCACTTTATTCCTACTATATATATTCTGTTACACCGTTTTCTTTTCCTACCACTTTGCAAAGGAGACTGGTTTGCACTGATAGGTATCAGAGATTCTTACTTTCATATAGCCATAAGACTGCAACATTGCAAATTTCTTAAGTTTGCCATCAGCAGGAACCTGTACCAATACAAAGTACTTCCCTTGAGTCTATTGCACCAAGAGTTTTCACCAAATGTATAGCATTGTTAATTTCCTTTCTCAGGATTTGAAGAGTATAGATTTACTTGTACCTAGATGATTGGCTACTGGTAGTATCCTGCAAGCACAAACACATTCACAACATCCATTGTACCCTCACACTTCTTCAAGATATGGATTTCAATGTCATTCCAAAGAAGTCTGTCTTGGAACTAGCTAGGGTGATAGATTTCATAGGAGCAATTAATGAGGAGGGCATATCTACCTATTGACAGAGCAGAGGTACTCAGAAACAAGGTGCAAGCAGTGCTGTAATCACTCATTTGTGTGAGGCACAGAGACCACAAAAAAGAGCAGGTTGCTTACCTGTCATTGTGGTTCTTTGAATGGTCATCTGTGCCCAAACACAACCTGTCCAACCTCCTCTATCTTTCAAGTCCCTGTTCTGTTAATTCGGCAGACTTTGAAACTGAGCGGAGAGCAGCTATAGCAGGCTAGGACATGTGTAGTGGATGGGTGAGGTGGGATTCCCACCATAGGCACCCAGCTCTGGAACATTTCAGTTAGCATCACTGCACTGGCATGAAACCCATTTGTGTAAGGACACGGATGACTGCTTTGAAGAATCAGTGTTACAGGTAAGCAACCTGTTCATCCCTGGAGAGAAGAGAGCCACCATGTGCATACTGGAAATGTACTTCTTAGCTCTTAAAAGCGGCTAGAGGAGGACTAGGTTGAGTGGGTAAGGAACATGTCTCACAGTGGCAAGACTGGTTGCCATTTTACTGAAAGAGGCTGTAAAAGGCTATTAGTGGGTGGGGAAGACCCTTGCTGAACCCACCACACTCAAAAATTACCACCCAGTCTCCAATATCCTTTTGTTGGAGAAGCCTCCTAGCTCCAGGAGTTCCTGAACTGGACTCAATTATTTCAATGTAGTTTTAGGCCTGGCTATAGGACAGAGAGTTTGGTCACCTAATGGATGACCTCTCCCAAGAACTAGATGGGGAATGTATCCCTGTGAATTCTGCTGGACCTCTCAGCAGATTTCAGTACTATCAACTGTGATATCCTTTAGGGCTGCCTATCTGGGATGGGATGTGGGGACACTGCTTTACAGTAGTTCCAATTTTTCTTTAAAAAGTGAACTCAGAAGGTGGTGCTAAGGGATGCTTGTTGACACCCTGGTCATTGACCTTTGGAGTCCCCAAGGGCTCAGTTTTGTCCCCATCCTGTTTAGTGTCTGCACGAAATTACTAGAAAAGATTATCTGGATTTGGTGCTGATGACATCCAACTCTATTTCTCCTTTTTTTTTGAATTGTAAGAAAGTTTGATACTAAATCAGTGTCTGCTATCAGTTATGGACTGGATGAAGGACAGCAAACTGAAACTTAATCCAGACGAAACAGAGTGGCTTCAGATCAGACAAAAGACAGATTAGGGAATGTATTTAGCCCGTGCTGGATGGAATTACCATCCCATTGAAATCTCAGATTTGCAGCTTGGGCTTGCTCCTGGACTTAGATCTGAGCCTGGATGTCAAGGTTTCAAAGGTGGCCAAGAATACATTTCCATAGCTCAAAACTATTGTGCCAAATGGGTCTATCCTGGAAATATCAGCCACAATGATATAAGCCTTAATTACTTCCCATTTGGATTACTGTAACATGTTCACATTTCAGAAACTTCAGCAGGTTTTAAAATGCTGCAGCCAGGCTGCTCACCAGGGCTGTTTACAAGAAACTATAGCTCCCTAGCTTAAAACAGTTTCACAGGCTACCATTCTAGTTCCAGGAAGAATTCAAAGTGCTTATTATTATTTTTAATGCCTTATATGGCTTGGTTCCAGATGGTCTGAAAAACTCCTCCCTATATGACCCTGCCCAAATTTGAAGGTCCTGAGGGGAAGACTTTCTTTTGGTCCCACCACCATTGCAGACATATTTAGTGAGGACACAAGACAGAATCTTTTCAGTGGATTCTCCCAGGCTATTGGAGTCTTTCTCTGGGGGTGTTCAGTTGATCCCCTCTTCTCTCTTCCCCAGACTGGTAAAACTTTTTATTCAGTCATACCTTTGGTTCTTAACTTGTGTGGCAGAAGAGTTTTAATGAAGCATGCTGTGCTTTTCCTTTATATAATGTTTTTTAAATGTTTTTAAACTGTTTTAATTTGTGCTTTTAATATTTTTTTTAATTGGTTTCTAATGTTTGCATAATAAAACTTTAGTTTTACTTTGTCTTAATTTGTTCTGAGCTGTCTTGAGTCCCATCTCAGAAGAAAGGCATGATAGAAATTAAATAAATAAATAAGTCCTTGATTAGAGATGTAAAATTTCCACAAAATTTGAAGCCATGGGGAATTTTTTTCCTTTTTTTTCCAGGAAAAAAATGGAAATATTCAGAAAAAGAAATTGCAGTATTTGTATCCTTTACACTCTGAAAATCACCTTGGTAATTTACAAATGTAAATATAATGTATATTTTGATCTGGCATAAAATTACCATGTTTAGCATATTAAAAGCACAATTTATTCAGGCGGTAATTGCAATTTGAATTTACTTTTTTATTTTTTGTTACAATTGAAGTTGAAATGTAGGAAACACCTGATCTGTAAAATACTTCTTTGGTTTATTAGGAGCAGGCAAAAACCAATAAAAACAGAAACCCAAACATTTAAAAAATATATTTTGTTTCCTCTAGTTTTCCAGAGTGTCAGACAGATGTAAAGCATCTATTCTTATGAAAAGAACTGAGAAAGAAAAAGAATTATAGTGGTCTGATACTTTATTTAGTCCTATATTAATTTTTTTCCTGTTATACTGTTTTTTATAAAAAAAAATTGGTGAAGCAAGTATATGAATGCTTTATCTTAAATGTTTTATTCATAGTTCTAAAAGGAAACATTCCATAATCCATTTTTTCCGAGCCTTCGCATCTCTATGCCTCATTATTATAAAAGCAAATAAAAATAAAAAATAAATTACTAAATTGACCTGCAGCATCATGAATGACAGGATTACACTATTTCAGAGTGGTAGGTATTTTAGCTGTTACGACTATTAATACAAATCCTGATATCCCCTCAGCCAAAATTCTGTTCTTTTTCATGCTGCAAATGTGGAGTATGCTACAATCTACAAGTATGCACCTGACGTACCCAATGGGCGTTGTTCTGTAACTTTGTGAAGATGCTGACACAAACAAGTTTCATGACATTATATGCTAAATCCCTATGTACAGTATGGTAGTAAAAATAAACTAGCATTTTTTTCAGAAAATTAATGCATAAAGTATATTTTGACCTAGATTTAGAATTTGTTTTAAAAGTGTGCAATTGTTTTCAGCCCAATACTTTGATGGTCTGCAAAAAAAAAGTATAAGATTGACTATACTATCAAGTACGAGTGTGTACCTGAATAAGTGAGGTACACACTTGTAGCTGACAACATAAAATGAGTTTTGTGGCGTAAAGCATGGTGTAGATTTTGAGGAGATACTGGACTTGTAATTATTCCTTGTAACAATAAATGAGCATAGAGCTTCATTTGGAAAAATCTTTGCAGTACATGAATAATCTTACATTTATAAAAGAAGATCCACAAAAGAGTGATATTTTTGTTGTCCAACTGAAATGTGCAAAATACATCATGCAAGATTTAGAGGCTTCACTGGCTTCTTCATTACACAAGTTAAAAATCATGCAGAAAAAGGTGACAGTTGTCAGGCTTTTTTTGTTTTTTGAAAGTAGGTTATTTTGCTGCATGGCAGACATGGCTATCCCTGAATGTGTTTCCTTACATTTATCAGACGTCTTGATTGTTAACAGTTTTTCCTGACAGAGAGAGTGGGAGGCTTAACAATGCTTTAAAAATGGTATTCTTAATATTCTGTGTTATTCCTTTCACTTTTCAAAGCTTAAAGTGATGTGGATCTATATTGCAGTGGTATCAGTTTTAATACATTTTGTAAACCTTTATACCATATAGAGTTGTATTTGCTTGTGTTGTTACTTTTGCTAATGAAGCCAAAAATTAAAGGGCGGTGAAGCTAAGCTCTTGAGCTTAAGGTTCAATTGGCTGCCCTAGTCAGAAGTGTCCATACAATTTTAATACTGTGTAATGAAAAGAATACCTGGAGAATATAAGTGTTCTCAGGAAGTTATTGATATATAAAGGGCAGACCTCTACGGGATAATGTCAGGGGAATAGAATGTTGCAAAGTTGCTAATGGGTGTCTTGCTGCTTGATGAATGCCAAGCTGATGTAATAATAGCTTTCATCCCCCACAAATCCTGGGGTATATTGATTCTATGACGTTGGGTTTGACTTATTGTGATGGTAAGTATGTATCTGCCTGCAAAATGTTGGGTAATTCTTTTAAGGAGACTTCTGCAGTAAGAAATTTGTTGAAAGGCTCAGCAATAGAAGTTTTGCAATAGTTCTGTTACTTGTTTAACCTAGAACCACTTCTTTTCCAGCACCCATGAACAAGACTTTTGGACACCAGTCTTTTAAAGACTTGGTTATTGAAATTACTATTGCATGATTCTTTCAAATAACTGACAGACTGTACTTAATACCTTCTTTTTTATTGGCTTCACAGCAGTTGTGGAGTTTTACTGTTCTCACTTTACAGATAGAGAAGTCGATGATGAAATTATGAGACTGGAACAACTCTGGCGTAAAAACATCAATTCAGATTTTAGTCTAGAAGCTATTGGCAAAAATCTAGTTGTGTGTTCCACTGGACCACCCTAGTTCTACCAAAATCTATTATCTTTCCTCATTTCTGCAGAGAAAGAAGTCCCATCTGTGCTAATGTTGGATGTTGATATAAACTGTTTAGTCTTGGGCTTTCTTTTCTAGTACGTGCATATTTAATACCATAGATAGTTCTTTATTGGGATCTATTCATGTGACCTGAAACCGGTCTGTGCACTGCTGTCATGTGCTTGAAATGCAAGAGGAGTAATTGGACAACAGCTTCCCAGTGTACGTGGCAAGTCAGTTAATAAAAATGCAGAACACTGTGAGTTTCTTCCCCCCACAAAAAAAGTGTCTGCAGATATGTACATGAACAAGCATGAGCTTGTGAACACATTTAACACTCTTTAGATCAGAGATCGGAATCATATACCCTCCAGATGTTGCTGAACTGCAGCACCTGTTATTTTTCACTATTGATTATGCTGACTAAGGCTGCTAGGAATTCTGGTCCAACAGCATCTGGAGTGCATTGTGATTCCCACTTGTGCTTTAAATTGTGGTGTGTGTCTGTTAGGATTCAAGTGGAAACTTTCAAATAGTACCCACACTTTACAATTTTGGTGACCTCTGGGAATTTGAGCAGGCTTTCCTGGTGTGGGGAAATAGAAGAATATCCAGTTTCTTCCTAATTTTTCTAAAAGTACCTAAAATTTAGGAGTAAGAAGCCATGAGTTCACACTTTTTAAAAACAGCAGCAGACTGTCAGCTTTTATATGCAATACTTCCCTATATACAAATATCCATTATTTAGATAGAAAAACCAGAGGGAAAGTTTGGGGGGGGGGGCAGGAAATAAAGTTGGAAGGTGTCCTATGGGCCAAGACCTTTACCAGTGCAGGATCTCAGGCTAAAACATCCCAACCAGGTAACCGTTCAGCCTCTTTTTGAAGAAATCCAGAGGAAGAGACACCACTACCCTTCCATGGAATTGCTTCCATTGCCAGACTATTCTTACTGTCAAGAAGTTCCTTCTAATGTTCAATGGCAACCTACCTTCCTGTATCTTAAAACCATTAAACCTAGTTCTACTGTCTGAGGCAGCAGAGAACAAGCTTGACATGCCTCTCTATGGCTCTCCTTTAGATAAATAAAGAGTATGGTCATGTCACTCCTCAGTCTTGTCTTTACCCAACTGAACAGGCCCAGCTCCTTCAACCTCTCATATATTTTGTTCTGCACACCTCCTACCATCTTCATTTCCCTTCTATGAACTGGCTCCAACATGTCTGTGTTTTTAGGATGAGGCATCCAGAACTGAACACAATAGTCCAGATGAAGCCTGACCAGCACAGAATATAGGGGGACTATTATTTCCCTCAACTTGGAAGTTTTGCTTCTATTAATGCAGGCTTTGGCCATTTCCGCACGGACTTAAAGAAACGGTGCAGAGCATCCTCTGGGGGGACATCTACACCTGGGAGCGGACTGGGTCGGACCTACTTAGTGTAGTTCTGCACCTCAGCCCGCTCCGGAATGATCCGAAGTGATTGTCCAGCGTGCTTTTGAAAGACCGCTTGAAACAGGTCTTTCAAAAGCACGGAGCGCACCACTCCGTGCCCGTGCTCCAGTGCAGATTTCCAGGCTTGCACCAGTGTGAGCCTGTGATCTGTCGGGGGCAGGCTTTAGGCTGGCGAGCTTCAGCGGTTGGTGGAGAGCCTTGACCAACTGAAAGCCGCCATTTTCGTCCCCGGAGCAGCGCGGAGCAGCGGCCACGCACTGCTCTGGACCAGCCTGGACTCAAGCGTGGAGCCAAGAAGTCCGGTAAGTACCAGCACGGGGCGATTCCCTCGCCCCATGGGGAAATGGCCTATGATAGCAGGTACTTTCTTTCTTGGCTTCTGTTCGGTTTGTCATCAGTAATACTCCTCAAGGTCCTTTTCACATATAGGAGTGCTGAGCAAGGATCCCTTGTCCTATACCTGTGTGTTTGGGTTTTGTAGCCTAAATTAAAATTCCGTGTTTGTCTCTGCTGAATTTTATTTAGTTAATTTATTTATTTAAATAAATGAATGAATAAATTCAGGCCAGTTTTCTTGTTTATCAACATCCTTTTGAATTCTGCTCCTATTTTCCAGTGTGTTAGCCACTCCTCACAGTCATATATCATCTGCAAATTTGAGAAGGATTCCCTCCACCCTGTCATTTAAATCACTGAGAAAATTGTTGAAGTGTCCTGCAGAATCCTGCAGTACTCCACTTGAAACCTCCTTCCAATTCGAAGCACAGCCACAGTTTTCCAACCAGTTATGGATACATCTAGTCCATATTTAGTCAACTTATCAAAATACCATGAGGGATGTTATCAAATGCTTTGTTGAAATCCATACAAATGACATCTACAGCTTCTTCGTGGTTTATGCCTCTTTTGGTTAAGGAAGGAAAGGGACACTCCTTCCTGGATGGAGAGGGGCATGAGGGGAGGGGAGTTATGTCCTTCCTCAGCTGAGGATGGAGGGATACATCAGCTAAGAGAAAGCTCAGCTGCATAACGTCAGACATCTCTCTGCTGAGGTCTCCTTCCTGAGTAGAGAGAGGCACAGGAAGGAGAACTGTGTGTGTCTCTTAGCCAAGACTAGACAGATACTCCTTCCTGGGCTGTGAGAGGGAGATAGAAAACTCGGCTCACATGCAGGAAGCCATATGCCTCTTTCATTCTTTGGCAAAGAGAGGTGCAGAAAATGCAGCTGTGTGAAGCCATGCACTTCTCTCCAGTGAGGTTTCCTTCCTAAGTCCTTCCTTTGCTGAGATGTATTGGGCGCGGGGACAGTTTAGTATTATCTGCATTTTTTGCTATCCAGAGGAAGTCCTGGAAAGTATCCCCCATGATTATGGGGGATCTACTGCATTTACTTGATATAGATATTTATAATAAATATTTTCTTCTTCCTGAGGATTATTAATTTCCCCAGTAGGAAAAGTGGGGAATGAATGCTAAGGGGAAAACATTTTAACATTTGGAATGAGCAAATTGCTCTTGATGCAAGGTTTTGATAATGTAGCATAAAGCGTGAAGAACTTTGCAGGCCATTCAGCAACATTAGAGAATAATAATTCTTATGTATACTGTCGGTATAAGACTACTGGTATACATAGACTGGTGTATGGCAATAAAATGTGGAGAAGGCAAGCTTGCTAGAGTCATCCCTAACCTTCTGCCATTGAGTGATCAGAAACACTGTCCATAATTATCAGTGTGGAAGTCCTTCATACAGTCAGTTAAAGGCTAGAGGGTCTAAACCAACAAGAATGGGAATGTTAAAGAGGGGTTTTATTCCCACAAGCATACTTAGAAGTCCCTGTACATTGAGAGTTTGCAGTCTTCAAGAAAAGAAGCATACTGACCTTTAGTTGCTGGGGAGATTGCTGCTTGCTTTCTAGTGAACTTTGAACTAGTTTACCGATTCCAGAAGCAAACATCTTGCATCTTCTGCCCTTCTTCCACAGTTGTTGACCTTTTTCATCTCTCTCTCCCTACTGCTGTGATAGCATCCCTGCTATTGACTGTACATTATTTAACTGCACTGCTAGGACACTGCCTGATTCAGTATGCAAGTGTTCTGCTGCTAATCCATAATACAATAAAAGTACACACGCAAACTAAACAAAACTGTGTTCACAAGTTTCCTACTTTTCACCAAAATGTACTTAAATAGCATTGGGTTCTCAGTTTTGCTTGTATGAAACTAAGGCATCTATCTTTGGAAGCTACTGTCCTAGAAATACTTCCCTTGGAGTAAATCCCATTAAACTATAAATCTTACTTTTGAGTAAAGTTGCATTGGATTGCTTCGTAATTTTCACAGTGAAGCCAAATTATTAATAACAATTATTACTATTTGAGGTGGTTCTACAGTTCTCTTATTTGTCACCTATTCTATGTAACCTGAGGTATTGCACTCAGTAAGATGGCTGTGAGGAATCCAATTTGTCTTGAATTGCCAACAGAGTAGATATAAGGTTGAAATGCATCTTTCTTGCTAAAATCAAGTTATTACAATTGTTATGATTTACGAAATAAGAAGCTGTGGCCCCAAGTGGAGTGCTGCCAACAATATGAACTTTTTTCCAAGTCATCTCCCTTGTGATTATACAGCTCATTGTTTTAATTAGTAAACATGGAAAAAGGAAAAGAAAAACATCTCTAGGATGCTCCATTGAACAATCAAGTAAATTAGTGTGTATGTGATTTTGCTCCCAGTGGGGCAGCGTCTTAGTTAATGTTTTTGTTTTGCAGTGCCCAGATGGGGAAACTGACGGTGAACTAGGAGGGGGAAAAAAAGAAAAATTCATGAATTAATACCAGCCTGGATTCTCTTTTAGAAAAATCTCTTGTTAGTTCCTGTCCATCCACTTTAATGGGGAGCTAGGTACAACAGCAGGAAATTAATGACTGAATAATAATTAATCATAATTAGCAGCAGCAGCAACAATATCTGCAAGGGAAGGGGATTAACACTTTTACCCCATGTTGTATTCCTGGTCACATCCTCCCCCTTGGTTGAGGAAAATGTAGGCAGTTGTTACTGTTTCAAAACAAGGAAAAAGGAAAACCAATCACTCATCTCCTATTAAATCTTCACCAGTCCTCACAGACTTGCTCTACAAATCATTATACAAGCATTTTTGAATTGAACTCTTTGTGTGTGTCTGCACATGTGCATGTGCATGCCTACATGTCACCTGTTGACTTATGGCAACCCCATGAATTTCATAGGGTTTTTTTAGACAAGGAATACTTAGAGGTGCTTTTGCCAGTTCCTTCCACTGAAACACAGCCTACATAACTTGATATCTGTTGGTTGTCTCTCATCCAGGACCTAACCAGGGCTTATCCTGCTTAGTTTCCAAAATCAGAAGGGATCTTGTGTCTTTATTGGATTGTAACAGTATAATAATTAATGATTGATTGAGTCATTGATTGATTAATAAAACACTCAAATATATTTGAAAACATACTCTCCATAGAACTGGTCTACAATTAAACTGTTGGGTATCTGTTTATTGAATTAAACCTCTGCAGTCCTTGAAACAGATCTATGTTACCATAATGGGCCAATTCAACCTCTATGTAGCTGTAATAAATATCTTAATTTTTGATAGCAATTTGCATGTTTAGCTTTGTATTTTTTAAAAAAATGAGGTCACACATTTTGGAGACTGAGGGCTACTTATGATACTGGCTTAGGGGTTACACATACACATATCCAATGATCCTTTCATCTAGCTGAGAGTGGAGAGGTGCCCTTCCACCAAGATTTTCATATGTATCATTAATTTTTCTTCACTGCAAAAAAATGTGAGCTATATAAGATTCCTTGGAGAGGGGATAGAGAATCTTCTCCACAGCCACAGCAATCTCAAACAGACACATTTTCTTTATAATAGCAAGGAAAGTGACATAATAAAATCAACAGAAAATTGGAAGCATGACACCAGCCCACCTATGGTGGCGATTCTGGGGGTCTTGTGGTGGCCGCTTGCTTTGCATCCATTTTAAAAGATGCATTTGTAGTGATACTGACATGCAGTTATTAAGCGAAACAGTATTTTAATAGACAATGTGCCAATATCATTAGCTTGCCCATTAATGATTTAGTTTGCTACAAAAGCCATCAATTCCTTAGGAATGGTCAAAACTATGCCATTATTTTGTAACCAGGGTTTAATCCGATGAACCATATTGATTTTAGCACCATATTGATTTCACCACCATGAACACTCTGCTGTGTCCCTGTAGATATTAACTACTGTTTGGATGGGTGTGTGGCACACAGTTGTGGATTGGGAAAGGATGTAAAGTTCTTTTTGGGAGAATATTTATTGTTGATACTTTTCAGTAGCTATGCATTTTTTCAAAAGTCAGAATTTGCATTTAGAAAATTTTACAAATTCTAAACTATATGCTTCTTTAAACCACAGAATATTTATTGTCTTCAAAAGAGCTGTGCAGGAGCTTGAGATTTCAGCTGGTTCATCTTTTGATTGGCAGAAATGCTATTCAAATTTATTCAGTGGAATCCCTTTCTAAACCAAATAATAGTCATAATCATCATTCATAGGAAAAAGGGTACTTCTGTAGAAGGGATTAATATGTAAGCAAGCTTATGGAATGAAAACAGCCAAAATGTGTGTTTTGTGTTTTATTTAAAGTACCAAATTCCCAGCTCTTCTCATTTTTCTAAGTGTTTTGATTTTTCTAGAAATGTAACAGCACAGCTCTTAAAATGAATTCTACAGATTCTAGTAATAAAATAACACTTTATAGACAGCATGTGCTCAAACCAGTGGCCTTCATTTTTCTCTTTTTATAAAACATGTTTGCTTGTCTTTGTTTTAAAGTCAGTAACATATTGTTCATGTCCAAGAAAGATCGCAATTCCATTAGAATTGAAACGAAATGGGAGCTGACTCCAGTAGAAGCAGACTGCTCTCTTAAGGTTGAATTCCCGGAATGAACTTCTTCTCAGTGCAGAGAGGATAAGAGATGAGGGAGACAGGATAAAGGACCATTAAGTACAATTCAGTAGTCATTTGAGTGTGAAGAACATATTGTGTGGTTATTTCAATACTAAACCAAATATTTTATAGCCCCTTGAAACAGAGCATTTCTAGTTCAGAAACAGGATAGTATGAAGATAAACCTATACACCAGTTTGAACCTGGTTCCAATAATTCAACTACTATGGCCTTTACAGTAGTTATAGAGTGCTCTGATGTGAACTGGGGGTGGGGGCAGTAACTACCCTCCACTTCAGAACAGATCTATTATTTTATTCCTTATTAGTTTTAAGTAATTTTAAAGTCCTTGGCTAAAAATGCCTGTTAGTTTATGCTGCCCCTTTTTGTTGTCGTCTTAAAGGGTTGCTTTTCTCCATATGCTCTGTCACTACGTCTCAGTATAATTCTGAAGAAGCTGGAAATAGCTTGTGGTTCTAGAAATCTTTTCATGTTGAAACACTTTTAAAACCATCCGTATGCAATTTTGAGTTATTTTCAGGTAACGAACTCATTGATTCTAAATTCTGTGTAATGAATGGTACCCTGAAGTTTCATTTATGTGAATGAGTAGGTGTACAATAAATATATTTAAATTCTATGCTTCAGCAGATTTTTGGGAGAGAGACTCAATTAAGTCCTTATAAATAGCAGAGTTCATAAACCGAGGGTAGGAGTCTCTGTGCATCAAAGTGTAAATCTGGAGCTGTGCGTCATCAAAAGTATGTTGTGATGGTTCCAGCATGTTCCTGTTGATAACTTCCCTTACCCTGGAGTCTAGGCTGACCTGTGAATAGTGGAAACATTTGTTAATAGCATAGAACAAACACCCCTCTCTACTCTACTGAAAACCATGGAAGAAATCTGGTATGTTCAAAACGGAACTAAACTACATTGGCTTAATTGGACCAAGTGAGGATCTGACTATTTTTCAGAGCCTTTGACATGGATATGTTCCTCTTGCAACAGTCTTTTCTAAGCCGAATGATATTTTTTTAACCCATAATATTCAGTCTTATTGTTTAGTAGGAAGGGAAAGAGGGACACATACAAGCAGTTCAACAAGATCAATTTAAAGTAAACCTATATAGCTTTGGACTCCCATATTAAAGGCAGTGCTCTGGCTGTATGCAGATAAGCACTAGATACTAGAAAAACTCACTTGGAATCAGTGAACCCCGCAAATACGCAAAGTGCTTCTTGACATGCATAAGGTATCTGTAAATGCCTTCCTTCTGATAGCCGCTCCCCACAAGAGTGGTTTGGAATGTCCCAGAGCGTTTAGCAAGGGCCTTGCTTTGGATCTTATCTCCTTGATTCTGCTCCTGCCTTTGAGCTAGAAGCCAAAATGGTTCTCCAGCACTTGACATGCTACCATACAAGGCTAATGGCTGCTTTGTTGGGTGCATCATAACCTGTGAATGAGGCTGGCCTGGTGCCTTAATAAGGTAGATGAAAGAGCACTAGCAGTGACAAAGTTGTTGCTCTCCAACATGGCCTGGCAGAGGCCTTGTTATTCTGGAGTGCTGCCGGTCATCCACAAAGTTCTCCAGAGTTGGCTGCTAGTGAAGGAAGATGTGGCTCCAACTGAGGCAATTTCCCTAATTACCTATCCCTCTACCACAGAGAATGGTTCCAAGGGCCTGCATAGCTAGGCATTCAAGAAGCAGCTGCTGTGGTCTGTTATTTCTTTTGGGCCACCATCACTGTATCTCCCCTGTCCGCACCTTCTACTCCCATTTCCCTATGTGTGTGTATGGAGGGAAATATTCGGCAGGCAAGGGAACACCGTTCATATTTTCCCTTTTTGGCCTGTAGTGTCATGTCTCCTGATCTCCCTTCTCTGCCAGGCTCTATATGTGTGAGAGAGTCAGCATTGTGTTTCCTGCTTCAGTTGGCAAGAAAGCTTGAACCACTTCATTTGTTAAGACCTGTGTGGAAGGACCCTGTATTCTAAGTGGAAGACAAGGGCTCTTATGCCACAAAGCCTTTGCATGAAAAGAGGTAGGTGGATACAGAACGGACAAATGGCCATGCTATGAGAATTGAGCTGGTTGGCTCCTGAGCCTTTCCTATGCTATGAAGTCAGACTTCGTGAAACACCAACATGGTTAGATTTCAATAAATCTATACATCTCAATGCTTAATATAGTTAGACATCTGATAGAAAAAAAGATACAAGATTAAAAGAAACTATTATACAAGATTAAAAGAAGCTTAAAAGAAGAAACTATTATAGAAAAAGAATAAAAGATCTTAACCACATTCTTTCTTTTTAAACCAGCATAGAAACATGTTGGAATATTCCGTGTTTCATCTAAGATCCTTGATCTGGTTATTTTTAATCATAGCTATTACAAAATGTTGCAAACCTCTTTTGGAGAGAGGATGGAAATATAATCTTCATATATTAGTCTTGCTTTCTCTTCAATGATACTCTTATTGGATTCCCACTTTAGGTCTTCACAGGCCATCCAGAAAAGCATGTTCTCTTCACTGAATTCTGTCCGAAGGAACTCCCTGAAAGCATTTCTCCCTGCTGGGGTTCTCATCAGTTTGTCAAAGGACTGGGCCCAAGCATTTACTTCTTCCAGAGTAGGTGTGGAGCTTTAAGAGAAGGGACAATATGAGATCAAGATTTACCAAGCTAGCCATGTAAAAGGACAGTTTTGGGTGATTCATGGAAATGACGAGGCCACATGAACTCAGTACAAATTGGAGGTCTTCCTGTGTTGTAAAGAGGAAAAAATGTCACACATCCTTTCCTGTTCAGAAACAGGGAAGTCCTAAAACCTTCACTATTTGGCAGGAAGTAGAGCTGATCTGCTTATGAAGAGGTGCAATACGTTCTGTTGCAAGTACCTTGGGGCAAAGGACCTACATCCCTTTGTGATATATAGCAGTGTGTCAATGAAGCAGAGAGAATGATAGGTTTTCAGAAAAGCTGTCCTTCACTCTACCCTTTTGCCATGTTTTCTTATGAAAGCTGCATTGTGAGGAAATACAGCAGTGCAGAGTGACTTTTCTCAAGCTTTTGTGGAGAAATATCTCATCAGACAAAAGGAATAATTGTGTTAGATGTAAATGTTACCACAAATACATTAAAGATAATGGACATGTTTTCTGTGCAAGCAAATATTCACCTCCAGTTGTTGGACTCTAGACTGACATGTGTTAAATCGTTAAATCTTAAGTGTTGCTTTTTAAGTCTTCTGTAATGGGTGTCAACAGGAGTTTTCTGGGTTGGAGGTACGGTTCTAAAGAAACTTGTGTTGCTCAGTGAATGATGTGAAAAATAATCAAGAACCTTTTCATCAGCTAATATAATACAATACAGAGCACTCTCTCTTTACTACCAGCAATTACATTGTTAATCTATGTCCATGAAGAAAACTCCCCTTCTTTACTAGTCTCTCTTAGCAGGGGGAGGGGTCCTTTTCATTTACCAAAAAAATAATAGGATAAATTGGTTAGAATTACTATTAGACTCTTATTCGCTGTTTATCACAGGGGAACCTCTTTTTTAAATTAGGCGTTGTGTCTTTTGTGTATCTTAGTTGATTAATTTGTATTTGTATAGTTTGTGTATTTGTTTGGATTTTGTTCTTGTTTTGTTGAACTAGATTTGTTGTTTAAGTTAGTTGGCTTTTTTTCTTATGTTGCTTTTGTTTATTACTTGTTTTCCATCTTAATAAAATAATAATAAATGCATACAGATTGTGAAAAAACAAAGTAGCTCATCAGAACAGTGCTTCTGAGGATCTGCATGACACAGATTAAGCTCCAAGGCCTGTGCTGAAGTCAAGAAGAGAAGCCCCATCTGGACCTTCTGCAGAAACTAAGGCCATTTCCACACTAGGTTGTTATAGTGCTATTCCACTTTCAACATCCTATGGAATCCTGGAGTTTGCAAAATGAATGGATGAATGAATGAATGAACGAATGAATGAACAAACAAACAAACAAACAAACAATAAAGGTGGGAATTTTGGTACTGTGCATCACCCAAGGGGATCAATCTCCCCTACCTCCTGTTCAACAACCATAAAACCTGCTTGTTCTTCATACCTTTCTTCACAATTTGGAATGGTTTCTGATCTGAGTTCATGTGATGCTGCTCTTGCTCTTTCATCTTGATTCCGAACAGTAAGACTGCAAAGTAAGAAACATGGTTTCATCGAACTGAAATGACAAACAATTTGCTGATGCTTTGAATTTTCCTCCAGGTTTCATGCCCACTTATGTTGACACCAACTGGACTTCCAAGGGAAGGATCTTCCTTTAAAGGGAATGACACAGGAGACAATGTCCTCTCCTATATGCCTGTGCAATGTAGATTCCTACCAAATTTCTCTAGCACTCTTTACACTTCCGCACTACATAGTTTTTTGTGAACTATATCCTTTTTTATTTTTTAAAATATTTCTGTCCCATTCTCTATCAGGAGATGTCATGACAGAGTACAATTAATAAACCATTTAAAACAATTCCAGATAGAACAATAAAATAATTTAAATAGGATAAAAACAATTTTACACAGACCACCAAGTTGAAACAGTAGAAAAGGCTAAAACAGGTTAAACTATGCATCTGTGCATTTTTTTTTAAAAAAAGTAATGCACCAAAGGTTTTAATAAAAAGCCATGTTTTAATTTGGCTACTAAAAGGAACCAGTGCTGGCACCAACCAGGCCTCCAAGGAAAGGACATTCCATAAATGAGATGCCACAGGGAAAAAAAAAAACTCTCTCTAATGTTCCCATGCATTCTCTTTGGTGGGGCTGAGAGGAGGTCCCCTCCAGTAGATCTCTGTTCTTGGCCAGGTATGTAGGGAGAGGTATTCCTTCAAGTATCAAGGTTCTAAGCAAACTAAACAGGAGCATCACATGCTTAACATCTTCCAGTAGTACTGAGCCCCCATAATGTTAATTCTAATACTTGAAGATGCATCTCAAAAACATGCTTGAATAACTTAGGTGAAGTTTGCTATACCTGACAACAATTTTGTTGTTCTTGTGTGCCTTCAAGTTGTTTCTAACTTATGGGGACCCTGAGGAAGGCCCTGAGAGCGAGGTCATGTAGTGATTTGAGCACTGGACTATGATCCTGGAAGTCAGAGTTCAATTCCCTGCTTCTCTATGGAAATCCACTGGCTGATCTTGGGCACATCACACACTCTCAACCCCAGAAAACTTCTTGATAGTGCTACTGTTAAGTCAGAAACAGCTTGCTGTTCCCCATTTAACTCAGAGATAGCTGTGGCAAATCTTTGTTTGTGACACCCTGGGGAAATGAGTACTGGTGTCTGAATATTATAGTGTGAAAAATCATCTAATGAAATTGTGCAGTCCTTCAGCAGAAGTTCTTAATTAGGGGAACAAAAATCTCTCTATCTCAGTTTTGCTGAGTTTCTCTGAATCTGAATCCCATCCTTGTCCCACACCTGGTTGCTAGGTTGTATGCTTTCTTGTGGCACATTTTAAGAGCATTTTTCTTAGTTTGTGCATTTAATTGTTGTTTACCTAATTTAGCCAACAGAGAAACAGTATGTTTCTGCGGATTCACACCAATTATGAATGTTTTAGTTATTTAAATTTTAAAATGGTACATTGTTTTGTGCATACTTTATTTCTCAGAAATCCCTTTTAAGCAACATACATGTCAAAATGCTTAAGATGAGGTGAGTGTATCTTCTCACATGAAGTCATGAGAGAGGTGAAAATGCTACTTTTGTCAAGATTGACCAGTTGAACGACATTCCTTTCCTTTCCTAGTCTTAATGGGCTGGCATATTCAAGATGGAACATCTACTTTCATGTGCAATTGCCAGCATCTTTTAGGCAACTGGTTTTCCTCTACAGTTTACATTAATTTTTGATAGCAAATGGGTGGTGACCACAGAAAAAGGCCAATCTGGCAATGATATCCCATTCATTTAGTGGTGTATTGGTAAGTACAGCAAGTTTTCTATTATCTATATTCAAGGAATATGAATAAAATAAATAAATCATGAATAAAACAGACATCCAAAATAAACAAATAAGTAATAAAATGTCACAATTAAGACATGGCTGCAATCCTGTGCATGCCATTGAACTCAGTGGTAGTTGCACCGAGTTCAATGGCAAGTTCCTTAGTTAGTCAGCTTTTATTTGAAAATGAAAATCTTGCATAGATGTTGTTGCCATTTAAACTACCCATCATGTAAAAGGTCCCATCAAAGAAAAGACATTTTCAGCTTTTGGTCAAGGCATTCTTATGTAATATTTGTGTCCTAATGAACACCTAGTCCTGGTTTTTGGATACCTGATGAAGACAAACACACACATAAAATTTAACTGGTGAACTGCAAGATTCCCACTTCTGTTTCAATGCCTTCTTCCAGTTGCTACAAATAAAGGATGAAAATAATCCTCAAATATAAATACACTGAAGGCACCGGCTCTTGTCTGATCTTGGAAGCTAAGCAGGATCCCGCCTGGTTAGTGCTTGGAGACTTCCAAGGAATACCAGCTGCTGTAGGCTTTATTTCTGAAGAAATCAATGATAAACCACATCTGAGTATTCCTTGCCTAAAAAAACCCTATGAAATTCAGGGGGTTGCCATCACAGGACAAGAGGCACACAAACACATGCTCACACACCTTCGCCAATCCCAGATCAGTTTTTAATCCATTTTTCCCTACATTTTGATAAGAATTCTAGGGATTTTTCTTCTTAATTCAGGTATTTTCTGCTGCTGGGCAGGATAATAAAAATGGCTAGGAAATTGTGAGGATAGGAAATTGCTGCAAATGTATATGTAGCTTTGTATTGAATTCTTATTTAAGGTGGGGGAAATCACTGTCATGTAGTAGAGAAACTTCCAGTTATGAACCTTTTGAATAGGAGAATGGACACCCAATAATGCCCCGCCACTGCTTGATTATTTCCTTCACACTCTGATTTCCTGTATGGTATCAGAAGCAAAAACATAAAGGTCTCCTTTTCACACCATTCCTGTGCCCAAGCGAGTGGGTCAGTCAATTGGTCCTGTTCCAAAAATCTAAAAGGCAGAAGTTCTGTATTCTTCTGTGCTCCTCTTCCACACCATCACTGTGAAACGCTCTGCAGATATTGGGTTGGCATTTACTCTTAGGACCTTGTTTTTGTTGTGTTGTTACCATACCCTACCACCATTTCAGAATTTGTATTATGTGATTTTCATAATTTGAACTTATTAATACTCAAAAAACATGATCAAGGTCATGCTGACCAAAGAAAGTATTCGGGGTTATGCTGGCTGGAGATGTGTTCGGGGTATGAAAGTTCAGCTGGGATTATGTGAAAAAGCCAATGCTGATGGGTTTGTGCTAATCCATTCACTACTTCAGGCTCTTGGCATTTTTAAATGCAATGAAGGACAAACAGCCCAGATTGGTGAGCAACCAGAGACCATCCCCTTGATCTCACCCTATGGAGATCTTCCCTATATGCCCTATCTGACCAAATTAAGAGACTGCCATGAGTCCCATCAATGTTTTGTCACTCTGGAGTTAAGCAATCAGCCCATTCTGGACCCCTTTGTCAATCCCATGGGAAAGCCATTATGCACCCCTTCAGGATGTGAAATAGAGTATAAAAACTCTAGCTTCACTCCTAGCCAATTGTGGTACGTCATGCCCCAGACAGCTATTCCTCCTTACTACCTTCAGACACTGCCTGAGTCCCTCTGCTGTGACTCCTTCTTCAGGACTGGTAAATATTACCCCTTCTACCCAGCCTCTCTCTATCCAACATTTCTTGCCTCACTTTCTGATAGCCTTGTATGGTTTTATAGAGGCTCTGATCTCTCATGTATTTGTCAATCCAAATAAAATACTTGTTTAACTTTAGCTGGAGTTTTCTCTACAGTTAGTATTGGTATACATGAGTGAAAAGATCCTGCTATTACCCACCCCTCACAGACCTCCTTTGAACTATAATTCCTTCAAATACTAAGGAGATGCTGGCATTGTGGGAGGACCCCAATGTTCTCCAACTCTTAGACTAACAATGTCCCTTCAAGTCATTTCCGACTTATGGCAACTCTAAGGCAAACCTATCACAGGGTTTTCTTGGCAAGATTTGTTCAAGGGGGGGGAGTTGCCTTTCTCTCCTTCTGAGGCTGAGAGAGTGTGACTCACCCAATGGGTTTCCATCGTTGAATGAGAATTTGAACCCTGGTCACCTGAACAGTACTCCAATGGTCAAACTACTGCACCATACTGTCTCTCCTTAGGATCTTACCTGGTCCTGAAAAGACCTGTTTATTTACTCAAACTGTAAAACAGAAACCACAACAAATACAACAACAAAAATATTCTTTTTGGGCTTTTTTATCTGCTGAAAAGGGGAGAGGAAGCCAGCCTGATCACAAGGATAGGCAACTGCTAGCACAATGATGAATTCAGTCTTATATTATAAAAAGCGTGTGTTACCTCAAGTGTGTGTGTGTGTGTGTGTTAGCAATCCTGAGAATGAAAATACTGAAGAGTGGGATTCCAGTAAAGTAATTCAATAACATCCTTCCCCTATAAGACTATCCAGATTGTCAGTGACAGTGAATTTTTTTTTTTGAACTGTGAGAAATTCCATGCAGAATATCACAAGGAAAGCATGTTCCTTCTCTCCTTTCAAATTTGTATTTGTCATGCTTCACAGAATGACAGCTGTGCCCTTTTTTAATGTTGTAGCCACTTAAGAGAGGCCATTCATCATAATTGCCCAGCTAAAAGTCTAATTGATCCTAAACGAGTGATGAAAGAATGGAGCAGAAGTTATGGCTTCAGCCAACAAAAGCCCATCTGGTGGCTGTTCTTTCCCCTTTGTGTGTGTGTGTTTTTTTAATAAAATTGCTGATTTTTTTCCAAAAGGCTTTAGATTTTGGAAATTCTGTAGCTTGGGGTGCTATTTCTGTTCCCATTCATTATCCCTTCCCAACCCCCAAACTCATTCAGGTTATTTGTGGAAATGTTTTCTATAAACTAGGATTATAAATAGAGCATTAAATAGCAATTCTTTTCACATTTCCCTTTACTAGAACAGAGTTATTTTGAAGAAATGAATTATTTTAAATGTAAAATGAGTTTGCACTTCTTTCACTGTAGTCCCAGGCTGCTTTTAAATGAAAACCATCATTTTTAAGCATTTGAAATATCTAAGTTTTCTGACTGAGCTATTTTTCTTAACTTGTAATAAATTGCACATCTTAAAAAGAGAGAGAAATAGAAAGCACTAAAGAGAAAATGGGTTAAAATTGCTGTGATCTTCATATCCAGTCTATATACAGCAAAAAAGAGGTGCCTATTATGCAAAAATCCATTATGTTTCCTTCCTATCCATTATAGAAGGAAATACACATGAAGTACACTATTAGCAAATATAAACAATATAAAAAATAACAGTGTGGGAAGATTTTTAGAATTTAAAAGATGATCCTCAGCTAGGTAAAATCTATTCCCCCCCCCCCCCGTGAGTTCTTGAAGTCCACAAACTATGCACATACACACTCTGCGAGCATTGATCCCATCTGGGGTTGGCATTTCTGGACTCAGATCTGATCTCAATGCTTGAGACAGAGGCCCCTTGACCTTCTGTGCCTTCTCTGCCAGCTTAAAAGAGTATTAGCGACTAAGGCACAACAGGAATTTTTGAGGCCACTGAGCAAATTAAACATTCCTTGGATCTGAAACACACCTGATGCTGCACAAATAGGCCTGGGACAGCATGTATCATCCCAATCTCCCGGTTGTTGGATGCATAGATGCCTTTTAGGAATTCCTTCACAGAGACATGGTTGTAATCAACAGGTCACTTGCAGTCTTACAAAATCCACCTTTAGGTAATTGGAAAATGCACTAAAGTCTGCTAATGGTGGCTAGGAGCACAATGCAGCAGATTGCAGCTATTGCTCTGATTGTAGCTCTTAGACAGATACAGTGCTCAGTGGATTATATAGCTCAACCATGCTCAGGAAGCACATTACGTTCCATGCTAAATCCTGTCAGAGTAAGTCCCAGATATGTCAGCATCTGCATCTTAACTTTCTCCTCTTAAACAGTTGCTCTGCAGAAGCTTCCCTTTTGAAGATGATGTCAAAGCAGTAATTGGATTGTACATGCATAAACATTGTTGTCAGCTTATGCCGTTTCTCTGCCTTGTGTAGGCTGAAGAAGCGATTTGACTCATCCAGCTTGCTCTTTCTTTCTTTCTTTCCTTTCTTTCTTTCTTTCTTTCTTTCTTTCTTTCTTTCTTTCTTTCTTTCTTTCTTCCTTCCTTCCTTCCTTCCTTCCTTCCTTCCTTCCTTCCTTCCTTCCTTCCTTCCTTTCTCTCTCTCTCTTTCCTCCCTCCCTCCCTTCTTGAATCTCTTGATTCATGTTGTTGTGGTGGTGCTCCTTCAAGTCATTTCTGACCTTTAACTACCCTAAGCCAAACCTATATAGGAGTTTTCTTGGCAAGATTTCTTCAGAGGAGGTTTGCCCTTGCCTTCCTCTGAAGCTGAGAGAGTGTGAGTTACCCAAGGTCACCTAACAGGTTTCCATGGCTGAGCAGGAACTTGACCTGGTCTCCAGAGTCCTAGACAAACACCCCAACCACAATGCCACACTGGCCCTCCTTAACTGATGTATTGGTCCAGTATAAACGAAACATGACCCATTTCATTATAAAATTCTTCTCTGCTTAAAGTGTGTGTGTGTCAGCCCTTTCCCATGGCTAGTAGGATATGGGATTCATGGTCAATACAATCTGAAGGGTTACATGTTCTTCTCCCCATTATGCTTTCACTCACATTACCAAGGACCTTCATCCACTGCATGAGATCATTAATCCATGTGATCCTTCTGCCTGAGAGCTATGGAAGAAATCAGGGACTGATCCTAGACCTGACACATGTATAGCGTCTGCTCTACTATCCAGCTGTGTTTCCTTCACAACCTGATGGGTCTAGAGTTTATCTCGAATGGAATTAGCCTGTTGGAGTAGCTGAGAAATATGAAATACATATGAATGGCCTCAGTACTATTTGTATCTGCATGCAATTCTACAGGATCTGGAGAATTATGTGTTGTGTTTTTACCTCTGTACCTACAGTAAGCTCGGCAACATGTGTATCTCCTTCTCTCTCTGTCTCTCTTTTGTAACATTCATCTGATTACCCAAGGGGTGTATGTTTTTGTTCCCATGGCGACTAGCTGTCATCCTTCCCTCCCCACCCCTGGGAGGTTTGAATGTGGTTGAAAGGCATACCAGGAACAGCTGCAACAACAGCACCAACAGAAGCAGCAGGCATTGGGACCTCGATTCCCTTCCCCAGGCTGTGCTTGTACAGAGCTCGATGTCTCCTGGGATACAGATGTCTGCCGCTTGTGCATCTCCATCCTTTCTGATCCCATGGGCTGCAAGAAGGAAAATTAGGAAGGAGGTTAAATGTTGTGGGAAAGTCACCAGGTTCCTATATGATGTTGTGCTTCATTCACAGCATCAACACCCAGTAGCTCCTCTAATTAATCTTAATTGGAGGCTTGGCCTGCTGAGCAATCACAACCTGGTTACATGAAATTCGTGTTCTTAATTGGATAAGGAATCCTGTGTGTTCATGGCTTTGTGTACCCACTATGACTATTCAGCACTAGTTCTTTTAAACATGAAATGTATTTTATAGCCTCCAAAGTATTCTGCACCAAAGCTTTTGCGAATGATGAGGGGACAGGAAAAGATGCCCAGGTTATTCCTCTCAAGAAGGCCAGCCATGTTTCTCCTCCTCTTCACTATGCAAACAGCTGAACAACAAAATAGAGACTGGAGCAAGACCTTATCCTATGGATCAGAAGACAATTTTAAGAACTTCAGAAAGAGAAGCAACCACAGGTTTCCCCTTTCCATAGAAAGCTATCAAACTAGGTCACACTATTTCTCAGTTTGGAGAAATATCATCAGTGTTGACTGGTGATGGCTCACCAGAGCAAGTATAACCATTTTTATTGTCAAGGGTTACATTCCCTGACAGATCCACCAAAAGAGATATGTCTATTAGGAGGTGTTTGGGGCCAGAACCAAAAGGGGGCAGGGGCACTGTTGGTTCCCTTTCCCTTCTCACTCATCCCTTCCTTTTTAAAATTTTTAAATTAACATTTTTTAAAAATTTTAAACATATACACAAAAACTCTCCACAAACACCAATAAAACAATACACTTAAGAAAAAAAAGAAACATAATTAAAAAGACACAATTAAACTAAAAATTATACACAACATTACAACTATTGATAAAATAAGACATATTTAAACTAAACTAACAAATCTAACTACACTATACTAAACAAAAGAGAAAAGACTATAACTAATTAAAAGGGGCTCCCACTGTTGTTGCTAACAGCTCCTACTTATGTAAATATACTTAAAGTCATTACCTAAAATTATTATTAAATTTGTTGCTCATTATATTTACACTCCTTAACTATTTTAAATGTTAAATGTCTTAGATTTCTCTTTCCAACCAAGTATCAACATTGTTAGTTAATACCAGATATTATTACTTGATTCCATATACCATTGATTAATTCTCAGTAAATCTATTACCTCTATTAAACAAATCATGCCTATATTGAAAATGTTAACAGGAACAACCTATAGGCACATTTAATTTTTGTAATATCTTTCTCATGATAACAATAAAATTAAACATTTTAAAAGGAACAGTGACATGCAGATTCAAATCCTAAAAGCATCAATTCACCCTCACTTTCCACAAAAGATCTCCATTCCAAAATAAACTGTTCTTCAGAGTTTCATGTTTTTAATCTTTTTTATTGTTTTAATTTTTAATGTTTTAACTTTTTTGGGGGAAGTCACCTTGGGTCCCATTCTGGGAGAAAGGTGGCATATAAACAAACAAACAAACTGAATTGAATTTAGCATGCTTTCTTTTGTGACTGGTCATTAAAAAGTAAACAGCAACTTAATGACTGATCTGGTCTGACTGATATGGCACACATCTCTGAAGCAATCGTCTATCCTTCTACTGCTTCTGTCTTTCTCCATCCCCAATGGCACCTGGTGGCTCCCGTGTCATGGGAGGCAATCACTGTACTTTTTTAGCTCTTAAAAAAGCTGTCAAAGTTTCTCAGTCTATTTCAGGGGTAGGATCCAGCACCCTGAATACCTCCTTTACAATTCTGACTTACGATCCACAATGGATTCGCTACCCCAATGACGTGGAAGCCACAAGCTGCTGCTGCTTTTGTTACAGAAGACCTACTAAGGACAGCAAGCCTGAAATACTTTGTAGTGTATTTTATTTCTTAACAACAGGAGCTTTCTGTCTGAAAATGCTCTCAGCCAGTATACTGGAAGGGATTATGTAGTCTAGAAAGACCTGAGATCCTTTTACATGATGCATTGGTAGTGCTATGATGCCCCTTTAACTGGCAGCACGTTATGGAATCCTGGGGTCTGTTGTTTGAGGAGGCACTAGAGCTCTCTAGGTGAAAATTCTAAATACCCCTCTCTGAACTGCAAATTCTAAGGTTCAACAGGCAGCTAAAGTAGAACTATAGTGATATAACTGTGAACTGTAAAAGGCCCCCGGGTTCAAATCACTATTGGGCTGCATCAATAGGAGTACAGTGTTGAGCTCCAGGGAAGTAATAATACTACTCTATTCCGCTTTGGTTAGATCTCACCTGGAATACTGTGTCCAGTTCTAGGCACCACAATTCAAGAAGGATATGGACAAGCTGGAATGTGTCCAGAGGAGGGTGATCAAAATGGTGAAGTGTCTGGAAACTATGCCCTGTGAGGAGCAGCTTAGGGAGCTAGGTACGCTTAGCTTGATGAAAAGAAGGTTAAGAGGTGACATAATAGCCATGTTTAAATATTTGAAGAGATATCATGTTGAAGATGAGCAAGCTTGTTTTCTGTTGCTCCAGAGACTAGGACACAGAGCAATGGATTCAAACTACAGGAAAAGGGATTTCACCTAAACATCAGGAAACACTTCCTGACATAAGAGTCCTTCGACAGTGGCATAAGCTGCCTTGGAGTGTGATGGAGTCAGCTTCTTTGGAGGTTTTTAAATAGAGACTGGATGGCCATTTGCTGGGATTGCTTTGAGTGTGTGTTCCTGCATGGCAGGGGGATCGACTTGATGGCTGTTGTGGTCTCTTCTAACTTTATGATTCTATGATTCCTTGACTTGGAAATCAAACTACTGAATTACTTTGAAACTCTCAGTAACCTTCACAGGTTTGTTGTGAAGAAAAGATTTCAGAAAACAATCGCATGTACTGTACAGAGAAAGTAATTATGTTAGGAGGTTCCTCTTTCCTAAAAGCATTTTTATAGACCATTGACCAAGTGAATGTTAATTTTGAGAATAATCTAAAATGGGCTGGTGGGGGTAGAAAAGAAAGCACATCTTTGGGATATCAAATAATGGCTAGAATTCCTCTGTTGGTTCCCTCCTTGCTTTTTGTCACTCCCTTTGTTTGGAGAGAAATCTGTGAACAGTGTGTATGTTGCTTTCCAGGACTGAAAAGCCCTATGTGCATGTGCAAGACTGACAAGATGATTGGCCCAGCCTTTATTTTCAAGGGTACTTTGACTCTCCCAGAAAATGAGAGCTATAATAAAGCAGATGGCATATTGTTGGAGGCTGCTATATTCCAGCTTACTTTTGTTCCTAAATTACGCAGAAACCGATCTTGCATGCATATTCAGAGACAGCACAAATTTCAGGAGGAAAGGGATAGGAAAGCAGTCTTTCCACATATATTAACTGTGTTGCATAGCTCTTTCTGTCCTAGATAAATACAGTCTGCATACCTTCCTTGCTATTGTTGATATTGTTAAGGTTTCTTTTTGTTCCTCTCATTTGTTTCAAAGCACTTGGTGCCTTTAACAGCATTGTGGAGAGAAGAGATTCAACAGCAGCACAATGGAAAGCTTTGCTTTGAACTGGCAAACTACAGAATGCACATCCAAGCAGAAGTTTAGTAGCTGGAGATGTAACTCTCACAGTAAATTTAATTTTAAGTTGATGTCTCAGCCTGCTTTTCATAAAAACTGGAACATCTGTTCTTATATCAATCTTTCTACTACTTTTACTGGTCATACCACCAGCAGTATCTGACAATACCCATACCACCACCACCACCACCACCGCCACCACCAATATCCTTAGAACACAGCTTGGAAATGCTATGCCAAAACTCACCTTAGAAGCCAGGCAGCTGCACCAACCAAAGGAATTCTGCAGCATGGAGAGCAAGTCACTGAATACATCCAGCCCCCTCCACCAGTGAGGTGGGTTAAAAGCAGTGCAGGGACCCCTATGGGGTCTTTTTGCAGCTGCTAATCATTGCATCTTGCTGGCAGGAAGGGGCTGGGATGCATCCGTGTTCAGCTTCCCTCTCTCTAGTGACTCAGAATTCCTTCGGCATATGTGGCTGCCTAGATTCTAAGGTGGGCTGAGGGGGCGGCCTTTGCTAATCATGCCACAATTGTAAACATAAATTCTAATATTTACAAAGTTATATGTCTGGCTTAGACCATTATAAATACTGATCAGGATGCCAGCCAGGATTAACAAATTAAAACAATTAAATTAAATCAATACTTTAAATATACTAAAACATACTAAACAAATAGATAAAAACAGTTTAAGAAAATTAAAACAATTTAAAATCATGTGCGTAAGAGTTTGGAGTGAATCAATTAGGCCCCAAAGGCTTTGGAGATTAGCCACATTTTTACTTGGTGCCTACATAAAACCAGTATTGGTATTTGCTGGGCATCCAAAGAATGGGATTCCACAATGGGGGTGCCACAATGGAGAAGTCCCTCTCCCACATCCTTGCATGGTGTATTGATCTCACAAGTGGGATGCAGATGAGGGTCCTTCCAGACATACATATTTAGACTTCACAGGAATATGCTGAATTCCACGTATATTATACTGACTCCTGAATGTGGAATTGTCCATAGCGTTTGAGCATTCAGACAGAGGTCCACAGGCAGAGTAGTCTGTTAGGATCTGATTGGAACATGAATCTCCTTTGCTTGATCAAAGGAATACATTACTTTTTTTTAAAAAAAAGAAAGTCTTGTTCTTAAACCCAAACCAGCAGATCATGAATACATGTGCTTATACATTTGAGAGTACATGTTCATTAAGATGAAGGGTACCTGGAGATCCATGTGCATAGTCCTTATTCACTGGATCATAACTTTGAGCTGAACTTTAAAGGTCATCCAGGTTGGTCTCTAGTAATTGCAGATTTTATGTGGAAACCATTTTATGTGGATGATCCCCTGCCTTCTCCTTTAAGCCTGCAAAGTACCACTACTGCTTGTTCAATTGCATCCTCATATTTGTACTTCAGAAACTATAGTACAGACAGCTCAACCTGTTGGAAATTGTGATTTAAGCCTGGACCATGAGGTTTTGTTGCCTGAGGCAAACATGCTCTTTCCACTCTTCTTTTCACCTACACAGTCCCACAGAATCTGGCAGATGAATTTGAGTTCAACACTTCAGGATAAGTAAAGTGCCCTCACACTTGTGACCAACTAGGCTAGTTAGCGAGTGCAAAATAGACTGTGAAGGTTAGTAAAGGCACAAGATCCTGTCCGATCCTGGAAGCTCAGCAGGATCAGCCCTAGTTAGTACTTGAATGGGAGATGGCCAAGGAATACTAGGTACTGTAGGATATATTTCAGAGGAAGAAACTGGCAAAACCACCTCTGAGTATACTTTGCCTAAGAAAACCCCTTGAATTTCATGTGGTTGTCGTAAGCCAACAAGGGGACTTGAAGGTACAGACACACACACTGTATAGACTTTGTGGCACACATAGCTCAACTCTCCAGCAGAAAGAAAATGGTCTAAAGGTTTATTCAAAACAGTGGATTGGGTTCCAATCATTAACACTATACAAGCTTAAATAGTGGTCTCACTCTGGCTAATGATAATACCAGTCCTGCTGTGGCTTGTGGTAGAAGAGCAATCTTAGATTCAGTGCAAACACAGAGATATCATATGAAAAAGTTATAAAACAGTAGAAACTAGGTTGCCTACCCCCATATGTGATGTCCCCCTCTACTTTTAGAAGACTAACAGCTCTGAAAACCTTAGTTCTTCTGTAAACATTAAAGCATTGCTTTACATTTCAAAGGCAAACACTAGTTGGAACTATAACACACCCACACAGTAACCATGAGCTCTACACTGCCTTATTCACTAATAGTCTGAAGCTTGCATTTGATTTAAACACAGCTATTCGACAGCAATCTGACAGCATGAAGAGGGTTTAAATGGGGACAATTATGTGCTAAAGCTTAGACTGCTTTGCCAGGTCTATGAATGTAGATGCTAACTGATCTTGCAATTTCTGAACTTCATTGGGGCAATATACATACATACATACTATACATGCATATGTTTGACAGACCCTGACTCATGATTTGTCCCATTTGTTTCTGACAGATTCTGTTTTCACTCAGGTCTGAATCTGAATCTCAGTTCAGAAAACCAGGTCTCAGTGCCTCCAATTTTCTGTGTCTGACAATCCATAAGTGAATCTATTTTTTTTCTTTGTCAAAACTGTATTACATTTGCAGATACAGGAGCCCCATAGAGGGGCACTGATGCCTTTAATGTTAGACACATATGTGTGGGTGCTTTTGTGAAACATGTCATTTAAAACTGACTTTAAAAAAAATGAGAATTCTTGATAATATCCTTTATTTTTTATTGTACTTTTTTGGAACTGGATGGCTGGGATAGTTATCCCTTTCGAGAGGATCCAGCCTGCAGGCTTCAGATGGATAGAAATGGGATGTTCTCCACAAAAACAATTTTAATAATAGCTAGAATCCTGTTGATGTCTTATACATCTGCAGATTCCCCTAGAGAAGTGATAGGACATTTTTGTACAATGAGGAACAGCGTAATTCATTTCAACACTGGCTAAGTGGAGAAGTTTGTGTGACACCATTGTGCATGGTTATGCATAGGACATAGATGTGTGTGTTATTCACAGCTGTGCATGGCTGTACATTGCACAGGCAGACGTGCATGTACATTTGGTTGCACTTTAAGTTGTTCAGTTTGCAATTCACTAACAAACCGGTGTTGCACAGCCACCATGTAACTCCATAAGCATGAAGTTATGCTCTATCTGCTTGATGTAGGATGTCAGCCAACATGTGTGGATGGGAAAGAATAAAAAAGGGCTGTGTGTTTATCTCCCTAATTTTATAATGTCCAATTGTTATTAAGATGACAAATGGTATACAGTTAGCCATAATTGTTAAACTTCAAAAATTACAGAGGTACAGACCAGAATTTTTGATGGAAGTGAAGTACGCAATTCATTTCCCTTTACCCTCTTGATAAGGGCCACAGAGATGTCTCTAAGCAAGACACCTCAAAATTTCAGGATAGGTACATGATCCAGAGAGTTATGATGAATGAAAAAGAGTTAAGTCTTTTTCTTTTTTGCCTAGTTGACACCTAAGCCACAGCAAATGTATAGGGGCCAAGGAAGACCTTGGAGCATATAGTGACAGAAGCAGAAAACAGTAAACACCCAGCATTTTCCTAGCAGGCATCTGAAGGTACACTCAGCTGGGTCCCAAGTTCCACAAAGACCCTTCTAATGTTCTTACAGCGGTGGGGGAAAAAGTAGCAAGGAACACTGCACAAAGGCACATCCTTCCAATACATTACTTTACATTCCCTGTCCCAAAGTACCAGTGCTGGAGACTCCTGCTAAAGCCATCTACTGTGACCAGAAGCTGCAGCTGTCAGTCACAAAATTACATCTCCTTTATCTTTTCTGTAGCATTTTCCTAACACAGAGTACTTGTATCAAAATGCATGATTTTTACAGGAATGCTGTTTGGATCTCTGTCTACCATTGAAAGTGAATCAGTAATGAAGTTTTGGGTAAGTTCTGAATTAGATATGGTTCACTTCAGAATATCCTCACTTTGATTCAGACAGCTTCCCAACCTTTCTAAATTAACTCAATTCATTTTATCATGCAAATGACTGTGAAGCACAACCATAACAGAATAGCAAAGATGCTTGGACAGCGATTGTAAATGAACTTCTCTTGATTTGGCCAGCAAGATATAAATTTATTGTGAATTGTCTCAGCAAAGTCAGCTTCACTATGGCATGGCATGATTCACAACAGAGAAAGGTTCTGACAGCTTGTAGTGGGTGCTGGATTATGTGGTAGTGACTCACATTGTATTGTATTAAGTGCTGGAATTCAACTCAGATTGAACATAAACTGACATTGTATTGGTCTGTCTGCAGGTTTGCATCTTCATGATTCATCATGGAGTACATTAATCATTAATTCATACACCATTCTTTCTTTTTTGAGTGCAGTTGTTATGATCCTTACACTACTATAGTGGGATCTGACAACTGTACAAGTGTTACCCAAATAGGTGGGTGAATCATAGGTCCACTTGCAATGCCATTGCATCCATGGAACAGTGGGGAATTATTAGCTCAAAAGGGAGGCCTATGAGAGGAGGGTAACTTTACAGTATCTTCTACTTATGTATACTGGTGCTAATGCAGGGATACCAGTTGGAGATTTAAAGTGTGTTTTATTGGGGAATATCACAATCACACGCAATATTCAAGAAGTCTAGCAATCACACAAGGCTAACTGAAGGAAAGGAAAGGAAATTGGATAGTGAGAAGTTTGGGCAAAGCGGTTGATGTTTACCTATCCTGTAGACAAGAGACAAGGCTCAGACTAAGGGTCTGAGGGTAATATCAAAATGGGAATCTGAGCAGTAGAATAACAGACTATGTCCAGAGTACTATAGCACCTCAGATCCACAGTTTAAGCACCCTGTTTCCATCCTGAGGTGGAAGTGTTAATGGCTCTCTGGCAAAGCGAACAATGGGGTCTGGAATGGGCTAATGGCTTTAGCATTAGGTGACAAAGCACTGATGGGAATCATGATAGCTCCTTAATGGCTGGGCAGGTGAGGAAACAAAGGAGAGTTTCAGCGGGAAGAGGGAAAGGGTTGTATACTATCAGTGGCTCTGTTGAGGTGGTTTCGGATGCTATTCTTTTGAAGGGTGGGTCATGGGGGGCTGATCACAAGCTCATTAATATTGGTGCTTCCCAACTGATACCTTGACTATGATCTGGCAATCCCCTGAGGTCCCATGCAACCTACTTTCACACTTGTTCAGACAGTCCTCTTTGCCAGCATGGCTTTTCAGCCAAAACTGTACGTGATTTATATTTCATAATATTCATTGCCAATCATATCTTGGAATGGGCAGGGGGGTATAGCATGGTAACACAAGAATTTCATAGGAGATTCCATGGCTTACAAGGGGAATTGGTATCCAATTTAGCCAAGGCACATCTGAACCTAGTGGAGCTGCCAGTGTAAATGTGTTATGGAACCAACATAAGGCCCAGAACTATTCTCCATTTCTACAGTATAATTAGATGGGGGTGGGGAGGATCATATTTGCAGAAGCCTTCAACTGGAACTGCAGGAGGAGGTCTGCAATCAAAAGAAGAAAACTGATTTGAAGACTCATAGGGCCTTTCTGCACTACACTGTTATAGTGTTTTTATTCCACTTTCAACATCCTGTGGAATTCTGGGGTTTGTAATTTACTGAGGCCAAAGAGCTCTCTGGCTGAGAATTCTAAATACTCCTCCTTAAACTGCAAACTCCTAAACTCCCTAAACTTCTGATCTGTTCAAATCACTGTTCTGCTTTGAAACCATTCACTTATTTCCACTTGCTAGCCATTTCTTTTCCAATGCCCTTAAAATGATAATTCCTATTTGTAGTAGATCTATGTCATCTAAATAGCCAAGAACAGCCATATAGGAGTAAGGGATCTTCTTTACCAAGGAAGGATCAAGTTTCTGCCTTCAGAATCTTTCAAGGGCAATGTGGCTTGCCAAAAAATGACACCCCAATAAAACCACACTATTTGAAGTAGCCAAAAGTCCACTTCTGGTTTTGAAAAATGGGTGATTTTAGATGTTCATTAGTGCAGGGTGTCCTCCAATCTGTTTTAAAAGTGAATTGCCACTCCTGGGGGCTTACAGGAGAGGCAAATGACTTCCCTTTTTTGCCAGAAAAAGAGTGGTCCAGGGAATTTAGAGGGATCAAAGAACATAAAACTAAACTTTGGGGTCACTTTGGTCTGCAATTCATATTTTGCCCACCTCTAGTTTGGAGGAATGTGTTTCTTGCTCACAGGAATTCTACAAATGGAGAAAAACTATCAGTGACCCACACAAACGTCTGGAAACATCTGTCTCTGCAAACTGCAGTCCACTGAAAACATAGTTTCAATGTTGGAATTTCAACAAACTAGCCACAGTATTGACTTATTCCATTTATTTATTTAATGTCCTTTTCACTATGGAGCAATGAGGAGCTAGCAGCAATAGGGCATCTCATACTTCATGACCTACAACATTACCTTCGAAGTAACAAGCAGGTAATGGAAGAATGGAGTGTCACCATGGCATCTTAGGTTACATCATCACTAATTTTTCAGTTGCTGGAGTTCCCTGGTGATGACTGGCCAAGTGGGGAAAAAAAACAAAAAAACAAAACAGCTTCTGCCTCCCCCTTCAGAACTAATGCATTCACCCCACTCCTCTTTTAAAGTTCTAAACTAGTTGTCATCCGCTTGTTTGCACCCCATTATAACCTGGCTTGCTTATTTGTTCTTCATTTATTTTATTTATATTTTAGAACTTTATGTGTCAATCAAGTGGCAGTGCCTTGGGCCACTAATTTATACAAGTATTTATAGGTGGGTTTGTGTGTGTGTGTGTGTGTGTGCGTCACTTTGACTCAGACCAAACCAAGACTGGTAAATCCACATGTCTGTGCCTCTTTTTGACTATTGGAGTACTAGAAAAACAGTAAGATAGAAGCTAATGAATTGATTTTAGACACAGTGGGTTTTAGACATATTGTTTTTCTCATGTCAAGCTAGATGAGATTTGCAGGCATAGTAGCTTCTTAGGTGGTGATTCAGTCTGCCAAACTGCAGACAGACAGGTTCAAAATGGTTGTACCACACACATTTAAATTTAGATTACTTTATTTTATTTGTACAACTGGATGAAGCTAACAAGCATACTTGATTCTTCTAAAGAAATAACACTTGCCAAGTTTCCAGTGAAATGGTGCAGGGAGAGTTGAGCCATATTAGTCCTTTACCAAAAACAAAATGAAATGAAACAACTAAAAAAAAAAAAAATGTTCAGCTCTCTAAATTACCTCTGGATCCTTATTCTGAAAATGACAGAAACCACAGAGGTGGCCCTAAGTAAAGAACATGAAGTTTCAAAAGGATAGATACAATAGTTTATGTAGCAAGGACACTAAAGTTTATTTTCAAGGGCAAGAATGATTTCCATCCCATCCCATCCCCTCCCCTCCCCGCCTTCCTTTCAGTTTTTTTTTGAGCAACTTATGTAAAAACACCACAAAGGTTTCCCCAGGTAAGAAAGCTTCAATGTTTCAGAAGAATGAGGAGGCTAGGGGGTTGTGATGCTTGCAAACCAATGCAATGTCCTTATAATAATGGTACGTAGTGATGCTGCAAATATGGTACAACTATCTCACGTTTCAACTCTGCCCTACCCCAAAACACAGCAATGGGAGAACCCCTCAAAATATGCTCTAAGATTAGAAGATCAGCCTGTCAGTGACTCTGACCCCCTCCTTCCCACCTTAGGTGGTTTTATGGAAGTGAAACTTAAAAGTTGTCCTTTCTCCCTCCAAACCCTGAGGCTGCTTTGAACCTCAGCTGAGGACTAGATTTGCTCTTGTTTTGCTTTGGAAGGAAGACTCCTTCACCTTGGGCAGCATCTAGACTGAAACTACAGTTTGACCCAAATCCAATGCACATCCCTAATGAATATGAAGAATGCACCCAAATTTTAAGTCTTTTTCACCCTAACCAGGCATTAAATTTCTTCACAGAAGACATTCGTGAAGAGGGGACCATATTAGCTACATGCACTCCACTGCAATCTTTCTTTACATGTGGGGAATGGCTTTTTGAAGGGCCAGGCTCTTCTGTCCAAGGAGGTACCCCCACACAGTTTGAAACACTGCAAACTCAGGGTCTGAATGCATTTGAAGAGCCCTTTCAACAGGGGAATGGCTCTTCTTCAGAGTGTTGGCATCTACAGGTAGAAGGCAATGGAAATGGCAATGGACAGAAGCACACTCCTTCTCTTTGCACATGAAACAGAAACAGAAAAGCTAAACAGGGCTTAGGTCTTTTTGAAATGGCATCTCATATTTTGCTACAATGTAGATCGTAAAAGAGAAATAATGTCAAAATAAAACAGAACAAATGTCCTCTGATACGTGAGGTGGCAGGCCAAAACTGCAGTCTGAACAAGAAACAGGATGCTGGTGGTCCAAGACATCCATATTTACTTATTCCTTTCAAAAATCCAGCCACTATTTAGTCATCATGATATCTCTTCCTGATGTCTTCATTAGATTATCGCTGTCAAAGTTGCTATGAAAATTTAGGTTAAACTTAGATTATTGTTGTGAAGTTAAACTTATTGGTACCTGAAACTTTATAAAAATTGGGTTAACATCTTACTTAATGGAACTGTACCAAAATAATAAAGAAAAACTTTAGAACAATTTGGAGAACATTTTAATTAATTGGGTGAACACTACAACTACAGCTGGCCCTCCATATTCACTAGGGCTAGGGACATAGGACCCTTGCAAAAACTGAAAAATTGCAAATTTCAAAATGTTTGTGTGTGTGTGTCTGTGGGAAGGAAGGCAAGGCATGGTGGGGAGGGTGGGCACTCAAGGTCCAAACTGGGTCAGGAGAGGAAAAGAGGGATGGATCAGCCTGGTGGCAAAATATTTCCTCTCTCACTCCCATCTCTTTCCTTGGTTGTATCTGGGATGTTGAGAGAGGGTCTGTAGTGCTGGCAAATCAGCCTGCAAGCCATCTTTACTTGTCCAGGC
The DNA here is from genome assembly GCA_948472985.1 of Iguana delicatissima. Taxonomy (NCBI): domain Eukaryota; kingdom Metazoa; phylum Chordata; class Lepidosauria; order Squamata; family Iguanidae; genus Iguana; species Iguana delicatissima. Next base: position 104,868 of record CAOKZL010001103.1, on the reverse strand, counting down.
AGCTCTGGTAGAGGCGGAGGAGGACCACAGGTGGGTTTCAAAGGCATGTGTGGCCTGATTGCAGCCACTGAGAGGGAAGGTTCCCTCCAAAAAGAAATGCTTGAGGTGGGGAGCAGGGTTTGAAGAAATGCACAAATAATCAAATCTGTGAAAGTCAAACCTGCAGATGTGGAGGGCTGACTATAAGTGAAACTTCACTTAGCTTCAGTAAACGGCCTGGGTCCTATACTGTGAGAAAAGTGAGATGTCAATAACATAAGGAGATAACTATATTTAACTGAAACTTTTATAACAATTGATTAGACTTCTCAAAAACTGAAACTTTACATCTGTAACTTTATAATTTTACAACAACAACAACAACAACTTTACAGCAATAACTAAAACTTGTGACACTTGGGTTATACATTTTAACTGAAACTGTTTAACAACACCTGATTTGATCTCTTGCTGCAAAAGCAAGCAAGCAAACAAAACACATGTTGTGTAGCACCTTAAAGATCAGTGCATTTACTGTGAAAGCTTATTTTGCAATCATTTTGATAGTGAGTGAGGTATGAAAAGAATTTTGTTAAGTTTTGAAACTGTTACTATGTCTGGAGGAGTATAAATGGACTGGAAACTTGTAAGGATCAGGGTATCTGTTTCTGCAATACTTCCCTGTCAGTGAGAAAAAGGTCACTCAGTCTTGGGTGAAGCGTGACCCACATTTTCCCCCTGACTAGGCCACTGTCATTCTACTGTTCCCTAGGGGAGTGAATGGCAGCTATTCATTTATTTTGGAGAAAGTGCAGGCCTGCTTGTCAGAGACATACTGGGGATTGCGGGGTGGGGAGTGAATATTTCTTCTACTAGCCCACTATTGAGAATCTAGCCATATAACACTGTTCTGAGTTCTGTTTCTTAATCAATTAAGAGTGTGGTGCTGTCCTGGGAACTAACTTGTTTAACTGTGTGTTTGTGCAGTCATCCCTCCACATTCATTACGGTTAGAGGCATAGGACCCTCTGTGAAAGTGGAAAAACCATGAATAACTCTAGGTCCTCACAAACCATATTTAACGCACAAAAAAGTATGATCACCATATTCAACCCACCGTGGATTCCTTTGAGGCATCAGAGTTCCTTCACAAGGCAGAAGTGAGTGGCTGGTGGGGCTTACTGCCACCTCCACTGCTGCCCCACACCATTTGTAACAGGGACTTACAAGCCTCGTTTGCATTTTCTCAGTCTCATGAGGCTCACAGTCCCTATTAAAAATGGCATAGGGAGGCAGCAGAGGTGACAGCAAATAATCTGTGAATAATTGAATCCGCAAAAGTGAAACCTGCAAATGTGGAGGGCTGATTTACACACATACAAAACACCATCTATTTATGAATCCCTTTTTTTGTATATAAAATTAGTTATTCAGGTAGTTTTAATATCTATCAGACTGTCACTGAAAAGAAGGGTCTTTCTGATCATGGCTCCTAGGCTTTGGACCTCCCCTAGAGGTTATGCTGGCAGCCAACTTCCTCCCTGCAGTACGAAGGAAATAAAATGCCAAGTTATTTTCTCCTGCCTTTTCCACCAGAGTTTACTGGATAATTTGGAGAGTTTTTCCTGTTTTTTTCCCTTCATTTCCATCATCCCGATAACCCAGCTTTATGCTTGAAAAGTAATATCCAACTTCGGGCACTACAAATTGGACTTAATAACCTGAAGGTGCCAGATCCTGTCTGATCTTGAAAGCTAAGCAGGGTCAGCCCTGGTTAGTACTTGGAAGGGAGACCAGCAGGAAATATCACACGCTGTACCCTGCTTTCAGAGGAAGGAAATGGCATTCCCTCTCTGAGTATTTCTTGCTTATTAAATCCCAATGACTTATGTCTCCATGACTCGACAGGACAAATCTGTAAATAAAAGCCACAGGAACACATACAGAGGGGATTTAGAAAGATGGGTATTTCCTGTGGGCAAAATTCTGTAGATGGGCTGACTGCACCAACTGAGGGAGGTCTCTGCCTCTCCTCCCTTAGGCGACCCCAGGCCACCTCCTCTGGCTTTAAGTTAGGCGATACTTTGGCGAGCAAAGCAGGTATAGTTAGATGCTCGCCAGCGGCTTCTTCTCACTTGTTAACTGAAATCCTTTCTCGCATCAAACAAGACTGGTTGCCTGGCGTTCAATAAAACATAACAGGGCGAAAGAGATACATTCATGCACACACACACATACACACACTCATCACTATCACCGATTGAGTCCGCCTGCTATTCCGAGAATGAGCCAGGAAGGGAGGGCGGCAGCCAGGGGAAAGGAAAAACTCGCGAAGACGGAATCTCCTCGAGCAGAGGAATAGAGAAGGAAAGGAAAGGGAGCGCTCCCGCCACATGCTTAAATAGGTCTCTGTGTCTATCTGGACTCTGTCCTTCTTTTTCAACCGACTTTGTCGCCCCCCTACCCTTCCAGGTCTCATTTGGGCTCCAACTGCCCTTGATCAACCTCGAAGCTGGTAGCAGTGCCCAGGTGGCCAAGAGGAAAGACCTCCTTCAGCCACGGGCTTCTTCTCTTAGAGAACCCGATTACTTCGCGAAAGGGACGGAGCTCGACGGGGCAGGACTGTCCCGAGGTTTGAGGATGGATTCCCCAAGTATGGGGGCGGGGGGGTGGAGTCCATCGGGAAAGAGGTGAAAAAGCCAAGCCAAGTAGTGCCTCCCCAATATTCCACGTGGATCTGCTCATTCTTACTCTCTCCCTTGTTAGGAAGCAACGTTTCTCTTTCATTCCTCCCTCCTCCTAGGCATGTATCTTTTCTTTCTCCCCATTTCCAGAGTTCCCTTTCAGTTCTGCTCCTGCTTCTTCGTCAGTCCTGGGCATGGATCCGGAATGGAGAGGGGGCTGAAGACTAAGCTGGGGAGCTGAGCGCCCCCCCCCCCAAAAAATGATCTGGAAAAATTGGACTACCAGGCATCCAGTGTAGTCGAGCCTTCTCAGGAATTATCTATTAGGCTGCCTGCTATCTATCCGGCGCTCACTTAATTTGGGAGGAAGCGCCAGGGAACGCACGGAGTTCACTTCGTGCTTGCAAGCGTCTTCATACTTCAGGATGTTTGAAAGAGAATGAATGGGCAGACTGATTTGCCCTCGCCCTACTTACAAGAAGGCCAGGTTATCTTGCCACTGTTGAGACAGTTCGGGGTTCCCGGGTGGCAAGGAACCTTCTGCCTGGACAGCCCTGCCTCCCCACCCACTGCAGTCTCTCCGACCTCCGTCCCAGCAGCGTCCAAAGGAGAGGAACCGCCGATCTGCTACGTCCGGACTTCTTTTCCCAGATCAACACGCAATCCTTGGTCATAAGCAAGCCCTCCCTTGCCTTGTCCCGGCCAGGAAAGGACTCCCTTCTGAATCCAGATGTACATCTACATCTTACTCTGGGGACTCCTCGCCCCGCACCACGTTTCTCGTCCCGCATCGGTTTGGTCCTGACAGACAGCCCCCCCCCGCGCGCGATTCTCTTGGATTTCTAACTGGAAAAGAAAAAGAAAAAGGAACCCTCCAAAGCAACCCAGGAAGCCCGAAGGACAACACAGGCAAACAGGCAGAGGGACCCTTTCGTACTAGCCATCTGCCTGGGACGGGCGATTCCGAAGAAAATCCCCAAGAACTTCCGTCGCCCGCTTCCCACTGGCCGCTCCCTGAGTTGGAAGGGCTCCCGTCGCGTCGCTTACCGTTTCCCTTTCGATCTCAGGAACCGGCTGGGAATCTTTGCATTGCTCACATCCGTTCGCGGCGGGCTCTTCAGCCCGGGAGGACAGCTCGCCCGCCATGCGCATGCGTCTCTCTCTTTCTCTCGAGCGGGCGCAGGGAGCTCGGCTTGCTGCGCCTTCCACCGCCGGGCTTGGCTTGTCCCTCCGCCCCACGCGGACCGTCCTCCCCAGTCACTGTTAGGAAACCCCCCTCGTGCACCTTCCCGCGCGCGCTCGCGCTCGCGCGCGCTCTCTCCTTCGTGGAGGCGCCGAGAAGAGCTTCCGCGGGAGAGGCCGGCCGCCGCCGCCGCCGCCGCCGCCGCTGCCTGCGCGCCCGCTGGTTGTGCTTCAGCACTTCGGACAGCTCCCGGGAAGCCGGGCTCGAGGGCGGAGAAGAGCCGCGCGCCCCCCGCCGCTTCCTCTGCGCCGTGGCTCCCCGCCCGCTCCCGGAGAAATGCCGCCGCTCTCGAAAACAGCCCCCCCTCCGGCGGCACGTGCTGCCCACGCCGCCGCTGCCCCCTGCCGACCTGGGTCCGCGCCTCGGCGGCGGGCCTCTGGAGCGATCCCCGCCGGTAACAAACAGAGGGCGAAAACAGACTGGCAGGAGGGGAAGAGGGCGGCGCCGATTTCTGCTTCGATCGCCTCCGGGGAGGGAAGGGGAAGGATAAACAAGGGTGTTTTTGGGCGGGAGGAGGAAAAGGAAGGCGATCGAGGAAAGGGAGGGGGCTCTGGAAAGCTCCCTTTGCCCCAGGGGCTCTTCCTTTAGCGCAGTGGTTCTCAACCTGTGGGTCCCCAGATGTTTGTGAACTTCAGCTCCCAGAAGCCCCAGCCACTATGGTCAATGCTCAGGGCTTCTGGGAGCTGAAGTCCAAAAACATCTGGGGACCCACAGGTTGAGAACCACTGCTTTAGCGAGAGACGCACGCCGATGGGGAGCAGGGTGGGACCGGGGGAAGCCTCTTGAATCTTGAGACGCACGGGCGTCTCCCTCTGCTAAACCTCGATGGCAGTTTTTAAAATGTTATTTGAATCGCGCAAACCCACCCACGCTCGACCTGTACGGATCCGGCCGTGCGAGGCGTCTGTGTCAGAGGGCAACCTGGCTTCCTCACACGGTGGGTAAATCGAGGCACAGAGTTCGGAGTCACTTGGCTGGGACGCCGGCGCTACAAAGGAAATTGCCTTCTCCAGGGCCATTTTCGCACTAGCCCGTTATCGTGCTATTATTCCACTTTCAGCATCCTATGGAATCCTGGGGTTTGCAGGATTCAAACCCCATGGTTCCATAGAATGTTTAAAGCGGAATAATAGCACAATAACAGGCTAGTGCGGAAATGGTTCAGGTCTTGCTTTGAGGAGAAACGTGGGAAAACGTCGCTCAGGCTATAAGAGCTCTGCTGCCTTTAGGAGTTTCCTTTCCCTTCCACTTTGGTTCACTTCTCCCCCCGCCACCGCGGCCACTTCTTGATGACCCTTGGCGCCCAGAGAGTAAGAGCAGAAATTGATCGGAGACAGAGAGACAGAAATAACCTTCGCGTCATTTCCTCTCGCTTCCCGGGCGCTTGAATCCGAGCTCCCTGGTTACTGAGAAAAGGAGCCGCGGGAATCGGCGGCGCGGCGCGGCGCGTCCTTCCTTGGATTGGCTCAGGACTCAGGGAAGCGAAAAAAGGCCCGCTGTCCCCAAAGCAGCGCAGGGAGCGCTCAGCAGTTGCTTCCAGCTGTCACCTCTTCCAGCCCCTGCTCGGGAGCCACGGTTTTCTGAATTGCCCCCATACATCCCTTTCTTGGAGTGAGGAGGAGGAGAGTCATCTACCACTATATTTAGGATCCTGGTCTCCCAAGTCATTGCTGTTAACTTGACCTACTTTCTCTACTTGATCTAATACACTTGCATAGCTCGCTAGCCTACTTCTTCCAGACCTATCCTGGGCTTAGTTTATGGCAGAGCTTTCCAAACTTTTAATGTTGTGACACCACTTTTTCGACATGCATCATTTCGCGACACAGTAATTGAGTTTTGCTAGCAAACTGGAGGTACACAGAGGTGTATTTAGGGTGAGGAAAGGCAGGCCCTCACTCTGATCCTGGCCTGCTGCCCTTGCTCTCACCAGGAAAGGCCCCAGCGAGAGCAACGGCAGCAGGCCAGGCTTGGGTGGGTGGGGGTCTTTCTTGGCTGGGAAGTGAACACACCAATACAGTACAGGCAACACACTAATGTGTCACAACACACCATTTGGAAAGCCTGGTTTATGGACTTCAGAAACCAGGAGGCCTCAGTCGAGGTGGCCACTGTCTATGCTGAAGGTGGAATCTTGTCCGATGATTAACTTTCTCAAGCTTGGACTCCATGGTGGAGTCTTTGACCACCAACGTGTTTTAGACTGCAGCTAACACTGTCTTGTACTATAGGCTATGATGGGTTTGGCTGATTAGAACTGAAAAGTCAAAAAGTTTCCCTAGCTGTGGCAGTCCTGGAGGCTTGTCCCCAAACAACAGAAGCAACTACAGAGGAAAAAGCTTTGAGTGTGCATAACTGCTTTACAGCTTATGATAAACCTCTCAGATATGTGGGAGACCCACTGCAGTAAAGGAAAGCCATAAATCTGATCTTGCCAGGCTCAATCTTAGAACACAATTTCAGAGTTAGAGATCCATCCTTTAATTTGTACTGTCCACTGAGTGCCCCTAAGGATGTATAGAGTGTCCTCTCTATAAGACTGGTTCAACCATAGCTCTATTATGTATACAGAATGGGAGCACTGAAACGCAGCAACAAACCTTGTGTTCAGAATTCCCCTGTACCACAGGTACAGCCTTGAATGGGAACTGGGGATTACTGAATGCAAATCCATCCATGTACGGTTCAGCCCATTTGGAATTTGTAATGACTGCAGTGAATGCATTTTGTGAGCAGGGCCTACTCACAAAGGAACGTCCATGCCAGAGTCTCAAAATACAGCCGCAGAGATATGGCACACATGTTGTAGAAGTAAAGGCACAAAAACTGAGGACTGCCTCTATTTCTCATGTTCACACATCCTACATGTCAAGTTCTCCTGTATGAAACTGTCTTCAGTCAATGCAACCAGGCCTATGCAGCTGAGATCTGGCTGAGGCAGAAGACACAGATTATAGAGAGAATTAAGTGTCATTACCTCTCCTTTAGGGATAAAGCTGCTCCAGATGCAGGACAAGATGCTGAAAGCTGTTGCTGTCATGACTCTTCAGTGAACTTCTCAGAAGTATTTTTTTTCTGGACTAAGTTGGGACCAGAATTTTGGAACAGATGACATTTTCATGTCTTTTAGAGGGAGTAAGGTATCCAAATTGGCTATTGGGTATCTTTTTGTCCTGGCATCCCACCAATCCCCAGAGAACATGCCTGGTTTTCTACTCCATGGTATTTTTAGTGCCAGATGAATGCCTTTATTGTTCCCAGGCTTTAAACTCTCTTTATATTTTAAATCTAATATATATTTATTTCTTAGTTATTTCTTAGTGCTAACTGAGAAGTTTTGTTGTTGTTGTTGTTGTTAATATTGGTTTTAACCTGTGTTTTATATTGTGGTCCTTTATTGTTACAGTTAGCCTTCTGGACATTTTTGGTATACATACTACAAATAATAATAATAATAATAATAATAATAATAATAATAATAATAATAATAATAATAGGCAACTAGCCTTGTGCTCTGGTGACTATTTTTTAAACCCGAGCTGTTACATATTACTGTTACACCGTGCTAAGAAAAAAATCAGATGGCTGTCTATAGAAGTGATACTCACATCACTAGGCTGTTTGGGGGAAATCCCATGTTTCATGAATGCTGCTTCTTTACATTTAGAACATCTCAGGGGCTCCGAGGAGAGGTAGCTGCGTAAGGCCAGCTCTGTCAACAGGCCTCCTAGCAAGGCGTCGAGCGGAGCTAAAGCTGCTGCTTCTCTCCAGAGCACACTCCCTGTTTGGAAGGATGAGATGTTAGAGCAAGGGACAGCTGGCAGGGGTGGGAGGTGGTAGGGTATAGGTTGGAAGGATGGCCTAGCGAAGAATGGGAAACTGGGAAGCAAGCCAGAGAGGGAATGGAGAATCTGGAAAGTGGCCTGACAGCAGGGAAGGGCGGAAATAGGGAGAAAAGAGAGAGAGAGAAACACAAGAACAAATATTACCAAGATTAAGTCTAGCAAGTCTGATCTAAGCAGCTGTGCTTTAGGCTTGGATCAACATATGGTGCTATGGTAGACCTGTAGCTCTGTCAAATGAAAAGGCTATAGCAGTGGGACAAATAATTTGTTAAGTAGGCATCCTGTGGATGTGTAGAATGACCATCTAATGCTGATCCAGAGACATTGGCATGGTACCTCTTCCTGCTTCCAGATACTGCTTTAGTACCAAGACAGAAGTTCAGAAAATGTAACTATAAAAAGCAGGTAACTAGAGAAAAATACACCAATTCATGGGACTGTTTGTATCTGAGGTTATTTGGGTGTCACTTCTGTGCTGGTCCTTCACCATTTTTGCCATCTAATGCTTTAGTGTGACCCAGTATAAAGGTGGATATATAAGAATATCCATGGGACTGTATTTCACTGAAAACCTATAAAAAGAGCTTCATGTTGATAAATACACATTGCCTTAATGGAACATCTGAACTCAATGGCAATATGAACAATATTCTGGGTACCCATGAGATGAAGGGAAAGGCATCACATCCTGTTATGTAACTGTAAATTTGTCTCTCAGATGTTTAAAAATGAGATTTGCATTTAATGCCCTTTTTCTTTAGAAGCTAAAGCCTATTACCTGCCCTCTCTCTCTCTCTAGACTGTTTCTTTCTAATGTAAAATGCATTGCTCCCAGGAATGTCTTGAGGAGAGACATGGATGATAGCTGATGATATAACTCTGGAGGAACATTTGATGAACAATAAGATCTCTCTCAGAGTAAGAGACACTTCAGCAAGTGAAATTTCATCTGCTGTCTGAGAAATTAAATGGATGTTCTATATTGTCAATTAGATTCCAGCTATGCTTAGCATTTGGTCCACTAAGCATTTGGTCCCCTCTTTTTCTCTTCCCACTTCCAGTTTTTCTTTCTGGACAAAATAATTTGGAATGAAGGAGTGAAGTGACAATTAAAAACTTAAAACACAATACGCAGTAAATGATGCTGATGCCATCAAACTTGAATGGATCATGCAATTTCCTTCCAAAGAATAATAGGTTTTTAAAAAATCCGTTCCTTCTAAGAAAGACAAATTAATAACATATTTTATATTAAAAGCACCACAAAACAGAAAAAGTTCAAATTAAGGACTAATTTGTGTGGTACAGACATCAGGCGCCCTCTCACACTACACAGTTATAGCACTATGATTCCACTATAACTGTCTTGGTTACATCCTAAGGAATCCTAGGACTGGATGTCAGATCACACTACAGAATAATAGCTCTATTGTTACACTTTAGTTGCCATGGTTCTGTTCTATGAAATCCTGAGATTTTCAATTTAGGAAAGGGTATGCAGGATTTTCAGCAAGACAGCTGCAGTGCCTTACCAAACAAGAAACCCAACAATTACACAGGATGCACCTATGACAATTAAAGTGAAATAATAGCACTGAAATTGTACAGTGTAAAATTGCCCTAGATGAGGATCTCAGTGTGGCAACCTAAGATCGCTGTGACCATTGGGAAAACGTACTGGTATTTCTGTTTTGTGCTGTTTTGTTTTGGCAGTCCATTCATTTTGTTCTTCACATGCAATTGCCTCATTCATTTCAGTTGTCTTTAATTACTGTTTCATTTGTTTCTCATTTTTCCTTAATCTTTTTCCCGTATCAATCAAAATGTCCAGCCTTCTGAGTTTTCCTTAGCTTCACCCAGGACTTTGGCATTTTCTTTCAAATGTACTTTGGCACTTACATTCTGGCCACAGGCACTATAGTATTTCCTTTGAGTCATCAGATCAGCCAAGTTCAGTGGAAAATAGATCCTCAGTTTATAAGTAAACAAAAAAGCATGGCATTTTCTAAACTTCCATTTCCTATCAATGGAAACCTTTGCTTCATTGTCTTCCTTGTAACTTTGACACTTTCCACTCAAATAGTAGAACATTTTCCAGCTTGTTGGAAGCACTGGACTTCCCATGTTTCAGATGGATGCACATTTTTTAAAAAGGGTGACATCCTCTAAAACTTCCTGTTTCTTTATGCTTGAGACTGAAGATTATGCTTCCCATTTCTTATGCATCTTATTACATTCAGAGCATTCCAGGATGCCTGCTTTTACTCTAATGATCCCTGGAAGTATAAAAGTCCAATACCTCCTGGCAGTTTGGTGCCCACAGGATGTTCTGGCTTGCAATATCATCTCTAGCAATTAACTATGCTGGCCAGGATGGGCAGGAACTGTAATAGGAAACATCTCAAAAGAACCAGTTGGAGAAGTTTGCCTTAGAAACAATTTGCAGATTTTTTTCAATTGATGTTTCAAATCCATTTCAGGCTGGACAGCTTTGACATCATCATTTTCAGAGCACTCTAAAATGTCCATTCCCTATAGAAAATTCCTTATATATAACAATTTGGTTAAAACCCTCCTGGGCACGATATGTCATTGTAACTCTGGGTTATGCCAAGAGTTCTACTCTTTGCTTGCCTGCATAATGAGGTCTCTAATATCCTTTTATGCAAGCAGTCCCTATTTGCCTGCCGCACAACTGGATGGCTTAAAGGTAAGAGTGCAGGCACAACTTTGCCCCTCCATAACTGGAAACAACCATCAAAATTGACTAGAAAGACTGCTGGAACATTGTCCCATTGCATTGCAGAAGTACACTAGCAGAGGTTTATGTTCTACCAGCACTGGACAGGATCTTTGACTACACATCACTCTGCAGTGTCATGCCATGCCAAGCCTCTGAACAGTTTCAAGAATCCTGAAGGAAGTAGGAGAAGCTAAGCAAAAGAATTTTCATTAGTTTGTCACAGAAACAAATCAGAAATAATGAGACATGCAGTTTGATTTGTTTTAGAATAAATCCACGCACATCTCTGATGGCCATAGTGTGGGCAGCATGCTCTTCATCTTTTGCTTTTCCATCATGTCTGGATAATCCTCACCAGCAATATCTTATAGTTCTTTGAAGCTGGTTTAATCCCAGTTTAAGCCAATATTCTGAGTCTTGGAATTCTTGGCTAAGAAATCTTGGGAATCTGCGACTTCTTCAGCAGTTTAATTGAGATGACCAGCAGTTTAATTGATGTTCTTTTTTTAAAAAAAAATCACAAAATGGTGGAGATGTTAGCCAAAATCTTCTTATTAGTCACAAACAGACCCATGTAATCTATAGGCTTTACCTAGATGCTGAGTCATCATTCAGCAATTGATCTAATAAGTCTTCTTTAGCTAGGGCTCACCAAGTGGATTTAGGGTTCTGTTCAGGGATGGTAGAGCATAAAGGTTTGTTGACATTCTTCTGCAAGCTTCTTGTTCTGTTCCCAGTGCAATCTCATCTTGAAAAACAGGGGCACAGCCCCATAGCCAGCCATGGGATGGGATGGTGGACAATCTCAGCCATCGGACTGCAGAACTCTACTTCTGTACAAACTTGATTGAACAAATTGTGGTGTTGGCTGTGTGTTCTGCTTTACCAATCAAACAAGACTGTGTCTGCGTGTCATTCTTGATTGACAGGTAAATCTACGACTGCCAGATTTTTTGGTGACTAAAATTTTGAATGAGCAAACAGATCCCAGATTAAATATGATTGCAGCTGGAAGATACTGTTTAAGCTACACACACGCATACACATGTTACACATTTTACTATTGGTAATGAAAGCTGAATAATTTCTATTAGTGACTCTGAGCAAACACACACATATGTGTTTCTCTTCATTCCCTAAGTAGCAGTTCCTTCTCAATCCAAAAAGCATGGTCATTCTACTCAGCCTAAAAAGAATAGGAAACAAACCTCTCCCATCTCACAGCATGCAAACAAAAGCGCACACAGAGCTCCGTAACAGTTCAATTAAATTGAGCCTGAGAAAAATGAGAAGCAGGAACTCTTCCAAGCTGTCTCTCACTAATGCACATACACAAGCACCTCCAGAACAAGAATGAGAAAAATGTCTCACCTTCCAAAGTGGCAGACAAATAAACATGTCCACACACAGACCTCTCAAGACAATTTTTCTCTAGTCTCTACCAAATCCTCCAATAGACCATACATTAAATAAAGGAAAAAAATAAGAAACAGGAGAATATTCTGTAAATGCAGTGATACCATAAACTAACCCTTCCCCCCAATGCCAAAGAGTTTTTTTAAAAAATGCTAATCAGATTAATGTGACAGATTGGATGCTAGAGCTGCCGCTTCACTGCAAACCCTGCCCCATCAGACCACAAAGCACCTTGCATCGTCACAAAAGTACACTGTTTTATTACTCCATAATGCTCTCAAAAGTGCCAGAGTACTTCAAGACAGAACAACTTCATTCAGAAGCCACTTGGCCCAAGCTGATTCAATCTGGATCTATTCTGGGCAGGCCTAAATCCAAACAACACACTCTGGGCTACTACATATAACAATAATAAGGACAAAGAACAAGGGCTAGCCTCATGTAATCAAAATGGTATCATTCACACTCAAGAAAGATGTATTAGCAGGTGGGAGGGAATCTCAATGTTTTTCAAAGTACTTTGGTTAAAAATAGACCTAAGAGGGAAATATAAAACAGCCCAGTGAGGACTAAGCATGCTTAGTGGGCATAGAAAGTTAGGAGATGGGGTGAGAGGGGAGAAAACCAAAAGGAGAAAGAATTAAATGGAATATCTGGGAAAGGGGCTAGGTGCAAAGTATAACAGCAGCATGTCACGTGGCAACATTTTAGTGACCCATTTGTGATTCCTAATTTCATGTTGATAAAATAATAAAATAAATAAGTAATGAAACCACTCAGATCCATTCTAAATTGGATGCTATAGTTCAGTGGTTACCAAACTTTGGTCCTCCAGATGTTTTAGACTTCAGCTTCCAGAAATCCTGACTGCTAGACAAATTGGCTGGGGCTTCTGGGAGTTGAAGTTCAAAACACCCAGAGTGCCAAAATTTGGGAAATGCTGCTATAGTCGATACAGATCCAAGGGGTGCCTGTTTGTCCTTTGTTATTGGTCATCTTTCAATTTGTGCAGCCGGGGGATGTGTACAGGGTTCCTAGAGAGCTGAGACCTACCACGTGTATATTGGATCCTTGCCCTTCCTGGCTTATTAAAGCAGCCAGAGGGGAACTAGCCAAGTGGGTAAGGGGAGTGGTGAATGCCTTGCTGCAGCAAGGCAGGATTCCATTCTGCCTAAAAGTGAGAGTGTCACTGAAAAAATCCTCCTTGTATACAATTGTACTAGACAATTACTAATCAGTCCCCAAAATTCCCTTTTTGGGCAAGGTTCTAGAGCATGTCGTGTCCTCCCAGGTCCAGGGGTTTTTGGATGAAATGAATGGTACAAATTGATTTCAATCTAGCTTCAGGCCTGGTTATGGGACAGAGACAACTTTGGCCACTTTAGTGGACAACCCATACCAGGAACTGGACAGAAAGAGTGTGTTCTGTTGGTTTTTCTGGAGATCTCAGTGGATTTCACTGCCATCAACCATGGTATCTCTCTGGTCTGTCTTTCTGGGATGGGAACCGGAGACACTGTTTTACCGTAGCTTTAGTCCTTCTCGGAGGTGCACACTCAGAAGATGGTGCTACAAGACTCTTGTTCAACAGCCTGGCTATTGGTCTGTGGTATCCCTCAGAATTTAGTTTTATCTTCTATGCTGTTTAGCACCCACATAAAACTGTTGGGAGAGCTTGTCTGGAGCTCTGGAGTTCAGTATCACCAATATGCAAATGATGCCTAAGTCTGTCTCTCCTTTCCATCTAACTCCCAAGAAGCTATTTAAGTACTAAACCAGTATTTGTTGTCAGTAATGGACTAGATGAAGGCAAACAAATTAAAGCTTAATCCAGACAAGACAGAGGTGCTCCTGGTCACCCAAACGGCAGATCAGGGACTAGGGATTCAGCCTATATTGGATGAGCTAAACTCCCCCTGAAATGTTAGGTTCATAACTTGAGTGTCTGCTTGGACTATGCCCTCAGCCTGGAAGCCTAGATTTCTGCAATGGATAAATTGTGCATTTGCACAATTAACACTACTGTGCCAGCAGTGCCTATTCCTTGTGATGCCAGATTTGGCCATAATAACACAAGCCTTGATTACACCCCATTTGAATTACTGTAACACACTCTACTTGGGGCTGCCTTTGGTAACTGGAAACTTCAGCAGGTCCAACCACTGTGGCTAGACTGCTGATCAGAGATGGTTTTAGGGAGCACATAAATCCCCTGCTGAAATAGCCTCACTGACTACTAGTCCATTTCCAGGCAGAATTCAAAGTGCTGGTTATAACCTAAAAATCCTATATGGCTTAGGTCCAGGACCGGATCTCCTTTTATGAGCCTAACCAAGTTTTGAGATCTCCAGGGGATGGCTTTCTCTTGGTCCTATCCCCATCATTATGATTGGACCTGGGAGAGAGCCTTCTTGGTAGCTGCTCCCAAGCTATGAGACTGTCTGCCAAGAGCGGGTCACTTGGCCCCCTCCCTGCTCTCTTTTTGCTGGGAGGCAAAGACTTTCTTATTTAAGCAGGCCTCCAACTTCTTAACTGGTTGGGGTAGGGCATGGGGTGTGCTAGTTCTTAAAGTATAAGAAGTTTTAACATGCTTTTAACTGTTCTAAATTAATATTTTAAAGTGAATTATTGTTTAATGCTTTCTAATGCTTATATTTTCAGACTGGTTTAACTATGCTGTTTTAACATATTGTGTAAGCTGCTTTGGGTCTTACATGGGAGAAAATCAAGAGATTAAACAAACAAAAAACAAACATTATTATAATATTATGTATTTGCAATTCCTGAAACTTCTTAGTATAAATTATATACTTGTCTTCCTTAAATAGGATTGTCATTTTTTTTAAAAAAATGTAGAAGCTTTTCAACCAATGGAAGACAAGTTGGAATTCTGCAAAGTAGTTTTATACATTACAAAATCTCCATGACAATGAAAGCTGCATCTGTTGAATTTTTGGCCCTTTCCGCACGTGGATGGGGAAACAGGGGAAAACGCGCTAAAACGGAGCTTACCGGCAGCTGGGTAAGTCCGTCGCCATGTGGAGCAGCATGAGCTTGCTGCTCTGCAGTCCTCTGGTGTCCAAAATGGCGGCCTCAGTGTCCAAAATGGCAGCTTCCGGTTGGTGGAGGCTCTCCACCAACCGGAGAAGCTCGCCAGCCTAAAGCCCGCCCCTGGCAGATCTGCAGGCATGCACTAGTGTGCGCCTGCAAATCTGCACCGGAGCACGGTGATGGAGCTGCATGGGGCTGCGCGCTCCGGGCTTTTTAAAAACCTCTGAAAAGAGGTTTTTAAAAAACATGCTGCACCACCAGTTCCAGTCGCTTCGGAGCAGATTGAGGTGCGGAACTACAAAAAGTAGTCTGCCCCAGTCCACTCTACAGTGCAGAAGACCTCCGTCAGAGGATGCTCTGCACCATTTTAATACCCCAGTGCGGAAAGGGCCTTTGTCTCCTATCCAGACATTAAAAGCAAAAGAACCACTGTGAAGAGAAATAATACTGGTCACCTTTATCTTAAGTGAATGTCTGGCACCTAAACCTTAACAGCACTCACAAGGAAGTAGACGTTTTATTTGCATTTTGAAATTTGGCTTTGTTTGTAGCTGAGAAATGGCCATCTGATGAAGAGTCCTTGTGCCTCAGTCTTAACAATATTACTTCATAATAAGTGGTAATAAAAGAAGACATATTGATATGTAATTTGAAAGTTGAGAGTCTTCTATTTGCTTCATTGTGATCTCAAAAGAGAATAGGAAATTTTCATTATGGCTGTAATTCTAGGCACACTTAGGAGGAAGTAAACACTCCTGAATGCAAGGAAAAATGCAGAAAATGGAGATGATCCAGTTAAGAGGCCATTTTACAGATATTCTAAGTTTGTCAAGGTTCAAAAAAGCCAAAAGAAAGTATTCTTATACACATTGCCTAACTATGGAGTAACAACAGGAGGTACTGATAGGGATTCAACAAATTCATGGAGGACAGGTCTCAATAGCTATCAGCTACCAAGGGTATTCAGATCCAGCATACCACTGAATACTAGTTGGTGGACAGTGACAATGAGACAGGCTAGTGATGTCCAACTTTGTGAATTTATTAAAGGTCATTTTGTAGGGAGTTGGACACTGAAACAGATACACACCTGGTCTGCTCCAGCAGAGTTTTT
The DNA here is from genome assembly GCA_948472985.1 of Iguana delicatissima. Taxonomy (NCBI): domain Eukaryota; kingdom Metazoa; phylum Chordata; class Lepidosauria; order Squamata; family Iguanidae; genus Iguana; species Iguana delicatissima. The sequence goes on along the minus strand of CAOKZL010001103.1, from coordinate 88,793 downwards.
CTAAGGCAAGGGTGGACAACTATTGGAGTTTAGTGGAGCATGCTAGCCCCCAAGGAGATTTTGGAGATCAGCACCATCATTGCACTCCTCGAAAGGCAACAAGTTTTTTGCTTTCCAGTGCCCTCTGTGACCATGGGAGGGATTTTGACTTTTTTTTTTTCAAGAAAGAAGAGAATCTTTTTTTAATGACAGGAAATGACCTACAAGTCACTTTTGGTTCACTTTGTTTTAAAAAGTGGCAAAACTGCCCCTGACACCTTCTAGAAAATTAAAAGGATTTCTCCTGTTGCCAAAAAGAATGCAACAGAGGTGCCAAGTGAGCCTCTCTAGAGAGAGCATTTTACCTTGATGGCAGTGGTAGCTGGTGGATTCCATGCCAATGGAGCAGTCAATCCATGCCAGATTTGTTTATATTTTAGAGCTGTCCGAGTTGCTATTCTCAAAATAGGTTCAACACCTTAGATAGCTCATTTAACATGAGGACTAAACCTTGGAGTGGATCTGCCAGCCTAGTGACATGGAAGTTGGCAGATGCTACTGCAGAGGGCACCTGTATCATGAAAAGGTCTTTTTTCCATAGTTAGCCATGAGGCAGCAGCCAGCATCTGGAGAAGGGTGTTGATGGTGTTAGGACTTGATTTGGTAAATATAGGAAGAGACATTCCTTCAGACAGCCTAGCTCTAAGCTGACACATGAATTCTGTGTACCTAAGGCTCCCTATGCTATTTTTTGGGAAGGAAAATGACCTTTTGGGTTTCTTTTCAGATACAATATATTATTGTAGTTTTCTCCCTGCTGCAGGAAACAAAAAGAATATTAATCTCCAATATTTTCTCCATATTGCAACATCCTGAAGTGTGCATGTGAGAGTGCATAAAAATGGTTCCCTCTACACGGGAAACCATATTTTTCTGAACAGAAAACATGGTGGGTTTTGCACAGAAAACTATTTTTAGCACAAAAAGACTGACAAGCAAAATAATTCTCTGGAATATGTCAGGATATTTGAATAAAACTGTGCAAGATTCTTCCTGATGGCATTTCTTGACTATTGGGAACTTTATTTTTTTTAAAAAAAAAACCTGGAAATGAATAATAACAATACAGTACTCTTCCAATCCCTAGAGTACACTCATTTTTTTTAAAGTGTTACCCTGAGGACATGGATAAGTTATTTGGAGGACTAAAACCTTCCTTTGAGCTTTCTCTGTCCTGGTTAATTAAAGCTGGCAGGTGTCCTCTGTATAGCCAGCTTTTGGACACCTCTAATGTCTTTTCAAGAGAGACTGTAGTCCTTTCTACTTTAAAGAATATAGTGACATGATATTTGCTAAACTCAACAACAAGAAAAACACAACCATGGTTTTATGCAATTCACCTATCATATGGTATCGAACCAGTTGTTATGAGAGAAGGTGTCAGAGCAAGGATGGGCAACACAAAGCTGCATGTACATCCATCCATTTTTGGACATTCATCATTTGTAGTCCTCAGCCTTTTAGGGAGAAGTCTTTTTTTTTTTTTTTTAAAAAGGACATTTCCACTTTTGGAAGCCTCCGAAGCATGCCATGCTTTACTTTTAAACATTTATTTTAGCTTCCCCCACTTTTCAACATTTACTTTAATAACAAAAGGAGGAATGTGAGCAACTCCTTATTGAGCCTGAGGAGAAATAAGGAAGGAAGAAATTAGTCTTTCCAGAAATTAGCATGTTCTCACAGCATCCTGTTGACTAAACTGCTGGAATGAAGATCTAAAGCATTATACTGTGATTCTACATCATTGTGGTTGAAACATCTTTTAAAAAGCTCATCCTAGATGTGAAAAAAAGCATCTCAAGGGAGGCACAAGGAACATTTCTAGAGAAGGAATAATATTTTATAAGCATAACACAGCAGAATTAGCCAATGCAGTACTGTGAAAAGCTGGATGTGCAACCAAATGTTGTAGTATTGAGTACTCCTATTCAGGGTTTCATCCAGTCTGTCTGTCTATCAACTAAGCAGCAGGCTTACTAGCTTTGCCCTCTTTCAAGACACTCCCTTGAAGGATCTGAGCCTCATGAGTATGCTCATTATGAAATTTTAGATATTTCTCTGCTGACCTAAAGCTTTTGTTTTTCCTAAATACTTTCCCAAATTTTTTTAGACTTTGAGGTTCTCCTAGGTTTCACACTCCCTTTTGTGTGTGTATTTCTGTTTCAGCAGCTTAGGGATTGGCACCAGCTCCCAAAGGGGCCATTATGTGACCTGAGAGAACTATTGGGGCCTTCCTTCTCCCACTCCCCACTTAAATACTTTGTGAGTATAGGAAAGGTAGAGTTATGGAGCTTGTATCTTTCTTTCATCAGAAGGTCAAGAGACATTCAACTGATCTGATATATTATGCTCTGTTTTTTTAAATACTTATTTTTACATATTTTAAAACTGTAAATCACTTCAAGTGCCTTAGCAAACAAACCAACTACTTAAGAAAAGGCGTTGATAATTTCATTTTGATGTGAGTTGCCAAGGCACGAAATATAGTGTAATTCCTCACAGTTCTAAGGATGTGGGGACTAAATTTCAATTCCCAGCATCCACTGCAGACTACACAAGCCCCCTTCTCCGGATCAATATTTAAAGTCGCTGAAAGTTTATTTCCACTGTTGTAAAAGACAATTTGGAGGGTGCTGTCGGACCCTATGTCTTGTTTTAGGGTGAAACTCACACCTGAAGACTTCAAAAAATGGAAACTGACCTTTGTGATTTTTTTTTAGAGAGGGGAGGTTGAAGAGCAAGGGCACTGGAAGGATCCAGGCCTGGCCTGAGACTTTCAAAAGTGGTTTCAGATTGCTGTACATTGGTCATAAGTTGGCCACTCTAATCTAAAATATAGACCAGCAATCTGTAAACAGAAGGTTAAGACAAAAGAGACCATACCCAAAGTTCTGCTGTCATTTGGTTCAGTCTGAAAGAAAAACACACTAGGCCCACCATCCTGTTAGTGACATACACATGCCCAGTTTCCTACATATATATGCCTGCATCTGTTTTCCTTTGGGAATTTGCAGAGGTCAAAATTCTCTTCTTCCCTGCACAATGACCAAACGTCCCTGGGAGTCACCATTTAGCAGCTGGCTAGTGATGAGCAGAGGTGGGAGAACTGAAGAAGCATTTGGTAATGTTCCCATGTCGGACACAGAATAATGACATCATTTGCTAGACCTCTGCAGGAACCCAGCAATTCTCAGCAGATGATACCACTGTTCTGCGCCTCACTATGAGGACATAGCCTGTCAGGATCTGACATGCAGGCAGCAAGGACCATCAGGTGCAGGTGCCAGGGTTGGGCCAAGGGACAGGCACTAGGTCAGGAAGCCAAGGGTCAGGGCACAATGAGAGTCCAGGGCAGCAGTCATCCAGGTAACAAGAGTTCAGGAGGCCAGAGGCCAGAGGCCAGTCCAGGAGGCAGGCAGGAGGTCAGAACACACAAAAGTCCAAGATAAGAGGATCCTTCTGGGAAACAGGAATACACAGGGCCAAAGGTAGGAGGCAGGTCCAAGAGACAGGCAGAAGGTCAAGGCACAACAAAAGTTCAAGGCAGTAGAAGCCTACTGGGTAACAAGAGTCCACAGGTTCAGAGGAAGTTCCAGAAGTTACATCCAAAGTCCAGATCCAGATCCAGGATCAGCAGTGTCAGGAACACAGGAGAGCTACAGGCAGCACCAAAGATGACATTGCTGCTGCAAAAGCTACAGACTACTTTCAGCCCTTATACAGCTGGCTACTGGCTGCTCCAGCTGTCCTGCATCTGTGCAGCCAGCTGGTCTGAGGTACTGGGTAGGATTCTGCAAACAACAGTGTCAAGGCCAGGATCCTTGCAGGCAGAATCCTGCAAGGACTTTCTCACAGAACCAAACCCTTACATACCCAAACCCTTCTCCAATCCCCCCACTCCAGTAGCCACTGAATAGCCATAGGCTAGGGGCTATTGCAGATAAATGGTGACTTCTGGATGGGGTAAGAGTAGAGTCCTAGCACAGTGCCTCCTGCAGAACTTTTACACTATGCTCCATGATAAAGGACCTCTGTCTCTGTATGTATTTGGGCTGGCCTCAAGTATAGAGCATCATTGGCCACTTGTCAAGGCCCAGGACTCAGCAGGGGCCCACACCTGATCTTAAGAATCCCCCTTTCCTATTGCTGCACAACATTTATGTTTGCCATTGTTGCCTGCTCTCTTCTTCTGCTCTCACAGATGAGTGCATATGAGTGATCAGACCAAGGAGACAACCAGCAGCTGCTTCTACCTCTTCATTCACCCATTTCCTATTAGGGAATGCTATTAATTGGATCTATAATGAGAGTGAGTCAGTGATGTCAGGACAGAAGAAGAAAACCACTTACCACTTACTCAACAGCCTTCCAAACCTAAACATTAGTGTCCAATCATAGAATAATAGAATCCTAAAGGACTACAGTCCAATCTCCTGCCTGTGCAGAAACCAATAGCAAAAGCATCCATAAGAGTTGGCCATTCAACCTCTGTTGAAGTTCCTTCAACAAAAGGGAGCCCACTACCTTTCACAGTTCACAGTCATCTAGTTCATCATCAAGCAGTTCTTATCACCAGGAAGTTCTTGCTCATGGCTAGTCAGAATCTTCTTTCTTCTAAGTTAAATATATTAATGAAGAGACACCAGTGTGGTGGTGGGAGTGGAAGTGGTATAATGGTAGCTCCACAAGAACACTTGGAGTCATCCTTAGCCCCACTCAGAGCATCCCTATGAATGGTTTAAACTTGGTATGGCTCATTTGCCCATAAAGGTGACAAAGATGCAATGGAATAGCTTCCATGTTGCCACAGGCAGCTAAACCAGGACTTTTTCTTGTTCTCCAGTGGTCTGCAGAGAAGTACAGCTTTTCCATGAAATGAAATCAATAGTACAAGTATACCTCACTTAACAAAGCCTCTGAAATAAAGCTTCTTTTTACAACATCTTTTTACAGCCTCCCAGACCTCTTTCCTGCTTGTCTAGCTGAACCATTTTTAGCAGATCAGCATTGGGAGGATGGTGAAGAAAGGCTGAAGAAACATAGAATTGCAGTGTCAGGTTACAGCAGTTTTGTCTGCAGTAAATAATTTAATAAACAAAGTTTCTTCTGGGAAGAGTGGGATTCTACTCATACTGATCCTACTGTAGCCTTGTATGCCTGCCTATAACAGGCAAAGTAAAGAGCAGGTGCTTCCAGAATCTCTTCCAGAACATGCAAAAACAACAAAACAGAGAGAAAAGAGGACAACAGATATGAAAAGGTCTTTTTTCATAGCCAGCCATCAGGCAGCAGCACATGAAGAAGGGTCTCTGCAGATGATGTTAGGACTCCCCACCCACCAACATATTAAAATATATATCTCTATGTTTGTCAGGTAGCCCTCCATATTTTAGTTATGGGATATGTAGTAGGAGTTAAGTAGCAGCTTGCTTGTAACAAGGTATGAGAATCAAAGACTGTTAGGTAGACGAAGCTAGGAATGTAGTGATAAGTGCAGCCAGGCTGCACCAGACACTTCAAGGTCTCTTGCAGGCGGGATGATATATTCTTTGCCTTTTATGTTTTGAATCTTGCTAATTGCCCCAAGCTCACTCACTGAAGTACTGTACGATACATCACGCTCCTAATAAAATAGTGTTTATGAACTGTTATATTTGTGTGTGTGAATTCAGTTCCTGACAGAGTGAGTGAACTCCTGTAAAAATACAATATGTATCAAAAAACTGAAGAAGAGACGCAAGAAGAGGGAGCATCCGGTGGAGTTGTCGAAGCTCCAGGCGATGGAATCGCAGAAAGAGATGAGACGGTCACCAGCTGGCCTCCTGATGCGAGACCCAAGACACGGCCCTCACTTCCTCCAACCACCCCGACCGAAGGCCAAACCTGGGCCTGGGGAGAGAGACCAGAAACTGCTCTGCGCCAGCGCCACTGGGCTACAAGATGGGATACGTCAATCGTCGAGACCAGCTTGATGGAACAATTTTTAGCCAGAGAAGAAGAAGTGGAAAAACAATGAGAAGAAATTTCCAAACTGGGAGCTCAGCTACATGACTGGAGACTTCTGGTGCCTCAGGTTGGGCATGTGCTACCTCAGGTTCCAGCGGCGGCAGCTGCTCCAGCGGCTGTGGCACCTGCAGCTCCTGGGAAACTGGCACCACAAGTGGGCCCCCGACCTTTACGGGAGTTGAAAACCACTTACAATGGCGATGGAGCCACCCTGACATACTTTCTCAACATGGCCTCTAATTATATGGTCGACTATGGGAACAGTTTCAGACAATACCGCCCGAGATACCTGAGCCAGCACCTCAAAGGAGAAGCAGCCGAGTGGGTCGACAGCCTGTTTGACTCATGAGCTGAAGAGAAAGCAGACCTGCAGCTATTCATGCATCATCTTAGAGAAAGGTTCGAGGGTCCTTTCTTCCAAGAGCAAACCAGATACCAACTGAGAAAACTGCGCCAAGGAAAGGGAACCATCAGTGAATATGCCCAAGAATTCAGAAAGTTAGCCACTAAAGTACCGGAATGGAAAGATGACATCCTCAAGCAATTTTTCCGAGACGGATTAAACCCCACCATCCTAGACCGCTGCCTGACCCAAGGAGATCCTGCCAGTTGTCAGAACCCTGGAACTCCAGGACACAAGCTCTGAGTCTGAGCCAGAGTCCCTGGAGCCTGCTGCACCAGCACAGCCCACTCCCGAGGCTGCCCCGGGCACAGAGCCCTTGGCCCCAGTAGTCCCAGCAGCAGAGCCAGGGGCTGCCCCAGACCCAGCCCAGCCAGAGGAGTCGGATAGTGAGTTTCAAGAGGAGGTGCCTACTTACCAGCAGCATCGGGAGCAAAAGAGTGCTCTCAGGAGGTCAGAACGTTTAAATAGAAAACGCCAGGCAATCAGGGCCCAGCTGCGATAACACCTGGAGGAGTGATCTGCCTATAAAAGCAATCACTCAGCCTTGGGCCTTTTGTCGGCTCACAACTGACCATTCTGGGCGAAGTGCTTGTTGTGGATCTCAGCTTGGCCTCCTGAAACGCTGCCCGACCTGCTGGAACGTCGCCACTTCTTGATCCCGGACCAGCTCTGGTAACTTTGTTTGTTCAAACAGACTTTGACTGTGCGCTCGCTTGGCTGTGACGTAACAGCCAGGGAGTCCCCCTGCTGCCGGTATTTACTGCTATTTGCTGAAGGAAAGCCCTTTAATTTAATTTATTAAGCCTCATCTGCAAGAGACCTGTAGCCGGCTCCCTTGGCTGCTTGCCAGGCCTGGGCGTTGACACCAGTCTCCTGGGATGGATGAAACTAGCTGGAGAAGTGGAAAGCATCGTGGAGAGTGTCCAGCTTGCCCAGCAAAGACAAGCACAAGAAAGTGGTCGCCAAACCCTGGCACCCTGAAAAACCGCTTTCCTGAGCAGCTAGGAAAAGAAAAAATGACTCAAAAAAAGCACCTGCTTCCAATGTGCGGAAAAAAAGTCACATCGCCAGCAAATGCCAGGGATCAAAGAAAACCGCCGAGGAAAAGTCAAGCACTCCAACCCCCCGGCCTGCATCCTGCAAAGCTGACACTCTGAAGCCGCCAACCAAACGTCCCGCCAGCGGAACTGCTGCTGGAACTTGCAGTGGCAAGGACAGCCCACTGACCATGTCTGACTTGGACAGTGATGATTGGGATCCCGACCAGTCTGCGAATGTAAGTACAACCAAAACTCGTTATGTATATGTATATGTATATGTATATGTATATGTATATGTATATGTATATGTTACAGTAACCTTACAAGGAAATGATAGAAAATTACAAATGTACAGGGCCTTAATTGACTCAGGCTGCACCACTAGTTTATTGAATCACACTGTGGCCAAGGAACTTGCAGTGAAGTTTGAACCCCTAAAAAAGGCCATCAATTTATCTCAAATGGAGATAAATGGCAGGGGGCCCTGTACGTGAAAGGACCAAATCCATCCCTGTTCAAGTGGGGAACTTACGGGGCGATTACATTTCCTAGTGTGCACCAAAATCGGGTTTCAAGTAGTTCTTAGGTATGACTGGCTGAAAAAACACAATCCACAAATTGACTGGGCCCAAGATTTACTCAAGCATAACCGTAACGTAAATCTAGTGCCCAAACCAAGTTTCCCTGACTCGGCACTTACTTTGAGCCCTGAGGAACTGCAGAAAATCCTACTAGAATACCGAGACCTGCAGAAAGCTTTTGAAGACCATGAAGCAGACAAAGTGCCCCCACACAGAGACTTTGATTGCAAACTCAGATTGATAGATGGGGCTAAAATTCCCAAACCCAAGATATACCCTATGAACAACCAAGAACTGGAGGCCCTAAAAAGTTTCCTGAACAAAAACCTAAAGCGCAGATTCATTAAACCCTCATCTGCCCCCACAGCCAGTTCCATATTTTTCTGCAAGAAAAAAGATGGAGGAGAACTGAGGCTCGTGAACTATAATTTAATTAATCAGGCAGTATTGCCTAATGTGTACCTGATTCCTTTAACTAAGGATATCCTAAATCAATTGGTTAAAGGCAAATTCTTCACCAAATTGGACCTCAAGGAAGCTTTCCACAGAATACGCATGGACCCTGAAAGTGAGTGGTTGACTACTTTCTCAACCCCCCTAGGTAACTATCAATGGACTGTTCTCCCTTTTGGATTACAAGCTGGTCCCGCAACATTCCAAATGTTTCTCAATTCTGTGTTACACAGAAGGTGTAACCACTACGAAGGTGTTGTTGTTTACCTAGATGACATTTTGATCTACTCAAAAACCCTTGAACAACACACACTGAACTCATGCGTACTGTGTTGCAAAGACTCATAGACAATGAACTTGTCGTTAAACTTTCAAAATGCAGATTTCACCCTCAGACTTTTGACTACTTAGGGTACCGAGTTTGCAATAATACCCTAAATATGGACCCCTCCAAAACTGACAACATTTTAAACTGGCCTCCCCCCAGAACTAGAAAACAACTGCAACAATTCCTTGGCTTTGCCAACTTCTATCGTAATTTCATAGAAGGATTTGCACAATTGCTCTCCCTCTCACTGACCTCTTGAAAAAAGCACACAATGACAAAACTAACTGATGCAACCACATCCTCTGGACTGAAAAAGTGCCAAATAGCATTTGAAACCCTCAAGAAAAAATTTACATCTGAATCACTGCTCTTATTCCCTGATATTAACAAACAATTCATAATTCAAACTGATGCTTCCGACTTCGCCATGGGCGCTGTTCTTCTTCAACAAGACACAGACGGCCACCTTAAACCATGTGCCTTCATCTCCAAAAAGTTCTCCACACCACAGCACAACTGACCAATTTGGGAAAAAGAAGCCATGACCATCCATTTCGCACTCACCTCATGGAGACGCTTCCTTGAAGGTGCTAAACTCCTTTTTCAAGTCTGGACTGACGATCGCAATCTAGAAACTCTAATAACCGCCAAAAAACTAACCCCTAAACAAGCACGCTGGGCTGAATTTTTCCAGCGATTTAGATTCAAAATTGTTTTCAAACCTGGAAAATCTAACACTTTGGCAGATCCACTCTCAAGACTGCCTTATCATGAACCAGCCTCCTTTTCTTCTCCTATCAAGGAAAAACCTCTCTTCTCTCTGAACAATTTTGGCTTACAAGTCACTACCCGAGTGCAACAGTGAGCCCGGGAATCAGCTTCAACACTACTTGATTCTCTTTTCCAACACTCTCTGAAATCTGCCTACCAGACAGACATTTGGCTACAAACACACAAGGACTCAGTCACCTGGCTTAAAGACTTAGCTTTCATTGGAACTAAAATCTACGTACCACCAGCTTGCCGAATTGAAATTTTGAAAATATACCACGATTCCAAACCTGCTGAGCATTTCAGCTTCCTTAAAACTCTACATTCCATCAGGAAACTTTTCCACTGGCCAGGTCTCACAAAACAAGTCCAAGAATACATTAAAAAACTGCCTCATTTGCAACACCTGCAAATCCTCTTCATCTAAACTGCATGGACTTCTCCAACCACTTCCTGTTCTCTCCTTGCCCTGGGACACTATTTCATGGGACTTCATTGTTGGTCTGCCCAACTCCCGTGGATTCCATACCATTTGGGTTGTCACTGATCATTTCTCCAAACAATCTCACTTTATTCCACTAAAGAAAGTGCCAACCGCTGAAAAACTAGCTGACCTCTTCATCAATAACATCTGGAAACTCCATGGACTGCCTTCCACCATCATTTCTGACAGAGAACGCATATTCACTTCCAAATTCTGCTCTTCACTCCTTAAATCTCTCAGCGTCTCTCAGAAACTCAGCAGCGCCCATCATCCCAAACTGATGGACAAATTGAACACATAAATCAAACCCTGAAACAATACTTGCACTGCTTCGTTCCAACCAAAACAACTGGGCACTCCTTCTCCCTTTTGCTGAATTTGCTTACAACTCTGCTCTCCACTCCTCCACTGGCAAAACTCCGTTTGAGTTGTCTTCGGCATCAACCCAAAGCCCTTTCCTGCACTCCCCACCACCCTCTCTACAACACAACCTACCTCTCTTACCTCTTGGATTACAAAAATCTCTTCTACTTGGGCTTCTGTGCATTCTGCTCTTGAAGCTTCGAAAGTTTCTCACAAACACTTTGCAGACTGAAAACAACACCCCAAACCTACTTACAAGCCTGGAGATCATGTCTACCTCTCCTCCAAGAACATTGCCACTGATGGCCCCTCCAAAAAACTCTCCCCCAAATACCTTGGTCCTTTCCCAGTCAAACGGGCCATTAATAATGTCACTTTTGAACTTTCTTTGCCTGACACTTACTCATTCATCCTGTTTTTCATTCCAGGTCCTTTGAATTCTTCTTCGGAGATTAGCCTATCTACTCAAACTTCTGTTCCTGCATCATCAGTCTCCACAGTCCCTGTTTAACTACTATATTGCATATTTTCATTTCAACTCTTGTCTCCCCTCTTCCCCTTTCTCTTCCACGTCCCACATCCTTCCCCTTTTCCCCTCTTCATCAATTGCTGTGCTGTGTGTAATTCATTTTTTTTCTGGAATGGGCAGGATGTTGGGTAGCCCTCCATATTTTAGTTATGGGATATGTAGTAGGAGTTAAGTAGCAGCTTGCTTGTAACAAGGTATGAGAACCAGAGACCGTTACGTAAACAAAACTAGGAATGTAGTGATAAGCGCAGCCAGGCTACACCAGACACTTCAAGGTCTCTTGCAGACAGGATGATGTATTCTTTGCCTTTTATGTTTTGAATCTTGCTAATTGCCCCCAGCTCACTCACTAAAGTCCTGTACAATGTATCACGCTCCTAATGAAATAGTGTTTATGCACTGTTATATTTGTGTGTGTGAATTCAGTTCCTGACACTGTTGGGCCACCAAAATGGAACTCATAAGAAAAGTGGATTCTGGTGAAATTAAAATCAGCCCTGGATGCATTTCAGAAGAAGTTTTCATGTGGTCACTAGAAGGTGAAAAATGTTTTGTTTACTCATGCAAGGCTGACCTGATTTGGTAGTTTCATTTCACATGTTCATCTTGCTGGTTTTGAATCTGAAAAAAAAATGCTGAAACAAGTTGAACTTTTTTGTGTGTGTGTGGTGTAGGAACATATCTCTCTTCTTTCCATAGAATTTCTGCTTCTAGTACCAAATATTTTCTTAAAGAAATCAGATGTCAGGCCCAGGAACACAACTTTTTTTGTTAACTGAGAGAAACCTGTACTGAAAAGAATAATAGCATACAACTGAAGGAACAGTAAATCTTGGGCAGCTGTTGAGTCTTTGCCACTTTTTAAGATTCTAAAAACACCATCCGGTGCAGTCTGTGCTGCCCTTTGCCTTTGGTGCTAGTCTGGAGTGGGACTAAAGATACCTTCAAATAACACTTATTTACACTTCTGCATCCTACAGTAGGTACCATTACTCTACTGTCACACCCATCACACCATTGTCTCCCTATGGCCATGTATGATTCTTTACACTTTCATCACACCTTGCTTCCAATGAGTTCAGTTGAATACATTTTATTATCCTGCTACTGAAAAGTGCCTTATGCATCTTTCAGTGGTATTAGATAACATTGCAAAGATCTTTAGATAAGGTCTAAATATTAATTGTATCAACTTCATGTCAAAAATTAATGACTCACAATAGAGCGGCATTTTGCATTACTAAATTAACATCTCCCAGCAGGTGTCACTACAGGCTTACAATGAAACTGAAAATATTCTGAGATATTCTGAACTGAACTGAAATATTCTGAGGAAAATACTCTAAGGTTGCAGTAGAAATGCTTGCTGCCCTGGAGTTTTTTTCTTTTTAAAATGTGCAGCTTCAAGTGCCTTTGAACCCCTCACATATCATTTCTGTGAACACCTAGCCATGCTGATGTGGAAGATAACAACTGTATCATACATAATGCAAATGAGCATTGTAGTGAACACAGTTTCACAGTTATATTCCAAATCTATTGGTGCAAGAACTGCTTTAAGTCTTTGGTATGAAAAAGGTCCATAGTCTCTCTTCTCCTACTTTTAAACATCAGTATCCAACTTATTTAGTGCTAAGTCCCACTAAGTTCAGCCAAACTGACTTCCAAGTTTACATAAGGTGGCTGTGACACTTTAGACTATCAAATGTATTATAGCCTGAACATGTTGTATTCATTTCTATGGTACCATAAATGTTGTAATCTTTGAAGAGTCATGAATCTCCTTTGTTGGTTTTGCTGCAGTACATTTACACAGTTCCCCCTGTGGACACAGTGTCATATGTTTGAAATGCCACAGGAAAGGGGGTAAGAGGACTGGAGAAAAATATGTTCAAGAACCTTTCCCTTCTCCTCACATGTTGCTTTGCACTCCACACATTATTACATACCTCCTCACAATTTATTATGTACCTCTTAGCTCCCACAAAACTATACAGAGGTATAAATGATAACTTTATTACTTGGATCCCTTCCCAATGCTGAATAGAAATCTTGCTATGCCTGTTGCCTTCCTTTTCAATCCCAGTGATACATTATAGGCACATAGTTGCATGATTCATGCTAGTGTTTTACCCTTAAGGAGTTGTTGGGCATTTTTGTCCAACATGGAACACATTCTTTTCAGGGATTTGTACATGCACTGCCATTGTGCACGGACTGATATTTCAAATTGCCCATTATATGTGGATATATCATGTGCACTTTATCATGCATGTGGTGCTTATTTGGTTCAGTTGGGCAACATTACAATTCAACACAAGGGTTGCATAGCATGATTGATATATAACTCTGCATACAGAAAATTAAACCAGGCAATCCTGATGTGGCATCTTGCTCAGTATGAAGTAACAAGTTTCTTAAATGAGTAGGAGCTTAAGCTGCTTCTGTTGGAAGTGAGAGATGACTAAATATTGGCTGAAAATGTGCTTCTGGTTACTTAAAACGTTACAGAAGTTTGATCCACAGATGGATATAGAACAGGAGATTTCCTCAGGGAGAATACATGGGTGTGTGTGTGTGTGTGTGTGTGTGTGTGTGTGTGTGTACACCATTTCTTGAAACTTTCCTTCTAATAGGTCATCACTATTTATCTCCTTCGTGCAAACAAGCTCACAAGAAATGTTGCTTTCCCCATGAAAATCTCTATTTGTGTATCTATGAATTCCATCTTGGAGCTCATCTTAACAAGAGTTATAAGTGACTGAACAATCTCTGCTTTAAGCATGTGGGCCTGTAGAAAGGACCTGTATTTTGCAAAAAAGAATGGTTGCCTGTTCCATTAAGTTGAAGAAGAGTTCTGTGTAATTCTGTTGTGTGAATGTCCTTCTGCCCCAAACATTTGGGGAAGTTGCTAATGAGATCTACACTTCAAAGTAATTTCACTTTAAACTGTATTTCAAACTTGGCACCCTGGGAGCTTATGTTGAAAGGTGTCTCTCTGATTTTCAAACAACAACAACAACAACCCACACGAAATGTACACGGATCTTTAAAGAAATGCTAATTTTCAAGGAAACTGTTGAAGAATAGTATTCTGAGCTTCATGATAATTGAACTGGGACTGTTTTTCCTTTTTAGAAAAACAACTTCTAAAATCTTTCCTTGAAAATAATCTGAAAGCAACTTCCAGTTTGGCAATTGAACAGGCCTATTTATAAGTTAATAGTAAGTTGCATTACTCACTCCTTGCCCATCTTTCCACTTTCAGTTACAGCGTAGAAAGTTGTTAAGTCTTCTGTAGAGGAATCTGGCTCTGTAACGGAACTTTGAGAGCCAGCATGGTATAATGATTTCAGTGTTTGACTACGACTTTGAAGACCGGGGTTTGAATCCCTACTCAGCCCTATTCCCCCCCACTGGGGGACCTTGGGCAAGTTATGCTCTCTCAGCCTCAGAGGAAGGCAAAGGCGAACCTCTTCTGGACAAATCTTGCTAATTAAACACTGTGATAGGTTTGCCCTAGTGTTGTCAGAAGTCTGAAAGGCACACAACAACAGTGCAACTTTATACCAGCCTCAGACCTTAGGCAGGTATTTTCTTTCCCATTAATTCCAATGGGAGTGGAATTTACCCTTTTTTCAAAATAGTTGCCCTTTCTCATGTTGATCACTATGCCCACGGGGCCATGGCAGAGCACAAGACTTGATGCAACTAGACTTATTTTAAGAGAAAACCATTTTAGGCAAGTTTTACCCTGTTTTGTGCGGGTTAAAAAATTCTCACTTTGCAAATGCAAACTTTGGAAATATATTGTTGGAATGCAAGTGGGGTGGCAGGCTGGAATTTCATTCTTGCTAATCAGAGATAAGAACAATATTTCCCCTGCTGGCAGCTTGCCTTCTCAACTGGACACCACCTTGATCTTTTGTAGGGCAAATCAGCAGTGATGTATTTACTCCAAGTCTTAAGTCAAGTCTCAAGTCCTTCAAGATACTTTCAAGTCAAGTCTCAAATCAAATCTCAAGTCTGGGAGCCAACTTTCTACCCCAATCTATAATCCAGAATTTCTGGGCAGAGTCAAATAAAGTCAGTTTTAAAAATTTAAGCAGGGTTGTGTTCAAGAGCATTACGGTACTAAGTAATATGTGTTATTAGAAATAGAGGGGTTCCTCCCCTTGAGGGAGGGAGGGGTTATTTGGAAAACTTTTAAATACTTAGAATGAGAATTAGAGGAGGTTAAGGAAGTATTGATAAGGGTACAAGAGGAACTAAAAATGAGAAATCTTTCAATTAAGAAATGTGGAATTGATATTTGTTCTCTTGTAGGATTGGAAAAATTTCATAGTAATTAGATACTTTTTAAATTGAAAGAATATTATGCTTAGAAGGTTTAAATTTCATGTTAGCTCTGGAGTGTTCTATTTTTTAAGATTTCGTGTTTTAAAATAAAAAAAATTAAGCAGAGTTGGCCTTCCACATTTGCAATTTTGCCATCTGCAGCTTTGGAAGTGGGAAATAGGATCCTTCTTACTCCCCCTTCCCAAAGCTGGAGGATTTTGTGCCAGTGGGCATAAAAGAATACACAGGTTCAAAAGTGGGGAATGGAATCCTTCTTAGTCCCCCTTACTGAAGCTTCAAAAGCTTTAGAAGGATCCTTCCTCCTCAAGCCTGTTGCCTAACACTTTTGCTGTTCCCCTCTGAGAAATGCACCCTGCATCTAGGGGGTGAGTCTTGTCTTCTGCTCTTAGGAAAAGTTTTAGAAGGCACCTCTGATGTGGAGAAGGGACAGGCTGCTGAGCAGACCTCAAGCACATCTCAAGCCCACTGCCTAACCCATTTGCTGTTCCTCTCTGAGAAATGCACCCACACTTTGGGCTTGAGACAGATTGTCATGTGACCAGTAGGCAAAAAGAGATGGAAGCGTTGTTCAAAGTTGTAAGGTTTCTGGATGAATGTATTATGTTACTGAACCAAGGGCAGCAAGTCAGCCACTAAAAATATACAAGCCTCAAGTCGAGTCAAGTCAGTGCATCATTTATTGCTGGCTTGAGCCCAAGTCAGTCGACTTGAGACTACATCACTGCAAATTAGCACTATGGATCAGAGGTATACTTCTGCCAAAGGTATGTTTTTGGGTATATCTGATTCCTTTCATCTAGCAGGGCAAACCAAAATTTGTTTTCTGTTCTGGGCAAGGGAGAGACATTCATGAGTGGAAGAATGAGATATGGTTCCATGTGGTTAGCTTTGGGCTAGGAATGACCTCTGACGTCTTCAGGGTGGGAAACTTATTAGAATGGCAAGCAGGAGTGTAGCTATGGGGAGGGGGGTCAAAATGAGGACATTGCTCCTACTAAGAATTCTGCCTCTCCAGATGAAATTTTCCTTTAGTCCCCAAATTTCTAACATTGCAGTAACTGAAAACCTCTGCTGAGCATTTAGAAATACAATTAGGCAATAAATAAAAAAGGGCAGATAAAATGATCAAGGAAAGGCTAATACAGTAACTTCAAGCCTTGTAGGCATGAATGATTTTCATTGTCTCACTCGCAGTCCTAGAAATTTGTGGACTGAAGGAAAGTTTCATGAGTGGGGCAGAATTCTTATTTGAAGGACAATATCCTAAATCCCCCTCACCTATAGCTACGCTTCTGATAGCCTTTTGGAAGCTGGTGGATTTCAATAGGTTTGCAGTGTGTTTGAAGAATTTTCCTATTAAAATGCTGGCTGCGCCTTTCATCATCTCTGGAGAGTACTGGAATATAGAAAGAACTTGGACTCGTGAAACAATCACAAACACCTACACAGTTTGTAAACTTTAGTTGTTCCAGAATGTAGCCACTGGGGTTTTGATTGTCACAGAAAGGTCAGATTAGTTGCTAGCTTTGACTTTAAACACTAAACGGCTCCTCCTCCCGCACAGACCTGCTTAAGAACTCTGTTTCAACTCTTTTTCATGTTCCTTTTCCATCTGAAATGAAACAAGTGGATATCCAAAAGAAAAAGGGGGGGGAGGAGAGACAGAAAAAATAAGGAGGGGCAGCGGCTTCTCAGACCATTTCCGCACTAGCCTGTTATAGCTCTATGATTCCACTTTCAACATCCTATGGAATCCTGGGGTTTGCAGTTTAGGGAGGGGCCTTGAGGCTGCAAACCCCAGGATTCAATAGGATACTGAAAGTGGAATCATAGCGCTATAACAGGCTAGTGCGGAAATGGCCTCAGTTGTGGATTGTAGAACAGCCTTCCTGAGGGATACAGCTTATTTGATCACCTTACATTTTTATTAGGCAGCAAAGACAATTTTATTTCAGCATGCTTTTCATTAAACATTGCCTTTTTAATGGTATTTTAAAGTCGTGGTTATTTTTAGCAGAAATTTTGCTTGTTATGTTGTGGTTTGTTGTTTTATGTTACTGTGAAGTGCCTTGAGTATTCTGGTTGCACAAAGATGGAGTATATATCTAAGGCCATTCCCGCACTTATAGCACGATTATTCCACTTTCAACATCCTATGGAAACCTGGGCTTTCAACATCCAAAAGATGTTGAAAGTGGAATAATCGCGCTATAAGAGTGTAGTGCGGAAATTACATAAGACTGGGTTTCTACAGGTAATTGTCACTTGTTTACAGTTCTGTGCCTTAGGATAAAACCTTTAGAAATTGTAATTACGGGGTGGGCAACTGGGGCAGGCCCAGGGGCTATATTTATGTTCTAAGACCCTCTAAGGACCACACATTGTCCACCCAAGGGGCTATTAGATCAGAAATGAGGAACATGCCTACAACCAGATGTTGCTGGACTACAACATCCATCATCCCTCTCCATTGCTTTGCTAGCTAGAGCTACTGGGAATTGCAGTCCAGCAACATCTAGGGGAAGGCACATTTCCCATCACCGAAGCAGAACAAGTTTTATATTACATAGAATGTTTGCTTACCAGCCTCCTAGAATTCAGCTTTCATGGACTCGAGTAATAAATCTTGCTAAAATGAATTGGACCAAACCATGCAGCAGAACAAATTTAATTGACTTGTTCAAACCTCTCCAGCATTTGGAAACAAAAACTAGCTATAAACATCTCACAAAGCCAATCTAAATATCATGATGAATATTTTAAAAGGTCTGTAAATGCTGGCAAGTATGGCTTCAAATGTTTCCTTCCATAATTTATAGTATTTATAGAAATAAGGTTAAGACTAAATGCAATTTAATCTAAAGAAAGGGCCAGAAACAGAATAGGATTTAAGACTATTGATCCTATGGTGGTTAGAAGAGGAAAACGGAGACTGGAGGGAGACAACGTATCTATTAGGAATCTGGCCAAGGACTCAGTACCAGAGAGGATTAATTTAGAAACCAATAACCTTTGTGTGAGGTCAGTGTCAAGAAACAAAGAAGGAGGTCAGGATTTAGAAAAGTAAAGCAAAGAGCTAAAGGAGATTCAGGCTCCCCAGAGCCAAGTCTTGGATTCTGGGCAAGATTTAAAACTGACAACAGACAACAAAAATGCTTCTGTGTAGGATGTGAAAGACAACAACAGGAGCAGACTTCAGGGCCTGAGGTCAGGGTTGTGACAAAAATGTAAGCAAATGAATAGGTCTGGGATGAAGCAATGTTAGTGAATGCTCAGGTGGACAGAGAATACTCACAGAAACACAAACACATTACAGGTATTTTCTGTTATTTCTCCTTGTCTAGTTCTGTTATACATATTCAACAGGGCCAAATCATACGAAGTTGTTAACAATTGTATTAATTTTTGGAATTAGCTTCTTTGAACTGGATTCTATTCTTTGAACTGCATTCTATTCTTTGAGAAAGAGCAGGGGAAAAAGACTGTTGTATCCATTTTAGGAAAAGTTGATGTGTGTCCATGGATGGATGGGATCTACGAGGGTTGGGGGAAATCATATATGCTGTCCACACTAGTATATACTAGTACTATCCATTAGAAAATTTGCACAAATAACATGGGATCTTGCATGGTAGCAGTATCACTGCTGTGTTTTTAAATTCCTCCCTGTAACAATGAGGCTTAGAAAAGGGTCCCTTAAAAAAGAATGCTTGGAGTCTCAAGAATGTGTCACTTACAACTCCTCTTTCTTTGTAACCATGAATGAGGTCATACTGTCAAGGTTGTCAGGATTTGAGCATGAGCAGAGTGCAATCTGTGAAGCAAGGCTTCGCTGCAGCAGAGGGTCCCAGTGAAGCAGAAAAATTCCAGAGGCTCATTAAGTAAGACTTAGAGCCTGAATTTATTGCCGCACTCTAAGATAAGGCTTAGCAAAAACATACCAGCATTCCAGCAATTAGACAAATAGGAAAAACAGAAGATTACAGAAAAAAATCAGGCAGCATCTCCCCTTACAATCAGTATACTGCCAATAGCATGACAGGTCCAGCCAGGGAATCTAACTGGCAGCTGGTCAAGGCAAACACCAGCCTTTTTATGCTACCTTGTTACCCTGAAACAAGCGGGTTTACCCAATCAGTGCTCTGGTGTGTGGCCTTCTTTAATATACAAGACATAGCCAAAACATTCCTGCTGGCATTGCACCTGGCTATCTGGCCACATCGCCTCTTCCCTCTGCCATCCACTCAGAGAAAACCTTGCCTGCCTGGCAACAACCTTGACACATACAGCTATGCCCATCCTAGGCCATTTCCGCACTAGCCTGTTATAGTGCTATTATTCCACTTTCAACATCCGATGGAATCCAGTTTAGGGCCACTCCCTAAACTGCAAACCCCAGGATTCTATTGGATGTTGAAAGTGGAATAATAGTGCTAAGACAGACTAGTAGTGCAGAAATGGCCCTAGAGACTGCACCATGATGAGAAGCCCACTAGAATGGCATTTGATTAGAGGTCTGCTAGCACAGCCAATCAGTAGGTTTACTAAATACAGTAAATCAAATACATTAGACAGAATTTGTCTGGCTTTCCTAGCCAGTCTGTGGCTATTTACTAGGGTTAGCTCAGATACCATGGGCAGGCTACTGTTTGGTTATAAGATTTGCATCTTTCTAGGTTCTATTGCATTCTGTTCCACTTCCACAACTGTATAAACATGCTTTATAACCTGAGACTTTCATATCACTCATATTGCATATCACTTCTTCATACTGAAGAAGCAGGCTTATATCCACAAAAGGTTATGCAGAAATAAAAACCAGTTAAAAGTCTGCCAGATTCCATTTTTTTCCCTCCTGCCCCCTTGTTCTTTTTTATGTAGATAGATCAATCACTTTGGCTTGCCTAAGTTACACTGTATGGGAACTAGAGAGCTGGCAAAGAACTTCCGAGCCTGTGATCCCTCAATGGCCAATTCACCTCCAACTTAGGTGGGCATAGAGATGAGTGCTTAGCAGACAGAGAGTACTGAAAGTTGACTTTAAAGCACATCAACATACAGGGTCTGTGGTCCCTTCCACCCTACCCTGTTATAGTACTGTCAACCCACTTTCAACATCCTATGGAATTCTAGTGTTTGCATTTTAGGGAGGGGTATTTAGAATTCTCAGTCAGAGAGCTCTTTGGCTTCAAATCAACTACAAATCCCAGAATTCCACAGGATGTTGAAAATGGAATAATAGCAGTATAACAGTGCAGTGTAGAAATGGCCTGTGTCTCTGGGAATCATGAGCTGCAGATCAGCTGCTTTCCCCCTTAACTTCTCTGCTTGTATACATTACTAGTAAGAAAATAATTACAAAAATACAATAAATGTGTCTCCAGCAATGGATCTCTTTCTCACCACCTGAAGACCAACTAAAAATAGTCTAAATCTGTACAATTACATTTTTTGAGCACTGTAGCTTCTCTGAGACTGTACAGATGTGACTTTACAGACTTGGAACTGGAAGCAACAGTTTCTTAACTTAGATGTATATAGTAAGAAAACTTCTTTGTGCTATGAATATTTATTGCTTACTCTAATAGCAAACCCTGTACCCCATGTGCAGGCAGACTGGAACCTAAAGAGGGCTGCTGAAAAACAAGATGAACAAGCCTCAAACAGCACTACAGGACTTAAGTTCATGGCTGGCTAAAGTACACCCTTAATCAGTCATTCATTAATTCATTAATTCATTAATTCATTAATTCATTAATTCATTAATTCATTCATTCATTCATTCATTCATTTACGGACGGCCACAGGGTCTCTTAGCTGCATGTTATCATTTTTTGCAGCAGTTCTTCTATTACTTGTATCACAGTTCACAACTTGCATAATAAAAATGGCAATGTAGATATTGCCTCTTTCCCTGAACACATTTTCTGTAAGGCGATAATATTATTTTAATTCATTTCACTCCTCTTTCCAGTATTCTGAAGTTTTTCTTACCTTGAAAAACAGCTCAGTTTTTGTAGGACTGTCTTCATTTTCATCTTCTGTATTTGTGCTTTGTGTCCTAAAGGAAAATAAACATTGCCTCCACATTGCCACGTCATAAAAAGGCATGTTTCTGAATCCAGCTCCACACTCAATTTCCTTTGAAAAATGGCACCAACTTGAAAGAAAACTACCTCAAACCTGGACACTGAAGTAACTGTAAGAAGCATAGGATCAACTTCTTTTTGTAGTAAGGGATCAAGTATGTGGTTCTCATCTCAAGAAGGCTGTTGAATCTTTCTAGCGCTGCTTATTCCTGAGAGAGTGAACAGGATGATCTGTTCTCTGTGTAGCAGTTCCTTTTTTAAGTCCACAAACTATTTGTTTTTCATTTCAGCTTTGTACCTAAGTCTTAGTTGCATGTCTTGATGTATTGGTCAAGACTTAAAGAAGTTTGCACTCTGACTGTAGGATCACTAACAGAGCATCTAGAAGGATATTTAAACTCCAGATAGTTCTTGCTACTGAAGTGGAGTGTCAAGATACACTGTATAATTAACTGTTCTTTACATATAGCCCGGGACAGACAGGATTAGGCAGACGATGACACAGTTTAGACCAGTGGTATTTGTCAGTGGATTGAACAGATGGTGCTTAACTAATCCTTCCAGTCTAAATGAAAATTCCATATTAGCAGTAGAAGCAATCACTTCCACAAACTTCAGGTGGATTATTAGGAGGTCTTTGATCTTAGCTTCAATAGCACAGAACGTACCTCTGTCTTTCAGTAAGAACTGATTAGCTGGCTGCATTCAACATTGCCATTTGTATTGCATATATTCAGCATTTGTTCCACCTAAAGGTGGGAACAGAATACAGAGTAAAAACTGGAGGTTAAATTATTGTCATCGACTCATTCATTAAACCCTCTTAATGATATGGCCACTTTGGTCTGTCAGCAATACATTCATAATTATATTTATGACAAATTGATGCCCTTCGGTTTCACTCTGTGCTTGCTTGCTTTCTTTAATCCAATTACTGCCAAGAGTCTTTCATAGATTTTATGTTTCACACAGTAAAATCTCTGTTAGTTTAGCTTCTGAGAATGAATTATTACATTTTGGGCATTTTTATATATTGTTTTGTATGACAGCCAGTGTGGCGTTATGCAGAAAGAGAGCCAAATTAAGAAACAAACAGAGAGTCTAACTAAATGTGACACCACTCATGCAGATAGCAGGAATTTATGTGGGAGGGTGAGTCTGGATAATTTACCTTCCAACTGTCTTAGTTTGGAAGGGACAGTCCCAATTAATCCTCTGTCATCCTACGTTTTAAATTGCCTTTAAAATGTCTAGTTTCAATTTCCTCCTATCACCCTCTCCCTGAGCTTACTTTAGTTGCTGCAAACTGAGTTCAAACTGCAAAAATAATTTGCACTCAGCTGACTCAGCAGGGCAGTGAAGTGAGAAGCAATCAGCATCTTGCCCTTCCCAGTAGGTTCAGGCAAAATCAAACAGCCAGAGCTTCGCCTAGTTCACGTGTACTTTCTCATTAACAAATTTTGCTATCTTAATGATACTCTAATGTTGCCTGGCCACACACGTCCTGGTTTTCGTTTGTGAAATGTTGTGTTACCATACCCTACCATCCCTCCTATGAGATATGCAATTTTCATAAATTGAACTTATTAATGACTGGAGATCATATTGGAATCACACTGACTGGAGAGGTGTTTGGGGTCATGAATGTCCAGATAGGATTATGCAAAAAACCCTGATGATGATGGGTTTGTGCTAATCCTTTCACTGCTTCAGTCTCTTGGCATTTTCTAACACAATGGAAAATGAACTGCCCAAATAAAAGCAATCAGAGACTATCCCTCGATCTTACTCTATGGACGTCTTCCCTATACACCCTACCTAACTGAACATTATGAGAGTGTCATGAGTCCCATTAATAGCCTTTTCCGCACGTTACCTTATCGTGGAGGTGGGGGGGTGCCGTTCGCGCAAGCAGGTTCTTGCACGAGGCACTCTCTTTGCTGCTCCTTCATCCCGCAGCTGGCTCCATAGTCACGCGACCGCCCTGCCCCTTCCTTCCGCAGTGCAGCCTGGGAGCTGTAGGCTGTGCTGGGGGAGGAAGCGCAAGCGGCGCGCCTGGGACGACATACTGCAGTGCAGGTAAGTGCATGTGGGCCCCAGGAGCCTTGCACGACCATGCACCATTTTCGTCTTGAAGCTGAAAATGAAAAGCATTAGGCTCATGAGCGTCGTGTAAATGGGAGTGTGCCGTACAGACCGCCGCTCCCATTTACGCAATGCTCAAGGGGCCCTCTCGCAAAAGAAACTGCGTGCAAAAAGGCTAAATGTTTTGTCACTCTGGAGTTAAAGCAATCAGCCCATTCCAGACCTCTTTCTCAGTCCAGTGGAAAAGCCATTACTGCTTTGCAGGGTATGAAATAGGGTATAAAAACCCCAGCTTCCATCCCAGCCAATAGTAGTATGTAGAACATAATCCAGACTGCCATTCCTCCATGCTACCCTCAGATGCTGTCTGATCCCCTCCGCTGCAATCTCCTTCTTTAAGATTGATAACTATCACCTTTTCCATTCCTAATCTCTCTCTGTCCAACCTTTCACATCTCATTTTCTAATAGCTTTGTATGGTTCTTAAGAGGATCTGATTTCTTGTATGTTTGTCAATTTTTAAATGCTTTAACTTTAACTGACATACATAGGTGAAAATTTCCTGTCATTACCCTCCTCTCACAGGCCTCCTTTAAGCTATGATTTCCCTAAATTATAATGAAACACTGGCAATGTGGGTGGACCCCCACGTCCCCCACATCTTACAGTAACAGTTGGAAACTATGGGTCTAGAGGCCTTACTTGGATAAGGCCACAGCATAAGGCAAAAGTCTATCCCCCCCTCTAATCCATATCAAATAGGCCTATACTTACTAGTTATGCTTAAAAAAAATGGCTGATTTTGTGAATGGTGTCTTATTTAGTTTAACTCTACGTCTTTCCATTCAAACTGTAAAGGTGGAGTCCTGCCCTCTTGTGCAGGCTAGAGAATATTATCTTCCTGAACTTGGATGGATATTGCATTTCAGAGGCATGAGACATTCCAAAAAGCACAATAATTATCCATAAGTATCTCTCATGGAAGAAACATCAATTAAGTGATAGAATTGTTAGACCAGTCTTTTCCTCGCCTGATGCCCTTGGAGTTAGACTACAATTTCTGTCATTCTCAGATGAATGTCTTGCCATCAGCACATCTGGGGAACATCAAGCTGTTGAAGGGTACACCAAACTGACCAAAGACAGTTGACTGGCATCTATAATACCACATAGGAGGTACTATTTTATTAGAAAGATACACTTTCCTCTCTATGTGCCACCAATGAATATATGCTAAAGTTGTGGAAGGCATGTATGCATATACAGAGGGCGCCATGCATACATGTGGCATTTTGAGTGCAGAGCCAGCTCTAGCTTTAGGGAGTGGGAGGCAATTGTCTCAGGCAGTAGATTTGGGTGCAAAACTATGTTTTTCTTTTTCTTTTTACTGCCTTGGCTGACGAGACGTGTTAGTGATATTTTCTGCTGTAGGAATCCATGTAATTTGACTGGCTTTTGGTACTATGTGCTTTGATCTCTGAGATGGGATAGATATACCATTTTACCTCAGGCTACAAAATGCCTCAGTGGTCCATACTGGAGGCATTAGGTTTAGCCATCCAGTGAACTAAAGCGACTAGTCTTTTAGCAGCTCAAACGTTTCCAGCCATAACAAACTAGAGTTTTGTTTGACTGTATGTGTGTTAAACAGTGTTTGTATTCAACCCTTCATTTATGTTATGTAAGACTGAAATGGAGTAGGCTCTCAGTATCCACTGGTGTTTGGTTCCAGGATCTCCCATGGATATCAAATTTTGTGGATGCTCTAGTCCCATTATATACAATGATGTAGGAAAATGGTGTTCCACATATTAAATGGTGAACAACGGAAAGGCTTACTTTTTGTTTTGTTTTTTTTGAATATTTTTGAGTCATGGTTGATTGAATTTGTGGAAGCAGAATCTGTGGATACAGAGGACCAGCTGTACATCCTTACAGGACTGATATCTTGATGGACCTCCTATACTTCTCACTGCATTGATGTAATGTACTGGGGGTTTGATTTTTTTTTAAAAAAAAACCTTGTGACCGCCATGTGACACAAATTTCTGTTTATTTTCTTTCTAGAAACAGCTCTGGTATTTGGATCATAGAAAAACAAGCTTATAATAAATGCTATAAAGGTAGTTTCTCATGTTTAAACGTTTCTTGTGGCTGTATGAATTATACTGAAAAAGAGGGCCATGCTAATGAGATGTTCTCTTATTGTCCCACCAGCTAATTGATTTGCCTCAAAATTTAGCTTCTTAAGAACTCCTCATCTAATAATTCTCTCAGTGCTTTCCATTTAAGCTTGTAAAATAAGATTTAATTAAGAAAGAATTAAGTTGATTTTGTGATGCCTTTAAATTCTTTCTTGTAGATACGTGGATTTGAACTTCAGCCATATTTTTGGTTTCTTTTTTAATGTCAAGTAAATTCTGTGAATTATACGAATATATTGTGTAATCTTGACCTTTTGCTTATTCTTTGCTTTCAAGGGTTTCCATTCTGTTTCTTTTCCAACAGCTAATACCGTAGTAGAAAGGCAATAAAAACCAGTTAGGGTAAAGAATTTCTAAAGGTCAGGCAGTACAAGTGCACCATGCAACTGCAATTTTCAGAAATAGAAACAAGTGATATCTTATTTGCATTACAGGAAATGAAAGAAAAGAGTATTTTTTTTAAAAAAAAAATCACCAAAATTGTAGAATCACAGAGTGGAAGAGACCATAAGAGCCATGGAGTCCAACCCCCTACCATTCAAGAATACACCATCAAAGCATTCCCGACAGATGGCCACCCACTATCTGTTTTGAAACCTCCAAAGGACGCTCCATCACACTCTGAGGCAGCATATCCCACGGTCAAACTACTCTTAGCATCAGGAATATCTTCCTAATGTTTAGACAGAATTTCTTTTCCTGAAGTTTGAAGCCATTGCTCTGTGCCCTAGTCTCTGCAGAAGGAGAAAACAGGCTTCCTCCATCTTCCATGTGACTTCCCTTCAAATATTTGAATATAACTATCATGTCATGTCACACCTTAGTCATCTCTTCTCTAGGCTAAACATGTCCAGCTCTCTAAGCTACTCTTCATAGGGCATGGATTCCAGGCCTTCTGCCATTTTGGTTGCCCTCCTCTAGACATGTTCCACTTGTCAATATCTTTCCTGAACTGTGGTGCCCAGAACTGAACAATTCCAGGTGGGCTCTAGCCAAAGCAGAATAGAGTGGTACTATCTTTCCCTTGACCTAGACACTGTACTCCTGTTGATGTAGCCTAGAATTGCATTGGTGTTTTTTTATTAGCTGCCGCGTCATGCTGCTGATTCATGTTCAGCTTGTGGTCTACTATGACTCCTAGATCCTTTTCACATGTACTGTGGTCAAACCAGGTGTCATCCATTTTATATCTGTGCATTTCATTTTTTTCTGCTCAAGTATAGTACTCTACACATCTCCCTGTTGAAATTCATTTTGTTAATTTAGTCCCAGTTCTCTAATCTGTTAAGATGATTTTGAATTCTGATCCTGTCCTCTGGTGTGTTAGCTACCCATCCTAATTTGAGCCGTTTCCACACTACACTGTTATAGTGCTATCATTCTACTTTCAACATCCCATAGAATCCTAGGGTTTGCAGTTAAGGGAGAGACCTTTAGAATTCTCAGCCAGAGAGCTCTTTGGCCTCAGTAAACTACTGAGAATTCCACAGGATGTTGAAAGTGGAATAATACCACTATAACAGTTATTGCAGAAATGGCCTTGGCGTCATCTACAAATTTGATAAGAATGTCCTCTATTCTCACATCCAAATCATTGATAAAGTTGTTGAGTAGCACTGGGCCTACAACAGAATCCTGTGGCACTCCACTTGTCACTTCTTTCAAGGATGAAGAGGAATCATTGGTGAGTACCCTTTGGGGGATGGTTGGTCAGCTACAAATGTTTTTGGATTTTTTTTCTTTATCCTAAAGCATTCTCTTTTTTGAAAAAATCATTGAATGTTTACTTTTCTGCAACTCTGACTTTGAATTCTTATTTATAAGAATAATTCTGCGGTACTTTTGAGTGCATAAACTGTTCTACAGTTTCTTTATATCCCCTTTTATTTATTTCTGCTAAGATTCACTGGAATGTTGTTACCTCAAAAGGTGGAGGACCTTGAGGTTCTCCAGAAGTGCCAGCCTCTCTTTAGAAAGGTGGAGAATTAAAGCTCAAAGGAGGCCTGCGAGAGGCAGTAACTATGGGACCTTTCCGCCTGTGCATACTGGTACTAAATGTGAGATGCCAGTTGAGAGATAAAGAATGTTTTTATTGGGGGAATTCACAAACAGACAAAAGCAATCAAACAATGTCATGAACCATATAAGGCTAGAGAAGGAAAGGAGAAAAAGGTCGGATAGCGAGAAATTTTGCTGGGAAGTGGGTGATAATTACCATTCCAGAAGCAGAGGATCTAAGAGAGATGGCTCAAACAAGAGTTGACGGTTACCCTCAACACAGGACACAGGTACTCGGGGGGCAATGGACAGAACGATACACCTACATGTGTCCAAGGTACTACAAGTTGTCGGGCTTGGAGCCAGGGTTTAAGTACTCTTGTTTCCCACCCTGAAGAGGAATGCCTTAATTGCTCTCTGGGAGGGCAAAAAAAAGGGGAGGGCGGAAGGGATTAATGGTCTTAACTTCAGGTGACAAAGCACTGATGGGAGTCATGATAGTCTCTTAATGTCTGGGCAGGTAAGGAAACAAGAGAGAGTTTTTGCAGAAAAAGATTACAGGTTGATGACCATTGGTTGCTTCACTGGGGCAGTTTCATTTGCTATTGTATTTGAAGTTGGGTCATTGAGAGGATTACCACAAGCCCATCAGTGCCAGGGCTTTCCTGTCTATTCCTTTTGAACTTTTGATCTGTCCATGCTGAGGTCATATGTCTTAGCATGTGGCTTCCAGCTAGAGTCCTTTTCCACAGGCCTTCCAGCCATAAGTGTATGATTTTTATATCAGAAATGATAACTCTTGCCAATTAAATATTTCTCACTAATTAGACAGTACCAGGGAGTGGGGGTGTAAGTTATGGTAACAATGCTGGGCTATGTAAGGTATGGTAACAATGCTGGGCTATGCATCATTAATAAAATTAAGAACAACTCCCACTGTCTTGCTACAAAAAAAGAAGACTGAGGATGCAATCCTAAGAAGAGAAGCTGTGGCATTACTGAATGCTATAAGGAGTAAAGTCTAGTCCTTTGTTGAACTGTAGCTTCCAGAATTCCTCATCCATTATGGCTACTGGCCATGCTGACTGGCAGATTTTAGTAGTTTGAAAATAACATTTCCAAGCTCTGAATGATGGAGGTCTTTCCAGAAAGCAGTTCCACAATTGCTGTACTAAACAGGTGGGAACGTTTGACCTTCTATATGGTTTGGACTACAAATCCCACAGTCTCCTACTATTACTCTCATTGGACTAGTCTGATGAGAGCAGCAAGCCAGAATATCTGAGAGACAGAGGTCTCCATTCCCTGCTGCATTTATGGTGCTCTGGAAATGGGGAATTCTAGGGTTGTGTGAGAATTCTTGGATTCACTGAACCTGTAGCTTCCTTGTTCCAAGGACATACACACAGAAAAAGTATGTTGGCTCTGAAGCTGATATAGTTATTCTTCCTCTAGTTAGTGCTCATGGGAGGGAAATATTTGAAAAGGCAGAATGGGAGGAGAACTGAGGGCCTTTCCATACAGCACTGTTATAGTGCTATTATTCCACTTTCAGTATCCTGTGGATTTCTGGGGTTTGTAGTTTACTGAGGCCAAAGAGCTCTCTGGCAGAGAATTCTAAAAGCCCTTCCCTAAACTGCAAACCCCAGGATTCCAAAGAATGTTGAAAGTGGAATAATAGCACTATAACTGTGTAGTGTGGAAAGGCCCAGAATCTCGCTCACTTTTTATCTTGGCTTATGTAAGTGGAGATTTCTTTACTCTGGCATCTCCAACTAACACCTTAAAAGTGCTGAATAAGGGAAGAATCCTAAACTCCTTGAGAGAGCAACGAGAGGATGGCATATCCTCCAGTATTTCACAGGTGAGAATTAGGATCCATATGGGTAAACAACAACTTAGTGTGGTCAAGATGGCAAGAGCTGTTAATGGGGAAGAACACACAAACCAGGAAAGGCTGCAGCGTTCGGCTTTCCCTAAGGCCATTTCTGCACTACACTGTTGTAGTGCTATTATTCCACTTTCAACATCCTGACACAGAGGAGGCTACCCCCATCCCGCTCTCATTCCTAACCTAGGCCTCTGTCTCTCTCAATCCTGAGTTTGCACTTTAAGGAAGGGTTTTTAGAATTCTCAACCAGAGAGCTCTTTGGCCTCAGTAAACTACAAAGCCCAGAATTCCACAGGATGTTGAAAGTGGAATAATCGCACTGTAATATAGGGAGGAAGTGGCCGGAGTCTCCTAAGATTTCTCCTCACTCTCAATTTAACTGAGTGAAAAGTATTTTTGCACTCTGGACTCAATAAGCCGAAATAAGCTGTGGACAAAGGGGGAACGTGAAGAAGAAACTGGGACATTTTAAAAGCTGATGCAAAAGTGGGGTGGCAGAGGATTAATTGGGATTGTCCTTGCCAAATTGGCACTGTTGGAGGGTATGGGATGATGGATGTCGTGTGGTTCCCTCAACGAAGCCAGAAGGGGACGTAGTATGTTGGAGGCCTCCCTGGCTAGGATTGCCAGGTCTTAGGATACCAGCTGGTCTCAAAAATGTGTATGTTTCTCCAGTAGACAATTCTCAGAATGGGAGTGCTGGAGGTAGATTTAAAACCTAGGTGCCCTTTTCTTTCCCAATCCCAGCTGGCTCCTTGGTTCACTATCTGAAGGCATTGGCATGTGCTCTGGCCTTATATCAGTTTCACAAGCTTATAATAAAGAACAACATACCTATATAAAATATATAAAATACAATTCAAAGAACGGATAAATGTTAACTTATGAAAATCAAAAGGTGAGTTTAACAATAAGTAACAAAAGGTGTAATACAGGGCTGTCCTTTATTGCCTCTTCTCTTCCTTACTAAACAAGAAGATAATAGAAGATGATCAAATAAGGGGAATGAAAATTAAAAAAGAATGAAAGAAAACTTGGACTCTTCACTGATGACCTGGTTATATTTCTAGAAGAACCGAAAGATTCCATATTGAAATTATTAGAGTTGTTAAATAACTATGGACAAGTAGTAGGCCTCAAAAGTAATAAATAAAAAACAACATTGTTAACTATGGATATGTCAGAAAAGGAAGAATTGAAAGAAGTATCTCACTTCCATACAGAAAAAAAAAGTTAAATATCTGGGCATAATATAACCAAAGAAAGAAAGAAAAAATCAGAACTTTTTGACAACAATTATCAAAGAGTATGGAATAAAATCAGAGGCTACCTTCAAATGGAATAAATTTAACGGGAAGAATAAACACAATTAAAATGCCTGTACTACCTAAACTTATTCTTCCATTTCAGAATCTCCCAATTGTAATGAATGAAAAACTATTTGCATGGTGGAAAAGAGAGATTTCATGATTTATTTGGGCAGGGAAAAAAAAAACTGAGAATAAGAATATAAACAACTCAAAATGCCAAAGAAAGAGGAGGTTGTGGACTCCCCCATTTAATTTATATTTTCAAGGAAGTTGTTTAGATTCGATTAAAGACTGGATCACTTTGGAAAATACTGAATTGTTGGAATTTAGATTTGGTTGGCATGGATACCTCTGGTATAAGAAGACATGTGTTAATAATGCTGTGGATGTAGCATACCTCGATTTCAGTAAGGCCTTTGACAAAGTTCCCCATGACATCCTTGCAAAGAAGCTAGTAAAATGCAGGCTGGACAGGGCTACTGTTAGTGGGATTTCTAATTGGTTGACCGACCGAACCCAAAGGGTGATCACGAATGGCTGCTTTTCATCCTGGAGAGAAGTGACTAGCGGGGTGCCACAGGGTTCTGTCCTGGGCCCAGTGCTGTTCAATATTTTTATCAACGACTTGGATGAAGGAATAGAGGGCATGCTCATCAAATTCGCAGATGACACCAAATTGGGAGGGGTTGCTAATACGCCTGAGGACAGGATCAAAATTTAAAATGACCTGGATAGATTGAAGAGCTGGGCCAAGGCTAACAAAATGAAATTCAACAGAGAGAAGTGTAAGGTCCTACACTTAGGTAGGAAAAATGGAATACAGAAATATAGGATGGGGGACAAGTGGCTGGATAGCAGTACATGTGAAAGGGATCTACGAGTCTTCATAGAGTAAAGGTGAACATGAGCCAGCAGTGTGATGTGGCAGCCAAGAAAGCCAATGCAATTCTCAGCTGCATCAACAGGAGTATGGTGTCTAGATCGAGGGAGGTACTGGTACCACTCTACTCTGCTTTGGCTAGACCTCATCTTGAATACTGTGTCCAGTTCTGGGCACCCCAATTCAAGAAGGACATGGTCAAGCTGGAGCAAGTCAAGAGGAGGGCGACCAAAATGGTGAGGGGCCTGGAAGCCATGCCCTATGAGGATAGACTTAGAGAGCTGGGTATGTTTAGTCTGCAGAAGAGAAGGTTGAGAGGGGACATGATAGCCCTGTTTAAATATTTGAAGGGATGCCACGTAGAGGAAGGAGAGGGCTTGTTTTCTGCTTCTCCAGAGACCAGGACAAGGAGCAATGGATTCAAGCTGCAGGAAAGGAGATTCCACCTGAACCTCAGGAAGAACTTCCAGACAGTCAGGGCTGTCTGGCAGTGGAATACGCTGCCTCGGAGTGTAGTGGAGTCTCCTTCCTTGGAGGTTTTTAAGCAGAGGCTGGATGGCCATCTGTCAGGAGTGCTTTGAGGGTGTTCTCGCATGGCAGGGGGTTGGACTGGATGGCCCGTGTGGTCTCTTCCAACTCTACATTTCTATGATTCTATGATTAAAGATTTTAATAACCATTTTATCAGAAAAGCCCTTATAAAAGCATGGAATAATATTAAACACAAATTCTACAGAAAATTACCTAACTGTACTTCCCTACAAGAAGCATTTAAATCATGTGAAACAACATCTGGAAAACTTACAAAATAAGATTTCATTAAATGAGAAGAGAGTAATCCAGTGTTGAAGACTAGAGAAGAGTTAAAAGAATCAGGACAAGGATTATATTGGTACCCCTATAGACAAATTAATGAGAGATTAAAGATGGATAATAAGCTTATTGGAATTGAGAAAGAAGACAAAAAATGATAAAATTTTAGGTAAAAACCAAATAAAAATATTATAAAAAATATAGAAAATAATTTGAGAGAGAAAAATGTAACACAAAGTAATAAAAGAAGCAACAATAAAATAGGCCGAGAACATCGGACGTGAAACTGTATTGGAGAAATGGAACGGAGCTAAGAATGCAGATATCAAATTTACCATTAAGTATGAATTTGAGGAAAATTTCTGCAAAATGTTGCATCATTGGTATATGACCCTACTGAAATTTGTGAGAGAAAAAAAAGAGAAATGGGAAGTGTTGGAAATGGAAAAATACAAATGACACCTTGTTTTATATAGGAGCCCTGGTGGCGCAGTGGTTAAATGCCAGTATTGCAACCACAAAGTTGTGAGTTTGATCCTGCCAGGCTTCCAGCTCGGTAAAATGAGTACCCAGCTTGTTGGGGGCAATTAGCTAAAAATACATTGTAAACCGCTTAGATAACACTTAGTTGATAGGTGGTATAGAAATAAATGCTATTGCTATTATGTGCGGTCACCCTGCAAAATGGCTAAAGACTACTGAAAAAAAAAATCATGATATACTTTCAAAGGTCATAAATTTTAAACTTGAAATGAACCCAGAAATGTATCTATTGAATATTATTTGGAGCCAAAAAGATCTGAAGAAAAATAAGAAGATAATTTTATTTTTGGTTATAGCAGGAAGACTTTGCTCTGCAGAACATCGGAAGGATAAAACAGAGCCATCAATGGAGAAATGGAAAATTAAAATAATGGAAATGATTGAAAAGGAAAAATTATTGAATTCGATAAAAGGGAATTCAATTCAACAGTCTGAAATATAATCAAAATGATATTGGATTTTTTTTAAAAGGACAGATATTAAAGTGTAAATAAGATATATAAAAAAGGAAATACAAAATGATAGAAACTTCTTTACTTATATTAAAGTTGGTTAGATATGAGTAGGAAAAGAAAATTATTTAAAAAAAAAGTAGGCTTTGGCATGATGATGGTAAGTAAGAATGAAATTTGATGAAAACATTTAATAAGATATTTGATATACTGGTGGAAGTGGGGGTATTTAAGGAACAGTTGTTTATAATATAGATTGGATAAAAGAATATTATTTTATGGTTGTAAACTCTGAACTAAAGAAAAGAAATCTGTGTTGTGAGCTCTTTTCTGCCTTGTGTTTGGAGAAACGTGGGGTAGAAAACAAACATAAATAAAATTACTTAAAAAAGAAAGGTGTGAGCTGTCACTACCCCAATTTCACAAGACACCATCACTTCAGATTTTTGCTGAAAGGATTATTCCCTTCCCTTCCAAGCCACTGCACTGCCCAAATTCCTATTTTTTGATTCTCATTACACTTAGTGATGCGTATTTACCTGTTTGTTCTTTCTGCTTTAAAATTTACATATTGCTTTTTAGTTTTGAAGTTTTTAATTTAGCTGACACTTTTTTCAGACTAAAAGAGGCAATGCCAAGCCTCTCGTCAAGGAAAACTCTAAATCTCGGAAAGAACACCCTAAGATAGGGTTGCCTTAGTTGGAGTTGACCCAAAGGCCATTTCTACACTAGACGATTACAGTGCAATTATTCCACTTTCAACATCCTATGGAGTCCTGGATTCCATAGGATGTTGAAAGTGAAATAATCGCACTGTAACAGGTTTAATGCAGAAATGGCCAAAGTCCCATAACAACAGAGGCAGGAACTTCCTATGTATAATGAACTGTATATACATTGTGAGGATGACTCGATGTTAACAACCTTGACATTATCCACACTATATTGGCTTTCCCCCCGTGGATATCTTTTACAAATTATTCTTCCAAATCGTTTTGTTCTGATAGAATTGATAATCAGAAGAAAAACACACAGAGACACCTGTAAGGATTAAGCAAGATCCTAAAAGGAAAAAGTCGTTCGCCTAACATAAAGATTGGGATTTATCCTCTCTGCATCTGTCGTGTAGTTTTCATGGCCATCTCCGCACTAGCCCGTTATAGCGCGATGATTCCACTTTCAACATCCTCTGGAATCCTGCAAACCCCAGGATTCCAGAGGATGTTGAAAGTGGAATCATCGCGCTATAACGGGCTAGTGCGGAGATGGCCTAAGGAATAGAGAGGGCTCCCGTGCCTGTAACGGTTGCGCAGAAGAGAGAACTGCAGGTGCTACTTGTTACCCGACCAGGCAACCAGCAACACCGGCTAAACTTCCCCCTTTTACACAACCATTAAAGGAACAGGCGCCCTCTCTCAATGTCTTCACGAAGAAAGACTCAAGCGGCGCCTTTAAGACTGACTGATTTTAGCATGAGCGTTCAGGGAATATTAATCACCCTTGATAGCCGCTAAAGCGACCAGAAGTTGGTTTCTAAAGGGTTGCCGGCCTCGCTCCTTCCTCAGGCGGTGGGGCGTCAACGTCCCAGCTCCGCCGCTTTCCGCCTTCGCGGCCAGATCAGACCCTTCTCGGGACCCGTAGCTGTGTACTACCGGCGCTGTCAGCTGAGCGCGGTCACATGACCGTGACCCTCGGCTGTCCCTTCATTGCTCCGCCGCTGCGTCTGGGTCACCCGTTCCCGCCGCGGATTCCGGGAACCTCATTGCCGGCCTGGGGAAGCAGGAGAAGGTAAGCGAGGCCTTCGGCCTGGGGTCCCTTCTGGGGCGGCGCCTCTAGCCTTGGGAGCCGGAAGGCAGGCTTTGGGGTGAGGCCTGGAGCGGGGCCGGAAAAGAAGCAGGGGGTGGCGTCTGCATCCCTTCTTTCGGGGCATCGCGTGCAGGGAGGCTCTGCCGGGCTTCGTAGAGCTGGAAGAGGAGCGATGGGCTGTCCAGTCCAGTCCTCCTGGGCTGCAAGGCCGCGAGTCTGCCAGTGGCCCGCGGTTGGATGCTATGAGAAGGTCTGGGAGAATTTATCTAGTTCTGTCCATTTCCGCACTGGACTGTTATAGCGCTATTATTCCACTTGCAACATCCTATGGAATCCTGGGGTTTGCATTCCATAGGATGTTGCAAATGGAATAATAGCGCTATAACAGTCCAGTTCGGAACGGGTCTCTCTGTCTGTCTCGGACAATGACATTCAAGGAGCTGGGGGGGGGAGCAAGCCAAGCGTGAGGTATTTGTATTTATTATATTGAGCGATTTGTATCCTTCCCCTTATCAAGGATTCTTAGGCTGTTATTTTCTAAGTTTGGTAATCAGAAATACCATAGTTCTCCCCCTCCCCCCGGTCTCTTGTTACCTCTGGCTTCCAAGAATTTTACTAATCTGCGGTATTTTCAAACTTGGACTATTTTTACACTGCACTGTTATTGCACTGTTATTCCACTTTCAACATCTTGTGGAATTCTGGGGTTTGCAGTTTACTGAGGCCAAAGGGCTCTCTGGCTGACAATTCTAAACGCCTCTCCCTAAACTGCAAGCCCCAGGATTCTATAGGATATTGAAAATGGAATAATAGCACTATAACAGTGTAGTGCGGAAATGGTCACAGACTAGGTCTCTATAGAACAAATAAGGCCAAATAAACTAGCCAAGATACAAATGCTGCTACCGCCACTACCACCACCACTAATAATGATGATGAGAACAGTAGTGATAGTTCTCTTTCAAGACTTTCTTAATTCTCTTGTGGGTGTGTATTACAAGCTTTCTTGGAGATCTTTGGTTTTCAAATTTCCCAATGTGATTAGGTGAATCCTGATTCCCCCCACCAGTTAGTTGGAAGTTTTAATTATGTTATTTGTTAAAATAAAATCTCAGTGTCATTGTTTATGTAAAGTAGAGGTGAACTTGCTTTGGTTGTGTACCAGAAGGAGAGGCAGTAGTGTAATTTGTGAGTTGAGACTTGTTCTTATAGACACCAGCGTAAGGCAGAAGGCAGCAGCAGTTGTCTCATCTAATAACAGAGTTTCCATTTCATGAAAGGAAAAGATTGGTCTGGTTTTTGTGTATGGGAAAGTGGCCCTGAGGGAGCTTGAGCTGGTTTTGTCAGGTAAAATCTGATGGTGTTTATGAAAGTTCTGTTCTAGCCATGATTTCATGAACACATAAAAAAAGAAAGAAAAAAGCTAGAGAAGTTGTTTTGGCATCAGTGAGTCAGATGAAACCAGAAGCTTCTTAAGGAAGGAGAAACAGAAATGGTGAAGGTCATTACTTCTGGTACATAATTATATTAGACTGTTTAGCTGATTCCTTATAAATTGGCACAGAAATCAATATTGCTTTAGGATGATGAACTGTGCATTTCTACTAAGAAATTTATAGATTTAGTTATGGTAATTACTAGGAAGGATTATAATGTGAAACCTATCCTTTACTTAGAAAAAGGAAATGGTGGGTGGATGGAAGGGGAATCACAGCCAGGACAGAGGAAGCAGAACATAAATCAAATGGGTTCCTTAGCACTGGAGCTGATTATGCTTGAATATAATAACCCCAACTTTATTTTGCCTGAAACTCTGCTGAGCTGCTGCCAGCCAGATTTGGAAATACAGAACTAAACTAGTGCTCAGTATAAGGTGGCAGCTTGTGTTGGAGTGTGCAAGAAAAGGGAGAAAAATGAATATTTCTAAGTATATTTCAGAAGCTGAATGGTACTACTAAAACTAAACAAAAAACTGTTCCAAGTCATGTGAAGTAATATTTCTTCTCTTTTAACAGAGTTGTTAAATCAAGATAAAAATGGATATTCGAGGTGCTGTAGATGCTGCTGTGCCCACTAATATCATTGCTGCCAAAGCTGCTGAGGTCCGGGCTAACAAAGTGAATTGGCAGTCATATCTTCAGTAAGTGATGAACTGGTCACAGATTGTTAAAAGAAACCTTACTAAAGGCTTCTAGGCTAGGTATAATTTTTAGACCTCTAGTGAAGTGTCTGAACTCAGTCTTTCATGCCATTATGAGAAGTGGAAAAATCTTAAGTCAGTGGAGATTGTTGGAAAAGAAGTGTCTGCGCGAGTTATTACCATTAATGAGGCATCTTAAAGACATTTTGCTTTTGTGGTAGGAATAGATGTAAACAGTCTTTCTAAAACTAGTAAAATCTGCAAAAGTCTAACAAAAATAGGTCTCAGGATATCAACCCTCTAAGATAATGTGTCATTTATTTAATTAGTGCTTCAAGACAGCTGCATACAACCAGGGTGTAAATGTTTTTCTAAATCTTAAAAGACTAGATGCCTTCTGATATTAAGACCAAGATGTCTCTATTACTCCCACCTATATTGATATGCTATTAACTGATATTCTCAATGTTGTTTCATTATTTCATTAGTCTGAAAATACAAAGATATAGACTTTATGCTTGCTCTTTCACTGATCCCTTGGTGAGGACAGAGCCAGAACAGATCCTAGGCTACTCTGGGGCTGGTAAGAAGTTGGTTATCAGTCTCTCTTCTCTGGAGCTACATGATACGGAGAAAGCTAGAGTGCTGGAGTGGCTAGGAGGTTAAATGGGACTTGTATGTTCTGGATTAATTTTCCAAATGAGTCTTGAAACTCAGTGGGTGACATTCTCCCTACCTGAGCAACTTCAGTGGGTTTTACTGAGCATGGAGAGGAAGAGAGCTATGTAAACCACCTTGAGAAAAGGCATAATATAATTCAAGTAATAACAAAATTGTGGCTTGTCTGACCACTCACCGTGAAGAGTGTGATGGTGTGTTAAAAGAAACTGGGTTAGGTATAGAGGTTCAAGTTCTGAGGGAGCTCAGGATATATGAATAAGATTTTTTTTAATGGCAGTTAGAGCCAGCATGGTGTAATGGTCTGACTTTTAGACTATGACCTTGGAGATCAAGTTTTGATTTGCTGCCTGGTCATGGAAACCCACTGGGTGACCTTTAGTGCATCACATACTCTCAGCCCCAGCAAATACCATGATAAGTTTGCCTTAGGGTGGTCATAAGTCAGAAATGACTTGAAGGCACACAACAACAGGTTTTCTTAATGAGGAGAAAAAAAAATTAGAAGTAGGTACATTTTAAAATTTTAAAATTAAAGAATATTTTTAAAATCGCCTTATCCATTGGGGTAAGACTGTTGTGGTAGATCCAGCACCATATGATCCAAAGTCTTAAGTCTGAAGACCAACATCCTAGAACGTGTAGGTTAAAATCTTCCCATAATCGTTGTTTGCATGTGTTGTCCTTCAAGAGGGATAGGGGGAAGTAAACAAGAAGTTACCCAAAGAAAGAACATTTTCTAGCTAAAAGGAAAGAGAGAGTGGCCTAGGATATCTGTCAATTTCTCATTATCCAGGAAGGGATTTGTTGCCTATTTTAATTTACAAATCACACCCATCTGTATATTATTATACATTATCCTGTATATTATTTAGCTACCTGAGTAAGAGCACAGTCAAGATATGCCTCCCATGAATTCCTGGCAATTTTACCTTTAAAGACTGGTAGACAAAATGAGAATGGGAGCAGTACAGAGTAATTGTGAGAGGACTGTAATGCAAAATTGTAAGGGAATAAAGTGGCCTTTGCCATGTCATGTGAACAGAAGAAGGACTTTACTTCCTGCAAGGGAAATTTATAATGAGGAGGAAAATTTGATCACAAGTTACTGAGTCACTGACCAACGGAAACAGTGCCTTTCAAAAATAGTATTATTTCAAGTGACTTATAAGATATCTATGAACAACTTTTTTCTATAATAATATTGGAATTATATATCTTGTACACAAATAGCCATATTTGTGCAGTGAACCTCCACATTTATGGGGTTCACTTCACAAATATGTTTATTTGCAAGTTTCTCCAACCTCTGCCTTCCATCTCAGGTGCTTCTTTTCTAGGGGAATCTTTCCTTTGGGCAGCTCTGATCAGGCCACACAGCTCTTTAAAAACCTGCCTCTGGTCTTCCTCCTTCTCCACCAGGTGCTACCTGACCAGCTAAGGACAGATCACAGCATGATTTCTCAGAACAACAAACACTCTCCCAGTGCCCCCCATACACCCAAAGAAGGAGGTGAGAGGAAGCCGGGGGCTACCATGCTGACTCACCCCCTTTCCCTGTCCTTTCTCTGACCTGGTATGGGCCCTGAGTGCCCACTCTCCCCACCCTATCTTGGCTCCCTTCTCACAGACACTCACACACATTTTGACATTTGTGTTTTTCACTTTTGTGGGAGTCCTGCACTCTAACTGTTGCAAATGTGGAGGGCCAACTTTGACTAAAAAGATGTCAGAGTGGTGAGGAACTTACAAGATTGCCACAACTGCCTAAAGCTTACAGGTTTATCATGCTGACCCAGCATGGCAAGGAATTTTGGACATCTTAAGTGTTTGAAGGAATTTTGGACATCTTAAGTGTTTGAAGGAATTTTGGACATCTTAAGTGCTTGCCAGGATGCCTATGACCTCTTGCAGCACCAGGGCCTCACAAACCTGGCTAGAAATAAATCTTCCATGGTTGGAAGATACACAGCCAGCTAACTGTTATCTGGACCTACTTAAAAGTCCTTCTTGTTTGGGAGGTAGCTGAAGGGGAGGAATAAAAACCCCTTGAATCAATCAGGTGTTAGAATAAGAAAAAGGGGAGTCTGTTCCTTAATCTTTGTTTGAGTAAGATAAGAAAGTGAGCCATTAATAACTCCTTGCTTGCAGGCAATGCTAATCATACTGAACAACCATCCAACTAGGATACCAGTAGGGAAAGCTTAGAATGTCTCTGCCCTTTGCAGATGTTCTGTGGATCATATGTTGTTTGTGTGTGGAAGCATAAAGTTTAAATTTCTTCTTGAGTATCATCATCTTCTAGGTAGCGCTGAACAATTTGTTTTGTCTTGGATTAGTCTGTCTAGAACTGTCAAGCATGTGAGGAAGAGTACTACATGAAAGAGAGTAGTATTTTGAACTCTTCAGACTCTTTTAATTTCTGCTCCCTTCCAAAATGGCTATTCAAGGAAAACAGTTTTAGTAGTTGCTGCTCAATGACTTTCTAAATGTTCTCCATTAATGGAAAACCTTCTACCTAGACTTGTGTGAGCTGGGGCCTTGGAAGCCGTGAGGGACTTTTAGGGCAGAAGTGCATAAACTACAGCCTTATAGATTTTGTTGAACTGGAACACCCACTGCTCCTCAACATTGATTATGTTAGCTAGGACTGCTGTGATGTGTAGTTGAAAAACATCTGGAGTGCCACATGTTGCCGATTATAGCATATACATAACCTTACACAAATTTGTGGAACCCTCCGTGCCCTGGTCATCTTAAATGAAATGAGAATGTTCACTACAATCTAGGTTGAAGCTGCTTGTGCGTTCCAGATGGTAGGCAAATTATTTTTCAGGACCGTTTTTCTGTCATTACTGATCTTCTTATTGAGAACTGCTGAACAGCTTTCCGAAGAAACATAGTATTAACTTATAACACCATCTGAAAAGACATTGCTCTATTTATTTCTGTCCCAGGAGACAGAGACTGACTCTTAATACCAAACTTCCCACACTGTGCTCAGTCTTTTTCTTTTCAGGTAGAAAAAATGTTTGTATAAATACTGATCTGTGAATGGAGCACTTCCTTGAAATGAATGAGATCTTTGCTATTCCCATAATTTGTATGTCAAGATTTTTAGGTCTAGATATATTCAATTCATTCTGATTTCTATCCTCTTTTTAGGAGGCTACAAATGTTTAGTATTATCTCTTAACCTTGAAGTGAGGTTTTGAGTCATCTTGAAAGAACAATGTGGGTTTCACTGTCAGCTTCATCAGTCTGTTTGTCAGGTGGAAGATTCCTATATTCATAGACAGTTCTAGAAATAGTGTAGAAGCTATTTGATAACACAGCTTTATGAGTTCTGAGACTCATGGGTGTCTCCATGAGACATTGTAATGCCTTTTCTCATGAACACGTTTGATAGAAAAAATTCTTTAAAGGTTAGGGGCAGAGGAAGGAAAGTTGAATTTCTTGAAGTTTTAAAACTGTCCTTCATTCCACATGAGCCATAAAGTGGCCCTTGATTTGCCTCCTCTTCCTTGTCCTTGTTAAATGTGTATATATTTGGGACCTTAAGAGGAATACCTTTGGCTTGAATTCTTTGTGAGTAGTTGTCATGGTAGCCACACAGGTACTCAGTGCTGTTGAAAAGGGCATGAAAAATGTAAAAATTAAAAGCTGCAAGTAATGATGAAGTGCCTGCTTTACCAACTGTTTTAGTGTAAAGATTTCTAAACAGTGTAGTTGATTGATTAATGTGAAACTATATTTTATACCAAAATAGATTTCCCCAGTTTGCAGATGCTAGCTGTTTCCAAAAGGTGATGAATGCTTCCTTATCAGAAGTGAGAAACTTATTGGTGTACGTGAGGGGAAATGTGTATTTTAGGAGCAATTCTTTCCCCTGTTTTTCTTCAGAAGCAATACTATGGCTGGCTTTTTCTTGGGATGTTCTCGGACGATTTCAGATTCATAGACACAATATAAATTTCAAAAGTAGAAGATGGGCTTTTCCTTGAAAACCGGTTTTAAAAAATCTTTTAAGGTTCCTGTGTTCAATCCTTGTTTCCTTAGTCAAATGTACAATTGGCAGGTGCCTGTATTGGTTATATCTTATTCTTGTTCAAATGTGCAAAAAGTTTGGATGACTCAAAAGAGATGTGTACTGAGATCCATAGAAATATATAACTATTCCTCTGAGTACAAGAAAATTTTGAATGCGTGTTTCTTGAACACCAGATCCCTATGGCACGTAACAAATCTCTTTTGAATCTGTGGAAGCTTTTCCAAGGCAGTTTTTGACAAAGCACTGGAGGAAGATTTACTTATTCCAAAACAAAACACAATTGGCCCTCTATTTTCATAACTTTCCCTTTTGAGAATTTATAGCTCCCCCTCCTCTCCCCCTTGCAGGGTGTGAAGAAAGAGAGGATAGGGGCTGGTGGTTTTGGAAGATGGGAGACAAGGAGAAGGATGAGAAATGGAGTTGAAGGTAGATCATGGGGTATGAAGTAAGAGGAGGTGTTATTGGAAAAGGACATGGGAGAAAATGGGAAGTGGGGCTTCGAGATGGATTGTGGGGTGTGCAGTTAGACAAGGCAGAGGAGATGATGTTGGAGGGCAGCGCAGAGGAATAGATGAGAAGTGGGACTTAGAGGTGGATTGTGGTAAGAGAAGGTAGAAGAG
Source organism: Iguana delicatissima (assembly GCA_948472985.1). NCBI lineage: Eukaryota > Metazoa > Chordata > Lepidosauria > Squamata > Iguanidae > Iguana > Iguana delicatissima. The sequence goes on along the minus strand of CAOKZL010001103.1, from coordinate 45,877 downwards.
GTACTGTTGGAGGGCGAGAGATGGGGAGGAGGAAAGTAGTGGGGTGTGTGGAGCTGGATCAGGCACTGCTATGCATGGCAGCTGCTTAGTCTTAAGAGGCAAATCGGCTTTTAAAATCTTATTTGCTATTCTATTATTCTGTTCTATTTGCTGTTATTTTGAACCCCAACTCTCACAAAAGCAAACGACCAACTGTAATTAAACTTGGATGTGCCTAGTGTAGCTTTGGCTATTTGCCAAAAAGATGATGGTCTTTATCACTGTTTCCCTGAGAAGATTATGTCTGTTGGCAACACAGAGTCTTGAGTTTCACACAGCATGTCTCCAGATTTATTGACGAAGTTTGGAAAGTTAAGTGGTTACAGTAAGGAAATATGTTAGCCATAAAAAAATGGATGCAGGTGGTTAAAAGTAATTAAGTCCAGAAGCAGTAGAATAACCCTTGCTTTATGTTTTCCATTACCAGAGGGCAGATGATTTCAGGGGAAGACTGTGAATTTATTCAAAGGTTTGAACAGAAAAGGACCCCAGAAGAGAAACAAGAATTAATACAAAATGAAGGCAGTCAGGTAATTCAGAGTTTTATGGAAGCAATATGTTTTTTGTTTCTAGTATCTTGGTTTACAGACGCATGTCTCCCAGTTTTTGAATGCAATGGAGTTTTGCTGATTTTAGATGATTTGTGATGATATACTGGTGTCATTCTGAGATTTATTTAAATCTGTTCTTTCATGGGTTATAGAAACAAGCCTGAAACCACATTAAGTCTCATTACAGTATGACCCTTAAATATGGGCTTGGGTTCCCTTTGACTTAAAAAAGGACTGGCCACATGAGCTTTCCCTGTCTCTTGATGTGCAGTGAAATTTGGTGAACTGGCTGCACTTATTTTGGCATTACTTTTATGTGTGTCATAAATAACAAATTAACGGAGCTAGAGCAAGACTCATGTTTTTTGATTTCCTGATTTTTTAGTTCACAACTAATTTGTATATCTTTCCACATAAAGATGCCACTAGATAGCATTTATGAGTCCTGGTGCTGAAGTTAGACATTTTTATACAGTGGTTTCTCTGCCCTTGTAATGTGCCCTGAAAATTTCTGAACAAGTCCAAAAGTATAGTTGAGCTGCTTCTTGTCTGTACTGATTTGTGGTTAAGGGCCTCTGTCTGGTGGATCTGTGGACTTGAACTCTGTTGGATTGGAGCTCCTATTAGCCCTAGCTAGCATAGCCAGTGGTAGGGGATGATTGCAGTTGGAGACCAACAACAGCTAAAGGGTCAAAAGACATCCCCATTCCTCCCCCCCCCATGTAGAAGAGAAAATGAGAGTACAGAGAGTAAATTTTGCAACCAAAATAGAAATCAAGGGAGAGGTTGAGGCAAGGGAAAAAAAAATTCCTGGATGCATTTTGGAAAAAGGTTTCATGTGATCCATAGAATGTTGAAAATGCTTTTGTTCACTTGTTTCATTTCACATGTATGTGCATGTTGTTAGTCATGGATAAAAGGCTTGCTGAAATATATTGAACTGCTCTTCTTTTTTTGTGCTGTATCTCTGTTCTTTCCATTGTTTCCAGAAGTAATGCCCAGGAATGCATCCACTTCATTAACTGAGTGTACTTGCATTTCAATTTCTTGAATTTCCCCCTTTTTTTGTCCCTAGTGTGCCAAAACTTTCATAAACTTGATGACTCATATCTCCAAGGAACAGACAGTTCAGTATATTCTAACTATGGTTGATGATATGCTGCAAGTAAGTTAATTAACCTTTTTTATGTTTAGCATTCATTGATATGGGGGGCTTACTTCAGTGTGGGTGGCTTTCCACTTGGTTCACCACTTACACATTGAATTGAAAAGCTAGAGGCTTTTTATTGAGTGGCTCTTTCTGATTTTGATGATGCTTGTGTACCCGCTTGGCTGAAACAATTGAAGATTGTGCAGCAGTGCCAGGGAGAACTGGCTCTGCTAATTTCTCTCTTCACTCTGTACTCTGGAGATAGTACTTGAATACTCAGATTGAATTTATAGAGTGCACTTGGAATGGCTGAAATTGTTAATGCATGAATCAGTTGGTCCTCTGCACCTTTTTGAAAAGGAGATATATTTCTATTTTTATTAATACTTTTCTATTTATTATCAGTTATTAGTTGTTAATAATCTGCACCAGCTGAGCATAACTTCTGCCATCTCATAGTTAAAAACCATGATTAAGTCTCTTGATGTCCAGATACATACCTGCATGATAAAACCAGTTGAGTCTGATGAGTAGCTATGTTTTTCTGATATGTTCATAAAGATTGCCGGGAGTAAATACTCCATCACACGTCTCGGTCTTATTCTGGTGCTCCCACCATCCTTAAATTAGAAGGTTTCTATTATTACATGCCTTTTGTCATAGTCAGTTTCAGCATATGGCTTCTTGTAAAATTTGCTCTCTCTTGCCTAGGTTAAAGAAGCTTGTTTGCGTCTGTATTTCATTTCAGCCTGTCATTTCACTCTGATTATGCTTTCCAAGCATAAAACCACATTTCTGCTTTGTTTTTCTAGCTTCTGTATGTTTAAGTGTCATGGTAATAGAACACCATGTATCAGGAGTGGACTTGTAAATAGCAAATAGAGTGGAAGGTATCCACCATGGTTTAATTTTTATTTTATTGTTGTAATGCAGTATAATGTTTTTATATGAGTTGTCAATATAACTGTTTTTTTGCCCAATGTATTATCATTGGCTAAGACTTCTGTATGGCTCTTTGTGAGATAAGCATTCCTGAAAGAATTATTATGTCTGTGATGAATATTGTGCAAAGTCTTGCATTCATCATGGCTGCTATTTCTACCTTGTTGAGATTATTCTGAATCATAACACTTTCTTCAATGTGCTTATGGTCCCTCTCATTTTGGTATCACTATTCTGTTCGTACTTATTGCAGGAGAATCACCAGCGTGTTAGTATTTTCTTTGACCTTGCAAAACGGGGCAAGAACACTGCATGGTCCTATTTCCTTCCCATGTTGAATCGGCAGGACCTTTTCACTGTACATATGGTAAGCTCAATCACTCAAAACCACCGGATAAGAAAAGGACCTGCAGAAGTATGAAAGCATTGCATTATCAAATTTAAAAGCTTCACCACCAGTACTAGGCATTTCTCACACATTTTACTGCAATATTTACTGCAGTTTACTAGAACTTGATTATGCAATTTTCTGTCAACTCTTCTTCAGTTTAGAATTGAGGAACCTTCTGAACTGTATAGGAAGTGATTTTGATAATTGTAGGGGTGGAAGAAGAATTCCAGAAGTCAACGGCAGCCTACTTTTATCTCTACCTTTTGGTCAACTGCAGTTGGTTTTATTTTCTGTATTTTCTTTTAGGCAGCCAGAATTATTGCCAAGCTAGCAGCCTGGGGAAGAGAACTGATGGAAGGCAGTGATTTAAATTATTATTTCAATTGGATTAAAACTCAGCTCAGTTCTCAGGTAAATTTATAATTATCTAATGTTCCTACTTTTCCTATTCTGTCACTCTCTGTTATAACTGGGCTATTTATGTAATGTTGCATATGTATAAAAGTTGTGTCTTCCCATATGAGCCTGTCTGAGTTTTGAGATCCTTAAGAAAAGGCTTTATCTTGGACCCACCACTGTCACAGGTGAGGACACAGGAGAAGGCCTTCTTCATGACTGTGCCCAGTCTGTGGAATAACTCCCACCACAAATGTGGTTGGCTCTCCAGCTCTGTTCTTCTCTAGGCAAGCATATACCTTTTTTATTTAGACATGCTTTTGGCAATTAACTGGTGGATCTGAAAGTGTGTGTGTGTGAATCACTGTACTTTTTTCTCATTTGTTACATTTTAAATGTTTTTCGACTTGTCTTAATTCAGTGCTTTTTAATAGGACAGCTTAATTGTTTTCTTAATGTTTTGTAAAAATATTTTGATTTTTAGCTCTATGCTGTTTTAATCTGTCATGTAAGTTTCCTTGGATCCTGCTTTGGTAAACAGGAGAATATAAAATGACGTCAAGAATATATTTTGTACTGTGAATCTTTAGATTGTAATGTTCTTCCTTTATTCTAGAAACTACGTGGTACTGGGAGTGCTAATGATCTTGGAACTGATGTAAGTGTCTTCCCATATTTTCATAGCTTTCCTGTTGAAATATAGATCTAAATCCAGGCTAAGCAAGATGTGCTTTAGTCTCAAACAAGTAAGTAGGACAAGTGAGTCATGATTTAAGTCCCACTGATCTTCAACATAACAAAAGCACAATAGTTTGGTCTATCCCAGAGCATTGTAGCTTCTGGATATTTGGCTCTTAAAGTTAGTGAGATTTACGTTTGTTCTCAAATTTGAGCATCAGAGCTTTTAGACAATACAGATATTTAATGAGTTTGGACTCTTCCTCGTGGTTATGTCTATTTGTCTGCCTGTAACCTCTGGGATGACCTAGCTCTATCCTAACATTTGTAGCAGTGTGGACAGCATTAATAGATCCTGGCACCAAATTTCTGTTTTTGGGCCCTCAGGAGGCTGTGTGGACCACCAGATTTATTTGCAAAATTAAAAGAACAAATTAGTATGTAACTTGAGGCCCACTCCTAGATTTGGGGACAAAAACAGGTGTTTAAAACAGTTGTTACGTGGTACAGGAGGGTCCCATGGCCTATTTAAATAACCAGTCACTGTTCCTGGAGGCTTTTAGAAAACAGATTTCATCTTTTTTTGCCAGAAAAATTATAGTCTATAGAGAAGTTGTGGAGCAGGGCTGGAGGGAGGAGCCTCTGATCCCAGGGCTGAACTTTTCCCAGAGACATTGCCAAATCTCACAGGAGTGCTGTCAGTCTTCACATTTTGGACATGCACTATAATATAGCTGCAATGAAATAAGCTGTGTACACAACCATATCATACTGTGTATGAAGGATGTTTTTTAAATTCTGTTTTGATAAACTGAGAACATAGGCGAAACACTATGTTTCCACCAGTATATAAATATGAGATCTGATGAACAATTGGAGAGTTCCTGTTAGTTTTGTAGTACAGAAGCCAGGCGTGAGTTGTACCCATTCTATCTGTTTGTTTTTATGGGTGTCACAATCGTATAATTGCTGCCATCACCCCACTCCTGTCTTGGTCATTCAGGTCACCCTTCATGGGTGATTATTCAGTGGTTGACATTACAAGAATGTATGAGAGAGTCCAACTGAAGGTTAACTTTTCTTATTCTGGCACCCTCCAAAATTTTTCCCCAAACATCCAAGAAGATGTCAGTGAGGTCTCTGTTCAGCTTTAAGTGATGCTTCTAAAAAAAAATAGTCAGCTGTTCAGCCTATGGACCATGAGCAGAAGAATCATTCTTTGCAGATATAAAAATGCTTTCAAATATTCCTATATTTCCTAAGGTTTTTTTTTACCAGGCTAAAGTTGTAGGTTAGTCTCTGAAAGAAGGTGCATTCCCACTTTCTGTCTAGCCATCAACAAATAGACTGTCTCTTGGATGACACCCAGTAATGTATCAAATTTGACAGTGCCTAATAAATGATTAATACCTACTGAAATAAATGTTCATTGCCATTTACAAAAATGGATAGTGTAATAAGTCTTTACATTCTCTATATGCATGTGATAGTTTCCAAAATTTGAGGTAGACATATTAGATAATATAGATGGAGCCTTAAGAAGTGGTGTGTAGTTTTCATAGCTGGGTGGGTTCAAATTTGGAGTAGAAAAGATCCAAGGCTTATCTGCATTCTGTTGTTGTTTGGACTCTTGGTTGAGGTTTCATTTTACCTATTGTTTCCATTAGTGTAGGGTATGCTTGGAAGTGTTGTCCCAGGAAAAGTTTTAAAAACTTTGGCCTTGACTTACACACTGACCATCTGGTGTATTTCCTCAATAAGTGTCTAATAGAATTATCTGAGGAAGGAGGATAGAACTGTAGCGTATAGAGAGGATATTGTTAATGACATCACATCCCCAGAGAAGCTGTTCAGGATTTTCTAGTGTTGGATCTGCAACCTGCCCAAGCTACAGTGTTAATGAATTTGCTAACTGAGGGCTTAATTTCATCATTTACTGAATATGAGTCTAAGGGCCTTAACTGTACTGTGACCCAACCACTACTCTTTTTTTTTTCATTGAAGGCTAATCTTATTTTGGAATAATTGCAGGTACTAGTTGCTTTTAGTACTGAGAAGAGTCTATAGATATGCGGAAACTTCCTATTGTTCTTACCTGTTCTACTTCAACACTTTTGCCATAGACTAATATTTGTCTTTTTAACAGTGTCATACTTTTCTTTCATGTAGAGTTCACAGTATGTCCAGTGTGTTGCTGGATGCTTGCAGCTGATGCTCAGAGTAAATGAATACCGTTTTGCATGGGTAGAATCAGATGGAGTAAACTGGTGAGTATTTGTTGGAGAGAAAAAGGTAAACTTGTAATATAAGCATGAAATATTCTCCTGGTGGTTACATACCATGCTACATTTTGCGACCTGTTCTTGTTGATATTTTAAAAGTTTTAAAGTTTGTTTTCTTTAGATGATAGAGTTGTATCTGTCTTCTAGAAAAAGGTAATTGACTCAGTGTATAGTGGTTCTGTTTGGATGTAGCCTTAGTCTTCTCCCATAAATATTGTACGTTCTCAGTTGTCTCTGTATCTCTTCCTCACTCTGTTCTGGCAGAGCCATCATGTCAATAATCTTTCTTTCATTTTTGAAAGAGTGCTCTTCTAGACAATTGTTAACTCATCTGGAATAGGTCTTGTCTCCATTTGGAATAGAACTTGTCTCCGGTTCTCAATTATCTAGTCTTTTCTTGCAGCATTTCTCTTGCACTGTTATTGTCTTATTGCCAGTTTGCATCTTCTGTTTAGTTATAGAAGCCATCTATGTTTACTAGAAAAAGGTAGTTAACTTGTGATATAGCTGTTTTCCATGTGCCTCCTCCTCCTCCCATAAATGTCAGTAAATTTTCTATTATCTTTGTATGTATCTCTTCCTCACTCTTGGTTGAAAGAGCGCCATTGTAGACAATTGTTTTTCTCATTCTCGTTCTCATGTTCTCATTCTCATAGTCTTATGTCCATATGAGTGGTTTCCATTCACAATTGGCTGGTGTTTTTTGCAGTATTTCTCTTGCTTTCTTATTGTCTTAAACTTCAGCAACTGTCTTTTTCATAACTTGTAGAATTTTTTTTAACCTCAACTCTCACTTAAGCTGCCTAAAGTCTGGCAGAAATCTGGGGAAATAACCAGGCTGTTTACCTTCTCCAGTGGGATTCCTTTCTGTTTGCATCCTGTGTTGAGTTCTTGAAGCCATCTCTGGTTTCTAGATAAAGGTAGTTAGTTTGCGATATAGCTGTTTTCCATATGGCCTTTATCTACTTCTCCCCTTAATGTTGATAAATTCTCTGTGATCTTTGTATGCATCTCTTCCTCACTCTCTTTGTTGAAAGAGCGCTGTTATAGACAATTGTTTCTCTCATTCTAGAGTTAGTTTTGTCTCCATTCAAGTGGTCTCAGTTCCCAATTTTCTGGTGTTTCTTTGCAGCATTTCTCTTGCTTTCTTATTGGAAAAGACCACTGCTGAAGTTTAAGACAATATGTATAGAATTTTTTTAACTTCACCTCTCACTTGCTCTTTGAATTCATTCATCTTGTTCTGAGAGAATATCTTAAACAACCTAAATTCTGGCAGAAATCAGGCAAAATAGTCATGTGTTTTACCTGCCTCACCAGATCCCTTTTTAGTTTCCATCTTTTCTTTAGATCAGTGGTTCTCAACCTGTGGGTCCACAGATGTTTTTGGACTTCAGCTCCCAGAAGTCCTGAGCATTGACCATAGTGGCTGGGGCTTCTGGGAGCTGAAGTCCACAAACATCTGGGGACCCACAGGTTGAGAACCACTGCTTTAGATGATATTTCCATATCTTTTTTTTCAGAAAAATGGTAGTTAACTTGAGATATAGCTGTTTTGTTTCGTTCCACGCAGTCTTCATTAGGTAATTGCAGAGGTTGGAATTCTCTGCTGCCATCCAGCAATGAAAATCTCCTGAAGACTCACCTTTTGTCTTCTGTAGTCCATCATCCGTGGATATTTAGTGGCGAGTTGTTAGTGGGAAGTGGTATGTTTATTGGAGAACTATTCCTAAAGCTAGATTCAGAATGCTGGCAAGACCTGTAGAGTAGCTGCAACAGCTGAAAGATTAATTATCGAGTGGGTGAGAAGGTAGATATAACTTGGTTCTGTCTGAAGTGCTTTGATAGTGCATTTCTGTGAAGCAGAATCTCAGCCACTTTTTAAACATATCAGAGACGGCATGGCGGTTACCCTTTTTGGACACGTCATGGGACATGGAGAAAAGTACAGTTAGCCACCCCCATTCTCTGAAATTTGTCATCTAGGATGTATGAAGGATAAATTCCTGTAACTAAGCTCAAGGGTGCATGCAGGTGAAGACAGAAATTTTGTTTGAATTTTGTGCATATGGATCTATAGACTGCTGAGATAGGATGGGACAGTTAGTGGAAATTCTATGTGAAGATTAACTTTTTAACCTTTTAATTATATGGAAGAAGTAGTCTTTATCAGGAAGAATTTTAGCATAGATTTTATAAAGGGAAGTCTGCAATTCTTTGAGGTAACAATAAGCACGTATATAGAAGTGACAGAAGTGTCTCCTGAGTAGATTTACAAGTAATAGCATTAAAAGGCAGGCCTTCACAATGATCGGTTTCTAGTTATTGAGGAAGTATAAAGTGAAAGTAAATGAGCAGATTTAATGTTCAGGGCCTCTACCTGTGAAATGTTTCCCTTTCAAAGTGAAGGATTTTGGAATTTGCCACATTCTAATTCCACGTCATGGATCATTAGGACAGGAGTCAAAACTGCCAATATTTTAATGCCCTTGTACAATTTGATGGATTACTGTATATTTCTGTCCAGCCTAAAAAGAAGCAATATTACATAGCTGGAAAAAAAGTACACAAAAAAAGACACCCAGAACAATCAAGGGGCTAGAACATCTCCCCTAAAGAAAGACTAAAATATATGAGCCTGTTGAGTATATTTTTTTTTCAAATGTGCAAGAACAGAAAAACAGACTGAAAGCAAATACACACAGTTGGTGTGTTCTGAAACAGTAAAGTTGCTAACAGATCACTATGTCAAAAGGCCTCTTGATTTTTCACTTATTACAGAGATATCATTTTACTCATATTTACAATTTTAGAAAAAAAGTATTGCAGCTAAAGACCAGTGTAAGAATTGTCAAAGGCTCTTTCAGCTTGAGAAGCTTTATTCCTGTATGCTGGGAATGGAAATCGAGTATCTGTGAACTGACTGTACTTTTATATTCTCTTCCAAATTCTACCGTGATTTGTCAACAACTCAGAGAAGGCTTTTTGTCACATTTTTATACACCACTCCAGTTTCTTGAAACCAGCTGTGAGCTCACTGGCTTCTAAGCACAGGGTAGACTATTGTAGTTAAAAATAACCAAGTCCTTGTGGAATATTGCGTTATAAAAACTCAGAAAAATTGATAAGTGTCAGCATTGCACTGTTACCTTCCCTTTGCTCTTATGCAAAAAGTGGGGTATAAATACAATAACAGCTAATAATAATGTCTCACTGGCTGAGATAAACTGAAATTATTTCACTTGTGTGCATGAATTTCCAATATATATGACAAAATGACCCTTTAACTTCATTGGACTTCCTGTCTTTATGCGTGACAGTTTGTTCATAGTTCATTGTTTGCATTGTGTTGAGTTAAATAGGGCTTCCTTCTAAGTAAATATGGATTGTGCTGCCCATGTTATGACTTTTCTGCTTACAATGAGTAAATATTGCAGTTTGAATTAATCTTCCCAGTGTCAGACTGAGCGCTGAGTATCTTGTAGAAACCTTGGAATCTTGAAATCATTGTAGAAGTTCTGCTTCTTTAAACTGTATGTTAAGATCAGTTTAGGATGAAATGCTGCATGTACCATCACAAAACTGTGGTGTTTTTTTTGTCTGTCATTCTGTTGAAATTGGAAAGCTGCTAACCTTCTAGAAGTTCCCATTAGAGTACTGAATTTTGGTTTGTTTGGCTTTGTTTATTGCCTGCCCACTGATACATAAAGGATTACGGGTGTGAAATCCCCCCACTTTTTCCAACAAATGCAGCATATCAGATGTGAACTCTTACATTCTGAGTAAATTGGTCCTTGAAACTGAAGTGCTTCCAATTGCCCATCCGGTAGTCACTTTGTGTACCATTTTAGTCTTTCATAGACTTTTTTTCTTCATTTTGATAGCAGGTGATTTCAAAAGGTTGTAGACACTTAGGTTGCACACCCATAAGCAATGGGTGTGTAGCTTCTCTTTAATGGTATGTTCCATGTGCCTTTCCTTCCCTCCAGTATTATGGGAGTACTGAGTAACAAATGTGGCTTTCAGCTTCAGTATCAGATGATTTTCTCTATCTGGCTGTTGGCGTTCAGTCCTCAGATGTGTGAAAACTTACGGCGTTATAACATTGTTCCAGTCTTGTCTGACATCCTTCAGGAATCTGTAAAAGAGAAGGTAACCAGGATAATTCTCGCAGCTTTCCGGGTAAGTAATGTATGTAATCTGGAACAAAAGACAATGTTGCCTTAAATTGTGAGACCAAACTTAATGCAAATTCTATGGCATAGTTTGGCTTTACATCACTGTTCTCTTTTTTTTAAGCAGTAGCTTCTATAGGAGTGAAGGTGTGTGAGCTTTACCAGGACTTTTGGAGTAAGGCTATATGGAGAATGTCTAGCCAAGAGAAGGACTTAGGCTCATTTAGGATGCATAAAAGGTGGTGTTATAACAGTGGAATTCAAGCAGTGAAGACATAAGAAGAAGATTGGGCAGCAGAAGAGGCCAGGTAGAGTGGGACTATGAGTGATGTAAAACAGTGAGAACCTTTTTAGGTTTCTCTTCTTCAGTGATATCAACAATGGGACTAGACCTGAAATTTAATAAAGTATTTATGACCCACTCTTCAGCCACAAAGGCTCTCAGAGCAGTTTACAAATTGTAAATTTGACAGTTCTGTGTCCTCAGGCTTTATAGTCTAAATAATTACTGCAGAAGATAAGACTGAGAAGGATTTGCAGCAGTGAAATGGTGAGGAAGGCTCTCTTTTCAATGGTCTTCAAGATAGCCAACAGCCTGACAGTGAGAGAAGAGCTGGGTTCAGAGTTTCAGCTGCTGGACCAAAATGGAAACCTGACAAGAGGTCAGCTATGGAATGTCAGGCTAGTACAGACTGCCTGCCAGTAAATTACCTGAGGTAGAGTATGGCAAGGCCGATACTGAGGTAGAGTACGGAATTTCAGCCTATGTACCATTCTAAGCAACCGTTAAGAAGCAGTGTTAGGAAGTATTAGTATTTTAGAATATTTAAAATATAGGTAACCATAGAGATAGTTAAGGTAATATAGAAACACCTGAAAATATTTGTATTTTCTTAAGGCCTGTCTGTTTTGTCCTACAGCACCTACCTAAATCATAGTCACATGTATTGTGATAGAGTGGTCTAGTAGTGAGGAAAATGCCAGTATATAAAGATGATCTGTCATGTTTAGATGGCAGTGATGGATCCATTTAGGGTGGCTCAATCAGAAGTTGAACTTTCAACTCCTGCTGCAATCCCAATCTGGGTTGCCATACCTCCCCTCAATTTAAAGCCTCTCTATTTCATTTTGCAGTCCCAATCCAGTTCTGGGAGTGGTTGCTCCTCAGTCTTTCTTGACTAAAGAGAAAACAGCTACACAGTCTCGAATCATCTCGCATCACAGGAAAATGTCATGCTTAGTTTGATCCTAGTTGCGCTTGACTTCAAGGAAAGCCCATCTTTTTTCACTTTAATATTGCTAGTCAGAATGTTGTCAAACAGTGCAGGCCTTTATCAGGAGAGATGCATAATATTTCTTGGTGCTTGAAGTAGTAGCTAGTGGCGAAGATAATATATTAGGGGAAGTTTCACCCGAGTTAACTCTATAGTACTGCTTTGACTCTTCCCTCTGTCCATGCGGCTTTCATGGGCATGGAGGGAGCTAGGCCAGGGAGCCATCTCAGTGCTGTGCAGCTCTTGTAGAGTCCTCATTTGCACCTTAATTTTAGAAAGTTAAATGCTACCGTTCTTACTCATACCCTAATTAAATTTTATAGATTTAAACTAAATATAGTTTTACTTTGGCAGTACAGTTCTCTAAGAGCCATATGCTTCTAGCAGTTTGTTAGGTTATTTCCAGAAGAGTATTTGAATTTAGAATGATAGCTCAACAATTCCTAGTAATTTGTGTTATTTTCTTGATTCAGAATGGTAAAGAATACTGGTAAAAGTTGGTGGGAAATGACAGTGTAGTGATGATGCTAATGGGCAGTAGAAAAAGATACAACCTTTTTTAACTGATTGAAGTCAGGGTCCTTTATTAATTCTTTACTTTGCAGAATCTTCTAGAGAAGTCTACTGAAAGGGAAACCCGCCAGGAGTATGCTCTTGCCATGATCCAGTGCAAAGTTCTGAAGCAGCTAGAGAACTTGGAACAACAAAAATACGATGATGAAGACATAAGTGAGGATATAAAATTTCTGTTGGATAAACTTGGGGAGAGTGTCCAGGACCTCAGGTGAATTTTATCTTTGAATTTTGTTACTGGGCTTTTCTTTAAAGCAGTATTTAGAGTGTGCAAAGGCAAGCTAACCACTTGTAAAGATCAAATAAAAGCCCAATTATCAGGAAGATAGCTTAACTATCTATCATAATTCCAGATGCTGCATATTTTGAACATCGTTTGAAAGAAACAACAGTGGGAGACTCTAGGATCTAAAAGGCTTTTTAAAATAACACTAATACTGGATGACTTCATGGTTCCTATATTGACTGTTCCTTATGATTTCTTGGATTATAAGGGGAACACAGATTGGTAGCTGTCACTTTTAACCATCCCAAATAGAATATTCTTAGACCTCTGTATGGGGGATGCACTGTTATCTTACGTAGTTCCACAGTAATGTTTCATTTACAAAAAGGCAATGCACCAGTGTTGAAAGAGTTGGAATCAGTAGATATTTGAAATTAACATGAGATGAGCTTCTAAATTTGGGCAGATACCTAGGTCTTGTTATTGTAAGATGTATGCAGAGTTACAAAATTCCAGTGGTTAAACACCCATTTTCTAAAGCTGGTACTAAGATGTAGAAGTTGAGCATATTTCCTAGAACATGAGCATGTGCTAACCAGAATAGGGAAGTTTATTCCATTATAGCAATCAGATTCAGTGCTGAACTGAATCTAACTCCTGCACAATAGTTCCACTTTTAAAAACAGCAAGTTGTCAACACTGGGCAAAAGGCTGTCCATTTTTCACCACCTTGTCCCCTCTCAGTGATGTGAGTATTTTACCATAAGCTGAGACTGCAATTAATGAAGATCATGTTAGTAGAAGGGGAAAAGCTAGTAAATCTACAGACCTCCACGTGTTGATGAATATTGCATTCATCATCTTTTGCCATTCACAGGCCAGCAGGGGCTGATGTAAACTGCAGTCCATTAGCACGCGGAGGGCCCTATGCAGCCCCGCCTTGAATAAGATATTTTCTTTCTGTATTGGGTAGAATAAGTATGCTTTGTTTAGTAACACATGTGGTAAGTGCTTGAATCTGAGCTTCTGAGATTGGCTAGAACTCCTACCCCAACTTTCACCTGGGTAAGATTGTCCAGGAACATAAAAACTCCAGAATAAGTCAGGAAATCTGGAAAGGGGAATGGTGTAGGAAAAATGCTACATCAGTCTATTGGAACTGACATTGGGATATGTATTTCAGATGGACAGACTGTCATTATACCCTAAAATGAAGCTGTGGCTTTTTAAAACTGGAAGCAAATGGTGCTAACCTGGCTAGAACTTAGAACCTCATGCTTATTGCAACAAAAATGTGCTGTAAATAAATTTAGGATGCCGATATATTTAAGTACTTATAGTGACAGTTGTAAGTGGCAGTTGTAGTTTTTTTTACAGTAACCTTTACAAAGCTTCTTAACTGCAGCAGAAGCTTTAAATGGAATCTTTCCTTCACTTTAAATGGACAAAAATAAATGATCATGTTGCTGTTTCCAGTAGCCATACCATATATTGTTCTTGAGCTCCAGACATGTTCTGCAGTCTCATCCTCTGTTTATTTTGCAGCTCATTTGATGAATATAGTTCTGAGCTTAAGTCAGGAAGACTAGAATGGAGTCCTGTTCACAAATCTGAGAAATTCTGGCGAGAAAATGCTGTAAGATTAAATGAAAAGAACTATGAACTGTTGAAGTAAGTTGTTTTGATTCCCTTTTCTATTTTTTTTCTTTACAATTTTTAAGGTTGTATTGCTTAGAGCAACCAAATTTCACTTTAGGATATGTAAAGAAAGATGAAGGGTGAATATTTTCATTTTTTAAAAAAGTTCTTCACCTTGAAAATATGCCCAGGGATCCAAACAAAATATGTTCAAGCTTGCTGTTAGAAGATTTGATGTCTTTCATTGACCTCTGTGCTATATCAATGATTGCTTTCAAACTCTGATCAGTTTGAGAATAAGCCCTTCCAGATGCTGGACTATACCTTCTGTAGCTACTGGGCATGCTAGCTGGAACTGCTGGTAGTTGAAGTCATCATCTGAAGGTAGCGTTGCCAGGTTTTCAAAACAGCAATAAGGGACAGTTAAAATTCATTACACGCAGGGTTGACTGTCAGGAAGTAGCTATTCACAAGTTTATGTTTTGCCTAAACACCAAAAAAAACCTCTTGTTTTTGTTTAACATAGCTGTAAGTTTTTCTGTAAAACTAACATACTATATTATCCATTCAGAATCAATTGTTGAATGCACTTGGTCTGTGATACATTAACTTGTATTTTAGTGTTCTTGGGTGCGTATCCAAAAGTGACTGTAAACTACACAAAATAAGGGGTTTAGGTGACTTTCACTGAAGTCGATAACCAGCAGTGCTGTTGATTTAATGTTACTCAGATTAGAAGTGATGTAATCAAGAGTGTGACTCACTGAAACACAAATAATGTATGTGTGAAAAGCAATAATGTTTTCCTTCCTCTCCCCTTTCCCCCAGAGGACATTTTAAATTTTGCATACGGTTAGAATTTAGTAGGCAATGTATAATGAATTTATTATTGAACACATTTGCTAAGTGTGAGTTGGAAATGAGTTAGGTATAAAAGACCTAGTGTCTGTGTAATTTGAAGTGGGCCTTACTGAATTCTGGTTTGCCTTCAGTAAAGATATATAAGATTGCATCCTTTTATCTCTAAAAATATCTGCATTATATTAAGCAGATATAAAAAAGCTGCAGAAAATTTATTTTTTTTAGAAAGAGCTATAACAGCATTGCAGAAATAAGCTGTCCTTACTAACCAGTTACCCTGGTTTGAAAAAAGGCTCCTCCTGGTCATAAAACAGTTTTGGGGGGCATAACAGTTTCTAACACCCTTAGTGGTCATGAGAAGACTTCTTTATTAGAAAAAAAAATGGAGCGTTGGAGTACCACAAAAGCATATAGCCTTTGAGATCTGACAGGGAGCTTGTGTGACCCATCCCAGACTTCTGGAAGTTGTTCACCTTGCTCTAATGGATAATGATATCAGCCAAGCCCTTCTTCAGATCTTTTTGACTTGTGAGATCTTACTTCTGAACACCCTCCTCATATGTATATTAAAATGAAAAGGCTAAGGTTGCAAATCTGCACCTACTTTCTTGAGAACAGGCCCATTGGATTCAGTGGTGCTTGCTTCTGCATATGATTTGTGTTATGAAGTGAAAATTCTCTGTTGATTCAAATAGTTAATCTCTTCACTAACATTTCTAATTGCTGGCTTTTTAAACCTACAATAACCATTTAAATAAGTGCTACCCAAAAGTGGTGTTTTGTGGACCAATGCCTGTCTTTGAGCCATTGGCTACTGCTTCAGGGCAAGTTTCCAGGAGAGAATGAAACAGATGTAACTAGTGGGCATAAATTGGGTGCTGGTCCTCAGCACCTGTGGGGGGTGCGAGGGAAGACTGTCGTCAATGATATAGCTTAAGAAAAAAGAAAAATTAACTATTTATTTACAATCTTATTACAGAATTTTGACAAAACTTCTAGAGGTATCAGATGACCCTCAGGTGTTGGCTGTAGCAGCTCATGATGTGGGAGAATATGTCCGACACTATCCTCGAGGGAAACGGTACGGAAGCCTCTTCACACTGACTTGGCCTCAGGTTTGAATGCTGGGCCATTGCTTATGTTATGTGACTAGGGTTAAGATGGACTAGCTGAAGGCTCAGAAGTAACATCTGCAATCACTGTCCAAAATAATCAACATACTTTAAGTTTCTAAAATGGAAGTTATTAAATGGTATATTAAGGAGTTACCTGAATCATCACTAGTTATCATGTCACAGACAGTCTCATTGATCTGTTGGACTTCTGTTTAAAAATGTGTATTTTAAAAAAATGTTAAGTGTTGTTTTCATGAAGCAGCCCAAAACATAGGTCCTAAGCAGAACATTTAGTCAGAGGAGGTAGTATGGCATCTTTGCTTGCAGCTACTGAGTCTTTTTTTGTTGTGCCTATTTAAAAATGCCCATAGCAAGTGTTGTTCTTGGGTGCCTATAAACCTTTAAAACACCACTGTTGTAGTTCTTCCTTCTAAGCATAGCAATAGCAGCATACTGATTGTTTAATTCAGTATTACCTGTTTTTTTCATAGTCTGAGCAGTATCACCTGCTCTTTAGACTTGGAAAGTAAGGCTGACTGCTTATGATTTGTGGAAGAACTGGTTTTCCTTATGAGTCTGCTCTTTAACATAATTAGGAAGGGCCAGCTGAAAAAAAACAGGAGGTTTTGCACCTGTTCCTATACCCTCAGAGGAACATTTGGTGAGGATGTGAGAAAGGGCTTGTTGATGGCTCCTTTGGGCTATGGAATTTCCTCCTTGTGCCAGCAGACAAAAACTTTCATGTTCATCTGGGTTCTTAGTAACTGACTGGCTGGTGAGGACAAGTCTTTTAACTTCAAATGGTACTTTTTTACTGATGTGCTTTCTAAATTTCTTGCAGCTTTGTTATGTTCTAATGTAATAGTTTCTGTATAATGTAAAGACATGCAGGAAAGCCTATGGCAGGCTAAAGTGGGAAAGTTCATCGTTGTGCTTTTGTCAGTTCTCCTTAAGGAGGAGTGCCTTACAGAAAAAATACACTACTTGAAAAATGCTCACTTCAAGTGAATGTGATGTGAAAGAATGAAAGGGCCAATATAGGATTTCCTTTTCCTATCTTGTTAATAAGGCTTAGTTTTAGAAAGCTGTATGGATACTTGAACACCCAAAGTTTATCTGTGCATTTGAGATATTTAGAAATGTGCCACTTTCCTGTGTATTTGGAGAGTCCAAAAACAGCAGAGTGTGCTAAAAAATAAAATAAAATTGTGGCTTCATAGTGGGACATTGATCAAGAGAAGAAGAAAATTCTTTAGAAACACTAAAGTGTTTTTTTTAACGTCATATCATGACGTCTATTCATCGTGCTTCCTTTCTCTGTCTCTCTTTTAGTGTGATTGAACAGCTTGGTGGAAAACAGCTTGTCATGAACCACATGCATCATGAAGACCAGCAGGTTCGCTATAACGCCTTGCTTGCAGTGCAGAAGCTGATGGTTCACAACTGGTATGTGATGGTTAACTTGTACTTAAGTGTTGACAAAATGAATTGTTGTTGTGATGCACAAATTGCAGGTCTTTAATTACTATATGTTTTTGTTATATGATAGAAAAGGAGATTTGATGGCTGTAGTGAGTAGGCTGTCTGCCGCCATGCAGATTTTTTTTTTTAAGTTGCTGTTAGGATCAAGGTCAGAAGTTAACAGCTGATCAGTGTAGAGAACGAGCCCATTTGTAGTAACCTTGCTTCATACCTTTTGCATTAACTTGGCAGTTAGAGGTTATTAAGAGATATGAAGGCTGGGGACAGACTGAGGGAGTGAATTTTCCTGTATTGCCAACGCACTTGCACAGTTCTCGTAGCTAGGATGGGGAAAATGGGTCACACTTGTGAATTTTGATTTTCTTTGTTTGGTTCTGCATAGTGGGCCCTTGCTATCTACTAAGGTTTGGTTCCAAGACACCTTCCCAAAACCAAAATCCGTGGATGCTCAAGTCCCATTATATGCAGTGCTATAGTAAAATGGTGTCCCTTGTATAAAATGGCAAGCAACTCAAACACCAGAGAGAGTCTGAGGATATATGAAATAGTGGGAGCCTACAGCAGGGGTCCTTTTCCCAAAAGGCTTTTTAGATAGAAGTGTGAGATGTGTGTATGTTATTGGACCTGAAAATGCTTAAGAAACAAGTGAAATATTCTTAAAGATTTTTTCATTGGTTCAGGGGATGAAGATTTATAGGCTTTCTACAAATGGGTTTACATAATTCATTTTTATTACCTCACTTTTTTTCCCTACCTTTTTCTGTCTCCTTGCTCTGTGCTTTTACTAGCATGAGCAAAACAGTGTTGCAGTTTTCTGGATCCAGAAGAAGTAACTAAAAAACAGCTATGTGTTAACTGCCCATGACTTTTCATCTTTAATAGCCGTCGAAGAAAGTCCATCTAGATTTTGTGTTAAACAAGACTTGCTGGTGGTACTGGATGAAATCAGTGTTACTGTGTTATCTTAAGAGGTGGGGAATATTGGGGTCTACCTGCAATGCTAGTGTCTCCTTAGAATTTGGGGGAATTACAGCTCAAAAGGAGGCCTGCAGGAGGAGGGTAATGGCAGAATCTTTTCACCTATGTATACCTGTACTAACTGTAGAGTGGGTTCCAATTAAAGTTAAACCAACTGTTAAATTTGAATTAACAAACATACAAGAAATCAGACAAGGCTGTCAGAAAGTGAGGCAAGAGAGGTTGAATAGAGGGAGATTAGGGGTGGAAAGGGTGATCGTTACCAGTCTTGAAGAAGGTGATCACAGAGGAGGAGCTCAGATAGCATTTGAGGGTAGCACAGAGGAGTGGAAGTCTGGACTACGTTCTACATACTACAGTTGAATGGGGTCCAAGCTAGGCTTTTTATACCCTATTTCACATCCTGAAGGGATGTGTTGAGAAAACCACAACGGCTTTCCTACAGGACTGACAAAGGAGTCTAGAAAGGACTGATTGCTTTAACCCTGGAGTGAGAAAACATTGAATGGGATTCGTAACAATCTCTTAATGTTCGGTCTGGTAGGGTGCATAGGAAAGATCTTTGTAAGGTAAGATTGATGGATGGTGCTTTATCCGGACAGTTCATCTTCCATTGTGTTCAAAAATGCAAAGAGCCTAAAGCAGTGAAGGAATTAGCACAAACCTATCCAGGTTAGGGTTTTCTGCATAATCCTATGCAGACTTTTTCCACCATCGCAACCTCGAACCCCGATTATTTTCTCTGGTCATTAAGAAGTCCAATTTGTGAAAATCACATATCTTGTAGGGGGGGCGTTAGGGAATGGTAACAACTGAATGTCGTGAAATTTGTATACTGTGTATGACCATTAAATGACTAAACTGAGGCTAACACACTTACGCACATATTATGATATGATATGATTGATTAGAAAAGGCAGTAATGCTTTGCAGGAAATAGGAAAAGAAAAAGACCACATTACACATGAATTGACTCAGCTGAGGAAGCCGTGGCCTCTTGTTGGCAAGACCTGAGTAAGGTTCATAATGACAGGGTTTCCTGGAGGACTGTCATAGATTCACCATGAGTTGAGGCTGATTTGATGGGTGTTAACAGCAACAAATGTAGTAATGTTTGTGTCCAAACTGCTGATTATTCCAGGTGACATCTATTTGTTAAGGGCAAGAGGGACCTATATAAGTTACCTCTAGTGAAAAATGCTCTTGAGCTACAAGTTGCATTGTTACAGACTGTTTGCTAACTTGATATACATTTTGCTGAATTCAAGCCTCTGGAGCCTTAATATCATAGAAATAAGTGTATCTTTGTAAAGTTAAAAGAAAAGTAGGATGTTTGTATTATTAACAGTGTAGGACTTATTGGTTAGTTCTAAGAATGAATTTGTCTAACTCAAAACAAGAAGAAAATAGTCAGAGAGAAAGTGGAAGCAAATGACCAACATGTAATGAAACTGAAAAAAGGTGTACTGCAATGGTATGAAAGGGTTACTAATAAATAATGTCTGTTGCAATCACCTGTAAGTGAGCTGATGAAATATGATGGCAGGGAGGCAGGAAACAGTAGCTAGTGACAATCACAAGTGATTGGTCACTGAGTGGCCTCAGATGAGGGACCAGTAAGATCTTGTCTTCGATTGGATGGGAGAATATTTGTTTACACTGCTGTTAGGGCAGATGGAGGCTGAAGATATTATAAACATCTTGGGAGACAAAAGACAGGCAGTTTACAACAGTCTCTAGCAAAGATGGACGTAGCAGCCATCTGATGCTGATAACGCTGATGAAATGATAGTAAGAGAGAAGAAGAGAGGATCACTGTTCTCAAATCAGTTATGTTTCTTATTTAGGTAAGTAAAGATTTGGAATGTACTATTTTTCATGAATTGGTAGCCCAGAAAATCAGAAGGTGATAAGAGGGACCACCAGTGAGATGCAGATTAGCTGGCAAAGAGCCCTTAGTCTCTCATATTGTTATTACTATGATATTCTCTCATATTGTTATTACTATGATACTATGATAACTGCTATTGCTATTCTGATCACCTGGCAGGTGAACTGCTGTGGGGGATATTTGTCTGCCTATGCACCAGTCCCAAAGACACACCATTAAGTCAAGGACAGTGGTTGATCAAGTACATGACACTGGTGTTGCTTGTGAGTACCTGTACTATCCTGCCTCAGAAGTGAACTTCAAATGCTCTGAATGCCTTGATGATAGCCAGGAGCTCCCGCACGTTTATATGAAGCTCTTTTTTCTAACATAGACCATCAACCTCTGACCATGAGGCTGCTAGTATGTGCTCTCCATCCATCTAGAGAGGTATCTGCGACTGGCCTCGGTGTCATGAACCACCCAGATGAACGGTTTTGAAACGGATCAAAAGTCTTGAGAAACCAAACTTGCAGAGGCCTCATGCACATTTTGGTAAAGGGAGCTACAACTGTTGTGGAGGCCATGAGGCAAACTGACCTCGCCCTGATGCATCTACCATGGCAAAAGCAAGAGACCACTTTGAGTAACTTCGCCCATCTGTCAGGCAAGAGAAAAGTGGCTTTGGACTGAGAGTCCAGGGGAGTGGCCCTATGACCTTGATCTGTTGACAGAGAATGAAATGCAATTTCCGGTAGTTGATGACAAGACCAAGGGCATCGAGTAGATTTATGGTGGAGTGATGTCTCGAAGAAGGCAGTCTTGAGAGGAAACAACTATTAGACAGTTGTCACTGTAAGGGAAGATGACAATACTATGTTGATATGATGGAATTGCTACCACCACCATGTACTTGATAAAGACTCTGGGAGCTGTGCTGAGGCCAAAGGGGAGGATTTGAAACCGGTACACCTTCCTACCCACCATGAAGGAGAGAACCCTGCTGTTGTTGGTACCTGATAGAAATGTAGAAGTACATGTCTTTGAAGGCCAGTGTGGCAAACCAATCTCTGTAGTAAGGGCAGGATGGAGGCAAAAGTCACCATTCTGAACCACCTGAGTCTGATGTAGTAGTTCACTCACCGAAGATCAAGGCTGGGACAGTGTCCTTCGTCCTTCTTGGATACCAGAAAGTACCAGAAACAGAAGCTGTGACATAAAGAGGAGAGAGGAATGGACTCTATGGCTCCTTTCTGAAGTAGTGTGTGGATCTTCTCCTTCAGGACTGGAGAAGGGCAAATAACATGGACACGGCCTATGGGAGGAAGCCTCTGAAATTCTGTGGCATATCGTCTGGTGATGATGTCGAGAACCCATGCATCCAGTGTGATAAAGGTCCAATCAAGGTCGTATTTCCTTAGCCTTTCCTCGAAGGAAAGATCCTGAGACAGTATCAAAGAAAGAGTGATGGTATTGGGAGTTAACAAAGCGGTGTCAACGATGATGTTGAAGATGGTAGAAGTTACTGAAGTGATGGAGTTGCCAGAAGCAGACAGAGTGGTAGTAGATGCGATGTCATGAACAGAGGTATTGTCTGAGGAACCGTCAAATGTGGTGCTTGGATCCCTTGGACTGCCTTCTCCTTTACTGTGAGGACTGATATTGAGCCGCTGGCAACCTACAGAAGGAGGACTGCTGGGGTAGCATCTGGGAGAATGTCTGTTGCCTCAGTGGTGTCAGGCTACACGTATGGCAAATAAGTTGCAAGTAGCATTGGTATCTGTACCTGGAAGAATGCTGCTGTGGCCGGAGTCTGAATTTCCTAGTCCTCATTTTTGGGGGTATGTTCTAACTTGTCATCATTGGATGAGTTGAACAGGCCGGCTGTGTCAAAGGGCAAATCTTCCACTGTAGCTTTGGCTTGTTCTAAGAATCCTGAAGAACAAAGCCAGGCATGGCACCGAAGGGACACTGGCCTATCCAAGACCTTCCCACTACACTTGGCTACATGTTGGGCCATTGGGAGTTGTTGAGTGGCAAGACAATGGACCTCTTTATACAGAACCATAGCTATTCTCCTGTCCTCCTCAGCCAGACGGTGCAAGAAGGGCTTAATTTCATTCCATATAAATTGTTGGTAAACCCCCAAGCACACACTATAATTCAATATTCTGAACAAAAGGACAGTACTGGAATAAAATTTTCTGCCCAAAGAACTTCTTTCACTCTTTGTCAGCAGGAGTAGAATGTAACTTTTGAGACATCCTGGATTGAGCTGCATCCATGATTATGGAGTTCGGCTTGGGGTGTTGCACAACCCGTTCCACTCCCATCTCCACCACTTTATACAGGGACTTGAGCTTCTTTGTGTCAGAAGAACAGAAGAAGGAGACTCTCAGGACTCATTGAGCACATGGATGAGGTAAGGCAACAAAGGAAGCAAAGCTGGAGTGGGCGCCTGATCCTGAAGTTGCTGGAAAATAGGATCCTGGACATTTTCCCATTGGTGCTCCACCTCTAGATTCAGGGATCTAGCCATCTGCCATATCTGATCTGCAGAGGATTGCAGATCATTGGCTGGTGACATGGAGTTGCAACCCATGACCCAGCCCTCGGTGAGGCCTGAGTAGGATCCAAAACAACTCCTGGATAGATGCAGATGAGGCTGAGGAAGATG
Organism: Iguana delicatissima; assembly: GCA_948472985.1. Lineage (NCBI taxonomy): Eukaryota > Metazoa > Chordata > Lepidosauria > Squamata > Iguanidae > Iguana > Iguana delicatissima. The sequence continues at coordinate 22,579 of CAOKZL010001103.1, read as the reverse complement.
GAGATGGTTGCCTGTAAGTATCTGATGTGGTAGTAGCAACATGCCTGGTAGCATGGGTGGACTCATCAGCAGGCTGCGGGGCGTCAGTATGAGGAGCCTGAGTAGCAGATAGAGTAGCAGGTGGAGCCTGTCAATGTGTCTTTTTAGAAGGAGACCTTGACAGAAAAGTGGCAGGAGAATGGCATCACGGAGGGGGAGATGGTGAGTATTTTTGACAGCGTGGTACGTAGTAGGCTTCCTCCTCATACCTGTACCATCTGCAGCAGTGATGGTGGACTCTATAATATTTACCAGAGGAAGGAGAGAAGTCTGCCGAATCCAAGAGAGAGTACCGTGAATAAGTGTAAGAATGGTCTCTGTGTCTGCAGCAAGGAGAGTGATAATAACAGGACTCCTCCCTAGAGCTTAGGTGCTGATGGTGTGACTGGGCTGTGTGGATGCTTGATGCTGACCTTGACAGGGACACATATGGTGAATCACAATGATGGCCACATTGTGGAAGAAGTGGAGGGAGGGATCAGGCCTGCGTGTTGGGGATTGCCACCTCACACTCCTGTGGCAAAGACTGAGAAGGAGAAGTGTTCTCTTGAGGCTACATGTTGACTGGGCAAGGAATCAATGATCTCACTATCTGAAGGCACTCTGGAATTGGCCAGGTCTGGAGAGTGTATGGGACCTTGCAACCCCAATGGTGAAGCAGCTGCTGGAACAGAAGCAGGGTCCTCTTGAGGTGATGAATGCTGTTCGATAGGCTCCAAGATCTCCTGTACTAGCAATGGTTATTGCAGGTGCATCTTGTGTGAGGAAGGAACATTCTTAGTTTTATTCTTTTCATGTTTTGTACAAATTAAATGCAAGATCAACCTTCCTGGTGTCAAAAGAACTATCACTTGTCCTTCAAAGTAGTTGCTACTGGAGAGGACTGCTGTTGCTTTCCTTGGTTGGTATGAATATTTCTCAGTACTGATGAGTATTGAAGTGGAGCTGCAGTTGATACAGAACTGAAGGCAGAATGGAAGAACAGCGATTCCTTCAGGAGCCTCCTGACCCTGAAGGTTGAGACGAAGGCCTCACCACCAACGAAGAGGCAGTTGCAGAATGAGCTTTGGAGCACTCTCAGTTCCCCAGTCTTGCTGCTTATCACCAAGGCAATGTATTCAGTCTGTCTAGTCCATTACTGACAACAATTGTTTCCAAATTGAGACCATTTCCTTGGAATGATATGCAAAGAAGAGAAAGAATTTGGTGTTATTAGCATATTGGTGACAATAAACCCAAAAACTCCAGATGACCTCTCCCAGCAGTTTCATGTAGATCATAAACAGCATGGGGGACAAAATGGAACCCTGTGGGACCCTACAGCCAACTGCCAGGACATGGAACTAGAGTCCTCCAGCACCACCTTCTAAGTACGCCCCTCCAAGAAAGACCAGAACCACTGCATAGTGCACCCTAGTTCCATCCCAGAGAGTCAGCCCAGGAGGACACAATGATATTGTGTGTTTTTTCAACTTGAGTGGCTTTAAGGGTTATGTCAGTGTCTCATATTTGTGGGTCATAATTGTGTAAACAATCCAACTTTGACATTCAATATGTCAAATTATAGGAATGAGTTTGCTTTCTCATTTCCTATAATTTGATACATATCCAACATAGCTATGTGGAATAATTAAACTGATAAAAGAGTCTGAAGCCGCATTCTGGCCATAACTTCTGATGTTCTTCTCGCATGCTGTGTTATGTGCCATAGCCATGACCCTGGCATAGCATCCATCCAGATCTTTGCCACCCTAATAAATCTGACACTAGTGGCTGCTTTTAAAAGGGCCAGTGCAGCTTATTGACATTGAGTTCTGCACCTCATCTTGTAAAACATTGTTTTACAATTCCTCAGCATAGCTGCTGCATCTTGTCTTCAAGCATACCTTGAATCCTCATTCTGGTAGGAGTCAGTCATACTTTATGGCCCTTTCTGCACGAGGCGAGTGAATTGCTCTGTGCCATTACTTACCGGCTCCTCTTGGGTCCAAAGTAATGCAGACTTTCCCTTGAGCCCTTCTGCAGGGCTCCTCCATTTAGTGCAGGGCGAACCGGAGCAGTACAAGGTCTGTAGATCCGCACTGCTCCAGCTCAAAATGGCAGCTTCCTGTGGCTTCCAGCTCAAAATGGCAGCTTCTGGTGTCTTCGTGGGAGTGGACCAACTGCTGATGCTGGCCACGCCCACGGCCCGCCCTCCACTGATCACAGCCTTGCATTGGTGTGAGCCTGCATATCTGCACAGGTAAGTAGGAATGCAATGGCGCGTTCCAGAAAATGTAAAGACCTGATTTTTCCAGTCTTTACTTAGCGCGGGGGAGGACCACTTTGGGGCAGGTTGGATTGGACTGAGGTGCGGAACTAGGTTAAATAGTCTGCACCTAGTCCGATCCAAGGTGCAGATGACCTCCATGCCAGGATGCCTTTGCCCGTTTTAACTGCCTCGTGCGGAAAGGGCCTATGCCTTGATCTCATTCTCTTGCTCTCATGCTAAAAAGCAATTTTGTTAAAATTCCTTGTTTTGGCATTTCCAGAAAGAAGGAAAAAGCCTTCATGAAGTAGCAGTTTTATCAATATCAATCATCATTTGAAATATTTTTCCTGTGATTTAAACTCATCAGTAGCTCATTTCCTTCATGCACCATTTCTTTATACAGTTATATTTTATAAGATCTATAACCTTACAGGAAAAAAAAATGTATCTATCCTGACCAGCATGCAATTGGCTGTCATAGCTATTACCACCATCCTGTACCTTGGGAAAAGAATAAATATGTGTTTCTAAAACGTTATTGTTCAGGATGTATAATTCACTATTCCTATTACCTGTCTACTGTAATTGCACAGTATTGGCTTCTGTTTTCGCTGGAAATTTATTGTGTCCTCCTTCATGTAGAAGAGAAGAAATTTAATGTGGTAGATGTTATTTCCCCGTTAAAAAAAAGTTCTACAAAGTTGCTGTAAACTTCCCTTTCAGAAGACATGCAAAGATTGGTAGGTAGAAGGCTGATGAGTTATCCAAAGGTCCAGTAAACAAGGATGATAGAGCTACTAGGATGTACTGGGTAAAAGCAGGCTATTACCCATAATCTCACCTTAAAACAGGAACTGCATTGATCTTCGTATGTACAGTATAGTCAAGCTGATCTGATTGTGAGGATGTGTTTTTAGATCTTAGATCAGAGATGGCCATAACGTGGCTGTCCAGCTGTTATCCAGCTGCTGCTCCCAGGAACCATAAACCAACATGGTGAGTAATGCTGGGAGCTGCAGTCAATATATGATGGCTTGCATGTTTCTTTCTGGCTAGAGGCAGTATTCTCAAGGGCTGTTCCTAGGCTCTAGAACTCCCTTCCTAGGGAGGCTAGAGAGGACCACTCCTTGCATTCTTTCCAGTGGCAGGCAAAGATTCTATTCTATTCTATTCTATTCTATTCTATTCTATTCTATTCTATTCTATTCTATTCTGATGGCCTCTTGAGCTTTGAAAGTCTTCAGGAAAAGGCTCTTCAAAGAATGATCTGCTGTTTTTGCTATTTTAACTGTGCTATTTTAAACTTCTTTTTATTATTGTAACTGTATATTCTAAATTCTTTCAAAACACCATTTAATTTCAATTTAATGTTGACCTTTTGTATGTGTTAACTCCCCTAAAGGCACCAGATCCCATCTGATCTTGGAATCTAAGCAGGGTCAGCCCTGGTTAGTACTTGGATGGGAGACTGCCAACAAATACCTGCTGCTGGAGGCTATATTTGACAGTAAGGAACTGGCAAAACCACCTCTGAGTATTCCTTGACTAAGAAAACCATAAGAAATTCATGGGGTTTTCATAAGTCAACAGGTGACTTGCAGGCATGCCCACACACATTTTAACTGTGTTGCCTTTTTTTTGTTTTTGTAAGCAACTTTGAATCCCAGTTTCAGGGAGGGGAAAGAATGAAGATGTAAATAAAGCACTAGTAGTAGTTCTTGTTCTTGTTATTAATTAGGAAAGACAGTATGGAAGTGAATTCCGTCAACAACCTCAAACCCTTCCCTTTCAGTATAGCAGTCTCTCCACAAATCTTTAGATTTCTTCTGTCACTTCCGTAACTCTTGGCCAAGTCCCATTCTTTTTTTTAATGCAGACACCAAATTTTGAAATATCATTTTATAAACTGACTGTTATTCTGTTACTTTTTGGACTATTGGTTTTTAGCTATATCCCTTTTGAAGTCTCAATCTGTCATGGGTGACTCCAGATTTCATTCTACATTGTCATGGAAAATTGCAGTATAAAAGGCATAGAACACTGTGATTATCTCTCTGTCAGTAAGTTTCCTACCATGACTTGCATCTGTTCTCTGGCGATCGGCAGGATCATCAAACCATCTTTTACTTAATAACTCACATTTTGTAGCAATTGACAGTTCCATAAATAGCACTGCCCACACAGTGAGATAAGTATAGTGGTACAGCCGGGCTTTATAGAGTTTTCATCTTGAATTCTAATCTTAGTAACTGAAAAGACAAAATGCACAGTTAATTGTATATTTAGCTGGTATTTTTTTGAAAAAATCAAAAAGTCTTAGTTTAAAACTGGATTAAGAATCTTAGCCAACTAAAGGTTTCGTTGGTGACCAAGAAACTTTTTCTGTATCAACAAGCATGCAAGTGTCTGTTTTCCACTTGGGAATCAGCATTACAACTGTGTGAAGCTGCATATAATATTTTAATTTTTGAAATTAATATTCTGCATCAGTCTTCTTTTTACAATTTCATAATGCAGAGCGATGTTTCCATTGTGGAAACTGGTGTCTTGTACTTTCCTATTTCCTTACTTTGAGATTCTGTTTTAATTCTTTGTTGTTTAGTTTTAGCATCTCAGTATATCATACAGTTGAAATGAGATGGTGTTTATTTGCTGATGACTGTAATTTCTTTTCTGACTTCTTTACAGGAGGAACTCGTGCTTTAAATTTTGCTTGGCACTGGTTTAATTAAGGTTCAGGGAGACAGAGTTTGTTTCAGCCTCTTTAAAATTACATTGCTATGGTGTAAAAATGCAAAGGTTCTTCAATACATAAACTGTTTTCTATTCAGCTTGGTTAAAATGTTTTTATTCAAATAAAGTATATCAGATTATGAAAGCAAATGAGGTTTCATGCTGAATTTTAAACTACTGAGGAAACAGATTCAGTTTAGAAGGTAGCTTGTGTTTAGTACTGTAGCACAAATCGAAGATGAAGCAGAATTAGAGAAGTTAAAAAAATTACTTACGGTACAGCTGAACAAATGGTAAGTGCTTTAAATCACCGGGATAGAAAACGTATTCTTAACACATTCCATTTCCCTGAATATCCATAAAAATTAAAAATGCTTATTTATCTTGTTTTTCTCCACACAAAACTAATTCTTACACTGGAGTTCTGCAGATAATTGGCATGTGGTAATAAGCTTATTCCTTATAATTCAAACAGATACTAACATCCAGCAGTTAGAGTTCGGGTGAGGATTGTGGGTCCTTGCAGTTCATAGATTCATAGACTCAGAGAGTTGGAAGGGATTCCAAGGGCCATGTAGTCCAACACTCTGCCGCTGCTAGAAGCTATAGCTAAAGCATCCCTGTAGAGGTAACAATACAGTTTTTTTTGGGGGGAGGGGAATCTCCAATGAATGAGAATCCACCACTTTCAGAGGTAGCCTGCTGCTCTGTAGAACAGCTTGTATGCTCAGTAATTTCTTCCTAATCATGAAGAGCTACCACATGCATACTGGACCTGTACCCTTTCTGGCTTATAAAAGTGGGCTGAGGGGGACTGGCTGTGTGTGTAAGAATGCTTCACTACTGAAAGACAGGGTTCTAGCCTGCTTGAAAGAAGGTGTGGTATGCTTTTACTAGCAAAAAGTACCGGAACTCCACGATACTAGATAACTATTGGCCGGTTTCCAATATTCCTTTTCTGGACAAAGTTCTACAGTGTATGTGTGCCTCCCAGCTCCAAAGGCTCCTGAATGAAATGGATTATCAAGAACCATTTCAGTCTGGCTTCAAGCCTGGGATGGAGAAGGCTTTGATTGCCTTGCTGGATGACATATGCTGGGATCTCATCTTTTGGTACCATCAACTATGGTATCCTTCTGGCTCACCTCTCATGAATGGGACTTGCCAGTCGTGTTCTACAGTGGTTCTAGTCTTTCTTTCTTTTTTTAATTTTATTTTTATTAAAGTTATAACAAACAATATTTACAAATAATCATTCTTTCTTTTTATAAATATATAAGAAACAGAAAGCAAAGAAATGTATACAATCAAATTTATATACCTGTATACTTATAAATTTCTATACCTATCCAACATCTAATTCTATTTCTTCTTCTATTGATCTTCTATCTTAATCTGCATAAACGGATAGATCATTTCCCTTTTTATGTGACGTGCCATATAATTTTGAAAATATATTTTTCAATTCCCTTTTGCCATATTTTTGCTTATTTTCATTCTTTTCATGTTTCTTTCTGAATCGCCCATTTTCCTTGTATGTATTCTTTAATTGGTTTCAATTCTTACCTGTTTTTTCCTCTTGTTTCACCCTTAAGTGCCATTGTCAAATCATCCATCATTATCATTTCTGATAGTTTAACATCTCATTCCTCGATATCAGATATATGCTCACACTTCCAGTACTTTGCATAAGTAATCCTTCATTTGATACCATATACAGTATTATTCTCCAGTATCTAATATGCTCTTTTTCTATTTGATGTAACATATTTAAAAGAAATATTTCAGGGTGCAAAGGAATATTAATTTGGTTCTGGCCTTTCTTGAGGAGGCAAGCTCAAGAGGTGCTGCTGGGTGATGTCCTGGACATTGCCATATGGAGCTCCTCAGTGCTCCCCCTCTCCAATGCTGATTAATATATAAATGACATTTCTGCAACAGGTTGCCTAGAGTTTGAGGATCCAGTGTTGCCAGTATGCCAGTTGTCCTCAACTCTGTCTCTCCTTTCCCTCCAGTTCCAAGGAAGCCTTTTCAGTATTAAACCAGTGTCTATTGACACTAAAAGACCAGATGAAGGTGAATAAATTGAAGCTTAATCCAGATAAGACAGAAGTGGATCCTGATCAGTGAAAAGGGAACACTGATTCAGCCAGTAGGAGTTGCAGTCCAGCAACATCTTTGGGCCATATGTTGTCCATCTCTATATTAATGGCTGCCTGTTAACATTGTGCTAGAGACCCCATAATTCCATTTTGGCCTAGGCCAGGTGAGGTGTAGCCTCAGTCCCATTTTTGTGGCCCCTTACCAGGACATCCCTCAAGTCCCCAAGCTAAAAAAAAAAAAGGTCTTAAAACACAAAATTAAAAACAGAACATAATGCTGTGGTTTTGCTTCACCATCCTCTGATCCATTCCTTTGAAAAGCACAGACACAAGAAACCCTAAGAAAATTGGTCAGTGCCAGAAATGCTGTTACATCACTTCTAGTTTCAGCACAGTATAGCCTATTGAAGTCCTGGAGGTGGTGTTAGAAATAGCCCCCAACTCTGGCACAGCTGCCTAGCAGTGCCTAGATTATGGCTGTTGCCTATATTTTGGCAAGCCCCTCCACAAAACCTTTAGATTTATAGAATGCAGTGAATAATGCGGTATCTCCAGTGATCGCTTTTTCTTGCTTATTTTGTATCGTGAACATAATCTATATCCTGTGTTTATCAGTGCAGAAAATGATTTTCCTATCTAAAGTTCTGTACTTGCACTGCCAGCCTTTCCATAGTACATACTCCTTGTAAAGTCATCTTCAGAACATCCCAAGAATCAATGGTACATGGTTCTGGTTTGACTTAAGTTTGTAACTGGTTTGTGAAGCTTCTTCTATACATTTGTGTGACTGAAAACTCTTTACCTGCATTTGTATCAATTTGTTTCATTGTATCCGACCAAGTATACCTTGAAGGGAAAAAATGCTTACAGATAAGGCTGTATGTTATAAAATGGTAATACCTTTTTGTTTCAGCTCAGTACTTTTCCTTTCAAATTTATTTAGGAGATTTTTAGGATGTCTTATCTACTGGTTACATGTAATTTGGTTGCATTTTGGGAAGAGACCATCACTTGAAAGCACTACTTTTTTTACTAGCTGTGACCACAGTGGAGCATAGGATGAGGACAGAACACTGTGTGCAATAATATAAGAACTTTGGAATAAGAGAGAATAGGCCACAAGTTTAATTAAACATACCACAGCAAGAAAAGAGAAAACAAAACTGGAATAAAGATTGTAATTGAGATGTGATGATATAAAATTGCACAAAAGTTTTGTTTGCAACCTTGATTATTGAGTGCTGTCTCAATATCAAGACAGTATCAGATAGGAAACTTGAACTTGAATGACTAAGTTATGTTGTGGCATACTCATGCACACAAGAATTAGAAAGTCATTGGCCAAGGTCTAGCTGTTAGTCCTGAGTAGACTGACTGAATCAATGGGAGATTACCTAAAGGTTGGCTTATTACTCAGTGGTTGATCCAGTGAGTCTTTTCTGCTTGTTTGGTATTTAGGGCATTGTTTCAGATGTGGTCTTTGAAACATCTCTGGGTCTTTGACCCTCCTAGAGTGTTAATCTAAATACTTTTTAGCACTGGTTAGATTTGGATCCTTTATTTAACTCAAGTGATTGCTAAACAAATAGAACAGCTTTGTTTTGTAATGTGTAAGTGCTAGATGAGTTGCCAAAGAAAACATAGCATAGTTCGAGAGAGAGGTTAAAGTTGGGACTCTAGCTCAGTAGTACAGCACACATACTTTGTATAAAATAAGTCCTGGGTATAAGTCCAAGCATCTCAACACTAAAAGACTCCTGCCTAAACTTTTTGAGATCTAGTGCTAGATAGCATAGACACATCTTTCCCAACCTGGGGTCTTTCAGGTATTTTAGACTAAAACTTCCGTCAGTCCTTGCCAGCATAGTAAATGAAGTTAGATTATAGGAGTTTCAGCCCAGCTGCTGGGCACTTACCACGATGTGCAGAGAAACTTAAACTTATCACAATAACCTAATTTACAAACTTTGTTGGTATAGTCTTTGATGGTTACTGTTTAAGTATTTGTTGTTGTTTAGACTTTTACAGTTCAAGCTTGAGGCATTTCTAAAAACTTACACCACTGTGAACTGCTAAACCTGATTGACAAGCAGGAAATCAAATACTTGTTTTGGAAATGGTATTCAAGACAGATTTCTTTCTTGAAAATTCAGTTCAGCAGCTTTTTATAATCCTCCTTTTCTTTCTCTGTTCCCATTACTGTCTTTCAGGGAATACCTTGGAAAACAGTTACAGTCTGAGCAGCCCCAAACAGCCACAGCACGAAGCTGAGAAACCACTTTCCTTTCATGGGAGGAACAGGAGTAACTGGAACTATCCTGAAGTACTAATAAGAAAAATAATGTGGTCACAATTCCCTCACAGCCTCTCCTGCTATTGTGTAGATTTCTTTCAAAACATTCTTCCAGTATTGTTGCCTGGAGTAAATCTTATTGTCTAGTAAACCATTGTTGACAGTTTGCTAGCTTCAGTCCTTCTGTATTTGCAAAAATCGAAGAAATATAGCTAATATGTGCTGCCTTTATTTTATGTATTTATTGTCTCTTGGGGGGAACAGAAAGAAGCATTAAAATATAATCATTCCATATCATTAACTGCCTGTCTTGCTTGTTTTTCTTCACCTGCAGTGGATTGTTTCACTTTGGAAAACTATGGTTTTATCAATTGCTTTGGAAGAGTGCTTTGTAAAAGCTACATGAAGTTAATAATTTCTCAGCCTCTACAGTGTTATGGTATATTATTAGTAAATTTACAAACAAGAATGTGTCTTAAAGTATCAAGTAAAATATCATGGATCATTTGTGCAGTTATACTGCAACCCTACACGTATCTACCCAAAAGTAAGTTCCCAGTGAAACATAAGTGGGTATAGAAATGTTGCTGTAGTTACTTAATGTTCATAGCAAGAATGAATAATTCAGTTATTTTTTAAAGAAGGAAAGAGGTTTATGGCCAAGTTTCTATAATGGCAAACTGCTGACATAGCCTATAGCCTAAGCAGTTTGACAGTCTCTGTATATAGAGAGGTATCCCAGACCACCTTGTCCAAGCAGAAGAACGGCAGCTGTGTCAATGAGAGGAGGTGGTAGTCAAGTGTCATCCTTGGAGTTTGCTCTAAACTGTCTCATTTTTTAAAGCCTGGTTTCAGGGAGTCGTCAGAGCTAAGACACTATGGCAGGGATGGGTTGGACAATTGCAGCAGTACCTTGGCTCCAAGCACCCATTGAAGCCAGGAACTGAAGAAATAGGTTGCTCACAGCCAGTCTCTGGAGGGTAGCATGAAACACCAGCTCCTCATCACTGCTGCTGCTTTCCTTGTCATCTTCTCCTCTATAATTATGCAGGTGGAGCTTTATACTTGGCTGCAAATGTATAGAAGTGCAGCCTACATTTCTTCTAGTTTAGGCTTAAATCTATTTCTGCTTTATCTGTGGTAACATTTCACATTGTTTTCTGATTTCCTGCCATTGTGCAGTGTATGCAAAAGCTATGTTTCTCTGACATAATTTTGGATCTTAACTGTCTTCATTCTCTGAACTTTGAATAGAGTATCCAGGCAGTTACAAGTTCTGCTACATTGAACCAGGTTTGATTCCAGGTTAAGCTTGCAGACTAAGGCCAAAACTCACTCATTGTTCCCAGTGAATCAGTGGGATGCGTATAAATGTTGAATTGTCATTCAGAATTTGATTGAATGAATCTACCCTAATTGGGGCAAGCAATTAGATTCAAACTTCAGGCTGAAGTGGTATGTAAGTCCCAAAAATCTGAGTGGCACATAAGCCCCTTCATGCATACCTCGCAGCTTCTGTTTCCAGTCCCACAATGGCACAGTCCAGTGAATCTGTTCATGTGTTAGGTTTTAGAGTAAGAGTGATGTATCCATCCAGAGTTGGACTACAACTCTAATCAACCCTAACCAACAAAGCAAATTTTGAGAGGTCATGCAAGCTACAACTTGACAACATTCTGTGTCCTCTATCTATATCCTGCTTTTTACCTAAAGGCCAGTTTAAAAAAACAAAACAAAACTGAAAGCATCTTACAGAAACTAAAAATACATTAAAGAGGATACAAGAACATCTAGTAAAATATACAAAAAGTTGTTAATACAGTTAAATGATCCATAACTTAGAACAATTTAAAGTAAATCCATAAAAACTTTAGGGGACAGGTTATATAGGCTTTCAGCTTTCAGAATGACTCATGTATATTATGTGTAGAATAGATTATGCATACTGTTTAAATAAATGTGAACATTAATATGTAGAACAACAACTGTTCATAGTTAAGAAAAAAAGCTGAAAAATAGATTTATAGTTGAATATTAAGAAAACAGAAATAATGACCACAAATGATTTACATAACTTAAAAATTGATGAAGACGTTGACATAGTTAAAGATTTCCTATAGCTGCAGTAAGACTGCAGTAAAGAACTCACAAGAAGACTAAGACTTGGAAAGGCAGCTGTGAAGGAACTAGATAAGAGCTTCAAGTGTAAAGTTGTTTCATTGAATACTCAAGTCAGAGTCATGGTTGCTGTAGTATTTCTAATTTCTATGTGTGGTTATGAAAATTGGACTGTGAATAAAGGTTACATGAAGGTCAACTCACATGAAACATGCTGCAGGGGAGTTCTGCAGATGCTGCTGACCACCCCAAATCCCAAACTAAATGGCTCCAAGAGCAGATAAAGGCTGAACTCTCTCTAGAAGCCAAAATGACTAAATAGGATATTGTACTTTGGACACCTCATGAGACACCATGACCCATTGGAAAAGAAAATAATGCTTGGAAAAGTGGAAAGCCATACTACAGATGGATTGATCCAGTACGTGAAGCCATGGCTCTGAATTCGTAATACAGTTAAAGACTAGGGCTTTTGCAGATGTCTCATTCGTAGGAGTCGCCATTAGTTGAAGCTTATGGGATGGCAAACAACAAAACATGTAGATATTGGGAGCAGGGCAGCAGAGACAACCTTTGCCTCTTCTTAGATAGGATGCCCATTTACACATGAACCAACCTGTGCTTTCAATGTAAATGTGCTTAGACTTGAATGGTCAGGTAAGTTGAGACTGGATATGATCTACAGTTCCGCTGACCAAAAAGAGAGAGTCTTAAGCAGATGATTTGCTTTACTACTGAAGTAAGTCAGAAATTTTATATTTCTCTCTTGGGTATACAATTTTGGCCCTTCTTGGTTGGTTGTTGACAGGCAAGAAAAAAACACTCCTGGAATCTTATATTTTTGCTCTGAGAACTGCCTGTTCTTAAAATGAAATTATTATTGATATTCTATAAAGTAGTTTTCAGTTAGCCTACCTAAAGACCTCTTTTAGAAAAACTACTGGTTTTAGTTTGCCAAAGTGAAATGATTTCTCTCTGTGTTTTTTCAATCCCTTGGTTATTGTTTAAATTATAGTGTAGTCAAAGAAAGTTTATGTATAATGTACTGTTTTAAAAAATAACTGCCCACCTACATTTTGTTTCTCCCAAGGTTAATGAACTTCAGTTACATCAAAGTAGCTAAATTATACTAAGTGGGACAACAGTAGGTACAGTTTCTAAATAGTTGTCTGCTACTGAAACTAAAAATACATTTTAGAATAGTTGCACAGAACCTTTAGTAGCCAATGACCACAAAGAATCTAATTTGTTCCTTCGGTTTTGCACACATTCATTCCATGGTGGACTGTAATTCCCATCAGGCCTAGCAAGTGTAGCCAGTAATGAAGGACCATGGGAGTTGTATTCCATATGTTGCCTTTTATTGTATAAGGATGGAACTTAAGAAATTGCTTTTGTCTCTGACCTGAGAGCAGATAAGTGGCCACTGTGAAACACTTTAACCATTTCATGGTCAGTTTAAAGCAGACTTGATTGAATTAGTCTGCTCAGATGTTGTAGCTCAGTCTTGATTGTAAGCAAGAGATGCATTAAATCTGTACACAGGTTTAAATGGATAAGATAGTATAGGTGATCTTGTCTGCACATGCTATCAGCTTGCAGAAAGACAATGAGATATAGGATGAAGAATTTGGAGTAGTGAAGAAAACATGTGGAGATTATTTGGAAAAGATAAAGTTTTCAAGTGACAGAAGAAGGGCAGCAGAATATTGATGCATATCAAATAAAGCCTTGAGCCTCATTTACTGGAAGGAATCGAGGTATGCACAATATGATAACAGTGAACTATAGCATGACAAATTAAGTATTTTCTCAGAGAGACCAATACCTCAGGCAGAATGACACAGGAAAAAAAGATCTGCTAAACGTCAAAGGACTTTAAGTTGCTTAGATATGGCACAAACACGGTAATGAGATAGCTGTCCTTAAAAATTGTCAGCTCACAGTGCCCCCTTTTAAAAAAACTGGATGGAGTGAGGATGTTGCAGCCATAATTTTCAGATTCCAGCACACACAGTTCATATCTTCTTTTGTTGATACTCAACAAATTAGATAACACAACTGATTGATTATGAGCAAGAGGGAAAATTAACAATGTTTCTCTTAAGTTGCTCACTGTTCTACATTTCAACCTAAATACATCTATACAGTGTGTTGTATACTTCCATGTTATCACTTTTTCCAAGGAATGAATACCTAGCTAAAATGCAAGGAAGTAAGCAGTATTATTACTTTCTCTCGTCAAGCAATCTGATAGTAGATTTAAGCCATAATCAATTAGATGAGTTCCTTTGATTTCCTGCACACCTCCCTTTTGTGAGGAAAGATTTCATTTTTCAAAAGTACAATGAAGAATTTCAGGAAGTGGTGACAAAGTGAACACTAATTGCTATCTAATGCAGCTTGTTGGTTGCTTGGTGAACACATTCTTGTTGCGTGCCTATAAGTTATTTTCAACTTATGGTGACCCTAAGGCATGGGTTTTCTAGGGCTGAGAGTGTGCAACACACCTAAGATTAACCAGTGGGTATTCACGGGGAATCAAATCATGGTCTTCAAGGGCTGTAGTTCAACTTTCAAACCTCTACACCATGCTGGTTCTCACTGGTGAATGTATAAGCATGTGCATATACATGCACATATATACATGTTGTTGCTGTGTGCATTCAAGTCATTTTCAACTTATGGCAAACCTAAGATAAACCTATCACGGGATTTTCTGGGGTGGGCAGTGTGTGATGGATCCAAGGTCACCCAGTGGGTTTCCACATGGCTGAGCGCGATATGGAACTCTGTCCGCTGGGGTCATAACCTAATATTCAAACCGCTATACCACTAAACATTAAGTGCAGTATTTGTGATAAGTTCAAAGGAGTATGTGGAGCCAATGTGCAGACCAGGCAGAGGAAATGAAGAAAGCATCACATTGCAATTTCATTTCGAGAGGTAAATATAGCAGCTGTATATTGCCTACAGCCTCAAAATTTTATGCTCTTTCAAGCAGCCTCGGGTAGCCACAGGAATGGTAAATGTTTCACTATTTCAAATGAATTTCTACTTTGATTAGATATAGACAGACAGACAGACAGACAGACAGACAGACAGACAGACAGATAGAGATATACTGCTTTATCATCAAGGATTTTTATGATTCTGGGTTCCCCATCATAGGAATTGCAAATGATTGACTATCTGCCTTGCATTGAGTCTTGCAGCTGATTTACCTGCCTATGTAGCACAAGCCTTCCACCATACCTTTTTAGAATGCAGCTAGAAGGTCACATTTTTATAGACTTGCATGTAGCCCTATTTGTGAGGAAAGGTTGGACATGATCTTTGGTCCAATAAAATACGTATGATGTACATTGTGGATTGCACCTGGGGATGACAGTACATGAGGTAATCCCATGTGACTCTAGCTGAGTAATTGTAATATGTAAACGGGGCAGAGGGTTGCATCAGACATGGGAAATGCAAAGTTGGTTGGATGTTGCATCAGCAGGGGTTGTATATAAGGAGCCGGGTTCTGGCCAACTGTCCTCTCGATTGCCTGATCGTGTTGGCCAGAGGCTATGCCAGCTGTGTGCAGAAGGAATGCTGAGCTTCTGTTTGGAGGATCTGCGAATCCTGTAAATATGTACTTATTGTAACAGAAGATTAAATGCCTCCAAGTTGGAAGATAACATTGCGTGCGTGAGTTTTTGTTGGTCAGAGTATTGCTGCTAGTTTAAACTCTGCTGTGCAGCTTTTGCAGCTGTGTCAACATACTCTGCTATATGTTGGTTTTTTGATACACTTGACTCTGGTACAGCTTTTTGGCCAGAGCTCAGTGGTGGGAGGGAAGTGCTATCGCGGTTTTGCGTAGCTGCCATCGTCCACACCAGTCCTCTACACTATTTACTTCTATTTGGGGAAAAAGTTTGCATGATGTCTGTACTTTCAGTTGCTGTATTAATTTATTCATAAATAATTGTCTATGATCAGTGTCCTGCAATCCTCTTTAGTCTATAACATAACCCTATCTAATGATTTTGAAAATATTCATTTTTGGTGGAAACCAAGAACAAAACTGAAAAATCTAATAGATGCCAAAGAACATGGAGGACTTGGAGTCCTGGATCTGAGAATATACTTTGAAGCATCATGCCTGGACTGGCTAAAGGAATGGATTTTGTTAGAAAATAAAAGATTATTAGAGTTGGAAGGCCATGAGTTAAAATTTGGCTGGCATGCCTACTTGTGGTATGGGAAGACAAGAGTGAATGTGGGATTTAAAAATCACATTGTAAGGAGATCAGTCTTGAAAATTTGGGAGAAGGATAAAAATAGATTTGGAATGAAAATTCCAGGATGGTTATTGCCACAAGAGGCACTTTATAGAAGAGAGATAGGCAGTTTAAAATCATGGATAAAATATGGTGATATGCTAAAAGAGAGTGGAGGTGGCTGGTGTATTAAAGATATACATAGTTTGGAAACAGAAGGATATAAATTACAATGGCTAACATATTATCAACTAAGAGAGAAATTTAAAGAGGATAATAAGAAATATGGCTTTGAGAGCTCTAAAAATGAGTTTGAAAAAATATTGTGTGCAGAAGAATCCCATTTAATCTCAAAGATATACAAATTATTATTAAAAATGAACACAGAGGAGGAGCAAATAAAAGAAAATATGATTTACTGGGCTCAATGTATAGGTATAATATAGAATTAGATCATTGGGAAGAAATATGGGAGAGAGGATTGAGATTCATTAAATGCAACGACCTTAAGGAGAATTTATATAAAATGATATACAAATGGTATTTAACCCCTAGTAAACAGGCTAAAATGTAAAAAAAAAAAAAAAGGAGAAGCCAGGAAGGAACTTAAATGTTATCTGTCAGTACTTTGTAAATATTCTTGTAAGTGCCTTTTTTTTCTTTTCTTCTTTATAACTTTTGTATGTCCCAAATGATATTACATATATACAACGATGATTGGGACTTTAGATAAGTATGTTTTCCTCTTTCATATAAGTATATGTTAATGTTATTGCTATTATTGTTTTTGTGAATGTAAATGTTGTTGGGTGGGTGGTGGGAGCCTTGGCCTTTTTTTCATCTCCTGTTTCTTTTTTTCTTTTCTTTTTTCTTCTTTCTTTCTTTCTTTTTATTGTCTTTTCCTTTCAAGAGTGTGTTTTTTCTTTTTTTCTTTTTTTGTATTCATTAAACCAATAAAGTTTTTTTTTTTTAAAAAAAAGAAACTATTCATTTTTGTGTGAGGTAAATATTCCATTTTCACTCTCCCCCACCTTCTGATTTCTGATCAATATTCCTCCATGTCCTGACTTCTCTGCCTGTGGGAAATTACTAAATTTCAGCAAATAATGTTGTTGATGTACAGAATAGCTCCAAGTTCAAGGAAATGAGCTTAAAGGCTTCAGAGGCATTATTTAGGAACATCAAAGAAACAAAAGCATATATTGATGTTGCCAAGACTAAAGAAATATTGGATTTACAGTGCTACATAAACTATTACATCTCGAAATCAGTATCTGCTAGCATCCCATTTGATGGTTTACTCCAACCACTCATTTCCCAGGGCTTCTATTCCCCTCCCATTTTCTCACTTAGCTTGCCAACAATCTGACCTTGCAGCTGTGCCTGTTTACTCAGTTATCAGAAGTCACTGCAATAACATTTTTGTGTCCCCAGCTTGCCCAGCCATCAACAAATCCCATCATCCCCACCTACACAGCAAAGCACACAAGCACTAAAACAAAGCCCTAAAAGCATGGCAGGGAAAGCTCAGCCAACCTGACAGTGGGAGAAGCTGGTGTAAGGAAAAATGAAAAATAGCAATAGCAGTTAGCAGTTACATTTCTATACCGCTTATCAGTGCTAAGCACTCCCTAAGTGGTTTACGATGTTGTAAGCGAATTGCCCCCAACAAGGTGGGTACTCATTTTACTGACCTACGGAAGGATGGAAGGCTGAGTCAACTTGGAGCCTTGCAGGATCGAACTCACAACATTGTGGCCACAGTACCAGTATTTAACCACTGTACCATGAAGGCTTAAAAAAGTGTTTAAAGGACAAATAAAATGATAAATGGCATCTTTGTGTTTTCCATTTTAAGTTATAAACATAGCTTACTTATTATCAAGGAGAAATAATTGCCACAAGTGATATTATGATGCCCTAAAATGTCAGTTCTGCACTGTTTCCTTTGCTGGGGAGGAGCGTTGGGATTGGTAATTTGATTAAGTTGAATTTACATATTGAATGTCTTAATAAAAAGGGAGGGTATTGGATTCCAAAACCTCCTCCTCCCAGTGGAAAGACTCTTCTATGCAAGGAAGGATTGTTTTCAATTTTAGTGGAACACTACTGAATGGGGAAATTCACCTAGACTATGCTCGTATAATTCATTCAGAGTTGGGCAGAGAGTGTTCTCCAGATTTTGTTGAATTGCAGCACCTTACATTCTTCCTTGATATCTAGAGATGGTGGAATTTGCAATCTGATAACTTCTGGAAGGCCACACTTTACTCACCCCTATTGTAGTAACAAAATACTTATGTAACATACTGCAACACAAGTGGTTTGGCATTCTACACACACTTACAAGAGAATATCAAAGAAATCCTTGCACAAGTGTAAGAACAACAGCAATGCTGGTGACAGGAGGTGACAGCATCCACCAATGGCCAGCTTCAAACTGCGTTTTTATTCAATGCCTGGTTTCAAACAGTCCTCAAAACCAAGCCACTTCTACCACAGCACAGGCAGTTTTTCAGCTCACTCCTGCTATAGTGCCTTGGTGCCAAGGAACTCTCAAAGCTGCTTTCTCCTTACAATTACTGCCTCCTCCTTTTCCTTGCCACCTTCATGCAGCATTGTCCACTGTCACCTTCTCCTCCTCCCGTAGTACTGCTGCAGTGGTTCATACAGAACTGTGGCCTGAGCATTCAAAGGTGTTTTTTTTCCCATTTATGTAAACGCTTTGGAAATACTTTGGACAGACTTTGCAATGCCCCAGCCTGAATCTTTCTTAACTGCTATGTTTCTCATGCTTTAGTACACAGGTGGCAGATAAGTGGTCCTCCTGATGATGAACTACAAATCCTATCGGTTTTAGACAACATGTGATTCTCCAGATATTTAGGTTATTGTTCCCATCATCTGTCCCCATTAGGTTTTCTGGATACAGCAGATGGGGTTTACAGTCCAACAGATCTGGAGGACCACATATATCCTCCTAATATTTGAACGATGAGCAGAAGAATGTGTATTCAATCTGTTTCAAGAGTCTTGCAAAAACATTAGCAGATTTCTCAAAGGAGAGCATCACAATGTAATCAGAGTTTGCAGTGCTAATGTCAGGGAACAGATTGCATACTTTTTCTCCTTCTGCTCAGGATTTAAATCCAAGTCATAATGAAGAACTGTACAGTCTCACCCTCTTCTTTTTTATATAGATGGAATATAGATTATTTTGAAGATCATTCATGAAGCAGATGTCAGAAAGCTGAGGGAAGAGCCAATTTAAAAAACTTTCCACTGAGAATTTATTTTTATAAACGAAATTCCACTTGGAGCAGATGTCTGGTATTTTATCTGGTAATTCTACATTATGGTATCCAGTTCCCTACTGAAATATTGATGTAATTTTCTTAATTTGAATGTCTTCTGTATCAATACATTTTGCAGTATCAAAATGCAATGTCCATTTAACATGAGACTTTGAGTAAGTGATTTATCTATTTTTCCTAACCAATTTTTATTTTGTTTATTAACTCTGGTTTGTTCTGCTTCTTTCTAATTCCTGCTTCTTTCTTAATTCTGGCTTCTTTCTTACTGCTTTTGCTTTCACACTGTATATTTACTTGTGATACTCAACAACCTGGCACCGAAGGTGAATTTAATTCATTAGCACAAAGTTTGAAAGGCTCCAGGCATCATCTTAAGAGTTACAGAAAATAAAGGTGTATATACTGCCAATGCTGTTTTTTAATATCAAAGTTTAAAAAAATGCTCTAATTTTATCTAGCTCACCATTTCAGCTATCCATATGATTCCATTACAGCTGCCTTAAGGTATTTCGGCTGCCACACCTTCCTGAAGCAATGATGTCACTGGACGGCTCCCTGCATGGCTGATGTAAGAGTTTTGTGCCCTTCTCTTTGCACAACTAGGAGAAAGAATGAGCAAGAAGAAAAAGGAAGATGTTGATAGCTCAAAAAGGAGATTCTTGAACCTACTTCATCTGGAATTTGGGACAGTTTTTCCTGTTTCCCAGTTAGTGTAAGTTTGCAGGCACTAAGAAGGGACTCTAGATGTCTAGCCCCAGCAACCACGTCTGGATCTGAAGTGAAGTCCCAAAAAGTGAAGTGAAGTGAAGTCCAGAAAAAAAATGATCAGGCATGCTGAAGTAGTGCTTTCAAATGAAGGAATAATTAATGGGTTTATTTATACAATGTAAGAGGAATTATTGTTAATATTCTTATCCAATCTGACAAAATAAAATAAATTGTAGATGGCCTTAAAAACTCAGTATCTGTTCTATGCTGGCTGTGTTCCCGTACCACAGGGCTTATCACACAAACCCACAAAATAGATCCTTGTGCCTAACAGTATCTCTTGGATAACTGCTCCTATTGTTCGTGGTTCTTCACATGCTGTCTGCTCATGTTTCCTGATGGAACTTGACATCAAAGACATCTGAAGGTTACCAGATTGAGGGATACTAGTATAGATTGTAGTTCCCCCCACAACTGCCCAAAATCCAGCATTAATGCTGCAGGGAGAGACAGCAAACTAAAATTATGATGTGGTAGAGGTATCATATACACAATTATATTCAAAGCTGCTGTATTTTCTTCAGCTGCTGTACAGAAGAACCACTGTGCTGAAGAAATCCTACTTCTGAAACTGTATTTACTTCAGCAATTAACAGAACTTCCCACTGGCGACTGAAATATGTGGTTTAGCTTCAAATGCCAGAAGATAATGCTTGACATCAATGAAGCAAGAAACTCTCATAAAATCTTGTGGAAAGAATGAATACTTTTCTAACAGCCTACTCTCAGTGCTTCTTCAGTTATCTGCAATTTAATATTCATTATAGCTAATAAAATATTTGCAAATATCATATTTCATCATGTATTAGTTTATGCATTTTGCTTTTTATGGTTTTAACCTTCACAAAATTGCCACATAATGGTGCAGGACCAGTGCAAATATTAGCAGCTCTTCCCATAACTGGTCAGGCATATCCTTTAATGACTCATTTGAACTACTGGAAGAATGTAGTGTTAAATGGATGAAAGCCATGTAAAAGCTGTTTGGAGGACTGAATCCCTTTGGGCATAGTGGAACTTACTTCTAAATAAACATAGGGTTATTGCCCCAGAAATTAAATATGATAGAGTAATATATTATGCACTGCATCCAAGCTCTAGTGTAGAATGGTTAGATTATATTATACTCCCTCCCCTCAAAAAACCCCCTCTATGCTATGTAAATAATAATTAAGGTTAGACTCCGGCCATTTTCTTTCTTCTGGAAAATGCTGGCTAATAGCATGAGACAGCTATTTATTTATTTAGACTGTTCTATACAACTCTTTTTCATGGGGTCTTAGAACAGCATACAATATGTATATTTTAAAACACTTCCAGTTTAAAACTGTAATTAACTCAAACAAAATTTTTAAAAAATGCCAAACTGGACACAGCTACAAGATTTGTAACCATTAAAACATTTTCGAACAAATTCGGCCCCAAAGGCTTAATAAGCAGACATGTTTTGACTTGATGCAGGAAAGAAACCAACACTGGTACTCCAAGGAAGGCATTCCACCACTGGGATCAAGAAGCTTTCCTTTCATGTCATCCCACCTCATGTTGTCTTCCTCAATTGATTGTTCCTTAATGGTACTAAGAGATAGGTGAGAATCCATGTTATCACATTTGAGGTAGGGTAGCAAACCTCCTGAGAGTGCCTTTCATCTTTAATTTCTCCTCTACTTCAACTGGAAGCTTGTAAAAAAAAAAAACACCTTTTTTTTTCCTTGTAAAAACCCCCCTAGAATTTCAAGGATGCAAAGAGAAGAGCTTGGGCAGTATGATAGGGAAGAAGGGGGCAGATGCAAAATGATGCTTCTTAAGATGGACCCAATTCCCTAGAGTACCTCAAGAATACAGTGCCTTGTACGCTCTCTTTTTTTCCCCTCTACATTTTGTTGCTCTACAGTCTGGAAACAAAATGGATTTAATTAGCATTGCAACTGCTTTATGTACAGAAGATTCTTATCACTATGAAGGTGAAAATATTGTTTTGTGACACGAAAGTTCAGCAAAAACAAGATGGGACCTGTAGATTGCATGAGTATTTTTTTTCCTTTTGCCATGATATGCCTACATAACTTTTGTAGCAATCCACTGCCTCCAGAAGTTGTATAATTGTATCCACCAGTGTACAATTCCAAAACAACATAATCCTCAGATTAAATATACCTGTTTGAGGGTTGTTTGACATCATATCCGTTTGTCTGAGAGTAGATGTGTACAAACAGCATTACCAAGACCAAGGAATGATCAAAACAAGTCCAAGACAAATTTGTGCAAATGGTCTAATCCAGGTCAGGGTAGGGGGAAAAAAAAACAACAGCCCTAAACTGTGAATATCACTCAGAGCACTTTCAAAAGAATTATTAGGAAACAGAAAGAATGTGGCTCAAGTGTGTGAGAAGGTTGTCTACCAAAACTCTGTGACTGAGTAAGGAAGAACTTAGGCCATTTCTGCACTGAAGCCAAGGCTGAGAATTCTAAAGGCCCCTCCCTAAACTGCAAACCCCAGGATTCCATAGGACATTGAAAGTGGAATAATAGCACTATAACAGTGTACCTAGTATACCACCCAACCAAGAGGGCAATGGTAATTCCAAAATGATTGAGATTGGAAAACTAGCCATGGGACTGCTACATCACTCAGACACTCTGTGAGGTGTTATGAAAAGAGGTGAAAAGAAAGTCTTTGTTGAAACAAACTCATA